>CM061530.1:8643924-9243924 GCA_030068015.2 Neoceratitis asiatica | reverse complement strand
TTCGGTATATCTCGTATGATGCAGCATGCTGTATCATAAGTATAACAAAAATGACATATTACGTCGAAGTATTTATTTATGAGTGAGTGGTACTTCAAAGGGAAAATGCCGCATCGCTAACATGTTTGTCCCCGTTCTTTTAATTTTCTTTTATATAGGACCTTATTATCTGTAACGCGGATCGGTTTGCCTCTCTATGGCGTTGCCCTGGGGTGAATAAAATGCGGTTTTCAGGTGGCATATGGCATATTTCGCCAGAAATTTGTTGAACACATCAGAAACAAATTGCTTTCCTTTGTCCGAGTGCACGTATTCGGGCACACCGAATACATGGAAAACATATTTTTCTAAATATTTTATTACTTCGCCTGAGGTCGCTCTACGCATAGGTTTCAAAAACATAAATTTTGGGAAATGATTTAGACACACAAACACATAGACATTACCATCACAAATACGAAGATTCGGACCTATAAAGTCAGTAAACAAACGTTGAATAGGTCGTTATAGGAGGTTTCTTAAATACGTTTTATGTTTTGTTTAACACAAAATTTTCACATCTTTTTACTTATGTACATAAGTCGGCTACCATCCTGGCCAGTAATATTTCTCGCGCAATCGTTCCAGGGTTTTGTGAATGCCACCGTGACCAGCTGACGGCGAACTATGGGAAGATTCCACCAGCCCTTGTCACAGCTCCGTCGGAATCCAAAGCTTCCAGACCTGGTTCGCTTGAAGTTCGTCTCCTCTGTCAAACTGTGTTCATCGGTACACGCAGCCATCAGAAATACAAAGGTCTGGTAGTCTGTCTTTATTTCCAGTCACTGCCTTTTTCAGTTCTTCGTATTCTCTCGAAGTAAAAAAAAGGATATTCCAAGCATACATTTAATGATGGGTTGCTTAATACCAGTTCTTCTATATTCATCCTGGAGAGCGTGTCTGGGACAATATTCTGTGCACCTTTCCGATGCTTGATTTTAAAATCGAAACTTTGGAGTTTTAGACTCCACCTTGCCAATCTTACAGACAGATCTTTCTGCTGCATAAGCCATTACAAGTTGACATGGTCGGTAATAATTGTAAACGGTGGCCCTTCCACGTATGGTCTAAATCTTTTAACGCTCACGATCGCCCCGTAACATGCGAGCTCGATAATACTATAGTTCTTTTGAGTTTTATTTAGCTTAGCTGAAACATATGCTATTGGTCTTTCGTTCTGGTCTTCATCTAGTTAAAAAAGTACTCCTCCCATTCCATCGGTCGATGCGTCACACTATATGTAGAAGTTGAATATGGATGTGTCAGTACGGGTGCTAAAATGAAACATTGTTTGAGCTTGTCAAATGAGCTCTTGGCTTCGTCAGTCATTGTAATTTTTTTTATTTTGTTTTTTGTGAGAGTGTCGCGCAGCGGAGCTGCATCGTAGTAGTCTTCGATAAAACGTCGGTACGAGCCTGACATGTCCAGGAACTGCCGAAGTTGCTGCGCTATTTTAGGTTCAGGGAAATTCCGTACCGCTGCCACTTTATTGACATCTGTTCTAATACCCATCACCGACAAAGTAGCCGAGTTAGCGCACTTTCTTATAGCAGAACTTGTTCTTTTCTATATTTATAGTCAATTTCGCATCGCGTAGACACTGAGCGACGTTTTAAGCAAACATGTATGGGACTAGAAATCTTCTGAACCCACTAACAAATCGTCAAAATAAACAAACACACATTCACGTAACGAAGCGGGTATAATTTTGTCCATTAAACGACACAAAAGGTATAACAGTGAAATGGTAAAATGGGCGGCTTGATACAATGAATGCCTCCTTTTCCCTGGATTTCTTTTTTAAAGGATTTGCTTTCAATTGCTGAAATAAACTGCAGACAAAAAGTGAAATCGAAGTGAGCGGTCGTGTTTTTTTTTTGTTCGCTCTTCTCTTTTCTTTGGCGTAGGCACCGCTTACGCGATTATAGCCTCAACAATAGCGCGCCACTCAGGTCGCTCTCCACCTGATCTTTCCAACGGAGTGGAGGTCTCCCTCTTCCTCTGCTTCCACCAGCGGGTACTCCATCGAATACTTTCAAAGCTGGAGCGCTTTCATCCATTCGGACGACATGACCTAGCCAGCGTAGCCGCTGTCTCTTTATTCGCTGAGCTATGTCAATATCGTCGTATAGCTCGTACAGCTCATCGTTCCATCGGAACGTTATGGTCGTATGATAACACACTTTTTTGGCCTGCAATTGAAGAACACGACTTGGACAATATGTGGTTTCAACAACATGCCATACAACACGAGCGAATATGGCTTTGCGAGAGAAATGTCGCGGCCGCGTAATTTCTCGCCTTGGTGATGCTAATTGGCCACCGAGATCATGCGATTTGACTCCGTTAGACTTTTTTGTGGGGCTACGCGAAGGATAATGTGTATGTGGATAAATCTTTAACTCTTGAGCACTTGAAAACCAACATTCGCGCAAAGTAACATAAATCTTCCGCAAAACTATTCTCTCGAAAACTCCTAAAGCCGACTCATCGGATGTAGACATCGTCCAGGCTTCTGCACCATATCTCAGGACGGGAATGATGAGCGACTTGTAGAGTTTGGTTTTGGTTCGTCGAGAGAGGACTTTACTTTTCAATTGCCTACTCAGTCCAAAGTAGCACCTGTTGGCAAGAGTGGTTCTGCGTTGGATTTCAAGGCTGATATTGTTGGTGTTGTTAATGCTGGTTTCCAGATATACGAAATTATCTACGACTTCGAGGTTGTGACTGTCAACAGTGACGTGGGAGCCAAGTCGCGAATGCGATGACTGTTTATTTGATGACAGGAGATATTTCGTCTTGCCCTCGTTCAGTACCAGACCCATTCGCTTCGCTTCTTTGTCTAATCTGGAGAGCGCAGAACTTGCATTGCGGTTGTTATGACCAATTATATCGATATCATCGGCATGCGCCAACAATTGCATATTCTTGTAGAATATTGTGACTGCTCTGTTTAGCTCTGCAGCTCGTATTATTTTCTCCAGCATCAAATTAAAGAAATCACACGATAAAGAGTCTCCTTGTCTGAAACCTCGTTTGGTATCGAATGGCTCGGAGAGATCCTTCCCAATTCTGACCACGCTTCTGGTATTATCCAGGGTCAGTTTACAAAGCCGTATTAGTTTTGCGGGGATATCAAATTCAGATATAGCGGCGTAGAGGCATTTCCTTATCGTGCTGTTGAAGGCAGCTTTAAAATCGATAAAAAGGTGGTGTGTATCGATTCTTTTCTCACGGGTCTTCTCCAAGATTTGGCGCACGGTAAATATCTGGTCAATGGTGGATTTGCCAGGTCTAAAGCCACACTGATAAGGTCCAATCAGGTTGTTGACGGTGGGCTTTAGACTTTCACACAATACACTAGATAAGACCTTATATGCGATATTAAGGAGACTTATCCCACGATAATTGGCGCAGACCGTGGGGTCTCCCTTTTTTTTGATTGGGCAGAGCACACTTAGGTTCCATTCGTCAGGCATGCTTTCTTCCGACCATATTTTGCAAAGAAGCTGATGCATGGTCCTTGTCAGCTCTTCGCCGCCGTATTTGAATAGTTCTGCCGGTAAGCCATCCGCTCCCGCCGCTTTGTTATTTTTTAAGCAGGCAATCGCTATCCGAACTTCTTCATAGTCGGGTGATGGCACTTCTATACCATCGTCATCGATTGGGGTTTCGAGTTCGCCATCTCCGGGGTTGTCATTTTCACTGCCATTGAGCAGGTTGGAGAAGTGTTCCCTCCATACACTAAGTATACTCTGGACATCTGTCACCAGATTACCTCCATTGTCCCTACATGAGTTTGCTCCGGTCTTGAAACCTTCTGTAAGTCGCCGCATCTTCTCATAGAATTTTCGAGCATTACCCTTGTCGGCCAGCTTCTCATGCTCATCATACTCACGCATTTCGGCCTCTTTCTTTTTTCGTCTGCAAATGCGTCTCGCTTCCCTCTTCAGCTCTCGGTATCTATCCCACCCCGCACGTGTTGTGGTCGATCGCAAAGTTGCGAGGTAGGCAGTCTGTTTTCTCTCCACTGCAGTTCGATATTCCTCATCGCACCAGTTGTTTTTCTGGTATTGCTGAAAACCGATTGTTTCCGAAGCAGCGGTACGCAAGGTATTTGATATTTCGTTCCACAGCTCCCTTATACCAAGTCGCTGATGAGTGCTCCCAGAGAGCAAGGGTGCAAGCCGAGTAGAAAACTTGCTGGCTATCTGCTGTGATTGCAGCTTTTCGACGTCAAATCTTCCTTGTGTTTGTTGACGGGCGTTCTTTGCCACACAGAGGCGGGTGCGTATTTTTGCTGCTACAAGATAATGATCCGAGTCGATATTTGGCCCTCGGAACATACGCACGTCTAGAACACTGGATACATGTCTTCCGTCTATCACGACGTAATCGATTTGGTTGCGATTTTTACGATCTGGCGACAGCCATGTATCTTAATGAATTTTCGTTTGCTGGAATCTGATACTACAGACAACCATATTTCGGGCCCCGGCAAAGTCAATCAGCCTCAGCCCGTTTGGGGGTGTTTCGTCGTGGAGGCTGAATTTTCCGATTGTTTCGCCAAAAATGCCTTCTTTGCCCACCCTGGCGTTGAAATCGCCTAGCACAATTTTGACATCGTGGCGGGGGCAGCGCTCATAAGCACGTTCTAGGCTCTCATAGAAAGCATCTTTGGTCACATCATCCTTCTCTTCTGTCGGGGCGTGGGCGCAAATCAATGATATGTTAAAGAACTTCGCTTTGATGCGAATTGCGGCTAGACGTTCATCCACCGGGGTGAATGCCAGGACTCGGCGACGGGGCCTCTATCCCACCACAAACCCAACACCAAATTTGCGCTGCTTTAAATGGCCGCTGTAAGAGATTTCACAAGAACCCACCTTCTTCCGTCCTTTCCCGTCTATCGCATTTCTTGGACGGCGGTGATGTCAGCCTTTAGTCTTACGAGGACATCAACCAGCTGGGCAGCGGCACCTTCCCAATTAAGGGACCGGACATTCCAGGTACGTGCCCTCAAATCATGATCCTTAAAACGTTTGCGTGGGTCGTAATCAAAAGGGGGGTCTCTCATCCGAGGTAATTGCTGATTTTTCATTGGAGTATAGTTTTTATGTAGTGGGTTCCAAACCCTACGCACAACCGCAAGGGATTCGCCTTCTCACTTTAGCTCGCCTCCAAACGGATGTTTGTTGGCTACCCAGAGGATACTTGGTCTAAAACCGGAAGTCGTGAGCTGCTTGAACCATATGTAAAAGAGTCGTTTCTGGCCACTCCCAGGTTTATGACACTCAGAAACTTTCCTCACTTGCGTGAACTTCTACACATGGCCCCATCCTCCCATGTTCGCTATTGCTATGGCAAATTCTACTTGTGCTAAATGCTTTAAACCTTTCGTGTTAGTTATGAAGTTTCTTGCCATATTTGCAAAAATAAATATCATAAAATCTAAAGTTGATAGCAAAGTGTGAGCTACTTGCTAATAATTTAAACATTATGTTCAATCTTGTGATCTTTGCCTTCATAACTCATCAAATTTGGCGACATCAATAGCTTGTCTGACGAAGGAGGTCAATACCTTAAAGGTTTTATTGTCGAAGCTGATCAATAGCACAGTAAATGATTCTCACTATTCTACTGCTAAAGCATCATTTGTTGGTGCAAACGATGGTTCGAAAGCCCCTAACAGTGAGCCGGTTTTTGTTGTGCTAATATCGCTGAGTGTGATAAGCCGAACGCTCTCTCTTCTTCATTCCTTTCTCGTTCAGCTGTTGTTGGAAACTCTGGATCTTAATCTTCTTGTGTTGCCTTTGCTGATTTTACTCCCACGTGCACTCTTGCGCCAGCGGAGATTATTCTGCCGATGCCTTCTGCTACTCTGGCAGACAAAGTATTAAAAATTGTTGGCAATGCCGGGGGTATGTGTTTTTCTAGTGTATCTAATATGAATTCTTGCCCGCATATATCACATTCACGTACAAATGTTGGTGACAATAATGAATACTCTTCGCAATCTTCTGCTACTACTGCTGCTTCATTTGCTATCAGCGGCACACTGAGCACTGCTGTTGATCAATCTACGCATGTCTCTCCGACGCCGAATAACGATGGATGGAATTAGCTCGATGATTTCCCAAATCCTTCGAGTCCGATCACTGAATTGTTAAATAAAAGTCTCCAACTATATTTGAAGTTTCTTAATTTATAAAGAATTTATTCAATGTCCTTATACAACTCAGTAACTAACAATTCAATTCACAGTTCACTTCACTATTTACAGTCTGAAATATTCCACTTTTTCACTCAGGGATATAATAAATATGACTGAAATGAATAATAAATTTACGACTTAAACTAAAAAGCACGATTCAAAAAATAACAAAACGGCAACAATTCCCAAAAAAAAGGTAAATAAGTGTAAAAACTCAATAAAATTTGAAATATATCATATAATTCAGGTACATGCATCCTACACAAACTACAAAGTCATATATAAATATCTAAAACGTTCACAAATATTTAATTTATACCCGTAGTAATAATAATAGTTAATATATACATTACATGTCTATCAATAAATTCGTTTTTTTTTAAATCTTCTAAATCTTAAGGTAAACTCTGTAAACAAATTTAAAACTTTTATCGAAGACAAATTTAGCACAGCAACACACTCAACTAAAAACTAGCGGTTTTGCTCAAAATTCAGGGAAATATAACAAAATAGTTGATAGGCAACCCGCGGCTCGTGCCTGCGGTTGGTGCCTATTCCCCAAATTCGGTTTTTCATTCCATTATATTCTTATTGCAATTTCTGGTCTTCAAACAGCGTTCTGTTTAACATGTCTGGGTTAAAAACTGAGAAATGTGTGTGAGGAGTTAGGAGTTTTGTTACTTGTAGACCTGTACAATGCACTTGTATTACAACTTGCACAATGTTCTATTTTTACTTCACAGTAGTGTAATCAACAACGCGTTCACTTTGCGACTGATTAGCTTTGCGGCTGTGTGTCGCCCTTATATACTAGTCGACTAGTCTCAGCTAGTTGAGTTTGCTGTCTCACAAGAGCATAGATCTCTCTTAATTCTTCCTATAGAACGCTAGACGCTTCTTACCCAATTTTTCTCGCATTACCATTTATTCCAAATTTTAAATCGCTGGGCAACCGAAGTTCCCTACCAAAGAGTGTCCCCGCAGGGGTTTGATCCGTTGTTTCATACACTGCCGACCGATATCCCATCAGGGACAGCGGTATGTGGATATCCCAATCATCCTGATGCTTGTCCACTACTTTCCGCCAGTGCTCTTCCAGGCTCCGGTTGAATCGTTCTGCCATGCCATCTGGTTGAGGATGCAGAGCTTTCGTTCGGGTTTTTTGAATACCGAGTATCAGGCACATCTCCTAGAACACCGCCGATTCAAAGTTTCTTCCTTGGTCTGAGTGCAATATTATAGGTGCGCCGTATCTGGCAACCCAATTGTGAATGAATGTGTCCGATACTGTTTTGGCTTCCTGGTTTGAAATTGGGTAGACCACAGGCCATTTACTAAAGTAGTCCATAACCACAAGAACGTATTTGTTTCCTTGTCTGCTCATAGGGAATGTACCGGCTATATCCATGGCAACCCGCTCAAATGGTGCACCTGAGTTATACTGCTTCATCTGCCCATGGCATCGAAACTTTGGCCCTTCAGCTGCTATTCACTCCTTGCAGTTAGCAATCCTTTCAGCGACCGATTGACGACAGCCAACCCAATAGAACCGCTGCTTGATCTTCTCCAGCGTTTTCGTAATGTCTAGGTGCCCTCCACTAGGACCTTTATGGAATTTCTTAAGTACATCCGGAATTCTTAACCTCGGAACTACTATTAGCCTTCGAGAGCACTGGCCATCTTCACTTTCCCATGCTCTATGCAAACAGCCAGATATCAATTCTGTTTTTCCTAGTGAGCTCATAGAGACTATGAGCTACGCCGGCGAAATTCGGAACAACTCGGCGATAGCGCAAATTTCTTAGTCTTGGTCAATCCTTCACTGCCTCTATTTTTTCCTACGCAGTACAAACGCCCTTCGTGGTTACTTGATGACCTAAGAAATTCACCTCCTTTTTGAATGAAGAGCACTTCTTAGGAGTCAGTGTAAGCCCACCGCCAGCTATTCTCTGGAAAACTTTTTCCATGTTACTCAGATATTCATCGAATCTTTTTCCCAATACGATGATGTAATCCAGATACACCAAACAAGTTATCCAATGTAGTCCTTTCAGCACAGGGTCCATTAGTCTTTCGAAAGTGGCAGGAGCATTGCATAATTCACATGGCATTACCGTGAATTACCAAAGACCGGTACTAACACTAAAGCCTGTATTCTCTTTATCTTGTTCACTTCTACTTGCCAATATCCGCTCTTAAGGTCAAGTGTTGAGAACCATTCTGTGCCAGTTAACGAGTCTAGTGTATCATCGATCCTAGCCAAAGGATACCTGTCTTTCTTTGTGACATCATTTAATCTTCGATAGTCCACGCAGAACCGCAACTGACCATCTTTTTTCTTCACGAGTGCTACCGGAGAGCTCCATGGACTTGCCGATGGTTCGATAATACCACTTTCGCTCGTTTCCTTAAATACTTGGCCAACAGCATCACGTTTGGCTAGTGGAACACTTCTAGAAGCTCGACGAATTGGCCTAGTTTATTGCCATCCGTGTCGAATATGTTGGAGTATTTGCCGATAAGTTGACTGGCCTTGTGGCTGTACTTGGCTTCCAATATTTGCGTCCATGCTCTTATATCTTCCCCCATGTCCTTCCTGCCAATGGAGCCTATTTCAGATGAATCATTGCAGTTAAGGATGGCTTCCACCTCTTGGCATTGCCCTAATACAGTTCCACTAGGAATTTTTACAGGTGATCTGAGGTCATTTAATACTATCGGTGGGATGCGTCCATTCTTTTGGGTCCTACCAATAAGTACGTCAGTGCTTCGACACTGCCTTCTAGAACCACTTACTTGCGCTATGTGTGGAGCTATAGACAATATATTTTTGTATTTCATAATTTGGTTATTCAAGTCGATCCTTATGCCTTGATCCAACAAGAAGTCTCCTCCTATGATTGCTTCATCTACAATCTGCGCAACTATGAATCTATGTAACATCGTCACATTCCCTATTGTGACCTCACATGTTACTTCTCCCACCACTTGGGTGTCCTCACCAGTCACCGTTTTCAATCCCGCTCCAGGTAATGGTCTTACTTCTTCACAATGAGGTCACTTCGAATGATGGAGTGTGATGCGGCCGTATCCACTGTTAATATTCGCTCTCGTCCATCTACATATCCACCAATAGTAATGTTGCTCGTTTCTTAAGTCGATGCATACGACTTCCATTTCTTCTCGGAGTCGTGATTGCCTTATTTCCAGTTGTCGATAATCCTCGCTTTGCCAACTCCCATTCGAGGGGAAGTATCTCCAAATCCTGAATCGTGACCATTTTCCAATTCTTATCCTAACGAAAGCCTGGAATAATCGAATTGTTCTCGATAGCGAAGGTTCTCATTTTACGCTCTAGAACATGTCAGTATTGGCTTCTCATTCTATCTGACATTCGCTTCGCATTTTCGCCACAGTATTAAGTATTAAGCGTCGACGGTGTTCTCATTGCTGTTCAACGCAAGTTTAATTCATACTTAGTCTTACTTGAGAATACCGATTCTTTAATTGATGAACTATGCGTTTGTGTTAAGAGTAGGTCTGCGCGTTGTTCTTTCTTTCTTTTCAGTTTCTTACATTCTACCGTTATTTTTATGGGTTTTATGCTAATATAGGCTTTAATTTATGTAATGTGAATTGGTCTCGTAGTTTTTCAAATTCGTGTCTGACTCCATTAAATGTTAATACATCTCATGAATCATGTTTTATCGATAGTCTTTTAAATCTTAATTTAATAAAGAGTGTTTTTTATAGAGGTATAGAACTTTAACCGATTTAACAGCTGTCAAGTGATTTATTCTCAGTTTGGCTTGGCAATTCATCATGAATAGACTCACGCCTGAACAGCGCTTGCAAATAAAGCAATTTTATTTCGAAAATAATGGTTCTGTGCGGAAAACGTATCGCGCACTACGTCCATTTTAGCGATGAAGAGCACTTCTGGTTGAATGGCTACGTCAACAAACAAAACTGCCGCATTTGGAGTGAAGGTAATCCTCAAGTGTATGTTGAAACACCGTTACATCCACTGACTGTTTGGTGCGCTTTATGGGCTGGTGGAATCATTGGTCCGTATCATTGGAACAATTATGTGAACAAGTTGCATGAAGTTCTTGCTCTTATCTTTATTAGTGCTAATTTGAGTTATAAAATTTTTCTCCAATAACGACTTGCGCCAAGCATCATGTGCCCCTAAATTTCAATTTGAAGTTTTATGATTTTTCTTCGACTGCGCTGGATGATAGAGCGTGTTTTAATTTTTTGGCTTGCGATCTCGTAAAGATTAATTATTTATTAATGAGTTTCGAATAGGATAATCTATTGTGTACCAATGACGTTTCAAGGTGCTACTGCATATTTAAATATTTAATGTTTGATTTTTGCTTAAAAACTTCCATTTGAAACAATTAAAGAACATTAGAAATAAATTTATTAGAAAGTACAAATTAACTGGTAGCCAATTTTTTCTCGTTAAATATCGATGCTATTCAAAAGATTTTAACTGTATAGACAAATTTCTATACAGAAATTTTATCCTTGGAATAGAGGAGAATATTAAATCAAATCCAAAAAATTTTTGGCGTTTCATTGAGCCTAAGGGATCCAACTCTTCCTTGCCTATGGCTGTTTCTTATGGTGAAAAGTTTGCTACCTCTCAAAACGACGTGGCAAACTTGTTTGCCCAGTTTTTTAGTTCAAATTTTGTTGCTGATGAACATAATCTTTCATTTAACCTTGACTCTGAGAGCAACTCTCCTTTAAGCTTTGGTTCTTTAAGTCTTTCATCTGAGGATATTATTTCTGGTATATTTAACCTCAAACTATCTATAAAACTGCCATTGATCCATTTATTAAAAAATTGGCCCGCTTTAGTCTTACCTTTAAAAATAACTTTTAACTTGTCTTTGATGTCAGATGTTTTCATTGACGATTGGAAAATTACTTTCATTAGCCCTTTTCACAAGGGTGGTAATAAAACTGACATTTGTAATTACCATTGCTTGTACCGAATCGGTCAACAGTATCGAACCTGGCTGTATTTAGCGAATATTGTTTAGCCTCTTTTTCTGTTGGATTCCAGGTGGACTGCGTCTACACCGATTTCTCAAAAGCTTTTGATAAAGTTTCGCACAGATTGTTAATATATAAACTGGTTCATTTAGGATTTCACTCAACTTTTTTAGATTGGATTAAGCCTTTTTTATCTTAACGAACTTACGTTGCCATAATTAATGGTTTCTCCTCTGAACCCTTTATTGCATATTCTGGTGTTTCCCAAGGTAGTATTCTAGGTCCATTACTTTTTGCTCTATTCATTAATAATATTAGTAGTTGTTTTAAATTTGCGAATTTTTTTCTTTATGCAGATGATCTTTTCAAATATTACCAGTGCTGATGATGCCATTAAGCTTCAGAGACACATTGATATCTTGCAACTTTGGTGTGGTAATTCTCGGCTATTTTTAAGAATTAAAAAATGTTTTAAGGTTACTAACGCAAAAATTCTGAATATCTTGCCAACCTCCTATTACATTTATCACACTTTGTCAGAAAGTTTGGACGAGATTAAGGACCTTGGCGTGATATTTTCGAGTAATCTTTCTACTAATAGGCATATTAGCTTTATTATTTCGAAAGTTTACTCGGTACTAGGGTTTGTGAGGCGAAATAGCTTAATATTTAATGACCCATACAATCTAAAGTTATTATACACTGCTTTCGTTCGATAAAATTAGGAATATGCTGCCTTTATCTGGAGACCAAGTCATAAGAATGGTATACTTAGGATTGAAAGGGTGCAAAAGATATTTCTTAAATATGTTTCACGAACATTGAGATTTGATAATCCTATTATCTCTTATGAAAACAGCAGAGGAGACCTTGAGTTTTGAATGTAATCAATTTTAATTTACCCTTACGTAATCTTCGCAGATCTTTGCCTTTTTATGTAGTCAAATGTAATATGGAGTATTCGCGAAATGCTTCACTTGTTCGAGCCTTAAATGAATTTAACTTAATATCGAGTTCTATTCAACTTGATTTCTCAGTTTCCAAGACTGTATTTTCGCATATCTTATATATGTTATTTTAATTTATCTTAGTTATTAATTACTTTGTTATTTATTATGTATTATTTATGTAAATATGATATTGAATCCAAAAACCTTAGAGCCTCTTCGTCTCCTATTTTTGTCTTGGCAAAAAATTGATTGTCTCCATTAACCGTGACAATTGTCGAAATTTTTTTTTGGAAATTCTTCTCATCTACTTATTTTTTTTAAAGTTTCTCCTATTATTTTATTATTCATCTCCTCTAAAAATATCCGTTTGCGTAAACTTTTTCTTTCTTTCTTTCTAACTTTACTATTCTCATTATCTTCCCTTTCTGTTTCCTTTTTTAAAATCTTTATTTTCTAGCTTCCGGCCTGCTTATTTCCTGGCTGAAATTCCCCGCCTTCTCCGCCAGACTTAAGTTTATATATATATATTTGGCGCTTTGTAACCGTTGAAGCGATTTTCGAACGAGCTCCTCCTCCAATGTTTGGTTTTGCGTCTTGATGTTTTTACCAACAAATGGAGGGACCTACAGTTTATTCTAAGCCGCCTCCGAATGGCTGATTATTAGGAGCTTTTATTTAATGCCAGAAATACACTCGGAGGGTTTGACATTCCCTGCCGGCGACGACCGCAATTAGAAAAATTAATTTTCTATAATTTTGGATGTTGTTCGAACCTGGACTCGAACCCAGGCCTAACCACTCGGCCATTGCGGTCGTTTACCTTATTTTTATACACACAAAATTACTTATCACTACCACAAGCAAAACACAGCATGGTATGAAATGACGACTTACACTTGGTTTCTCTCTGAGTTTCTGTCTGGTTTTTGGTATAGTGATCCACTGGCATGCCGCAGAAAAAACA
This sequence comes from Neoceratitis asiatica, assembly GCA_030068015.2. Classification (NCBI taxonomy): domain Eukaryota; kingdom Metazoa; phylum Arthropoda; class Insecta; order Diptera; family Tephritidae; genus Neoceratitis; species Neoceratitis asiatica. Next base: position 9,230,747 of record CM061530.1, on the reverse strand, counting down.
ACATTAAGGGGAATGGTGACGGACAAAATGATTTGATGATGGGTTTGGGTGGACTAGGACTACCAGTCGTGGACGGTATGTCAGCAAGTTTTGTTTGTAGGTTATCGACCTTACTTTCATCAAACGCTTCTAACTTCTTGTCTCCTACTTGCTCTCCCGATTCTACTTATAATGCGCTTATGGCTCTAACTCTAATCCTTTTTTCCTTTATCACCTTTTCTGCCCTTTTACTTTCCGCTTTAAATTCGCCTAGGGTTTCAATTCTTGATACAAAAGTCAAGTTAGCTATATGCGAATTGATATTTCATCGCATTATTCCTACCAACTCATTTTCAGCGATTTTCTTCTGGAGTCTAAAGGTCATAATATGGATCTCGCTATAGAAGTCGTCGAAACTTTCTCCTGGTTGCTGCTTTCGTTCCATTATCTCACGAATTATTTTTGTAATCGGACTAAGCAGTCTTGAAGTAGCTTAGCAGTTCTGTCTTGAGCTCAAAATAGCCAACGTTAGGATTATCGGCGTGGTCCTTAAGCACCTGCCAAAACCACTGTAAGGCGCCGCCAAACACCAGACACTGAAAGTCCATGAAAAGCTGAAATAAAGAGATGTTGTTCGCAGTTTTTCGACACGAAAAATAAAAGTCTCCCTACTCATTCCTTTATCAGAACCGTCGATCTTTCATTATTACCGCTAGGATTAGGATGATTGCTCTGACCCCTCGTGTCTTCTCCTCGTCTTCTGATCTCAGGGGTAGGTGCTACCGTTGACCGATGGCCTATTGTTTGGGCCGATGTCTCCATTTCTGCGACTCGCCCACTTAAAAAAATTTTAAACTTTCAAATTTCAGAAATAACAAATCTAGTATCCAAATAACTTCAAATTTGAGTTCAAATTTAGATATATTTAATATACTTAATGTATTGGAAACCAAAAGCCCAAAACCCAAAAATTATAAATTAAGTAAGTTAAAAGAAAAGAAAATTCAAAAGTACAACAAATTCAGCAATATAGTTCATGTATATTTATGTATGTATGTGTGCGAATATAATAATTGTAATAAAAACTGCAAATGTATACAAATATTGTTAGAGCATAATCTGTTTGTAACTTATCAATACCAAGGGTAAAAAATATCGATTTTTAATAATTTTGGTGTTTGGTGATACATTAAGTGAGGTCATAGAGAGAACGTATTGTATGTCCGTAGAACTTCAGTTCGAGGTCATAGTCATTTAAGCCCCCAGCTAATGTGTTAGTCTGACACGTCAACTGCTAGTATCGCAACTCCAGCGATGAGTGTAACACTGCCCCCCCCCCATTACCCCTGTGAAAGCCAGTTGAGTCCCTCACCATCGCAACTGCTTTAAAAAAAAAACTAAATAAATACTAATCTAAGCAAAGTCGCAGCTTTGAATACCACTTCGTCGGTGCGTTGAAGCAGCCAAGAAGGCACCTCAAAGTTGAGGCGTTCACTTCCGCACAGACTCGTCACTTAGGCACAAACTACTTCCGGAGCCCAGAAGGTTGTTATGACCCTAACTGTCCGATGGAAAGGTAGATAGAAAATATATATAAAGCGCGACTAAAAGATGAAAAGAGCAGGAAAAGTGAAAGTAAAAGAAAAAGAACATTAAATAGTTAAAAGAAAAAAAAAACGAGATGAGTTGACTGACAAAGTTGGCTTCAATCGTTGGGCGCCATATTTAAAAAAAAATGTATTTAATGAATAAACAAAAAAAAAAAAACATCGAAGAAGAAGAATTAATCAAAAGAGAAAGCAAGAAAGGAAAAAAACGTTTTAAAGAAGATTGACATTGGTACCGGTTTGAAATAAATTTAAATTAAATATAGGAGAGAAATAATAAAAAAAAATATTAAAGGGAATATGGTATAAGAACCAAGAAGAAAAATTAAAGAAAAAAAAAACAAAAATTTGATATCACAAAACAAAACTTTGATATGGTGAATTAACCCTTACAAGTAAAAAAGTTATAATGAAAATCCAAAAAAAAAAACTATATATGAAAATTAATTGAGAATTTGAAATTATTATAAATCACAAACTGAAAATATTGAATTGAATGGTAATTACTAGGTAATGGGATTCATGTGGCCTTTTGTAGCCAGAATTGTAAGAAGATATTACCAGAATATACCAAATAGAACACGAGTGGTTAAAAGAAAATTTTCAAAAAAATGCAATTTATATGTATGTATACATATATATATATATATATATATATATATATATATATATATCCAGGGAAATCAAAGATGCTGCTTTTGGTGGTGGCCGATCGTGGTCACCTGATGACTGGAACAGTACTAGTGCTGTTACTGGCGTTGGATTCGGTTATGCTGGTACACTCCAGCTGATCGCGTGCAGATATTATTATTGCGTTTCCACCTATTTCAGTTTTTTTTTTATAGTTTGAATACACGATGTGGGTGGATAAGGTACTGTGGCTTCACTTCTATGGATATATCATTCACAGTCGTATTTTATCTTAGCGTTGATGTCCGTTGCTGGGTGTCTTTCTTAAACTTTTCCTAGACTCGATTAAAACTTTCAAAAATTTTGTTTGGGAGGTCCTGGCGTCATTGCAGCTGGCGACCTAAAGAAATAAAAAACATTCTATTAATCATATTATTTAATATTACATGAGTGGTTGTCATATATGTACATCGATAGACATGTACGTGTACATGTAAGTGCAAATTGCCTAAAATAATTATATTTCAAGTTAATTAGGTCTTACCTCCGTCTCCCAGTTTTTCTTTGCAAACTATTGAAAACCACAACTCGCCAATGATTCACTTTTACCTTACTTTCTTTTAATATTTTTTTTTGCATAGGTAATAGCAATATATATTGGATAATAATTAAATATATATATCGACTATCAAAAACTGTATTTTATTTTATTTTTTCGGAATTCACTTCATATCAGCTACTTTACTAATCTCGCAAACTTTCTAGAATGATCTTTGAGTCTCGGTTAGCGCCTTCTTCACGTCGTTGATCTAGCCGAGTGGATGTCACATCCTCCTTTTCATAAAAATCCTCCGAAGTTACTTAAACTCTCACTGAATACCGCAAAAATCACATTCACACAAACATACTGCTTCACCTACCACAGGGTGAGTGAAGTTTAGCTCTCTTGCCATTAAAGGTATGCAAGATCACAGTGCACACATCCACTAACACACACGCATACAAATACAGTCATATCAAATAAATTTGTAACGGTAGCTAATGTATGTATCTTTCTTCATTTAGTCTGTCTGCAAATTTTGAAAATAGATACTGCTCAATAGGGGTTTGTAACATAAAAATACTGCGAAATAAGATAAGGCGAAACATGTTAATTGGATATTTTAATTAACATTACTGTAAATTAAAAGAGTAGTTGTAAAATAAGTGATTGTAAATGGTGAAGCGAATTGAAGTTATTTATTGAGTAATAAATTAATCTTGAATAAATTCTTTATAATTAAGAAACTGCAAGCATAGTTGGCGCCTTATTTAACAATCCAGTGATCGAACTCGAAGAATTGGGAAATAATCGAGGTTAATATAGAGAAATCCTAAAAATATATATACGTGCATGCATTCTTGTACTCAATACGCTTAATATATTATTTACGTCCACTCATATATTAAGTTAAACGAATTTTGATGTGTTGATATATTTTTATAAATATTCTAAAAATCTCTTTAATGCAATAAATGTGTAATACAATTTGGTGAAATATGGATGTCTATTGTTTTAATTACTTTTATTTATTTAAAAAAAACATTTATTACGAAGATACAAAACTATATTAAGAGGATTTGACTTGAGAAATTAAAAATAATATTTAATGAATTTAACAGAAAATTTAATAGTTTTATAACCTTATAAATTATATTCATATTTCTGATAACAAACGCCTTTAATCTTACATTACACATGTTTTCATAAATTTCTCATCTCATACAAAATTGTGGTCATGTTGTCTCTAGCACGATTTCTGTTGATTCGAGAGATGGTGAATGGTCTCTTAGTCACCCCTTAAGAGCAACTAATGCCACGCCCCGGACCATCTAGTTGTTATACGCTCTCTGGTTGAGTTATTGTGTATTATTATTATGTTGATCGTGTTTTTGTTGTCGTCGATAGCTTCTGTCATAATTTTGAAGCTGCAAGCTATCAAAAAATTAGTTTTTTTGGATAAATTTTAAATATTTACTAATTCTAAAATACTTAAGTTATATTAAAGTTGTTAGATAATAGCAAAGAAGAGAATGCGTAAGTAAAAAACGAGAAGAAAAAATGGATAACTATCAAAAAGTGACGGCTCATAAAGTGTTTTTAGCCGAACGAACTGTCTGTTTTGATCGACCCACTGTTGGTATGTTGGTATCATCATTTGCCTATGGCGAAGCTCTATTTCGAAGACTTGTAGTCGTATTGTGAACGTTTCTTCAAATTCCTACGAACTGAGTCTCTTTATCACTGACAATAGTTTGAGGCAACCTCTCAACGGCAAAGATTTCTGGAAGTGATGTTATAATGACCCTAGATGTAGCAGATGTCATGTTGATAACAAAGGAAATTTTAAATAAGAATTAACTACAATAATCCACATTCTCTCAAAAAAAAAGGACCAGCGATGTGAAAATGTATACGTTCCCACGTGTAGACTGGACACTTTTGACATACTAACCCAAGCACCACTCGTGAATTGTTCGCGTTCAATAGGAGTTATACTTTTTTTAGTTTTAAGGAAAATCTTCGATCGAAGTATATTTTTGGATTTCTTTAGGATTTTGGTAAGTATTGAGACCCGCCAGTCTTAATCATTTGTACCACAATGTTTGTTTTACGTCTTTGAAAGTTTCGTTGTCGTCATCGGAAGCATGGAGTGGAATATAGTGCAGTCATAAACTTCGTTGACTTGAAGCATCTCATGTTTTTTTCGGATCTATTTGAAAATCTATGAGAGGTGAAGGCGCCAATTCCATTGATGTGCCTGTCGCAAGGATAATTAGTAGCTTACTATCGTAGTCCACGAGTTCAATAGCTTCAATAATTTAATTTTTCAATGTATTGAAGGCTATTTCTAACATTTTTCCCGATTCAAAACGCTTACCAAGATATCTTAGAATATTAAGTGCCAAAGCAGAGTGTTGATTTCCTATCGAATTAACAATGTGAACGACGTATGCAATTTGTTCAGTGGCAAAACTGCATTTTTCTTTTCGAAATTTTGGGCTCCCTCTTTTAAGCTTTAAAAAAATTCTCGAATATTCGATTTTTTTCGTTGGCAGATGGTTAATTGGGTCTGCGGTTCGTTACTACCCGTCATATTTTTTTCGAAATATGCCTTTGCTTGCTTATTATTATTATTGTTATTTTTATTATTATTTCTGCTAATATTATTATAATTGTTATTAATAATAGATGTTGACGAATGTGAAACCGGTGAACATCAGTGTGCCGAGAATCAGATTTGTAGAAACCGAAATGGTGGTTACATTTGCTCGTGTCTACCGGGACATCAATTATCTCACATGGGTAATAGTGTAAGTCGCTGCATAGATATAAACGAATGTGATCAAGACTACCCGTCTGTATGCCCGTCGAATGCTCATTGTCTAAATACGATTGGTTCTTATTATTGCGAATGTAAGTCTGGTTTCCAAAAAAGCAAAGACAGTCAACATATCTGTTTGGATGTGGATGAGTGTCAAGAGATACCGGGCCTATGCCAACAGAAGTGCGTTAATTACTGGGGTGGTTATCGTTGCACATGCAATCAAGGTTTCGAATTGAGTGCTGACAATCGTACCTGCAATGATGTCGACGAATGTGAAGTACACAAGGCGTATAAACTTTGCATGGGATTTTGTAATAATGCGCCTGGTTCTTATGAGTGTTCTTGCCCGCGTGGTTACACCCTGGCTTTGGACAAGATTACTTGCCGCGATATTGATGAGTGTGCAACAGGTGAATTTTGCACGGGACACAACGATGTTTGTACGAATATACACGGCAATTATAAGTGTACTACCATACATTGTCAACATGGTTATGTCAATGATCCGGATCAAAAAAAGTAGGTGCTTAGCATACATATGTATGTCTGTGCTGTCATTTATTTTTATTAATGATTTTTGTTTTTTGATAGTCGTTGCCGCTTGTCAAGTAATCTATGTGAAGGTGATGAATGTTACAGTAAACCATCTGCATATACATTCAATTTCATTACACTGGTCTCTAAGCTTATGATACCACCTCAGGGCAGAATAATATTTAGCCTTCGAGGTCCGCTGTGGTACGATGACATTGACTTCGAATTGAAAATCATTAAAATCCAAGCTGCAGCGAATATAGAAAAAGCTTCTGATAATCATTTTAAGTAAGTTTCGTATAACGGTGTAAGTAAGTACCATTGAATTATGTGATAAAAGCATACAAAATATACAGCATTCTCAGTATTTCGATATGTCTTAAAATGTAGGTTTCAGTCCAAAAAACTATTGTCCTTTTGACAGGGGTGTAGATTGTTACTAAAAATTTAATTCATATAAATAACCAGAATACAACCAATAGAAGTTAGGAAATTAGACTATGTTATCACGGCCAACTTATAAGTTATACGCCATTAAAATGTTTACATGTAACACATCACATTTGTGGAGCAGATACATACACATCGCAAAAACTAAACCTATCGTTTTTTTAGTAATTTGTTAATAAAGTTTTTATCGACCGAATTTGTCGAATATAAACCAATATAAGAAACTCACAAAACACGTACATAAATATCACTTATAATAATTACGGAAAACATCCATGCCGATTTTATCGGTATTTTCTATAATTTATAAACATAAAAAGCGGGTTTGTCCATTTATTTACTCTAGTAAGTAGAATGAAGTATATACAGCCGTTAGAGTCCGTGAGAAACATGTTGCCGTGTTTATAATAAAATGTAAATTATAACGAAAAGAATATATACTTGTTACATAATATCAAGTCTTCAAAGGGTATAATTAAAGATTGATCCAAGTAGAGGTGATTTTTTCAATAGCCTTTTTTTGACAGATCTGACAGACTGAACAACGTTTACAAATTCATTTACATATATAGAAGTATAGTATCATTCAACTTTATTAAGAAAAATATAGCGGCCGTAGCTGAGAGTGTCCACGAAGACCGTGCAGGGTCGATTCAGCGCCGTTCGCAGCAACTTGGACTGAAGTATGGATTGACTTGGCGCATTTTATGTCGAGATCTTAAATTGAAAGCGTACAAAGTAGAGCTTTGGCAAGAACCGAAGTCACTTGCCCTTCCCAAGCGATATCGCTTCTCTCTATGGGCTGTTGAAAAGTTCCAAGAAGATTCGACGTTTTCTGTGAACAGATAATTTAACGTTTTGGACCGGTCGATTGGCCACCAAGATCATGTGATATCACACTGTTAGACTTTTCCTGTGGGGACATATGAGGTCTAAAATCTATGCGGACAATCCCGCTTCGATTCAGCCTTTGGAGCAAAACATCAGGCGTATCATTCGCCAGTTACCAGTCGAAATGCTCGAACGAGTCGTCGAAAATTGGACTCAACGGATGGACCACCCGAGACGTGGGCCCGGCCAACTTTTAAAAAAATAATCTTCAAAAAATAAATGCCAAAAATGTTCTTTCGAATGATATTAAACATTCCCCATTAGATTTGAATTTTCTGTGTTTTTTTCTTTAAGAAAGTAGAAATCTTCGAAATGGTTCACCGTTTACATCATTATACTTACTAAAGTAAAAAATGTATAATAAAAATAGTATAACAAGTACAACACTGTCACTAAACTTCGTGACATTGTTTTTCTTTTAACGTAAATTCGTTAAATAAAAAAATTAACTTATTTCTTTCTTGAAATATTTAATTTGTATAAGAAATTCTATCGCATCGTTTTCTGAATTTCTGTCGCATGCCCGAATAAAAATTTGAGTATAAATTTAAATAACACAGGTGCTTTTCAAAGGCTTGGTCGTTAACAGTCCCACCCTCCGCTTTTAACTAACCGACCAAAATATTTTCACAAGAAAAGAGATTGGTATTTAAATTTTTTCTTATTTTTAGATTTTGTAAAAATCAGCTATTTCGGTCAAAAGTTTAGTAGAAGAAAAAGGAGTTACCCCTATCACGATATTCCTTAATGGAAAATCGGGCGTTAATTTATGAAATGTTTATATTTTTGCAATATGTAATAACGCTAAAATAGTGAGGTGATGAAGCTATTATGGAGGAAGTTTCCATTAAATGAGTCTATATAAAGTTTTGTAGTAAAACTTGATATGGTAATTTTTTGCTTTGTAATAAGTCCAACAAAGATGCAAAAAGAATTTATATGTATTCACAACAAACAGTATAAGAGAAATTGAAGGTTAGAAACGAATTAGTATTAAAACAGGCACAAATTTTATAAATAAATTAAAATAATTATCATAATTAGTACTGAATTCCTTTCTTTATAATATTTAAACATTCTATTGTCCATATATTTTGGCTTTGAAGAGTATTTTAACTTTTCTTGACACCTTCACTTTCGTGTTGCTCACACAGCAAATCTAAATAAGTTTTCTTTTCTGCCTTTTGGGAAGCAAAAACAAGAACATATTTGAATAGATAAACTTGTTATTTTTAGCTAAAATTGTGATGACCACTGTTGATTATTTCTTCTCTTTAAAGTGCACGCCCTTTGCGTTTAAAAAGTGATCTATCCTTGCCTGACAATCGGAGGTAATTATTATATTTATTTTATTTTTAGTACTGTAAAAATCAAGCATGAGGGGCACCTGCAGCTAAAGCGTTCTTTAGAAGGCCCACAAGATATTGAACTGGAACTGAGCATGACGGTTTTTACAAATGGCATGCCTCGCGGCAAGAGCGTTGCAAAAATATTTATTTTAGTGTCACAGTACACATTCTAAAGAATGTATATATATAAAAGTGAATATGAACATATGAAAATAAAACATGTTATATACATAAACGATCACCCGTTGCTGCGGCTTGTTTGTAGTTTGTTCAGTTTAGATATTACGATAGTGTATTATAAAGGTTGTGATAGCTAAGGAACAATTAAAAGTTCTTTCTGTTCACTTCTGTGAAAAAATAATTTTTATTGATTTACATAAGCAAAAAGATCAGTTCGTAAAAAAGTTTAAGCAAATCGAACCCTGGACAACATGTGTATAATTTTTAGATGCATTGCTGTCTCTAATTTTACTACCTGCGAATGAAACAATCTTGGAATTTTCTCTAAGCATTGCTTTGAATGTTGGCGGAGGATAACCAACATATGCCTTTTAGTTGAAAATAAACTTTACTACGGCACATTCATTCGGTCAATGCAAGGAAGAGAATGCTTCAGAAAAATTTAAAACCGGTTGCTTAGCGCTGTTTTATAATCAAGGTAGCTTTACTTTTGTTTTTGGTAACCCCTTTACTTTTGTTTGTTTAAAGCAACGAAGCTTGAAAGAATAGTAAGATTTTTATTATATTCCAAAGGAAAAAAGTATACGAACACATAAACAAATCCAAAAACGTTGCATTTATAACGTGTTCGTCATTCCAATCAACAAAGTTATGTTAAATAATATTGTAACGTTTTTCGTAATTAACCCAAGACTTTTTTCTTTCGGCTTCTTAATTATCAGGAAGCACTCAGAATATGAGCACTTTTATATGGTAGGAGATTCATAACCAATTCATATAAAATATATACACAAAATTGTTTACGTAAATCTTGCTAGAAAAGCGCTCTTTATACTTGGTGAAAACCGCTTGAAAATCCGTTCAGTACTTTGGATATTATCGCGGGGAAAAAGACAAGTAGATAGACAGACGTGGAATTTATCTGATAATATTTAATATCGTCTTTACTTCTTTTTAGGCTGATGGTGATAAAGTTTCTTACGGTGCATAACAGTTCTCTCCAAATATTTTTTTTATCAAAAAGTTAATAACCTATTATATTGAGTAAAATTTAAACTTTTTTCAAAGTTCTATTCATAATATATTTAATTATTGACATAGGATAATAAATTAACCTAAACAATATGAATAAAGCACTAGCATCAAAGGCCATGGGCTTCTTAGTTTTATACAAAATGTTTATATACAAATAAATTTTATCAGTTTTTTTAATATTTTCTGTAGTTACATTTGCTAACGTATGCATTACTATATTATGCTTAAGAATCTCTGCCTTAAATGCTCTATATGGGAGGCAAGAAGACCCTTGCAGTGTAACAAAAATTGCATGTTGTTTGTTGTGGTTTTTCTATGATGTGGTTGTTCGTCAGACGCATATACCCTAATCTGAAGCGTGTGTAAATAATTGAATTCTTTATATATTTTCATCGGAAGAGTCGGAGAGCAGCTCATAATTAATTTAAAATTGCATGCCAAAATTAAAAATTTCCAAAAAAATTTTTAAAACACGTAGCATAAAAATGTTTTATTTATTTTAAATTTCTCTGGCAATACTCAAATCCTTCGACAACACTGCCAAGGGAAATACAGATAGCTAGTGTAGCACTGTTAATTGGAAATTTAATTTCAAAAATCAAAATGCAGATAAATAAGTGAAGTATACTGCAATTTTTATTTCAATTTCGTCGTCAAAAAAAAGAAGAAAAATGGGAATGCAGCGATCTATTTTTGATGGAAATATGGATAATCCATGATAACTTTTTGTATGTACTTTTATGGTATACTATTTCTATCAAAGTTCTGAAAAGTGGAAAGCCTCTATGCTCACAACTATTTTGGAGTGTTTCAGGACTGCTGAACTATATTAAATTTCTATAGATATGATATTGGCTTCAAAAAAGTAAATCAATAGTAGGTGTGGGCCTCAAATGATAGACGTATAGCAGAATTGAGAATAATTTTAATTTTAGATAGTTGATTTTTAAGCAAAAACCGATATATAAATACGGCATAACTAATTTTTGATATTATCAGTGAATGAATTGTTGAAAAAGTTGTATTTATAGACGAAAGGCATTTAGGATATTTAGTTTACTCACTAATGAATTCCGCAAATCATACATCTAATTAAAAGTATTCCAAGTATTTATAGTTGGTTACATTAGGGAATGCTAAATTATCTCGAGTATTTTTTATTAAATTTAAATCATCCGAATTAGCAATAAATTAAATAATTTTGTAAGAAGATATGTCATCGCCAACTTTATTGAATGCAGTTAAGAAAAGAAAACTGATAATTTTAATCTAGAGGAATACCATTACAAAGTGGGCAGACAGGGGCATAGCAAGGTATATTTTTAACATTAATTTTGCCATCCATCATGAAATTTTTAACATAGTTAATAATTTTGGGGACTAACTACCATTTTGAAAGTTGAAAGAATCGAAAGATGAAGAGGAAGCGGAATACATTTTCGAGATCAGCTGGTTGCATACGAATGTGTGAAATTGACACAAAACAAAGCTAGCAATTGCAAAGAATTTTTGTACAATTCAAATAAATATAAAACTTTTTGTTTTTAAAGTTAAATGGAATCAAGAGCCTAGGAGATATTTCAAATAAATATAAAAACTTTTTGTTTTTAACTTTAAATGTAATCAAGAGCCTCGGCGATATTTAATGAGGATTGAGAGACAAGTGTCATCCATTTCAGATGAGTGATGAATTTTAAAAGGTAAACTTTTATATAACAAATTTCGTTATCTAGATTCAAAAAAACTTCAAACTTAATAAAGATGCTTTCAAGTATGTCCTGGATATTTTTCCACAAGAAACTCAATCAAGTGTTTTGACATGATTATCTCCACCTAAACGAGTAGTAGCTGATTTGCGATTTTTTGCGGAAGGCTGTTACCAACAAAGAGCTGGTGCAGTTTATAATATAGGAAAGAACAGTGTTAATGTCATTACATAATTTTCTCGAAATCATGGAGTCTTTTACTGATGGATCAACTGTATTTCGGCAACGTTATTTCAAATCTGTCTAATTTTTCATGTTGCTCTGGTGTTGAATCAAAAAGCGCCATTAAGTTCATAAAACAAAAAAAAAGACATCGTTATGACTTTTCAAATTATCAAAATAATGTTTTACTTACATTTCTGTTAAAATTATGTTATTTAAGTAGACGAAAATATACAATTAAAATGTCCTCCGCCAACTAAATTACAACGTACAAAAACGTAGCTACGATCGAAATGCGGAATATATAGAATTGGATAGAACCCAAAAATTCGATGATTGATCGAATCGGAACGTAACGCAGAATACCAAATCTGCGGAACGGAGAAAATTTCGATTCGAGTCCAAATTCAGAATATTGCTGAATATGAATCATCTATATGAAAGCTATCATTCAAGCTACACGATAATATTTTTTTTATTGATTTCTTACGACAATTTTAGAACAGTATCGCACCTTAACATTTGAATATAATTATAATATAAACAAATAAAATAAATATTAAATTACTTACGCATATCGGTAGTTCCATAAATCCAATCGTTTATGTTCGTACATAAAGGTGACATGGCATGTTAATCGATTGATGCAGATTTGAAATTGTAACTTTTTTTAACCAATTCATCCAAAAACCTATTAGCAGCTCGGAGGCTTAGTATAAACTGTGGCTCCCTTCATTTGTTGGAAAAACTTTTAATATAATACCTTTACTCTACTACTGGGTGGAGTGACGGATGGCACAGGTCACTTGTTTTTAATATGCTAGCATAAGTAATTTGACCAGAGTTTGATTTGGGTAGTTGTGTTTTGCCTGAATACCGTCATTTAGTTTGATTTTAAATATTTATTAATCGGAAAACCGCTGTATTATGTCGGAAAGATTATTTACTATAATGGTGAAGCTTACCTCATACTCATGCACAGACAGAACGTAAAGTACAGTAGGATTTAGTATGTACAAATTTCTAGCAATTCATAGATTGCACGGGACCATTTCTCTAAAGTGACTCTTCTACCGTAATTCTTCCGAGTAAAATATTTTTTAAGATGTAAGTTAAGCTGTTGCGGTACCTTGTTTCTATTAAGTATATTTACTCCTGCTCTGATATCGAAACCTTGCTGAAATATTTACAAAAGGCGCTGCTGTATTTTGTGAAGGTGTCGACAGAGGTGTACCGCACGCCCAGGAACTGCCGTTGTTGGGTGGAAATTTTCGCGAAACAGTGAAGTACGTGTTTCTCTCCGCTGCTGTAAGTCAATTCCACCACTCTTTTTAGGTTGACCGTTGGTCGCTCATCGCATAGCTGGTTTTTATTTTGGGTTATACATTTATTTTTTTATGTTTATATTTCTGTTTATAATTATCTCTTGTTTTGGCTTAAGAGATTTTTAAGTACTGAAAATTATTTACGGACCGAAATAAAAACACGTCCATTCACTTTGCCAACTCAAAACTACGTATATTCATGGAAATCCAGCTAAATAGCTAAAAAGGCAAACAGCGGTTAGTGTCAGCGGTTCGTGCATGTCTCCAAATTCGTTTTTTCACTGCTTTATATATTCTTTATTGCAATTTATGTCCTTCACACAAGTCACCGCACACTTCAAGAATTTCGCATCACAGTGGTTCAAAACCACTTGTCTAAAGGACCCAAAGGACTTTTTCGCCAACTTTAAGGCCGTGTTCATCTCTACATTGTGAAGAAAACAGAACTCTGCGAAATATGTAGTTAAATAAAGGGCTGCGCTTTATAAATACGAAAATGCCATTGGGGATGAAGACACATCGAAACTTGTACTACTACATTTAAATAGTTTCTTTCTTGTTTGACGCGTTTTAGCAAAGCTCCGCTAAAAAATCTTGGATTTGAGATGGCATGGCCGAATTTGATATCCGCATATGAAAACAAACGCGCGTTAGTCAATAGCCAGTTGAAGCTACTGTTTTCAATTCCGGTCATTAAGACTGAAACTGCATCAGCGTTAAAGAATTTGCATCGGGTTATAAATAGATATTTTTCTGCGTTGGACGTGCACGAGGGGTAGGCTACAATTTTGGACTCTTTCCTTGTTTCCACCATCTACCTTGGATAAATGGGAAGTTCGGTTACAGGTAAAACAGCTGACCAACAAAGACGTGCCTTTGTGACACGCGTTTGTGAAAGAATAAAAAACCTTACGGATTATGTAAAAGTTTTTTGTCACTTTCGATAAGCGAGCGGTATACTATAGTCCAAAAACATAACTGTTGTTTAAATTTTCTTGCGAAAAGGCATTCGGGTTTAGGAAGGAAGGAAAAGAAATTATATAGGAAAGAAAGATATGGAAGAAGGAGATATTTTTCCGGTCAGTTGGAGTCGTGCCACGCTCTTTGCGTACTTGCTTACGCAACTATGGGTGCCGCGCTGACTCCTATTAATTTGCAGCACCACCTAATCCTGACCACGTTTGTTTGTCTATTTTTACAGTAGTCTAATCCGTCTAGTCCAATCTACGCTCTCACCTCCCCCTTTTTCACTCCATGTAAAACCTACACCAATACTAAAATTACCTACTCCTCCATAGTAAATACTTCCTGCTTCAGAAATAAGGATTTAGGTTGACAATAAGCTTCATTTATTTATTCTAATTTATCAAATTCACATGGAAAGAAAAAAATGCAAGCTTTATTATAATATATATTGCTTAGACTCTATGAAAAATATGGAATTATAAAAATTAAATGGAAAGAAAATTCAGCTTTCTTGGTTCTATTAAAATAATTATCGGAGAGGTAATCCACGAAAAATTTCTGAAATTAATTCGCCAAGAAAAATGTATAGTTCTAGCGGATCACAGCGTGCTTTGCTACACCTATAAAAATAAATCAAAAAAATCTAACTGAAATTTTGAATTTTCGATTTTGATTTTTTTTTTGGAAAACGAATCGAAAAGAAATTGATTTAAATGTTTTCCAAACTTTTTTCTATTAATTTATTTTTATTTTTATTTTTTTATTTCTTTTTCATTTTCATTTCTTTCACTCTTCTTTCTCCCTTTCGACACCACATACAAACTAATGTACGCGTATTTTGGAATTTTACATGTACCTGTTGTTGTTGCTTGTTTTTTTATGGGTAGCGACCAATGTTCACAAAAATGGCCATGTCTCTGGAACGGCTGCGCCAATCTCATGAAAACTTACACATTAACCTTCTCCTAGTATCCCTTTATAACTCCTAAAAATGTGGTGCAATTTGATCCGGTGGTTTTCAAGTTATAAGCGTTTATCAAAATTTGCATAGATTTTTATATATATAGATAAGTATACACATTTATATATATATATATATATATCTATATATATATATAAATATATATATATATATATATATATATATATATATATATATATATATATATATATATATAAATATATATATATATATTTATTTATTTTACTCCCACATTAACATATATGTATGTAAGTATATAAATATATATGTATATATGTATAAAAGTTCTCAGCACTCACCTTTTCATGTCCCACGTTGATGGTACCAACAATTTGAGACGAAACTGAAAGGGCTGGAAAATGAGAAATCTAAATATTTAGCATACATATGTATATAAGGTAGGTCTTACTACCTATTTTTTTTTTATATTTTTTTTTTATGTTAATCACTAACTCGATTAAAGAATAATTTTAAAGAAAGTAGAAAGAAAGGATTTAATAACTAAAGAAGAAAAAAATATCAAAGAAGAAGAATTACTCAAAAGAAAAAAAACCAAATAAATTTAAATTAAATACTAGAAAGAAATAACAAAAATATTAAAGAGTATGGTGTAAGAACCAGAAAGAAAAATAAGAAAATTACAAAAAATTTTATATGAAAAAGCATAAACTTTGATATTTTGAATTAACCCTTTACAAGTAAAAAAAGGATGATAATAAAAATCCAGAAAAAAATATATAAGAAGATAATTGAGAATTTGAAATTATCATAAATCATAAACAAACAAAAATATTAATGAAGTATTACTGAAAAAAATATTAGCAGGATAAACCATATATGATAGGGTAGTGATTAAAGAAAATCTTCAAAAAAATTATATATACAATCTATATGTATGTACGTATATATATATCTATATGCAGAAGAAACCAAAGATGCTGCTGCTGGTGGTGTCCGATCGTGGTCAGATGACGACTGGAACAGTATTTGTGTTGTTGTTGGCGCTGGATTCGATTACGCTGGTACACTCCAGTTGATCGCGCGTAGATATTATTTTGCGTTTTCTCCTGCTTCAGAAAATTTTTATTTTTGCTCTTATGGTTTGAGTACACGACGTGGGTGGCTAAGGTAGTGTGGCTTCACCTCTACGGATATGTCCTCCGTAAGTAAATGGGGCTTCGGGGAACATTTCGGGAGTGACAGTCCTTGGCCGGATAAAAATCCGGGTCGTTCCGGTATAAAGACCCGACTGTCGCGGGAACTATGGATTTTAGTCGGCTCTTACGACAGGCATGCCATACCGCGGGTAAATTCTTGAACCCCTAACCCGCAGGGGGTTAGCGTTGCCGTCCGATATTGGTTGTAACATACACACAAGGCTGTCGTTACAATTCTTTTAGTTTATCCTCAACTCTTCTTGGTACCGAAATGGTCAACATCTGTAACATGTTCATCAATATTCTATTTCAGAACTGGGTTATAAGGTTTCTAACAACTCCTTTAAAATTTCTTCTTTTGTTTTAGGATCGCCTCTGATTCGAAACTAATTTGCCTAGAATTCCTTTTGCTTATCCGAAATTCTTTCAAAGTGTTCCTACTATCTATTCTATCTCCGGAGATTATGTTCTTATGGATGGTCACTTCGCATAATATAATAAGTCGAAATCACATAAAAATGTACATAAAAATATAACGCCTATATGTATGTAGTAAAACACTTATTTTATTTATAATTAATTATAATTTACTTGAAAATATTATTTTATTAAGGTTTATATGTTATATTACACCGTATTGAAATTATTAGTACTGATATGCGCACTTCAGTCAAAAATGACTAGATACGAAACTCTTTGTTTCGTGAGAGCACTCAAAAATCCGCATTTTTATACCACTGTTAAAGAAAAATAATGTTTTGGGATTTTTAGAAGGATTTTGGACATTTTATTACGGACAGGAACTACAACAAAGGTTTTAATTACAATACTACTACAATATTATATTGAAAATTAATCGAATATTTAAATCTACCAAGTTTCAACATTAAAACTACAATAATTACGGCTGAGCTTTGCAAGATGGTACCAATGCTTATATTAGCCAAAATACTTTACTTATACTTATGAAACTTTCAAATGTGGTTACTACAGATGTTATTTATGTAAATTGATTTTAGTTTTCATAATATTTTTATTTAGTTGCGCATAATTTGTTGTTAAAAAATTTCCTATTATATTGCAAATTTTTCATATAACATGCTCACAAATGTTTTATATATGGTGTAAGAAGGTTTCTTTGATGTTGTCATTCACTATTTCACAGATTATTACAGGGAAACAAGTACTTCATGGTACCACACAATGGGGAAAACGAATGATGGGGTGTGGTAGGGGTCCCTCCCCCATTATAAAACTGAAAACCAAACCCCGAGGAAATGCCTAGTTTTCGAGATTTTTAAATTTAAACTTGGGAAAAATATGAATTTTTTCCTAAGTTTTTGCTTATCAAAGCAACTACCATAAATTTTGGTGATGCCACCTGTAAAAAAAAAAGTTCCTAAAAAAACAATAAAAACACAAATTTTGCAGTATTCTTAAGTAAAACCCCTTTATAAATTAGCGGCCTTTGGCCGCACTATATTGGCGGCCTCCGGCCGCACTTGGGAAAATAACCCAACACCATTTTCATCTTGAACAGTATTCTTAAGTGAAACACCTTTATGAATTGGCGGCCTTCGGCCGCGCTTGGAAAAATAACCCTCCACCGGACCGACACCGGCTTCGCTTTGAACAGTATTTCCAATAAAATTAAGTTAATAACAAAAATCCTCCAAATTTTTTCCATAAAATTTTATTAATTTTTTTTTGTTTTCATGCAACTCTGCATCGTACAATATTTTTATATTAATGCCGTATGGCAATACCCATTTACTGTCAGTGTGAAACATTACAATTGCAATTCGTCAAAGAAAAATTATGATTAAGTAAAATTGGTTTAATTAATTTAATTAAATAATATAGAAATGTAATAATCTGTGAAATAGTGAATGACAACATCAAAGAAACTTTCTTACACCATATATAAAACATTTGTGCGCGTGTTATATGAAAAATTTGCAATATTATAGGAAATTTTTTAACAACAAATTATGCGCAATTAAATAAAAATATTATGAAAACTAAAATCAATTTACATAAATAACATCTGTAGTAACCACATTTGAAAGTTTAATAAGTATAAGTAAAGTATTTTGGCTAATATAAGCATTGGTACCATCTTGCAAAGCTCAGCCCAAAGGATTTTTTATTTACTGTTGCCTTTTGCATATTAGCCAATGAATGTTCCCCGATCTAACACGGGTTTGAGTAAGTTTCGTATGTAGTCATCTTTGCTTCCGTATCTGCTTGACGACTTTCTGATGGTGTTCTGTTTTCCAGTTAGTGGTCGTAGACTTTCCGTCCTGTTTTGTGCTATTATTATAGGTTTGCTCCCGTAGCCCATGTTTTGGTCAGTGTGATAGGCTATTCCACCCGTTGTTTTATTAGGTCCTTTTTGATTACCCACTTGCTCTACTTTCTCTAGTTCTCTAGTAGCGAAATGGGTTCGTTTGATCACTACTAAGTTATTTATTTAGAGTCACTGTCTGATTTTCGTTTCTTGTTAAATCGATACTAGGGGGTAGAGTAGATCATGCACATAAAAAAAAAATTATAGTAATACCCTGAGGTAATTTATAGTTTTTTAGTAATTTGTTGTAAAATTTTGAATGTTGACCGACCGAATACGTCGAATATAAGCTCACAAAACATACAAATATCATTTATAATTATCACAAAAATCGTGTTCATCGATTTTATTTAATAAATTTTATCGATTTGGCTGCATTTTCTTTAAATTTTACACAGAAAAATCACGTTTGACTATATGTTTACTTTAGTAAATATAAGTAGAATGAATTGTAAATGACTGCTGGAGCCATTGCCACACCTTCGAAGTGAAAATATATTACATTGTTACGATTTTACTGAATCAACCTCGATGATTTCCCAAATCCTTCGGATACGATCGCTGGATTATTAAATAAAATCGCCAACTCAATTTGCAGTCTCTTTATTTATAAAGACTTATTTAATGCCCTTTTATTATTCAGTAATTCACAATTCAATTTACATTTTAATCTTCTATTTACAATCACTTGTATACAACTTTCACAATGTACTGTTTTTATTACTTCAATGGATTGTAAACTCCAACGCTTTTACTTCAAGACTGATTCTTGACTGACTACTCTGCTGTGCAGTCGTGTGTCGCCTTTAGATAATTATTTTCAGGCACTTGTGTGCTTTATTGAGTCTGATACAGAACTGATTATTCTACCCTAACTTATTTCTACCCTGAGCCACAGCCCTCACCGTCGTCGCTGCTGTTGCGTTTGCAGCTTACGATGTTGTCCGCTGCCGCCGCTATTTGCTGATATCGATGTTATTAGTATTTTCCTGCGAGTATGTTGACTCAGCGATTCCCATAGTTCGAATTGTTTGTTATGAAACGATTCCACAAGTGGAAGTATCGGGTATCGTCTTTCATAAAAATTTGGCTATGTTGCAGAAATGACTGTAACAATGTAGTCTAAACAATTTACGGAACATTAGACTGTGTTAACTCCTACGGAACATTAGACTGTGTTAACTCCTCCCCTCCTAAGTGAGGGTCGTCCGCGATCCTCTCAGTGATTTTCCGTATAGCAAGATCCATCATCTCTTTTGCGGAACGTTTTCCTTGGATGCTTAGGATCAGCCAGATCACTAGGAAGGCAGCAATGGTTGTCACTGCAGCAACGAAAACCACTGTCTTTAAACTGACCTCTTGTCACAAAGTGTCTATGTGATTGATGTTTTCAACATTCATTTCCTGGAGGTAATTAAGACTCAGAGACCCCAAGTGTCCCACCAGGTTGATCTTTTGGGCAGTCGATTTTCCGGGAGTTCGTGTGGTGGTATTTTACCGATTTCGGAATTCGGTACCGTTTATTGTCACCTGCTGTTCGAAGGTTAGCAGATAGGTCCCTTTAACGATTCTTAAAGTACCGGTCTCGCCCTTTATTACGGCCGTATCATTATTGATAATAATTATTCCATCATCGATCTCATTGATGCTCCTCTCGTGGTTTGCTGTGGTTGAGCAGTTTGCCGTTTCCCCCGCGATGAGCTGTTGCCCGCAAGTAATGGTTTTCAGCATTTTACAAAAGGTGGCAAAGGTTGATTTTTCGCATTTTACGGCATGTGTTTTGCTGCCGCATTCAGCAACGGTGTTTGTATCTTCAAAGTTAAGTACCAGCCCCTGGTGTGGTACGGCGAATAGGCTAAGTTTTTTGCAAATTATTTCAGGTATGGGGTATTTTATTATAAAATATAAATTGTCCTTATTTTGTAATACCTTAATTCTAGACATTCCTAATATTTCTATTGTTGATACGTTAGTCGAGTGCTCGTTGATTATTTTGTTTATATCGTTACAGTCCAATATTACAGAACTAACTAAATTTAGTTCGGCTAATGTTATTGAAATTGCGACAGCTTGCAGCTCTAGAGTTATTGTCCTATTTCTTGCTAATATTGTTTCATATAAGCGGCCTTTATCTATTTCCTCTTTTTTAGTGGAAGTAATAATTTTGTTTATTTTATCTGTTATTTCTAAAATCTTTTGCTGAATGTGGGTGTTTATCCTGTACTGTTTGTTGTTCGAGTCGACAAGAATGTCCTGTTTCATCTGAAGTATCTGACAGTCATCGAAGTCGGGGGTGCCGGCAATGACCTTGAGTGCCGTACCCAAAAAGTTCAATTTTCGTGCTTGCCGGTGGTGAATATCGACGGTTCGCAGCAATGTTTCGATGTGTTTCATATCTGCGTCGAGGAGCACTCTCATATGCGACTTAGGGAATAAAGTAATTAGATCCTTCGTCTCATCGTTCATTGTTTCATATAGCGTCATGTTAGTGAAGTGTGTCAAGTATCCGTAATGTTCCCATACTACCGCCTCCCCGTCCATAATTGGGATGTAGTTGACGCTAGTATAGTCTGTGAGTTTTTCTGTCAAAGTGTTTGTCGTCAGGAATGCCAATATTATTATCCTGCAATTAAAGAAAGGTAGCAATTAGTGACTGGGTCTGTCAAGGGGGCCGAAGTTTGTCCTTATGAACCCTCCTCCCCTTTATAAGAACGGTGGTGCCTAGGTCCTGTTCAACTACTTCCTCTACATATAGTGCTGAGAGCTTATTTCCTAGCCTTCGATTTACCTTCACCAGGACCCTGTCGCCAGCGTTATACGACATATCCTGACGGTTCTTATTATGATAATCACGGTCAGCGGCCTCTGTTTTTTCAATACGGTCTCGGATTGATTCCACAGCATTGGTTGAACCTGAGTAAAGGACATCGATTGGTTTTCTGTTGATTACTGAGTGAATAGATTTATTATATTCTATAGTAGCTAGCAAAATTAGGTCAACGGTGTCGCTAAGATTTCTCTCTAGTTTAAGGCACCTAGCTATCTCAGTCAAAGTACTGTGGAAACGTTCCACTTGCCCATTTGAGGTACTATGAAGCGGGGGTGCGTTTGCGATTGTTATGGTATGCGAGTTGAGCGACTTTTCGTTGTCACAATATATTGTTTTGACGTTTGGAAAAGTGTTTATTAGCTATAAAATTGGTGGTTTTATGTCAATAATCGTTCTCGATGCGATCTTCTGCACTATTGCAAACTTCGAAAACTTGTCGATGCAAGTTAAAAAATATTTTTGATCAGTAGAAAAAATATCTATGTGTAATATTTGTCCAATGTGAGATGGTATCGGCGTTGCCGCAATGACATGCTTTTTTGGATGGCGGTCGTATTTGGACTTTGAACAGATTCGGCAGTTCGCCACCACCTCTCTTGCTTTTTGTCCATCTTTGGAAAAAATAGTCGGCCAGGATCTGTTTCACTTTTCTTGAGCAGCTCTATGTGCTCGGTTGTGTTCAGCAACAACAATCTCATGTTGGTCACCTTCGTTAAAGACATCAGCAACCATCTTTTCAGTGTGGCGGAACTTCACGTTGGGGTGAAGCTCCACCAGTCGGTGCTGAATCTTCGCCAGAACTGGTAGGCTACAGTGTATCGCATTAACCACACCACCATTAATCACTTCTTGAAGTGTGTCTATTAGCGAATCTGTGTCACGGAATGAAATAATATGTCTAGTCTTCGAACCGAACAGGATAAAGGTCTGCTTTGACGGACCTTCGCACTCCTGAAGTACGATTTCATTCCTAAAGCAATTAACAGGTTTATCCACCGTTTCGATGGTATACGTCAGGGACTCTTCGCTATGTACGGTGGCGCAGTCAGAGCTTGGTTCATTTCAACCTCCACCATATTCATGTGTTGTCTCGACAATGCGTCGGAAACATGGTTCTCCTTCCCTGGCTTGTAAAAATTTTTTGCATTGAAGCTTTCTACTAGAGATTTCCATCGCTTGATCTTCGCGTTAGGGTTCTTATCTGAGACTGCAAATGTCAAAGGCTGGTGGTCAGTGAAAATGTTCAACTGGTTTACACCGTACAAGTAATTTTTCAAAGTGTTGAGGGCCCACACAATTGCCAGGAGCTCTCTTTCATTTGTTTTTAAATGTTCTTCCCTATCTCTTAGAGTTCTTGAGATCATGGTAATGGGTTTTCTTTCTTGTGAGAGTACAGCTCCCAAACCTCTCGAAGATGCATCGGTCGTCAAGTCAAAGGGTTTTGTGAAATCTGGATATGTCAATGTGACGTCTTCTGATGCTAAAATTTCCCTAAGTTTGTTGAATGCTTCCACACCTTCTGGTGTTAACTAAATTTTAATTTTTTTAGACTGTGTGGCACTTACTTTGCCATTTTCCCCCTTAAGCATATCGGTCAGTGGTTTTGCTATGCTAGCAAAATCTTTAATAAAGCATCTATAATAGCTCGCTAATCCTAAAAAGGAGCGGAGCCCCCGAAGAGTGGTTGCCTGCTCGTAGCATTTTAAGCTGTGGACCTTATTAGGGTTTGTTTTAACGCCCCATCTTGATACAACGAACCCAAGTAATCTACCTCAGTTTCAAAAAAGTTTAATTTTCCACTGAGACTTTCATATTGGCCTCGCAAAGCCTACGCAGAACCCATTCAACGTCCTTTAAATGGTCTTCTGCAGTTTTTGAGTAGATGATTACATCGTCGACGTAGACATGGCAGGTCCTGCCAATTTGCTCCCTCAAAACATCTTCGATCGCTCTCTGAAATATACTGGGAGCGTTTTTAAGTCCAAAGGGCAGGCGGCAGAATTCGTATTTGCCGTTGTTTACAGAGCAGGCAGTTTTTTCTCTGCCCTCTATCAACTCAATCTGATGGAATCCAGATTTCATATCAAGTGTGGTAAAGTATTGTGCTCCCTTTAGGTTTGAAAATATCACCATTGCGTTAGGCATCGGATACTTGTCCTCAATTGTGACTTCATTTAGTTTCCTAAAGTCAATCACTAACCGTTTTTTCTTATTTCCTGCATCATCTATCCCTTTTTTGTCAACAACCCAAATCGGGTTATTGCAAGGTGATCTGGAAGGGCGGATGATGCCATTAGTCAGCAAATCGGCCACCTCCCCGTTGACGAATTCGACCACACTCATAGGGTATGGGTAGAGCCTAGAATATACCGGCTCTTCTTTTTTTGTTCTTATGGTAGCAACTATATTTGTATTGAATGGAAAGGACTCGTTTGGGTCTGCGAAGGCCCTCTTCCTACTTTCTATCATCTTAAGGAAATGATTTCGGACACAAGAAGGAATTTCCTCACTTCTTATATCAATGAAATTTACATTCACGCACTCGTGGAACAACAGCTTTTCGTTTCCGAAATCGTGTCGTATTACTCCACTACTCAGATCTATTCGAGCATTTACTCGGTTTAATAGATCCAGTCCAATAATACCATCGAACGTTGCCATATTAGGTAATATGAAAAAGTCTGCCCATACACCAAATAACTTGATTCTATACTTCTTATTCACATGACTATTTCCGTGCAGTGACTTAACTAGAAAAGGTGTGGATGCCGGGACAACATTTTTAGACTCGGGCAAAGGTTTAATGTGTCCACTAATAGCTTTATTTTCTTCCTTGGTTTCCTACTCCTCGTTCGATCTACGGAAGCAGGGACTTCCCCCTAAAAAATTGAGTTCTTCCTCTTCGCTTTCCAACTTGCTGTTGTTGGTTAAAGTTAGGGGTCTGTTAAGAATTGTTTCGGTATTGTTGTTGACCCTGATTTACTTTTTGTGATTGACGCCAGTTGTGGATTTTTTTGGGGGGTTCGCAATCTCTGGTCTGAGTTGTTATCACCGATCTTCTTAAATCTGTTTGGATCTTCAGCAGACGCAGCAAAGCTTGTAGCGAACGCATATCGTTCTCTATTTGCCAGGGCCAGAGCACCGGGTAAGTCATCAGGTCGAGAATCGAAGAGAATGTCACACAATGGTCTTTTCAGACCCGAAATGAATACCCTAAGCGCGTCTGCTCTATACTTTGTGCAGATTGATTCGCAATGGGACCCTCATGGGTCATTATGGTTTTATTTGTGAGAAGAGTTAGCTTCTTCTCCACTTCGTCGAAATATTTCAGGACTGACAGGTTGCCCTGACGAAGCGTAGAAAGTTCCTGTTCTATGAGATATATTGGACGCTTGTCCGAATAGGTAAAATCGAATCTGGCAATGATCGCCTCGAAATTCAGCACAATATTAAAAGATGCTAAAACGGCATCAGCGGAGCCCTTCAGCTTATTTCTAATTATTCCTACGGCTTGATAATGCCTAGAACTGCCCTGATGGCTTCGAAACACCTCATAAGCCGTGTGGGCGGCCTGACGCCAGGAAACATAGGTGCTGACTTGACCGTCAAACTCTGGCAATGACTTCAACTAGGTCTAGAGGTTCTTCGCATTTAATGCCTGAAATGATCTTCACAGGCTCGTACGTATGTGGCTTTTTCACTGTGGTTAAGGTGGCAATTTGCTTGTCAGTCGTGTAAGTTTGTGTTCAAAGGACTTCTGTTGCTGTTGCAATGCGCCATTTACGGCAGTCTGTACTAAAGCGGTTATTTGGTTTGCGTCCATTACACCTATATTTCTATTCCTTGAGACCTGCAAATTACTAATCCTTTCTAATACACCCTCAAGCTCACTATCGCTCATCAAATCGTTGCGAACACGAGACTACAAATTAGACCACTAGCAAAACTCAATACGTTTCTCTATTAGAGCGCAACACTGTCACTATTCATCAATTTTCAACGAATCACTTTGAAAAGAAAAAATTGAGCACTCTACTTACGCAATTATTATTAAGCTATCCATAACTGCGTATAATATATTGAAATTGATTCAGTTGTTGGTAATTCCTTTAGCCTCCTCCAATCGATTCAGTTGTTGGTAATTCTTTCAGCCTCTTTCAAGTGGTTGAGATTTATATTCAATTGATAATTCGGTCGTAGGTTCAAGCCGTACGTTGGGCGCCAATTATTTGTAGGCACTTGTGTGCTTTATTGAGTCTGATACAGAACTGATAACTCTACCCTAACTTATTTCTACCCTGAGCCACAGCCATCACCGTCGTCGTCACTGCTGTTGCGTTTGCAGCTTACGATGTTGTCCGCTGCCGCCGCTATTTGCTGATATCGATGTTATTAGTATTTTCCTGCGAGTATGTTGACTCAGCGATTCCCATAGTTCGAATTGTTTGTTATGAAACGATTCCACAAGTGGAAGTATCGGGTATCGTCTTTCATAAATATTTGGCTATGTTGCAGAAATGACTGTAACAATGTAGTCTAAACAATTTACGGAACATTAGACTGTGTTAACTCCTCCCCTCGTAAGTGAGGGTCGTCCGCGATCCTGTCAGTGATTTTCCGTATAGCAAGATCCATCATCTCTTTTGCGGAACGTTTTCCTTGGATGCTTAGGATCAGCCAGATCACTAGGAAGGCAGCAATGGTTGTCACTGCAGCAACGAAAACCACTGTCTTTAAACTGACCTCTTGTCACAAAGTGTCTATGTGATTGATGTTTTCAACATTCATTTCCTGGAGGTAATTAAGACTCAGAGATCCCAAGTGTCCCACCAGGTTGATCTTTTGGGCAGTCGATTTTCCGGGAGTTCGTGTGGTGGTATTTTACCGATTTCGGAATTCGGTACCGTTTATTGTCACCTGCTGTTCGAAGGTTAGCAGATAGGTCCCTTTAACGATTCTTAAAGTACCGGTCTCGCCCTTTATTACGGCCGTATCATTATTGATAATAATTATTCCATCATCGATCTCATTGATGCTCCTCTCGTGGTTTGCTGTGGTTGAGCAGTTTGCCGTTTCCCCCGCGATGAGCTGTTGCCCGCAAGTAATGGTTTTCAGCATTTTACAAAAGGTGGCAAAGGTTGATTTTTCGCATTTTACGGCATGTGTTTTGCTGCCGCATTCAGCAACGGTGTTTGTATCTTCAAAGTTAAGTACCAGCCCCTGGTGTGGTACGGCGAATAGGCTAAGTTTTTTGCAAATTATTTCAGGTATGGGGTATTTTATTATAAAATATAAATTGTCCTTATTTTGTAATACCTTAATTCTAGACATTCCTAATATTTCTATTGTTGATACGTTAGTCGAGTGCTCGTTGATTATTTTGTTTATATCGTTACAGTCCAATATTACAGAACTAACTAAATTTAGTTCGGCTAATGTTATTGAAATTGCGACAGCTTGCAGCTCTAGAGTTATTGTCCTATTTCTTGCTAATATTGTTTCATATAAGCGGCCTTTATCTATTTCCTCTTTTTTAGTGGAAGTAATAATTTTGTTTATTTTATCTGTTATTTCTAAAATCTTTTGCTGAATGTGGGTGTTTATCCTGTACTGTTTGTTGTTCGAGTCGACAAGAATGTCCTGTTTCATCTGAAGTCTCTGACAGTCATCGAAGTCGGGGGTGCCGGCAATGACCTTGAGTGCCGTACCCAAAAAGTTCAATCTTCGTGCTTGCCGGTGGTGAATATCGACGGTTCGCAGTAATGTTTCGATGTGTTTCATATCTGCGTCGAGGAGCACTCTCATATGCGACTTAGGGAATAAAGTAATTAGATCCTTCGTCTCATCGTTCATTGTTTCATATAGCGTCATGTTAGTGAAGTGTGTCAAGTATCCGTAATGTTCCCATACTACCGCCTCCCCGTCCATAATTGGGATGTAGTTGACGCTAGTATAGTCTGTGAGTTTTTCTGTCAAAGTGTTTGTCGTCAGGAATGCCAATATTATTATCCTGCAATTAAAGAAAGGTAGCAATTAGTGACTGGGTCTGTCAAGGGGGCCGAAGTTTGTCCTTATGAACCCTCCTCCCCTTTATAAGAACGGTGGTGCCTAGGTCCTGTTCAACTACTTCCTCTACATATAGTGCTGAGAGCTTATTTCCTAGCCTTCGATTTACCTTCACCAGGACCCTGTCGCCAGCGTTATACGACATATCCTGACGGTTCTTATTATGATAATCACGGTCAGCGGCCTCTGTTTTTTCGATACGGTCTCGGATTGATTCCACAGCATTGGTTGAACCTGAGTAAAGGACATCGATTGGTTTTCTGTTGATTACTGAGTGAATAGATTTATTATATTCTATAGTAGCTAGCAAAATTAGGTCAACGGTGTCGCTAAGATTTCTCTCTAGTTTAAGGCACCTAGCTATCTCAGTCAAAGTACTGTGGAAACGTTCCACTTGCCCATTTGAGGTACTATGAAGCGGGGGTGCGTTTGCGATTGTTATGGTATGCGAGTTGAGCGACTTTTCGTTGTCACAATATATTGTTTTGACGTTTGGAAAAGTGTTTATTAGCTATAAAATTGGTGGTTTTATGTCAATAATCGTTCTCGATGCGATCTTCTGCACTATTGCAAACTTCGAAAACTTGTCGATGCAAGTTAAAAAATATTTTTGATCAGTAGAAAAAATATCTATGTGTAATATTTGTCCAATGTGAGATGGTATCGGCGTTGCCGCAATGACATGCTTTTTTGGATGGCGGTCGTATTTGGACTTTGAACAGATTCGGCAGTTCGCCACCACCTCTCTTGCTTTTTTGTCCATCTTTGGAAAAAAATAGTCGGCCAGGATCTGTTTCACTTTTCTTGAGCAGCTCTATGTGCTCGGTTGTGTTCAGCAACAACAATCTCATGTTGGTCACCTTCGTTAAAGACATCAGCAACCATCTTTTCAGTGTGGCGGAACTTCACGTTGGGGTGAAGCTCCACCAGTCGGTGCTGAATCTTCGCCAGAACTGGTAGGCTACAGTGTATCGCATTAACCACACCACCATTAATCACTTCTTGAAGTGTGTCTATTAGCGAATCTGTGTCACGGAATGAAATAATATGTCTAGTCTTCGAACCGAACAGGATAAAGGTCTGCTTTGACGGACCTTCGCACTCCTGAAGTACGATTTCATTCCTAAAGCAATTAACAGGTTTATCCACCGTTTCGATGGTATACGTCAGGGACTCTTCGCTATGTACGGTGGCGCAGTCAGAGCTTGGTTCATTTCAACCTCCACCATATTCATGTGTTGTCTCGACAATGCGTCGGAAACATGGTTCTCCTTCCCTGGCTTGTAAAAATTTTTTGCATTGAAGCTTTCTACTAGAGATTTCCATCGCTTGATCTTCGCGTTAGGGTTCTTATCTGAGACTGCAAATGTCAAAGGCTGGTGGTCAGTGAAAATGTTCAACTGGTTTACACCGTACAAGTAA
The DNA here is from genome assembly GCA_030068015.2 of Neoceratitis asiatica. Classification (NCBI taxonomy): domain Eukaryota; kingdom Metazoa; phylum Arthropoda; class Insecta; order Diptera; family Tephritidae; genus Neoceratitis; species Neoceratitis asiatica. Next base: position 9,201,698 of record CM061530.1, on the reverse strand, counting down.
TTTTTCAAAGTGTTGAGGGCCCACACAATTGCCAGGAGCTCTCTTTCATTTGTTTTTAAATGTTCTTCCCTATCTCTTAGAGTTCTTGAGATCATGGTAATGGGTTTTCTTTCTTGTGAGAGTACAGCTCCCAAACCTCTCGAAGATGCATCGGTCGTCAAGTCAAAGGGTTTTGTGAAATCTGGATATGTCAATGTGACGTCTTCTGATGCTAAAATTTCCCTAAGTTTGTTGAATGCTTCCACACCTTCTGGTGTTAACTAAATTTTAATTTTTTTAGACTGTGTGGCACTTACTTTGCCATTTTCCCCCTTAAGCATATCGGTCAGTGGTTTTGCTATGCTAGCAAAATCTTTAATAAAGCATCTATAATAGCTCGCTAATCCTAAAAAGGAGCGGAGCCCCCGAAGAGTGGTTGCCTGCTCGTAGCATTTTATGCTGTGGACCTTATTAGGGTTTGTTTTAACGCCCCATCTTGATACAACGAACCCAAGTAATCTACCTCAGTTTCAAAAAAGTTTAATTTTCCACTGAGACTTTCATATTGGCCTCGCAAAGCCTACGCAGAACCCATTCAACGTCCTTTAAATGGTCTTCTGCAGTTTTTGAGTAGATGATTACATCGTCGACGTAGACATGGCAGGTCCTGCCAATTTGCTCCCTCAAAACATCTTCGATCGCTCTCTGAAATATACTGGGAGCGTTTTTAAGTCCAAAGGGCAGGCGGCAGAATTCGTATTTGCCGTTGTTTACAGAGCAGGCAGTTTTTTCTCTGCCCCCCTCTATCAACTCAATCTGATGGAATCCAGATTTCATATCAAGTGTGGTAAAGTATTGTGCTCCCTTTAGGTTTGAAAATATCACCATTGCGTTAGGCATCGGATACTTGTCCTCAATTGTGACTTCATTTAGTTTCCTAAAGTCAATCACTAACCGTTTTTTCTTATTTCCTGCATCATCTATCCCTTTTTTGTCAACAACCCAAATCGGGTTATTGCAAGGTGATCTGGAAGGGCGGATGATGCCATTAGTCAGCAAATCGGCCACCTCCCCGTTGACGAATTCGACCACACTCATAGGGTATGGGTAGAGCCTAGAATATACCGGCTCTTCTTTTTTTGTTCTTATGGTAGCAACTATATTTGTATTGAATGGAAAGGACTCGTTTGGGTCTGCGAAGGCCCTCTTCCTACTTTCTATCATCTTAAGGAAATGATTTCGGACACAAGAAGGAATTTCCTCACTTCTTATATCAATGAAATTTACATTCACGCACTCGTGGAACAACAGCTTTTCGTTTCCGAAATCGTGTCGTATTACTCCACTACTCAGATCTATTCGAGCATTTACTCGGTTTAATAGATCCAGTCCAATAATACCATCGAACGTTGCCATATTAGGTAATATGAAAAAGTCTGCCCATACACCAAATAACTTGATTCTATACTTCTTATTCACATGACTATTTCCGTGCAGTGACTTAACTAGAAAAGGTGTGGATGCCGGGACAACATTTTTAGACTCGGGCAAAGGTTTAATGTGTCCACTAATAGCTTTATTTTCTTCCTTGGTTTCCTACTCCTCGTTCGATCTACGGAAGCAGGGACTTCCCCCTAAAAAATTGAGTTCTTCCTCTTCGAGATTTTCTATTTCTTCTTCCGCCTCTAGATTGTAAGCCGTCTCTTGGTTAACCTGGTTTAAATTATTTGTTCTCTGGATTTTTGGTCCAGTATTCCTTCCTGATTCTGCCTGTCGCTTTCCAACTTGCTGTTGTTGGTTAAAGTTAGGGGTCTGTTAAGAATTGTTTCGGTATTGTTGTTGACCCTGATTTACTTTTTGTGATTGACGCCAGTTGTGGATTTTTTTGGGGGGTTCGCAATCTCTGGTCTGAGTTGTTATCACCGATCTTCTTAAATCTGTTTGGATCTTCAGCAGACGCAGCAAAGCTTGTAGCGAACGCATATCGTTCTCTATTTGCCAGGGCCAGAGCACCGGGTAAGTCATCAGGTCGAGAATCGAAGAGAATGTCACACAATGGTCTTTTCAGACCCGAAATGAATACCCTAAGCGCGTCTGCTCTATACTTTGTGCAGATTGATTCGCAATGGGACCCTCATGGGTCATTATGGTTTTATTTGTGAGAAGAGTTAGCTTCTTCTCCACTTCGTCGAAATATTTCAGGACTGACAGGTTGCCCTGACGAAGCGTAGAAAGTTCCTGTTCTATGAGATATATTGGACGCTTGTCCGAATAGGTAAAATCGAATCTGGCAATGATCGCCTCGAAATTCAGCACAATATTAAAAGATGCTAAAACGGCATCAGCGGAGCCCTTCAGCTTATTTCTAATTATTCCTACGGCTTGATAATGCCTAGAACTGCCCTGATGGCTTCGAAACACCTCATAAGCCGTGTGGGCGGCCTGACGCCAGGAAACATAGGTGCTGACTTGACCGTCAAACTCTGGCAATGACTTCAACTAGGTCTAGAGGTTCTTCGCATTTAATGCCTGAAATGATCTTCACAGGCTCGTACGTATGTGGCTTTTTCACTGTGGTTAAGGTGGCAATTTGCTCTGTCAGTCGTGTAAGTTTGTGTTCAAAGGACCTGTTGCTGTTGCAATGCGCCATTTACGGCAGTCTGTACTAAAGCGGTTATTTGGTTTGCGTCCATTACACCTATATTTCTATTTCTTGAGACCTGCAAATTACTAATCCTTTCTAATACACCCTCAAGCTCACTATCGCTCATCAAATCGTTGCGAACACGAGACTACAAATTAGACCACTAGCAAAACTCAATACGTTTCTCTATTAGAGCGCAACACTGTCACTATTCATCAATTTTCAACGAATCACTTTGAAAAGAAAAAATTGAGCACTCTACTTACGCAATTATTATTAAGCTATCCATAACTGCGTATAATATATTGAAATTGATTCAGTTGTTGGTAATTCCTTTAGCCTCCTCCAATCGATTCAGTTGTTGGTAATTCTTTCAGCCTCTTTCAAGTGGTTGAGATTTATATTCGATTGATAATTCGGTCGTAGGTTCAAGCCGTACGTTGGGCGCCAATTATTTGTAGGCACTTGTGTGCTTTATTGAGTCTGATACAGAACTGATAATTCTACCCTAACTTATTTCTACCCTGAGCCACAGCCATCACCGTCGTCGTCACTGCTGTTGCGTTTGCAGCTTACGATGTTGTCCGCTGCCGCCGCTATTTGCTGATATCGATGTTATTAGTATTTTCCTGCGAGTATGTTGACTCAGCGATTCCCATAGTTCGAATTGTTTGTTATGAAACGATTCCACAAGTGGAAGTATCGGGTATCGTCTTTCATAAATATTTGGCTATGTTGCAGAAATGACTGTAACAATGTAGTCTAAACAATTTACGGAACATTAGACTGTGTTAACTCCTACGGAACATTAGACTGTGTTAACTTATACAACTCCCGGCTGCTCGCAACCAACCGTCTATAGTAATCGAATCTCTCTCTTTACGAATGTTCTCGAATTCGAACATTTAGAACATGCCAGCTATCGGCTTCTCTCTTTCATCTGACATTTGCTTCGCATTTTCGCCACACTGCCCTCCACCTAAGTCTGATCGTCCCGATCAGACACATTGGCTGTTCCAAACGCAGCAAGCCTATCTAGGTAGACCACTTTCATCTTGCTTCCTGGTCTCCCAACATTCTGGATTCGATACACTGCGTCATTTAGCCGTTTGATTACCTTATATGGACCATCCCAAACGCATTGAAGCTTTGGAAACAGACCCCTCTTCAATTGTGGACTAAACAGCAACACCAAATCTCCACTTTGGAAGCCTTCAGAGTTCATCGCTTTGTCATACCTGGCCTTCAATTTGTAATGGTTTCGTGGTTTCGGCCCTTTAGTTGCTATGCACTTCTTGCAGTTAGCAACCCACTCAGCGATCGATTGACGACAACCAACCCAATAGATCCTCTGCTTGATCTTCTCCAGCATTTTCTTAATGCCTAGATGCCCTCCATTAGGACCATTGTGAAATTCCTTAAGAATAGCCGGAATTCTCAACCTCAGAACTACTATTAACTGGCCATCTTCACTTTCCCAAACTCTATGCAAACAGCCAGATATCAATTCTAAACTGCTCCATTGGGCCCAGTATGCTTTCGCGATGGGATTTTCCGCTGCCATTTGTTCCTTACTTGGCCGTCTGTTCACCTTCAATCCGTGCATTACCAGTTCCCACTTTTCTGATCGTGTAATTGTTATTCGCCGGACGTCTATTATGCCCTCAGCTTTTGAGCATCGTTTGCGTCGTCTTTCCTCTCTGTTGGAGCTCGACTGGCATTCACATGTGAAGTGACCTGCTTTTCCGCAACTGAAGCACTTCCTAGCTTGATTTTTGTCACCAGAACGATTCATTCCTGCTATCGACTTCAGAGTTTTCAATATTTTAGTCCTCACATCTGGTGTTTCTACCTCCAAACGCTTCATTTTGTAGGCTGGTTTACATAGCAGTGCCGCTGCTTCGCGTGTCTGAGCATACGCAACAGTTTCAGTGAATGTTTACTTTGGATTCGCATAAGTCTCTCGCTTGGTGTACGCGTCTTTAATTCCGCTGATGAACCTCTGGATTTTTAATCTTTCGAGATATTCACCCGATGCGTGCCCTGTGGCTAAATTAGCCAATCTCTCGATTTCAGAAGCATATTCCTGCAGAGATTCGTTCGGTTTTTGGTCACGATATTCCAGCTCCATCTGGTAAATTTGCCTCCAGTGCTCGCTACCATATCGTCTTTCCAGGGCTCGCATTACTCCGTCGTAGTTATCCCTCTCATATTCGGGAATATTCAGCAAAATTTCCGCTGCAGGTCCCTTCAACGCAACAAATAGCGCAGCGGATTTTTCCTCGATGGTCCATTTATTTAACTCAGCCGTCTTCTCGAACTGGAGCTTGAAGATCTGTAATGGAGTTGTGCCATCAAAGGATGGTGCTTCTACCCACGGGCCAATCATCGATCTGGCTGGACGATGGAACTGCAAGTCTCGGACACGTCGCTCGAGCTCGTTGATTTTGGTCTTAATTAGCTCCTCTATTTTGTCTTGCCGACTTTGCAATTCGTTGACTTTGCTCTCAATTAGCTCCTCCATTTTGTCCTGCCGCTCCTCGATTTGTTTCTGTCTTTCCTTAAGTTCTGCATTCTCTTTCACCAGATCTTGCTGTATTTGTGCGATTGTTCCTTCTAATCCATCAAACTTTTGTGACAGCTTAGCATTCTGTTCATCCATCTTTTGTGAGATGCTGGCTTTCATTTCAGACATTTTTTGTGAATTACGGGCATCCTGTGCATCCATCTTTTCTGATATGCTGGCATCGATTTGTGACATGTTTTGTGACATGTTGGCATTGATTGGTGAAATGTTTTGTGACATGTTGGCATTGATTTGTGAAATTGCAGCCAACAACATGTTCATGTCCATAACGGTAGATGAGCCAGAGGCATTTTCTTGAATCTTGCTTGAGGACTGCTCCAACTCCTTTGCAGAATCACTAACCTCCTCTTTTTCAACATCCTTTAAGGATACATACTTATCCTCGCGACGGAATTCGTACTGGTTCAAGTCGATGCCTTCGACTTCCATTGCTTCTCGCAGCCTCGATTGCAGCTCTGCCTTATTTCCACTTGTAGACAATCCTCGCTTTGCCAACTCCTTCTTGAGAGGAGGTATCGTCAAATCCTGGATCTTCACCGCTTTTCAATTATTATCCCTCGGGATTTGTTTAACAATCCCACTTCTGACACCAATTGTTACGATTTTACTGAATCAACCTCGATGATTTCCCAAATCCTTCGGGTACGATCTCTGGATTGTTAAATAAAATCGTAACAATTTAATTTGCAGTCTCTTATTTATAAAGACTTATTTAATGTCCTTTTATTATTCAGTAATTCACAATTCAATTTACAATTTAATTTTCTATTTATAATCACTTGTATACAACTTTCACGATGTATTGTTTTTATTACTTTAATGTAATGTAATCTCCAACGCTTTTACTTCACGACTGATTTTTGACTGACTACTCTACTCTGCAGTCGTGTGTCGCCTTTATATACAACTCCCCGTTGCTCGCAACCAACCGTCTAGAATAATCGAATCTCTCTCTTTACGAATGTTCTCGACTTCGCTTTAGAGCATGCCAGCTATCGGCTTCTCACTTTCATCTGACATTTGCTTCGCATTTTTTTAATATCTAGCTTTTTATAAGTTGCAGATCTTGGTAGAGTGTTCATTTTATATTATTAAATTATAACAATTATTGGTTGTATAAATAAATTATTATTTCTATATTAAAATATATTATGTTTAAAATTTAATTTGGGTGTCCTAATTAGGTATGTCTGATTTGTAATGTAACGGGAGTTTTTCGTCGTTCGGTACATTTTAATTTCCGTTCTCAGTTAAGATTATAATAAAGTGAATATATTTAAAAAATTTTGTGTGTAAAATGAGTGAAAGTAAGGATGGTAAGTATTTAATTATCAAATTCATTAGCCGAAGTGTAATAAATTGTCTTTTGATTTAATTGTAGTTTCTAAAATTGATTCTCCAAGTCGTGGAGATACTGCTTTTGCATCTGTTGCTGCTGCAATATTGCAGGTATGTTGTTTTTAATGTATTTATATTATGTAAAATTATATTAAAATCTTGTGTTGTTTTTAGATTATATAGACCTGACAGCAAGTGCTACTGCTGTTGCTAATGTTGCAGATAGTTTTTTATATTTATATACATTTTTATATTATATATTAAGTTTTTTTATAGTATTCAAGTCTCTTCGGACTCGACACTAATTATCGCTTTTGGAAGTAAGAGAGACGTATTGTTTGGTCTTTATTGACATACGATCCTTTTAACGTATATGCATATGTACATATGTATATGAAATTCTCTAGAAATTGTAAGTATCAATTTTCCAAATGGCAGCAGAGTCCGCTATGAAAAAGTGCGCGAACGAGGCCCGTAGGTTTTAGATTGTAATTTCGTTAGCTCGAGCGGCCACCGCTCAGGGATCGATCGGCTAACCAAAACTGGGCTGAAAAGAACAAAAGGATTGGCGCGTGACAGGGTCACACGGAAGTAGTGGGAATATATGGATTATTCCACGCGCACGGCAGTTACATAAATTTTTAATGTTGATCTAAGCGACGCGCTTAAACATGCTCCCCACCCTGCTGGGATGTCTTTCCTAATGCACGCTGCAGATTCTGCATGATACGTATCGCGTACCTTATATCACCTCGTGCGGTGCGTTTGCGAAAAGCGTGTGTTTGCATGCCCAGCTTGGTGCATACAATGCTGCGCGTATGTTTTTTATGATGCTCCGTGGTTGCTGGCATTTCTTCGTGTTATTTGCCTTCCTTACGGGAGGCGTATTTGTCTTTGAACATTGAAGAACGCTCTGAGTTAGCGTTTGCACATGCTTGGCGAGTAGCATTCGCCCATTGTATGGGTTAGCGCCTTGCGCCCTGGCTACCGCGAGACGTTGAGGCAGCTTCATTGCGCGGAATGAAACGGGAGGATCAAAAAGATAGTGAAATATGATTAGGGAAATGAATTGAATGGAAATATGTATTTCTTATTTGGTATGCTATCCTGAAAGCTAAGAACGCGCAGTAGAGAGGGCGCGTGATAACCCAATTTTTGGTACGTACATCCAAAACTCGAATGTGGTTATCCGGCCCATGGCGAACATTTTCAATGCACCCGAGTCGCCACTTGGTGGGTGGTAGTGAGTCTACCTTGCCTGGTTGAGGATCCCGCTGTGGATTCTTCCATTTATATCTCTTTTGGAGATTTTTGCGATACTTCTCTTTCCAACGACATCTAAATTCATGGTGAAGTACTCTATTCTTCTCCCATCGCGATGCAGCGGCTTTCTTGAGATGGATCTTAAAGCTTTTCACTGTTGATTCCCATGAGCCACCCATATGGGGTGCGCTGGGAGGAATATAGTACCGATTTATGCCTTGAGATGCATATTATTGGACAATATCGGCGGAGCATTTGTTAATGAATTTAACGAAGTTTGCCGAAACGTGCAAACGCTGCTCGAAATGCCTCAGATGTCAGTTATACATAAAGGAGACGAAAACTGCCACATAGCCCTTGAAAAAGGTGTTCGACGTCAACACAGAAGCTTTGATTTGGAATGGCCTAGCAAAATCAACTCCCGTGGTGTAGAATGGGAGTGAGAATGAGCAAAGCTCAGGATGTAGAGTGGCCGTTATTTGCTTGCGGGCTTTTTGCTTGTAAAATGTACATGCTTTACACTCAAAAATACCATTTTTGATCAGAGGTTTGAGCTTCGAAATAAAGTACTCTGATCATCAAACGTGTCCCTGCATGAAGAAAGTTCGTGGAGAAACATCAAATATAAGTGGCTAATCCTCGATTTAGTTGGGATGATGATTGGGTGCAATTTGATGTGTTTCATCGAGGAATGTGCCAATCTACCATTAACTCGAAGAAGTCTGTCTTTGTCCAAGACTAGATTCAACACGAGTTATGAACTCTTTTTGTTAATAGGTATATTATTTCGCAAGGTATCTTTCTTGCCAAGAAAAAAGCGAGTTTGAGAAATGTCGATGATGCGCTGCTTTGCGAGTTGGCATTCATTATGTGTCAGATGGCTCAAGATGAGAAAAGGTGGAACATAATCTCGGATTGAGTAGTGCGGTTTGATTGTAACGACAGCCCTTGTTGAAAGAAGTGTGAATCTGTGTGTGTCTATACGTAAATCTAAAGAATTAGTGTAATGATATGTTGAGGAAAGTAAAACTTCCAACACATCGTTTGATTGTTGTCTTAAATGTTTGTTGGGTTTTCTCCAAAATTTGCGTATGAACAAACATGCTCATACATGAGTTGAGTGAACAGCAGCAATCGAAACAATCGATTTTCTATGTTTTTTTTTACGAAGTTATTTGCGCTAAGCAAGGGGTTTAGGTTCTGATGAGTACAGAGAAAAGATAGACAGTATTTGGGTGTTAAAAGATCTAGAAGTGCGTGTTGAGCAATTTAAGTTAGAAGATGAATTTATATGTAGGACCGTGAAATACCGTGAGCAAATAAACAGTTAAACTAATATTATATGTATAGTGAAAAGTGCAAGCTGCCCGAGTGGCTAAAGTGCTAAAACGCAAAGGTGCTATTGACAATCAAGACTGAGAAATATTAGTGCAACTATTGCTTATAATGTGTAACTGAATTACGTGTGTATGCACATATATGAGTGCTATTTACCACAACTTACCGGCAACGGCAGTGAATACATGCAATATCAGCATCGGTGGCCACCCACACACACACACCGACATCTATACGTCTGACTTCTGAAAATCGTCAGCGGCCCTTAAGAACAAAAGCATTTACGGAATACCACCAGCAATAAAGTGGCGGACAAAAGCCTGCATACACCGCCTGAATTCGTCGGGTATAAAGCATCTAGGAAAACACCAACAGCTTCAATACTCTACAACAAAAAAAGGCTGTAACAGCTGTGTTCAGTGACCCCTAGAGTTTGGTCATAAATCGTTGAAACTAGTGAGAAAAGTAAGAAGAAGAAATTCGAAGTCAACGGAGTAGAGGAGAAGCAGAGAAGGGAAATGCAGTACAGCATAATTGCTCTCTGAATCAGATCACCGCCCCGTCGAAAGCGCTCAGCGCTCTTTCATTTAGTTCTGCGCTCTTACTAACTAATTTATATTTTTTTCTTTTCAATTCCATTCTTTCAATTTCTTTATTGCAAATATTTTTTCATATATTATATATTTTTCTTTCTTTCTTTTTTTAGTTTTCAAACGAATTTTATTTTGTTAGTCAATTATAACTTTATTTCCATATTTATTTTTATTTCTTTCATATATACCTAAATTTGTAATTTGTTTTCTATTAGTTTATACAATCGTAGGTTTGTCAAAACTTAAGTTTTTTTGCTTTGCGGAGTTAATTTTCCCACATTTGCTCTGTTCCTCGTTCCTCAAATTAATAAATAATAGTGACTCAATGTAGGCAACCACGAGCGAGTGATCATCAAAAATTTACACTAAATAATGCCAGGGAATGTAAACGTATTTCGAGCTTCGATTTGTTATCTCCTTTGTTTTTTTTTAGCATTTTATATATGTCTCCTAAGAAAAAAAGGTGAGTGATGCTATTTATGCTCTAATTATCTCATCTACTTTAAATAATATATAGTTTTTTTATCGCATGAGATTTCTTTATCGCACGAAGTTTTGCGCCGAATCAAAGCAAAGAAAACAGTGCATCATTATGTGATTTATTTTATTATTATTAATAATATTTTTTTTTTGTAGTTATAGTTTTTGTTAATAAAACTGTTAAATGCATGGAATAAAATTATACTATATTTTTATTATATAAATTTTGGAAACACCCAATTGTAATAATGATTGGCTAGATTTAAATAGGTGGTGGGAGGAGGTGCTATTCCCCGGGAAGATGGTGTGAGAATCCGGCGATGATCTCTTGGACTGACTGACGGACATGACTTGAACCTCCGAGTTACGAACTGATGTCAGTATAGGGAGTGCTACCGTATGTATTGGAGTCAAGTGGCATTCAAGGTCGCTCGCGCCAAGCGATTGAATGGGGTGGGCCGGCTCCAACTGACTAGGACTGTTCCCGTTCCTTTCCCACAATTCTTTTGTAATTTTTTTTGGCATGAAATTTATTTTTGTTGTCGTGTAGCTGTGAGTGTGAAGCAGTGACAAGAACCTTGACCACCGGAGAGCTCAGCCCGAGCTACCACCATGCCTGTACCGCCACAATTCTCACCCACTGCGAATGGTTGCTTCTCGAGCCATGCCAATACGATCTCGGAATATTACCATAGAAATATGTTGCACGTTTCTAAACTGATTTGTTTTTGGATGGTTGCAACCAGTTTTCTATTAATGCGCCACACAGCTCTAAGCGAGGTAAGATTTCCATTTTCAACTTTGCAACCTGCCTTTCGCAACTAGAAGGGTAGAAGATATTTCATTCTTAGAATGTGTGTGGATGTAAATTGTTGCACAATATGCTGTCTCCGAAGTATCTCAAAACCCGTGTATTTGAGTGTGTTACCCCGGAATGAAATCCACCCAGTTTTCTGCAAAAGTCTGTCATTTTGACAGAGCTTAGCGTATTCATCCCAGTCAGTGCCGTTAAGTCAGAGTTCTTGCAACAGAATTTTTGATTGAATTATAACAGCCATCGTGCCGGGTTAAAAACTTTTGCAACCCACGATAGAATTTGTCGCTTAGTGACCGTATTTGCTGAAGAGGCTGGCAGAACTGTGTATGTAAACTTATCTGTGAGAGCGTTCCATTGGATACCGAGAGTTTGGGTTTTGGAAACACTCTCAAATTTCAGTAAGTTTGAATGGAGCAAATCCTCTATGGGATATTTTTGCAGGATAGTGGCATTGTTTGCCGTTAAATTTTTCAGTATGAAACCAGAAGATTTCAGAGCGTTGACCACTTGGAAAAGTGATTCAGATTCACTGTCTATGTCGTGACTACCGCATAGAATGTCATCGACATATGCTTATTTTTGCATTATTGTTGCAGCCAAAGGATATGTTGCCTCAGTATCCGTTGCAAGTTGCTGCAACGTACGGATGACAAGGTATGGTGCACAATTGACTCCAAATGTAACAGTTTTCAGACAATAATCGATGATAGGAGACTCAGCCGATTTGCGAAATATTATTCGCTGAAACCGTTCATTATCGTCGTAAATCAATATCTGACGATAAATTTTTTCAATATGTTCATTGAAATCAAACTTATACATGCACCATTGAATTATGAGTAGGTTGGCGAGGACCTGTATGCAAGACATGATAAAGCGGGTTGCCTGAGCTCGATTTTCTTGAGGCGTTAAAAACCACTAGCAGTAGAAAAAATTATATTTGCCACTGGAGATTATTTCACGCAGGTAGGTGAACTCCATGTGGCCGAGGTCATTCTTCCAACACATTACTGTATATTGTATTTAACTCTCTCTTTTTCTTAAGAGTGCGCTCCATACTAAAAAATTGATGAAGCGCTGCAGACCGGGATTGGCCTAAAGGGAGTTTTGCAGGGAAACCTTTCTTGAGGGGAAGTCGCACAATGAATTGACCGTTTGGGCTTGTATATTTGTTCGCAAGCTTGATCCTCATACGACATTTGCGGAATTGGAGGAATTTCTTCCTCTTCCCAAAATCTTCTCATTTGAGCACCACGTGTCTCAGTTGAAACTTCTTCTCCTTGTGTCGAATATTTTGCTTTGCGCTAGTACCGTGTCGAAAATTTTTTGTACACCTTTCACCAAAATTTGTGGAAGTATTTCACTATCCATTACCATGTCCGTTTGAGCTGGTATATGGCAATTTGGGTCAGCAAGTTCAAGAATTTTGAACTGTTGCCAGTTACGGCTTATATTAAAGGTTGACAAATGCCTCGTTAGCTTCTATAGTACGGTGGAATGGGCTTTTATCCTTTGCTTGGTTTCGGATGCTACCAGAGTCAAGGAATAAAGCTTGGATGAGTTTTGTACGATGTGTCCACCCATTCCGGAAATTTCAAACTTAAAATGTTCGACAGGAAGTCTCAACCTTTTTTGAACTTTCGAGGAAATGTGAGCCTTGGTCAATTAAGACTCTAAGTTGGAACAATTCTCCTTTATGTGCCACTTCGACCATGGAAGTTGGAAGGAGAGTTGTGCTATCGTATGTAATGATTGAACATGTGCTTGCTTAAAGCAGCGCGGTTGCTCGCTTGGATTGGAGCTTGTACGTTCCTGTCGATCTGCCACATGATTGTATCCTATTATAGCAGCTATTATGAGCGACGTTTTGAGTGACGGCTGCTTTCGATTTATTTTGGCTTGGATGAAGGCTATTAAGACGTTCACAACTTCTTATCTAGAAGATAGGAAATCGTTATTTAGGACTAGGTTGACAATTCTTTTCGAGATGAAAGAGGCTGCTCCCATAGCGATAATGTGGTTTTGAGCAGTTTCATGGAGCAAATATATACTAAAATTAGGTCCCAGCTGTCATTCGTTACGTCTTGCGAATGTAATGCGGACAAACAGTCATTTATTGTTCTTTGTAGTTTTTGTATTTGCTCACTGTTTTCAGTCTGTATAGTGGACAACTTGTGAAGGATCTTTAATTTCATGTCCACTAATTTACTAGTCCGAAATTATCATCGCTAAGAGGATATTGTTTCAGGATGGAACTAGCTTTGCCTTGAGTTTAGTATCGAAGATTTCTGTGCACCTGAGAGCTTGGACTGGTTTATGTAGATCGCTGTGAGCATGTTACGAAAAGCGGGCTATTCTTCATAACCCTCATAAAATGTCTCTGTATCACATGCTGGGGCCTGGAGGCTTATATTGAGTGACGCATCCTCCATTGTTCTTTCCACACGAGAAGGCGGACTCGGTTGAGCGACTCCTTGAATTAATTGTCATAGAACGTGAAGTATTGCTATCAGCTGAGATTCTGAAATTTTCAGGTGTGGTGGTGAGCACTTTTAAGTTCAAATTATGAACTATTTAAAAAAAAACACGATTGCTGAGTTGATCAAAAATATAACTGAATTTATTTTTCATGTTTTTGTTCTTATATACTAACTACAAATATATGTTTTATTGAATTTTATTAACAAGTAAACAATTCTCTGGAAAAAGTTAAGTTTGCATTATTCTTTAGTATTTTTATTAATTCTGTGTAAATGCATTATTTTGTTGCATTTTCGTTCATTTATATGGGAACGGAAATGCAAGAAAACAATTCTCAAGAAAAAGTCTGGTTTTAATAATTTGTTACGTTTTATTTTATTTTTAAGAAAACAATTCTTATGAAAATAAATTGTTGGGTTTGCAATTGTTTATTAATTTTGCGTAATTGCGTTTATTTATTTTATTACATTTTCGTTTATTTATATGGGAACGGAGATGCACGAAAACAATTCTTAAGAAAAAGTCTGGGTTAAATAATTTGTTATGTTTTAAATAATTCTTCAATTTTTGGTAATTTGTCGATTTTGCATTTTTGTTCACATAGGAACTTGAATGCGAATTACTTTAAATTATGTTATTGGTAGGTTTTAGGGAAGTGAAGGGAGATATTATAACACCCCCACCGTTAGTCTGAGGCTCCGCCGAAGAAACAATAAGGGTTCTTGTTTTAAGTGTTTTTACATATGTAGATTATGATAATGATAATAATTAAAATAAAAGAAATCCCTATACTACCACCGGTATTTATCAACGTACTTTTTAAAAATTTATTATTAACAATTTTTATGGTTTCATTAAAATGTATTTCCTTAATATCTAAATCAGTAAGTTCAACACTGTTTTTATTTATTTTTAATATAAATTTTTCCAAGATAAATATTTCTCTTATATTTACTTTAAAATTTTCATACGTCTTTAATTTTGTTTTAACAACGCATTATTCGAATTTTATTAAATAAGTTTTAAATTTTTCTAGTTTATATGGAAGTTAAAGTCACCGACAATTAGTTTCTTAAAAAAATTAAAGTTGTGGTGGCCCAACTGCTCACCAATTGTAATAAAACACACTATTTAAAATATTCAACACAAGATTTTATTCCGCACTTGTCGCGGTACAATTCTAGACTAACTACTATCAGTTTAATTTCTTACCACCTAACTTCTTAGCCTAAGTTAAGTGCTAACGTTGCAGTTCCCACCACTGCCCAGTATTTCGCAATCGTTGAGTTGCGCGTGTTGATCGGTATTGCTTGCGTTGCATTTCCCATACATTGGATATGCAATTGATCGCTTGCGCGTGTGTCGCGTCAGCGAAAGTACTTCTGTGAACTTTAATTGGAGCAGTGAAGTCACGTGTAGGGCAATGTGATCAAAGGGTGCGCCATTGGGTGGTATTGTGGTATCTGGCTACATAACTCCTCCCCCTTTAAAGATCTGCGTCTCGCAGATCAAAAGTCGAAAATCGCTAGGGGGAAATTTCCTGTAGGGAGGAATTGCAATCCCCAGTGTTATACTGGTACCGGCTGATGTGACTGGTAGGCTAGTATCCAGACGATAAATTTCGGGTGTCGATTTTCCTTTAATGATGTTGTTGCTCTTAGAGGTTTCCGTCCAGTGAGTCGGAATTTCGACAGGCGGGGAGTCTAACTTTTTATTGTAGTATCTCCACAGCATGGCGACAATGAGGACGATTGCGCATATCGAGAGGATTTCTGAAGCGAGAGAGAAATTTACTTTTTCATTGACATACCCAAGATATCTTACGTTTTCCAAGGTAAGGTCGTGTACGTATTCTAGGTTGACCTTCATTGTGTGGTTCTTCACCTTTGATAGTACTGCTGGAAGGGCCTGCGCGGTAATGGTTTCGTAGCTAGAATACACTTGGTCGCCAATTGTAACTGTTTCATTATTCAATTGGACCACGTAGGTGCCATTTACTGTTCTTGAGGTATTGCTACTTTTGATTACTCCTTGGTAGTTTGATATAAACACAGTGTTCTCATTTATGAGCTCTCTATGTGACCCATTGCGTCTGATAAACTCGCAGCTGGCTTCTCCACCTTTTAAAAGTCGCGGAATGCAACTGCTTTCTTCCAATTTGGTTAAAGATTCTGATCTACATACCGTGGATGAGCTGATTACCAAGCAGTCCTTTGTTAGCCCATATGTCTCTTCCTGGTTGACCAGCATCTTGTCAAAAGGTAGATTCAGTTGTTTACCTTCATAGATTCCGGCGCGGGTTACCAGGAGATTATATTTGTTAGGTGTTACCTTTGGCATTGACAGGACGTAAAGGAGGAGTGTTCCGTTTGTCAGTACTGACGGTTGGCCATATTCGATTGCTTCTATTATATTCTGATATGGGAGCGTTTCTATTTCGGATAAGATCTGGTTAACTTCGTCCATATCTAAGAGGTTGGTGTTGACAATTCCATTTTTAGCCAATTGACATCCCCGCACCATTTCGTTGACATCCTCGCGAATAAGGAAGATGTTGTGAAGTGCGTTTTGTTTGAATTCCATGATTTCCGTTCCTTTTGCCACGTTATTGGTACGGTCCGTGACTTCGGCGATTTTCCTCAATACCTCTTGTGTAGCCGTGAATATTTTCTCATTGACTCTGTATTGATGGTTGTTATTTTGAATTATCTGATTTTGGCTGTGAAGGATATTGTTCCAATCCGTTGCGTCAGGTGATCCTGCTATCCATTTCCATGCTGAGCCTAGCCAGTCAATCGATCGAGTATTTCTTCTTTTACCTGTCTTGCCCATTAGTTCGTGAAGTCGCTCTAGTGTTTGATTAATGTAGTGATATGTCAATGTCTGATCATCGATCCGGTTTGTTAGGTTTTCCATTTGCCTCATAGTTGTAGCATATTGTTGGAGATTGATGACATGTACCAGTTTGAATGATCCGTCAATGATCCACCCATTTCCGTCCTGGATGGTTATGATTGGTGTTTTATAGTGGAATATGTGGAGGGCGTTGATGGCTGATGCCAGCAGTGGGAATCTGCAAGGATGTTATTGCTGTTACTGTGTTAATGTGTTAGTAATTTTTAGTTTGATTACAATTTTTTCTTGCAAGGGCGTTTGTGTTTTTTTTCTTTTAGATTTAATTTTAAAAAAAAATTTCTACTTATTAGTTTATAAAAGGGTTCTACATGGTATCTTGTTATAGAAAATTTGTGTTAATACGGTACAAGAAAAGAAAGGAAGAATTTTATGCTTGATTTTTGATAACAATTTACAATTTTCTGATTGCCCTTGTTTTGGTTAGTATGTTAGTGTTAGGTTATTTTGTGTTATTTTTTTGTTTCTTTAGATTTCAATATTTGTTTTGCGCAAATTCAAATGTTCAAAATTAAAATTTCAATATTCATTTTTTCGGATTAGGCGCAAAACTGATTTTCTTTTAAAAAATTTTTTTCTTTCCTCGATCTACGGATTAGGCGTAGAGAGCATAATATGTTTGCTTAGCGGATTAGGCGCATAAGCTTAATTTCTAATTTTTTAATTTTTATTTATTTTTTCTTTTTTTTTTTTTGTTTCGATCTACGGGTTAGGCGTAGAGAGCATAATATCTTTGCTTAGCGGATTAGGCGCATAAGCTTAATTTCTAATTTTTAAATTTTTTTTTTTTTTTTTTTTTTGATCTACGGATTAGGCGTAGAGAGCTAATATCTGCTTAGCGGATTAGGCGCATAAGCTTAATTTCTAATTTTTTTATTTTTCTTTTTTTTCTTTTTTTCCTCGATCTACGGATTAGGCGTAGAGAGCTAGTATCTTTGCTTAGCGGATTAGGCGCATAAGCTTAATTTCTAAGTTTTTAATTTTTATTTTTTTTTATTTTTTCCTCGATCTACGGATTAGGCGTAGAGAGCTAATATCTTTGCTTAGCGGATTAGGCGCATAAGCTTAATTTCTAAGTTTTTAATTTTTCTTTTTTTTCTTTTTTCCTCGATCTACGGATTAGGCGTAGAGAGCTAATATCTTTGCTTAGCGGATTAGGCGCATAAGCTTAATTTCGTTCTTTCGTGGTTGTTTCTCATGGACCAGAGGTGTTAACATTTCTCGAACCAGCTATGGGGGATCGCGTTATCCGTTTTGGGAGCAGCGTAGCCATTTGTCATATTCGATGGCGCCACAACCTACTAAGGTACGATTTGTCCCACTTACAAGCCCGCTTTTGTTAGATAAACTCCCTCCAGTACCACATTTTTGAACTGTTTCGATAAATTTTTTGATTTTTTTTTTTTTTGATGAAAAAATTCTTATTTTGTGTCAAGTGCTAGGGTGCGTGTTCCTGCGCTTGACCTTTTTGATATGGGCTTTGTGAATTTTTCTTCCACTAGTTGTGGTTACTGTTACGGTGTTGTCCCTAGCCACAATTTCTTTCTTGTATAAGGGTTTTTGTTTTCCCTTGATTTGTTTATCCCTCACGTATATGACGTCATTTTCGTCATAACGCTCTGGGAGAGATCTTCTTCTATTGTGGCGTTCAATTTGGGATACCTGTCTTTGGGTTAATAGTGTCTTCAAATATTCATTCGTTTTTCTACTTTTTTCCAAGAGTTCTTGATAGTTGGCTGCTTTCGCGCGATTGAAGAATATCTCGCTTGGTTTTCGCTTAATAACGGAATGAATGGAGTTATTATAGCGGTCAACCTCTATAGTTACTAACTGTTTCGTCTTAAGGTTTGGGTTATCGATCTTCAGATATCTGATAATCTCGATTAGGGTAGAGTGAAGCCTTTCCACTTGACCATTCACTTCGCTTTTTTGGGTCGGAACACGATACAGATTTATTCCTAAAGAATGTATAAGGTTCTGAATTATTGGACTGATTAAGCCACGCTCATTGTCGGTCACGAGGGTATCTGGTGTTGTGAAATAATGTAGGAGTTTTACTATTTTGTCCTTAAGGTGCAAAGTTGACTTGTTTCTCAAGTGAAAAAGTTCATGGATGGGGTTCTTCAAATATATCAAGCCTACTCCCAAAGACCAGTTGATTCCTGAATACGTTTAGAGGAACTTCTACAAAGGGTATCAGGTCAGAATTGTCCTGTTCAGCGCTGTGAACAGTATCACCTGATGAACCATCCTCGCCTGCAGAGTCTTCCTCTGATCCTATGGTTGCATTGTGACTGGTAATTTCGGAGGTGGAAATTGTGAGAGGGTTTACTTGCGTTTTCAGTCGGGACAGGGCATCAGCCACGACGTTGGATTTACCTGGTTTATAGATTATTTCGTAATTGTATTCCTCGATCCTGGCCTTCCAACGCTTCAGTTTGGCGTTGTAGTTGCGATTACTGAGAGAGAAGGTAAGTGGTTGGTGATCGGTGAAAATTCGTATTTTCTTAGCTCCATATAGGTAGTTTCGGAGGTTATCTAGTGCCCACACGATCGCAAGCATTTCTTTCTCATTGGTTGCATACACTTCTTCTGTGGTGGATAGACTACGCGATATGAATGCGATGGGTTTGTCCTTGCCATCGTAATCTTGTGATAGTACCGCGCCAATAGCGAAATCGGATGCATCGGTCGTAAGATTAAAGGGTTTATCGAAATTAGGAAATGTTAGGACTTCGGAGGTCGTCAGTATACTTTTGAGATTTGCGAATGCTTCTTGCTCTTCTTTGTCTAAATTAATCGGTACTTTTTTTGATTGTGTTGCCCTTACTTGAGCATGTTCCCCCCGCGTAAGGTTTGTGAGTGGTTTTGCGATTTTTGCGTAATCGCGAATAAACTTACGGTAGTAGGATGTTAATCCAAGGAAGCTCTTGAGTTCTTTTAAGTTGGACGGAGGCAACATATTCCGTATGGAATTCACCTTCTTCGGGTCAGGGAGTATCCCCTCGGGTGTTACAATGTAACCCAGAAATTCTACGCTTGTTTTTAGGAATTGCGTCTTATCACGGTTTACTTTGAGACCCGCTGTAAAAAGTCTAGCAAGGATAGTCTCAATATCATTTAAGTGAGTAGACTCATCCTTACTGAAGATTATGATATCGTCGATATATACAAAGCATATACGCCCTATAAATTCTTTCAGCACGTCGTCTATCATACGTTGGAAGATAGAGGGTGCATTTTTCAGACCGAAAGGGAGTCGCAAAAATTCGTATTTTCCATTCATAGTGGAAAATGCCGTTTTTGGAATGTCACTTTGTTTCATTGGGATTTGGTGGAATCCAGAAGTTAAGTCAAGTGTCGTAAAATACTTTGCATTACCGAGGCTGGCAATAGTGCCGTTTATATCGGGTATGGGGTATGTGTCAGGGATGGTTACGGAATTTAACCGCTTGAAATCTATAACCATTCGATATTTTTTCTCCCCGTCTGACTGGGATTTCTTAGGCACAATTCATATGGGCGAATTGTAGGGGCTTTTGGAGGGGCGAATTATGCCCTCTGATAGTAGATCTTGGATTTGCCTTTCTACTTCCTCACGCATGTTAACAGGATACGGGTAGCTTTTAGTGTAAATTGGGGCTTCCGTTACGGTTTTGATTTCGGCTTGGACATTAGTTTGAATTTCTGTGCCTCGATCGACAGGGCCGAACAAGGCTTCGTAATTTTCCAATATTTGGAAAAGCTTTCTTTTTGTAAATTCGGAGACGTTGTGATCAAGAGATATGTTTGGATTGATAATATTGACTTCTTGCGCTGCTTTTCTCTTGAGTGGTAGCACCATATCTGGTTTTAGAATGAGAGTGTTGTGTTCCCTATCTAAAACCGCTTTGATTTCCGAGAGCGTGTCATCGCCGATTATTCCATCGAAAGATTTTAATCCCGGGAGAACAAAAAATGTGGTTGGCAAATCTTTGCCTACAAATTTAAAAAATTGCCCACATATTTTCCTATCTACTTTTATATTTCCTCCCGCGGAAATTACTTGGAATGGCGTCTTTACTGGTGTAGTGTTTTTAGCCACGTGCTCGCTTATATAGTTTTTATTCGCCCCCGTATCTATTAGAAATTCTAAGATGCCCAAATCCCGCGTGGCGTACTCTAGGTACGGTACGCCGGACACGAGGCTCCCATGGTAAAATTTACCTGGTCGTCCGTGACTTGTTCTTTACTGATTTCATCTTCTTGGTCATCGACTGGTAGTAAGTGAAACAGTTTCTGCTGCTTACTCGGGGTTCTATCTGAGTATCCCGTGAAGGCTGTAGGATTTGCACCCCTTTTTCCGTTGTCGAATCTGGAGAATCTCGTACCACCTGTCTGTCGGGACTGGGACGATGGTGCGGCGACCGCCATTGGAGTGTTGTTGCTTCGCCAATTTTGGGTCGACTGGTTGTTCGTCTTTGTTTGTCCTGAACCTGGATAATTGGGTCTCGGTCTCACCTGATTGCCTTGGTCTAGGTTGGCGTAGTTTCTCTTGTCGCGGGAGAAACTTTTAGGTGACAACGTTTGGTAGTTGTCATACAAGCTTCTATTATCCCTGTTGAAGGGTAGGCGGTATATCGCATTTCTGCGATCTACATTCAAAATTTTGAGGCATGCAGAATATGCCTCAGGTAAGCTCTTCAAGTTTTGTACAAGAAGCAGGGCAGGAAGATCTCCATTTAACCCTCTTATGAAGACGTCTAGCGCTCTTCGACAATGAGCTTCGGCCAATGCCTCTACAGTTTCCCCGTGTACATATTTGTCCGCTTTTATTGTATTTATCATCAAGGAAAGCTGTTTCTGTACCTGCGCATAGAAATCGGACATCTTTTGCCGTCCTTGTGACATTAGCGCCAGTTGCTGCTCTAATGTCTCTATGTCTCTGATATCTGCGTAATGCAGAGAGAGGATTTCCTTTATTCTGCCCCAGTCGGAGTCTAGGATATTATGCGCGAGCAGCACAGAATCTGCCGCGCCCCTAATTTTTCCCCTAATGTGCCTTAAGATGGTTGTGTATATTGGCTTATGCCGCACTATTTCATAGTCACGTATGACTTGCTCAATGCTATGGACCCAGGAGCCGTAGTGCTCCCGCGATCCATCGAATACCTGTAATTCCTTAACGCAATCGGGTAGTTTCGCCACTTCCGCAGGTTCCCCCTCCGTCCGAGGACTCACTAGTGGCTCTACTACTACCTCTGACCTGGTGTCCAAAGACTGCCTTCGAACCTCCCGCACTTGGGCCTCTAGTCTTTCCAGGTTGTCGCTCAATCCAGACAAGGACTCATCGCTGCTTTTTGATTCTACGCTTTTGAGCCGTTGGTCAATTTTCTTGAGTTGGGCTAGTATGGCGTTAATGGCGCCATTCTGTTCGGTAAGCGCTTTTCTTACTTCCTCTGAGTCCATCGTTTTATCTAGTTCTCTTTGAATAAAAATAGGAACAAAATATACAACGGGATTATTTTATACTTACAAGGTCCAATATCTCATTGGAACTTTCTGATTAAAAATTTTCCACAAGGTTTTTTTGTGCAACTTTTTGTTTTTGTTGGTTTAAAGTTACTTCGTTAAATATACGCAAGGGTATAGTATGAAGGTCGAATAATCGAATTATTTGGCCAGCTACAACGCGAACTCCAATTCATATAATTGTAACAATTATCTGTAACTGTCTGGTATTTTTGTTATTTAACGGCGTCTCTTTTCATAAGTCCCGAATTACACACTTGTGTCACCAATTTTTATATTTGTAACTCGCGATTTTGCAACTATTCACGTTTTTAATTGAAAAATTTGTTTATTTTTTATTTTAATTTTATTTTTGCACCGACTACTCGGGCGCCAGTTAAAGTCACCGACAATTAGTTTCTTAAAAAAATTAAAGTTGTGGTGGCCCAACTGCTCACCAATTGTAATAAAACACACTATTTAAAATATTCAACACAAGATTTTATTCCGCACTTGTCGCGGTACAATTCTAGACTAACTACTATCAGTTTAATTTCTTACCACCTAACTTCTTAGCCTAAGTTAAGTGCTAACGTTGCAGTTCCCACCACTGCCCAGTATTTCGCAATCGTTGAGTTGCGCGTGTTGATCGGTATTGCTTGCGTTGCATTTCCCATACATTGGATATGCAATTGATCGCTTGCGCGTGTGTCGCGTCAGCGAAAGTACTTCTGTGAACTTTAATTGGAGCAGTGAAGTCACGTGTAGGGCAATGTGATCAAAGGGTGCGCCATTGGGTGGTATTGTGGTATCTGGCAACATAACTTGGATGTTTACAGTTAGCTTCAATTTTATCTTGATAGTGTTTGAATATAAGTAAACCAGGGTAAATTTCCATTTCTTCTGAGTCTTTTGTTAATTTCATAATACTGTGGCGAAAATGCGAAGCGAATGACAGATGAAAGAGAGGAGCCGACAACTGGCACGTTCTAGAGCGTAAACGACGATTATCGTAAACGAGAGGTTTATCGTAAACGACGATTATCGTAAGCGAGAGGTTTATCGTAAAACGACGCGATTATTCCAGGGGTTTCGTTTTCAAGCAGCAAACAAGTATATAAGGACGACATTCGACTGCAAGAGTAATCAGTTGTGAATTAAACTCGTGGAGATTACATTAAAGTAAAGTAATAAAAGCAGTACATTGTGAAAGTTGTATACAAGTGATTGTAAATAGTAACGTAAATTGTAATTGAATTGTGAATTACCGAATAATTAAAAGGAACTTAAATAAGTCTTTATAAATAAAGAGACTGCAAATTAAGTTGGCGATTTTATTTAACAATCCAGAGGTCGTACCCGAAAGATTAAGAAGTTAATCAGCAAGATCGTAACAATTGGTGTCAGAAGTGGGATTGTTAAATAAATTCCAGAGGATAATAACTGAAAAATGGTGAAGATTCAGGATTTGACGATACCTCTTCTCAAGAAGGAGTTGGCCAAGCGAGGATTGTCTACAACTGGAAATAAGGCAGAGCTGCAATCGAGACTGCGAGAGGCAATGGAAGTCGAAGGCATCGACTTGAACCAGTACGAATTCCGTCGCGAGGATGAAGATGTATCCTTGAAAGACATTGACAAAGAAGAAGCTATTGATTCTGCGAAGGGGTTGGAGCAGCCATCAGGTAAGATTCAAGAAAATGCCTCTGGCTCATCTACCGGTATGGACATGAACATGTTGTTGGCTGCAATTTCACAAATCAATGCCAGCATATCACGAAAGATGGATGTACAGGATATCAAAATGTCTGTAATCAATGACAACATTACATCACAAATGGTTGAACAGAGGGAGCAAATATCATCCTTAGGAGGAACCATCGCGCAAATACAGCAAAACTTGGTGAAGGACAATGCAGAAATTAAGGAAAGACAAGATCTAATTGAGAGCAGAGTCAACGAATTGCACGGTCGACAAGACAAAATAGACGAGCTAATTGAGACCAAAGTGAACAACGCATTGGAAGGTCGTGTGCGGGATTTGCAGTTAAATCGTCCAACCACTTCAGTGAACGCTCCCAAGGTAAAAACACCATCTTTTGACGGAAAAATTCCCTTCCAAGTCTTCAAGCTCCAGTTTGAGAAGACGGCTGAAACCAATAAATGGAGCATGGAGGAAAAATCTGCTGCACTATTCGTTGCGTTGGAAGGACCTGCGGCAGAACTTTTGCAAACTGTACCTGATTATGAAAGAAATGATTACGACGGATTGATGCGAGCCCTGGAAAGACGCTATGGTAGCGAACACAGAAGACAAATTTACCAGATGGAGTTAGAAAAGCGCGACCAGAAACCCAACGAATCTCTACAGGAATATGCTTCGGAAATTGAGAGATTGGCTCATTTAGCCATCGGAGACGCATCGGGTGAGCATCTCGAAAGGGTGAAAATACAAAAATTCATCAGCGGCATAAAAGACGTTTACACCAAGCGAGAGACATATGCGAATCCAAAGTTAACATTCGCTGAAACAGTGGCGTATGCTCAAACACGTGAAACGGCGGCACTCATAAGCAGACCAGCATATAAAGTCAATAAAGTGGAGGTTGAAACAGCAGATGTGATGACCGAAATATTGAGAACTCTGAAGTCGTTAGAAGGAATGAATCGTTCTGGTGGTAAGAATCAGGCTGGGAAATGCTTTAAATGTGGAAAGCCTGGTCACTTCGCACGCGAATGCAAAACGGGTTCCAGCATACAAGAAGGACAGCGAAAACGGAAGGCTGACGAAGATAAACCATCAACTTCTCAGTCGTTAAACTAAAAAGAGCCAGTCTAAAAGGGCGTATGCTGGCTCCTGCAATTGAATGCCCCATAATCTCCGTCTCGCAAATTGGTAGGAAAACGAGCAACATTACTATTGGTGGATATTTGGATGGACGAGCGCGAAAACTAACAGTGGATACGGGCGCATCACACTGCATCATTCGAACTGACCTGATCGCTAAAGAAGTGAGACAATTACCTGGAGCAATATTGAAAACGGCGACTGGTGAGGACACACAAGTGGTGGGAGAAGTAACATGTGAGGTCTCAATCACATTCCCTGACGGTGTTACACAGCTTTATAGTCGCGCAGATCGTAAATGAGGTAATCATAGGAGTGGACTTCTTGATGGAGCAAGGTATCAAGATCGACTTGAATAACAAGGTTATGGAGTATAAGAACATGGAAGTACCACTAAGCATTGGCTACGATTCCACATACAGCAGCAAACAAGTGGTCTTAGAAGACAGTGAACTGATTCCACCGAAGTCAGAAGCAGTTGTTTGGGCGAAAATTAATGGAGATTGTGGGACAAACAAATTGTGGGTTGTCGAAGCAGCACAAAATTCTTCACTGGACTTACTTATTGGAAAAACCCTGGCTAAGACACGAAAGAATGGACGCATTCCAGTGAGAGTATTGAATGACTTCAGATCATCAGTAAAAATTCCTAGTGGAACTGTATTAGGGCAATGTCAAGAGGTAGAAGCCATTATTAACAGCAATGAATCATCTGGAATCGACTCTATTGGCAGCAAGAAGATGGAGGAAGATATCAATGCATGGACGCAAGGGTTGGAAGACAAGTACAAGCACCAGGCCAGTCAGATGATCCGCAAATACTCCAACATATTCGACAAGGATGGCAACAAACCAGGCAGGACCAACGTAGTGAAGCATAGCATTGATACTGGTGACGCAAGACCAATTCGTCAAGCTCCTCGAAGCGTTCCACTAGCCAAACGTGACGCTGTTGGCCAAATAATTAGGGAAATGAGTGAAAGCGATGTTATCGAACCATCAGCAAGTCCATGGAGCTCTCCGGTGGTACTCGTGAAGAAGAAAGATGGCCAGTTGCGGTTCTGCGTGGACTATCGGAGATTAAACGATGTCACAAAGAAAGACAGCTATCCTTTGCCCAGGATCGATGATACACTAGACTCCTTAACTGGCACAGAATGGTTCTCAACACTTGACCTTAAGAGCGGGTATTGGCAAGTAGAAGTGAGTGAAGAAGATAAAGAGAAGACAGCGTTAAGTGCCGGCAACGGTCTATGGCAATTTACGGTAATGCCATTTGGGTTATGCAACGCTCCTGCCACTTTTGAAAGATTAATGGACCATGTGCTCAAAGGACTACACTGGAAGACCTGTTTGGTGTATCTGGATGACATAATCGTATTGGGAAAGAGCTTCGACGAACATCTGAGTAATTTGGAAGAAGTTTTCCAGAGAATAGCTGGCGCTGGTCTTAAACTAAGTCCTAAGAAGTGCTCTTTATTCAAGAAGGAGGTGAATTACTTAGGTCATCAAGTAACCACGAAGGGCGTGTGTACTGCGAAGGAAAATTTGCATGAATTAAGAAGTTTCCTTGGGCTGTGTACTTATTATCGTCGCTTTGTTCCGAATTTCGCCAGCGTAGCTCATAGTCTCCATGAACTCACAAGGAAAAATAAATCTTTCGAGTGGAAAACTGAACAAGAGGATGCTTTCCAAGCTTTAAAAGAACGACTATGCACTGCACCTATGCTAGCGTACCCGGTTCCAGGTGCAACATTTATTCTGGACACAGATGCTAGTGGTTATGGCATAGGAGGTGTACTTTCGCAAGTGATTGATGGGCAGGAGAAGATAGTTGCCTACTATAGCCGGACTATTGGAAAACCGGAGCGGAACTACTGCGTAACGCGGAGAGAACTATTAGCGTTGGTGGATTGCATTAAACACTTCCACAAATATCTGTATGGTCAACATTTCCGCGTTAGAACGGATCATGCAGCGCTGAAGTGGCTACTACAGTTCAAGAATCCCGAAGGGCAGCTTGCACGGTGGATTGAGAGGCTGCAAAGTTATGACTTCACCATCGAGCACCGCAAGGGTATTATGCACGGAAATGCTGACGCTATGTCCCGTCGACCATGTAGTTTGGAATGTAAGCATTGCTCAAAAGCAGAGGGTAAGGAAGACATAATAGACGTCCGGCTAATGACAGTTACATCAGCAGAAGAGTGGGAGGCAAGTCACTTAAGGAAATGTCAGCAAGAAGATCCGGACTTGGAATTGGTAATGCACGGATTGGAGGTGAACAGACGGCCAAGTAAAGAACAAATGGCAGCGGAAAGTCCCATCGCGAAGGCATACTGGGCACAATGGAACAGTTTAGAATTGATATCTGGCTGTTTGCATAGAGTATGGGAAAGTGAAGATGGCCAGTGCTCTCGGAAGCTTATAGTAGTTCCGACGTTAAGAATTCCGGATGTTCTTAAGGAATTCCATAATGGTCCTAGTGGAGGGCACCTAGGTATTACAAAAACGCTGGAGAAGATCAAGCAGCGGTTCTATTGGGTTGGCTGTCGGCAGTCGATCGCTGAGTGGATTGCTAACTGCACGGAGTGCATTGCAGCTAAAGGGCCAAAGTCACGAAGTCATGGGCAGATGAAGCAGTATAACTCGGGTGCACCATTTGAGCGGGTTGCCATGGATGTAGCCGGTCCATTCCCTCTAAGCAAACAAGGAAACAAATACGTTCTTGTGGTTATGGACTACTTTAGTAAATGGCCTGAGGTCTACCCAATTCCAAACCAGGAAGCGAAAACAGTTGCGGATGCATTCACTCACAATTGGGTTACCAGATACGGTGCACCTATAGAATTGCACTCAGACCGAGGAAGAAACTTTGAATCGGCGGTGTTCCAGGAGATGTGCCAGATACTTGGTATTCGCAAAACCCGAACGACAGCCCTGCATCCTCAATCAGATGGCATGGTAGAGCGATTCAACCGGACCCTGGAAGAGCACTTGCGGAAAGTGGTGGACAAGAATCAAGATGATTGGGATGTACACATACCGTTTTTCCTGATGGGACATCGGTCCGCAGTGCATGAAACAACAGGTCAAACACCTGCCAGGATACTGTTTGGTAGTGAACTTCGCTTGCCCAGCGATTTAAAATTTGGAATAACTGGTGATGCGAGAAGAATTGGGAAGGAAGCGTCTACTGTTCTCGAGGAAGAGTTAAGAGAGATACATGCTCTTGTGAGGCAGCGAACCCAAATTATGAGTGACAAAATGAAGGCTCGGTATGACAAGGCGATGAACTCCGAAGGCTTCCAAAATGGAGATTTGGTGTTGCTGTACAATCCACAACGAAAGAGAGGTTTGTCCCCAAAACTTCAATGCAATTGGGAAGGTCCATACAAGATAGTCAAACGACTAAACGACGTAGTGTATCGAATACAAACTGTGGGGAGGCCGAGAAACAAGATGAAAGTGGTCCACCTAGAGAGGCTTGCTGCGTTTGGAACAGCGAATGTGTCTGATCGGGACGATCAGACTTAGGTGGAGGGCAGTAAGGTTCTATTTCTATTATCAGGAATTGGTTCAAATACTACATCTGAAAATGGTTCGTTCAAAAATCTTGGAACATTCAATGTCAATACTATGAAGTTTTTTTTATATGCTAGAGATACTTTTGTCTGAAGATAAGATTCTATATTTCCTATAAAATTAAATTCCTCCTCTGTTAGTATATCTGAAGGAATTATCCCTAGTTTCGAATTAAAAATAACGTGTCCAATCTCGTTAAAATGGTCCATTAGTAGGTTAATGTCGGCGGAAAATGTTCTGTAAAAATAGGGTTTCGTCTTCCAAGTCGAGAATTTTGTTCTGCGTCTCTGTCTTGAATCTGTTTATATAGGTCTGTACTATTTTCTGCTGGCTATTTATGTGGTCCGTAATATTTGATATTCTGTTTGGCATAGAAGTGCTCAAATATGAGACTTCGTTTAACGATGTCATTGTGTCTCTGTTATTTTTTTCGAGGTTTATGATTTTGTCGAAAATTTGTGTTTCGTTGTAGCTGTCCATTGTGCCTATCATAAATTTTAGTCCCTTATCTATTGCGTTCACCAATCCTCGTCTTTGTCTGAATCTGGGGGGTGTCAAGTTGTTTATCTTCGTCCTACATATTTCCATGCTTTTATTCACGCTTTCCAATAGTGGTGTGATGTTTGTGTAAGTATCCGAAAGTTTATGGTTTATATATTGCGTAGTATTGATAGTGTGAATTATCCTAATGTATTTATCGATAATCTCTACGTCTCTTATCTTAGCTGGTATGTAACCATGATTGTCAGATAGGTCTTGGATGTCGAGGTATTGTCCGTAGGCAGTTATGAAAATAGTCGTCAGAAAAATCCAAGGTGTCATCTGGAAAGGATTATATATTATATATCCATATACTCAGGAAAATATTATTATTTAACTTTTATTCTGGGGTTATCCCTATCTTGAAATTTCTTACATCGTCTGATATGGGTTTTATAATATTTGTGCCCTGTCTTCACGTTCTCTACGTGATCGTTTTCGATTTTCTTACTATCTATCTTTCTATATTTCGTATGGTTTTTACCCTCTCTAATCTCTTTGATATAATTTGGACCATCCTCTTTTGTCACATCTGTCCTATCTTTATTCAATTTGCTTATGTATTCCTCTTCTTTCTTAGTCATTAAATCATGAATCTCTGTATATTTCTCCTCATTAATTTTTCCATTCAGGAAATCAATAGGTCTGATCTTCGTTGTACTATGGATTGTATTGGTGTAATATCCTTTTATCCGCAGAATTTTATCTTCTGTTGTTTTTTCTTTATTCTTTTCATCATGCCTTAAAAGCCATATATGCTCATTTATAGTGTCGTGTAGACGTTCTATATCCGCATTGGAAGTGTGGTTACTACTTGAGGTAAAGTGTATATTAATTTTTTCTTCATTGAGGAACTCATGCATTGTAATGGCTTTAAACCCTAGCTCATTGTCTACAACTATTTTTCTATCTATGCGACTGCATGTTTTGTAAATTTATCTATTACTGTCATAAAAAGTTCCTTTTTCAAAGTGTAGAATACGTCTAAAGGAGCTATCTCTCGTGGTTTGAGTGGGGTTTCACTGACTCTAAATGGTATTTTAGGTGGTCTTCTATTATATTTTTCGGTGGTGCATACCTCGCAATTGTTAATAAATTGTGTTACTCTTAATTTTAAGTAGGGGTTGTATATTTTGTTTTCTATTCCCCCGTAGACGGCCTCTATTCCCCGGTGATTCTTACTTAAATGTTCTTTTTTATAGTATCCGTCAGTTCCTCTTCGTCTTTGATGTCTCTAAGCAACTTGGTACATCTTATTATCCTAAATTTGTCATTATTTGAAAAAAGTTCTATATATACGTTCTCCAGAGTGTTAAAAAATTCGCTCTCTATGTAAATTGCATTCAGTTGGTTTGGGTTGAAATGATTTTTCAAAAGAGAGATTGAAGTTTCCCTGTCGAGTTTCTTAATTCCTATTACTTTTCTATTATTTTTGAAGATGTTCTCATTCTTTATCCTGACTGCACCTGAAGAAATTTTCTTAATGATGATTTGGTTCTTAAACATGTTGATAGGGGATTCCGTTTCGTTTATCTTAAGCACCTCTGATTCCAAAGCATTGACGTTAGCAAATTCGGGTTCTATTCTCGATAACGCATCGGCGTTGCTGTTTTTTATCCCTCTTTTATAAGCGATTTTATAATCTAACTCAGAAAGTCTAAGTCTCCATCTGACTAATTTGGAATTTGGCTCCTTAATTGAAAATAGCCATGTGAGAGGTTTGTGGTCTGTTTCTATTTTAAACTGTCTTCCAAAGAGATATGGGCGGAAATATTTGGTAGCCCAGATGATGGCTAGAAGTTCTTTTTCGTTCGTGCTGTAATTGCACTCATGCTCGTTGAGAGTACGACTCGCGTAGCAAATGGGGTGGTTACCTTGGGAAAGTATTGCCCCTAGTGCAAAATTTCTGGCATCCGTCGTAAGTGTGAATTCTTTTGAGAAGTCTGGAAAGGCCAGAATTGGGTCGTGAGTTAGTAGTGTTCTAAGGGTATTGAAACTCTTTATGTATTCTGGGTCAGTAATGTTCATTTTAGTGTCCTTCTTCAAGTATTTGGTCATAGGCTTAGCTATCATGGAATAATCCTTTATAAATTTCCTATAGTGTCCTATTATTCCAAGAAACTGTTATTTGTTTGGGTGTTTTGGGCATTGGGAAATATTTGACGCAATCTATCTATTTAGGGTTAGCTTTTCTTTCAAGAGGTGTCACTATGTGTCCGAGATATTCAGTCTCCCGTTTCAAAAATTCACTCTTATCCAGCTGTATTTTTAGATTTACCTCCTTCAAGCGATTAAATACCTTTGTTAGGGATTCCAAATGTTCTTGAAGTGAAGTTGAAAATATAATTATATCATCAAGATAAACAAGACAGATATTATTAATAAAATCACCTAAAACATTGTTCATCAGCCTTTGGAAGGTGACTGGTACTGTTTTTAGTCCGAACGGCGTACGAAGGAACTCGTAATGTCCGCCTTCTACGCTAAATGCGGTTTTCGGTATGTGTTTTTCGTTTATTTCTATTTGATGAAAGCCCTTATAGAGATCAACAGTAGTGAAGTATTGACACCTCCGTAATTTCTCTATGATCTCGTCAATATTTGGTATCGGGTATTTATCGCCGATAGTGACTTCGTTTAACTTACGATAGTCTACTACCATTCTCCATTTCTTCCCACCGCTAGCGTCCAGTTTTTTTGGTACGATCCAGACCGGTGCAGAATATGGTGAATGGCTTGGTCTTATTATTCCGCTATTTAACATTTCCTTAATTTGCTTATTTACTTCTGTCTTATGGACATATGGATATCTGTAAGTCTTGGTAGCAATTGGAATCTTGTTTATTGTTCTGATTTCATGCTTGATTGAATTTGTGAATGTTAGATCTGTTTTTTCCGAATAAATTATTTTCTTAAATCTTTTTATGATTTGTAGAAGTTTTTCTCTTTCTTCGCTGTTTAGATGAGCGGTTCGTATTTGTTCCAAGATAGGAATTTCTTGAAATTCATATCCTATGTTATATACAGAAAAATTATCGTTTGTTACTTCATTGGTTTTTTGGATATCGAATTTTACTCTTTTTGGAGTAATTCCATTTATCCTTACGGAAGCATTAATTTTAAAGTTATCTGCTTCATAAATTCCTTCCATGATTTCTATATTTTTGTTGTTTATTATAGTTTTGGGAATATGCACTAATCCATTTTTCTCCATTTTTATATTATGTATACCGTCTGTATGAAAGAAATGTTCTACATCGTCAAGGGTATATTTTAAAGGTATTTTTTTATCTTCTATTTCTAATATATTGTCTTTATAGTTTACAATTGCGTTCAATTTTCTCAAAATGTTGTTTCCTATCATACCATCGTATATTTCATGAAATTTACAAAATAAATATTCTACTTTGTTTTCAGTGTCGCCTAATTCCTTAAAAAGTGGTACTGATACTTGTTCTTTTACTTCTATTACATATTGGAGTGTTTTTAAATTAATTGGTTGAGAATCTGTTCTCCATTTTAGATGGCAGATTCCAGGATTTATTACTGAGTGTGTCGCTCCTGTATCGATGATAAATCTGAGAAAGCCTAATTTTGGTTGTATAACTATATGTGGTAATTCGCCGCGGAGGCTTCTTGCAGAAAATTTTCCGCGTTATTAACTTCCATCGGTTCCGCTTGTTGTTGGTGGTTATGATTATTTTGCCATCTTCGTTCGTGTGTATTATTACCATGATAATTTTGTTGTTCAAGGTTATTCCGCCATCTAGATTCTTGTGTATTATTTCTGTAAAAAGTTTGACGTTGTGGTTGTTGAGAGTGTCTGTATTGTCCCTGAAACGTTCGAGGAAAATTTGTTCGTTGGTCATTAAAAGGTTGTTGGTTATTCAAAGGTTGTTGTTGGTTATGTCTGAATTGTGTGTTGTTCATGGGTTGGTTCTGGAAATGTCTTTGTTTGTTATTAAAGTCTAGGCGTTTGTTTGGTTGCGAGTTGTTTCTATGTTGTAACTTATTATTGTCTGTTGAATAAGCATACCCGGCTGGGAACAGAATGTCCATGGCCTCTTCTAAATCCGCTGGGCTTCTGCAAAATAGTATTGATTTCATCGGCTCGGGCAGATTTCTTTTGAAAATGTTCAATGCAGTGGGCATGTTATTTATTGCACTTTGTCTTGCGGCTTCATCTTCCCCCAATATGGCTTTTATTTTGTTATTTAGCTTACATATGTACTTTATTTTTTATGTCTTCATAAAATTCCACCGTATTTGTTTTAAATGTTACACTCTTTAACTCATCGAAAAGCTCTTCGCCGGATCGCCTATTCCCAAAATTGTTTTGCAGGATGTTTTTTATCTCTGGCCAAGAGACGGCGTGGCAGTTGATTTCGATAGTCTGCCTGGCTTTTCCCTTAAGTTTTGACTTGATTTTA
Organism: Neoceratitis asiatica; assembly: GCA_030068015.2. NCBI lineage: Eukaryota > Metazoa > Arthropoda > Insecta > Diptera > Tephritidae > Neoceratitis > Neoceratitis asiatica. The sequence goes on along the minus strand of CM061530.1, from coordinate 9,168,372 downwards.
TCCGAAAATAGCAATTGCGATAGTTCGTCAAACGTGCGCAGATGTGGGTATACCCTATCCACGAGTGTAGTGAAAGTTTGTAGGTCCCTATGGTCCCCATTAAAATCTGGTAGACTGTTCAGCTATTTCTATGGGTCTATTGTTAGTCTGTTAGCTTGGTTTACTACCTGATCTACCATTTTTGTAATTATTGTCTTTCCTATTGGTTCTCTATACCTTAATATGTTTTAATTTTCCCTTTTTTATTAAATATTTCTTTCTTTCTTCTTCTTATATATATATTTATTTATATGGGAACGGGAATGCACGAAAACAATTCTTAAGAAATTGTCTGGATTTAATAATTTGTTATGTTTTAAATAATTCTTCAATTTTTGGTAATTTGTCGATTTTGCATTTTTGTTCACATAGGAACTTGAATGCGAATTACTTTAAATTATGTTATTGGTAGGTTTTAGGGGAGTGAAGGGAGATATTATAACAGTGAGTCACTGAATCTATGCGATATAAAAAGTTGCGCAGCTGGGTTGATCTGTTTAGATCTAGTGCACGAGGATTCCCTCTTAGAAGTAGGGAGTTCAAGAGAAGCTGCTCTTTTGGCTTCTGAACCCGTTGTATATATATATACAAATATCACTGGGAAAATAACGAAAGGAAAAGTCATAAAAACACTTTCACTTTTATATACGTGTGGTATATACGTGTAAAAAAGTAAATAAATTATGAACTGATATATCTGTATAAATATAAATTTGTTATTGTATCGGAAATGATATATGTATGTGTGTGTCGTTAACGACAGTAAAAATCCCTATTGGGTTATTGGAAGCAATCTTGTATCTTGTTGTCAAAAATCTAGCATCAACATGTACATATGTATGTATGCATATGACAATCGTATAAAGATACTAAGGAAAAAACAGCTGTTTGAGTACAGCAGCGCAGTTGGTAAAAACGTGTGTGAATGTGCGTATAAATGTTTTTGACCTCAACTTCTCGCGCAACGAAGAGTGCGCTTAAAACAGTAGTATATTAAGAAACAATAAGAGCTAGCAAAAGAGTAATTAGGCGTGATTGTTAACTCAGAGCGAATATCGCACAAAACGTAAAGTGAAAAATATGCAGTGAGTAGATCACTTGCAATTATTTTTACTCTTTAGTATCTGCAGTGGTGAATTTTTTTAACTTTATGTATTTTCTCCTTTATATTTTAATGCGATACTTTTGGGGTCATTAAAAAAGAGCGTACAGCTAACAATGCAGATAATTAGAATTTTGGACCTTTTAGTTAAATTTATATGTAAATGCAATGTGAATATTGCATATGTAAGCATGTAAAACTGCAATTAGAATTTTTTTGTTTTTGGTTTATTAGATTAAAGTTATGGGTGTATGTGTATGTACGTATGTATACACGTATTAACGGCCTAGAAAATTTGGCGCATAACTCCTCCTTTTGCGGGAGTTAAAACCGGAAATAAACTTTTTTTGAAATTTGATAAACCGCATTTTGGAAAATTATGGATTTAAGGAACCGTTGACGGGAAGGAAATTCCGCCAAAAAAGGTTACGACTAATTGTATATACAAAGATTGCCTACTTACTACTTAGACCCAGACCGTCTTACTCACCTTTTTTTATTGGATGTGTGCTGACTGTGTGTGATGTTGTTGTTATGGCTGTTTGTGGTCGGTTGGTGGTCGACCTATGTGATGTTGTTGCGGCTGCTTGTGGCCAGTTGGTGGATTACCGTGTTAAGTTGTTTTTGTGGTTGCTTGTGGCCAGTTGGTGGATGACCGATATGTTGTTGCGGACGTTGTTCTCCTGTTCCTTTTGGAAGAAAGAGGGTACCGGCTATCGAGCGGACCCAGAATATATATATACATATATGAAATTCACTAGAAATTGTAAGTATCTATTTTCCAATCGACAGCAGTTCCGCATTAAAAAAGTGCGTTGTTACATATTACAGGTTAATTAAGTTTATTTTCGTACAGCACTAGATACTAAAGTTATATATGTTTGTATATATGTACATACGTTTGTAGGAATCTGTTTACATTGTATATAAGATTAATATTAATGAATCATCTTACAGGATAAACCCATATACGTTAAGGGTTTAGTGCTTAGGCGTATTGTTTCGCAAGTCTTGTATAGTTGTATAAAACTATCTGGCCGTGGTTCCGAATGAGGCGTACCTTTAGCGAACAATATGAATCGTGCATGCTGCCAGTTACATTGGCAGTATCTTTAGAAGATTTTTTCTTCGGAAGCAAAAAAGGATACTGTTTTAATGAAATTAATTTGGGATGATGAAAGGACTTCTTTTTAAATTCTCAGAGTTTCTTTATTTTACTTGACCACAGTGTTATCACCAACGAATTGTTCGCATACAGCTGTCGAACTATTAAAAGCTATTTCATTTACAAAGGATTTTCATTGAAAATACTGTGCATGGCAAAGCTGGTGCTGGTGTGGACCAGGGTAACTTTTTTGAAGCGCGGCCAGAGGTCGCCAATCTACAAACGAGTTTCGCTTCGCCTAGCACAGTATTTTTTATTTTATTTATTTTTATTTATAGATTATTTTATGAAGTGGTAGCGCACGAGTCAAATACAGCCAGATGCAAAAAAGCGTAACTTTAAATGTTAATAACTTTTAAACTATTCATTTGCGCGTGAAAAAAATAGTATTTTTGATAAATATTTATCAAAGAATGATCACATTGTGATATAATATACTTACACTTCGAAATTATGGAAAAACGGTTTAAAATTACTCCAGCAGTCATTTATAATTCATTCTATCTTCTAATACTAATATTCTAAACAAATAGGAAAACGTGATTTTCAAATCGATAAAATTTATTAGATAAAATCGGTGACCACGATTTTCGTGATAATCATAAGTGATATTTGTATGTTTTGTGAGCTTATATTCGCTTTTATTCGACATATTCGGTCGGTCAACATTCAAGCTTTAACAACAGATTACTAAAAAAATATAAGTTGCTTCGGGGAATGACCATTATGTTTGGAATGTGCATGTCTAGTTTCTTCAACCTGATGCTGGAAAAAATAAGAGTCACAGAGCTCAATAGACAAGGTACAATATTTTACAAAAGTGTACAATGGCTGTCGTATGGCGATGATATTGATATCATTGGCCAAAACAACCTGGACGGTGCAGGTCAGGCAAAGAAGCGAAGCGAATGGGTCTCGTGGTTTGAAGTAGAACCAGCATCGACAACACCAGCAATGTCACTCTTAAAATCAAACGCAGAATCGCTCCAGCCAAAAGGTGCTACTTTGGACTGAGTAGGCAATTGAATAGTAAAGTCCTCTCTCAACGAATCATAACCAAATCTACAAGCAACTCATTATTACCGTCCTGATGTATGGTGCAGAATCGTGGACGATGTCGACATCTTATGAGACGGCACTAGGAGTTTTCGAGTGAAAGGTTTTGTGTTTTTATGGCCCTTTGCGCGTTGGCAACAGTAAATGCCGCAGATAATGAAACAAGGAGCTGTACGAATCATATGACAACATTCACATAGTACAGCGAAAAAAAACCGCAGCTAGTCATGTCGTCCGAATGGATGAAAGCACTCCAACTTAAAAAATTTTGATGCAGTAACCGCAGATGGCAGGAGAAGTACCTGGTTTGGGTATTTCCAATTGGCGCCAAGCTGCGTGAAGAAGAAACGAACTGCGCGCAATTAATGATTTTAAAATCTGGTCAGATGGTACTCCCTGGGATCAAATTATTAATTTTCTAACCCTTTTCTAATGGTAGATGTTTGTAGAAAATTTTAAGCATCAGAATTACGTGAAAGGTGAATTTCACCAATGAAGCACTTTTTGAAATCCATTGCTTTTGCGACGCGTTGTTTCTATGTGCTTTGCTCGGTTTGTGTTATGTTGTGTTACGACTTATTATTCTTTCCCAAATAAAGCACTTCCCTGAAGAGTGTAGGAATTTAGTATCGAAAATTCCACTTTTACAGCAAAATTCCTAGCTTCCATTCTTCGACAGTCAGGGTGTCATTCGAGTCAACGGCCGACTCGCAAATTCAATGTTTTTGTCATATAATGAGAAACATTCTATTCCATTGCCCTTTCACCAAGTTGTTGATAACATGCATTTATTGAATTTCCCTTCACGGAGGGAATCAGTTGAAATTAATTAATCTTTGTCCAACATAATAGTCATCAGGATATTTTGTGGAAATTAATTCCAGCCGGCGTTCCTCATATGGGTGGATTAAGAGAAGCCGGAGTTGAAAGCGCTAAATTTCTGCACGCCATTAATCGTTCTTTTGACGGTCGCTGTATACCTATATACCGAACAAAGAAGATCTTTGGCGCGCAATTTATTGGATCCCTGCTCATAAACGAGAATGGGTGTGTCGGTCGATGTAGCGACTTTTTACACATCGCCCGGCATTGCCCTGATTTTATGTGGAGATATGTACCACAAAATTGTGCGAAGCGAAATTATTTCTTATCCTGGTATTACTACAGCCCAAAATAGTAAATTTGGTTCGTCCTTTCAGGCTTGAGTGAGGTTATGTTCGATTTCAGCTCTGCCTCTTTTTGATGACAACATCTCAAGCGGCGACAGCACACAAATAATTTAAGCGGCTGTATGGTTACAAACTTTGTATATACTTACTATATATTTTGTCATGCGTTTGTTTGACATTTGAACGTCGTGATGCACGAAGGGTGCGCACTGGTTAAGCGCGCGCTCCTCAGTTTTTAGGCCTTCCTTTTTTTGGTGTGATTGAGTGATGCATGGAATTGAGCCGGTTTTGCCTGGCCTGCTTTTACTTTTTAACACCAATTTATTAGCGGGAGGGTTTCAGAGTTAGGCTCAGGTTTAATGGTGCACATCGAATGAAATTAGTAGGGGTAAACGCTGGGAAATCAGCTGGGTCCTGCGGTAGGGACGAAATAGACCTAGAATTGAGTACGTCCTCAATTCGGTTTCAGAATATGGCAAACTCTTAAAATATAAACTTTTGGGATGCAGCGGCTTCTTCGAAGTATATTTTAAAGCGACTTCTTTCTGACGCAATTCCTTTCAGATCAAGGAGTTTTAAGGAAATATCTCAACAGATTTGGCCGTGACTTGTCCATTATGCCCAGAGTGTAAAGAGATTGCGAGACACGTAATGTTTCGATGTCCGATGTACCTGTCAGACACCACAAGGGTTTTGAATGAAAGCAATTTGTTAAGTTATATGCTGATTTCCCCTTAGAATTGGCGAAGGCTATGTAAGACTTCAAAGTCATATATAAAAATTTAAGAAAAGTGGAAATTTTAAGGCATCAGGATCTCAAATGAAGAACTTACAATGCAGTGCCATTCTCTAAATATGGCAAATATGGTTAGACCGTGACCCTCTGTTTGCGTGAGTGAGGAGCGGGAATTTGGGCTTTCCACCCGCAGCAGAATGCAGCAGACTGGAGACTTCTTTTTCAGCTATTCAGATATCTTGTATGTCACAGAGTTCTACTGAATATAACGCGTAATAGCTAATGTGCTTACCAGCACCGAGAGGTAATACTCTACAGGTAGTCCCGCGGGGAGAGTAACAATATCGTATCTGATAATTTTGTAGAACAAATGTGAAGGGCTTGTTTGCTCCCGAAGTGGGTTCCACGAGGGATGGTGGTTTTGAAGCTGCGGCTGTCCTGAGCAGTTGAGTTAATCCGAAAATTATTGTTTTTATCAACTCCTAGAAGTCAAGTCATGCGTCGTACTTGCCTTGCACTGTCTCCTTGTTACTTTCAGGCAAGTTGTCATCTGACACTTCTGATTTCGAGATATGATTCGGTGTGATCTTATTGCATGAATTACCAAATTCTTGCACAATATCTCACTACATGGTCACTTTAGAAAATGTATTTTTGCACACAGGGGTCGTACGCTTTGGTTTTTAAGCCCTTTTTGAGGACTCCCTCCTTGCGCTTACGCTTTTTAGCGAAGTGGATTTCGCCTTTTTTAACACAATCAGACATCTTTGAAGTTTTCGTTTCTTGTTTTTAGGATTTCTTGGGACTGTGTCCAATTTGCATTAGAAAATTGCATAAAAGTTTTCTTAAATAACGGAAAATTAGAACCAGAAACTGCTTTAGTAATGTACCACCCAGAAGATAATAGAGGAAATTCCGAAATAAAATCAAAGTTAACTAATGCACTTGCACTTGGATGTATAGATATATACGTGTGAAAATATAGGGATGAAAATATGTGAAAAATAAATGAAATTGTTATTTTTATTTTATCGTTTTCCTTAGCTACCGTCGATGATTTCCCAAATCCCTCGAGTCTGATCACTAGATTGCTAAATAAAACTCCCAAGATTTATTCGTTTTGCCTCTTAATCGTCAGGAATTTACTCAAAGTTTATTTCGTCCTCAATAATTACAATTCTTTACTCTACACAATGGCTTATTTTACAATTCTTTATGACACACAATTATTTTCTGTTTCACACAGCTTATCCGTTACTAAAACACACAACTCAAAGCAATGTTAACTCCACTGCGTTTTCTACTTGTCTCCTCGTGTGAAAGCGGCTGTCGTTCTTTTTATACCTATAGATGACCCAAACATTCTATTCACGCGCTCAAGAATAGGCTGATTATTCGTTTGCCTGCGGTAGTTGCAGCCGCTCCGTTTATCTTTAACGACGGGGAATTTCCTTTATATTGTTGACCCTTTTGCTTGTCCTTGGTAAGGGTAATTTGCATAATACTGACGCTACTTTTGTCTGTCCTTTTTACGGGGAATTTCCTTTACACTGTCGATCCTTTTGTTTGTCCTTGGTATGGGTAATTTGCATCATACTACCACTTTTTTTTCTCTCCTTTTTATTTGGAAATCTCGTCTCACGGCTACTCCTTTTGTCTGTCCTTCGTATTTGGGATTTCCATCACACTGTGCTTCACCTAAGTCTGATCGTCGCGATCAGACACTCTATCTGTTCCAAACGCTACAAGCCTTTCCAAGTAAACCACTTTTATTTTGGTTCTTGGCTTTCCAACGGTCTGGATTCGATACTCCGTGATATTTATTCGTCCAAATACTTTGTACGGATCTTCCCGATTTCTGTGCAAGGTTTTCTTCCGTGGAGAATCGTACAGCATTACCAAAGCTCCTTTTTAAAATCTTTCGGGATTCTTCGCCTTAATACATCCTTCTACCTTGTTACTCATAACCTTAGAACGTTACTCGTTGCTTTGCGTACCTCTCTCAACTTCTCCATTAGGGCACGAAACATTTTGCCATTTCCGTACATATTTCCTTTCTGCTGCTCGTTCTTTACCAGCGACACATCATTTCCATTGTACGCAGGATCGTGGCTAATATTTAGCGCTATTTAAGTATTTCCGTACTCCATCATGCTTTTCTTTAGGTCGATCTTCATTCCTTGACTAAGGAGAAAGAGATTCCCGCTACTATGAACTCATGTAACACTATTATATTCCCGATGGTGACTTTACACGTGGCTTTTCCCAGAACCCTGGCGTCCTTACAAGTTACTGTTCTCAACTTGGCTCTCAATTGATTTCCTTGGTGATCAAGTCGGGACGAATGTTTGACGCGCCCGTGTCCACAGTTAGTACTCCCTCATGTCCATCCACATATCCACTATCGCGGGCGAAGTTTCCTGGCTTTCTACAGTTGTAGCAAATCCTGGTTCTCATCCGTTTGGCGGTATTCCCAGATTCCCTTCATCACATCTGGACTTTCCACCTTCGCACAGTTCGCTTTGTACGCTGGTCTGCACAAGAGCGCGGCCGCTTCCTGTGTCTGATCATACGAGACAGTCTCTGCAAATGTTGGCTTTGGATTCAATACGCCTTTCCTGCTATATTTGTTACTTATTCCGCTGATATCTGATCTGAATTTTTATCCTCTCGCGGTATTCTCTAAGACTATCTCCATAACACAAATGAGCTTGCCTCTCAAACTCACAAGCAAATTCCTGCCATATGCGGGAATTATCTGCAAAATTTCCGCTGCAGGTCCCTTCAATGCCGCGAATAGTGCAGCTGACTTTTCCTCCATGTTCCAGTTATTTGCTCTAGCCGTCTTTTCGAACTGAAGCTTAAAAATGTGGAGAGGGATGATGCCATCAAATGATGGTGCTTTTATCCTAGGGCTGCTCCTCGAAATGCTTGAACGATTCAAAGCAAATCGCGTACACGACCTTCCAATTCCCTAGCTTTGGTCGCAATTAGCTCCTCTATTTTGCTTTGCCGACATTCCAATTCGTTGACGTTGGTCTCAATTAGCTCCTCTATTTTGTCTTGCCGCTTCTCGAGTTTGTCCTGTCTCTCTTTGAGTTCTGCGCATTCTTTGATAACACTCTCCTGAAGCTGTATGCGCCGGGATGAAATACGCGCTTCTTGCTCTTGCATTTGAGATGAAATGTGGGCATTCATTTATGACATGTTGGCTTCCTGTTCATCAAACTTCTCTGAAATATTGGTATTTATTTGTGACATTTTGGTATCCTGGGCATCCAATTTTTGCGAAATTGCAGCCAATAACGTGTTAATGTCCATACTCGTAGAAACCTTTTCCTCAAGTGTTCTGACTCTTTTGCGGCGCCAACAGCTTCTTCCTTCTCCATATCTTTCGTGGACGTCTCTTCGTCCTCACGACGGAAATCATATTGCTTCTGCTTCCATAGCTTCTCGCAGCCGTGATTGTAGCTCAGCCTTATTTCCGGTTGAAGATAGTCCTTTTTGAGGGTCAGTATTGTCAAAACATCTTCCAATTTTTTTTCGCAATTTATCTGGCAATCTCACTTCTGACACCAATCGTAACGTTTTTCTTAGCTATCCTGGATGATTTCCCAAATCCCTCGTGTCCGATCACTAGATTGCTAAATAAAACTCCCAAGATTTGTTTGTTTTGCCTCTTAATCGTCAGGAATTTACTCAAAGTTTATTTCGTCCTCAATAATTACAATTCTTTACTATACACAATGGCTTATTTTACAATTCTTTATGACACACAATTATTTTCTGTTTCACACAGCTTATCCATTTCTAAAACACACAGCTCACAGCAATGTTAACTCCACTGCGTTTTCTACTTGTCTATACCTATAGATGACCCAAACATTTTGTTCACACGCTCAAGAATAGGCTGATTATTCGTTTGCCTATCTGCAACCGCTTCGAAATTCGACGGGGAATTTCCTTTACAATTTCCTTTTGTTTGTCCTTGGTACGGGTAATTTGCATCATACTCCCACTTTTTATTTGGAAATCTCATCACACTGCTGCTCCTTTTGTCTGTCCTTCGTATTTGGGATTTTCGTCAGAGTATTATATAGGTATAGGTATAAATACATATAAATTATATTTTTTATAACCAGATTACATGATAATCCTCTAAAGGTTATCTTGTATCTACAGTTGCTATTAAACACGCTAAAAAGATATGCTACACCAGCTTTTGTGGTACAGTTCCCCTGTAAAAAACGAGTACTCCATGCGCGCATGAAATATATCTTCACGCGAATAGAGTAATCCAAAACCAACCATAATCCATACAAAAAATATGGATCATTAACATATCTTCTGCATTTTCTTGAGTGCTACAGGAAATTAGTTTTGAAACTGCTCTACAAAATAACTCCTACAGGAGATTGCATTATGGAGCATCTACGATATATTATTTTCGAACTCACTTTTTTTAGTTCAGTAATATTTACTAAATAAATTTACATTAATAGTAATAAATTATTTCTAATAAATATATAACATATTCCAATTTGCGCATTTGTTCTATTTTCATTGAAATATATATACAAATTAACACAAACTTCTGTACGTACTAAAAGATAAATTGTGAGATAATATTAAAAATATAAGCCTAATGGTTTAACCGTTGGTTCTTGTTGTGGATATCCCAAGTTCGAATCCAATTCAAACATGGGTGCCTGGAAAGAAGTCTGATGAGGAAACGTTGTATTTTCCGAAATAGCTTTAACTTCTACCGCTTAGACAGCGTTGTAATTTTTTAACTTTTCCCAAAAACAAAATATTGTTACGATTTTTTTGAATCAACCTCGATGATTTCCCAAATCCGGGTACGACCACTGGAGTGTTAAATAAAAGTCACCAATTATGTTCGAAGTTTCTTATTTTATAAAGAATTTATTAAATGTCCTTTTATTATTCAGTAATTCACAATTCAATTACAATTCACTTCACTGTTCACTATCACTTGAATTACAACTTTCACACTGTACTATTTCTTATTACTTCGCTGTAATGTAATCACCAACGCGATTAATTTACGACTGATAGACGACGAATGTTCTCGATTTACGCTTTAGAACATGCCAGATATCGGCTTCTCTCTTTCATTTGACATTCACTTCGCATTTTCGCCACACTGCCCTCCACCTAAATCTGATCGTCCCGATCAGACAAATTCGCTGTTGCAAACGCAGCAAGCCTCTCCAGGTGGACCACTTTCATCTTGCTTCTGGGCTTCCTAACGGTCTGGATTCGATACACTACATCGTTTAGTCATTTGATGATTTTGTGGGGACCTTCCCAATCGCACTGAAGTTTTGGGGACAAACCTATCTTCCGCTGTGGATTGTACAGCACCAGCAACATCGAACATTTTGGAAACTTTCGGAATTCATTGCCTTGTCATACCTGGCTTCCAATTCGTAATGACTTCGTAATTCTGGCCCTTTAGCAGCTATGCACTCCATGCAGTTAGCAATGCATTCAGCAACCGATTTACGACAACCAACCCAATAAAACGGCTGCTTGATCCTCTCCAGCATTTTCTTAATGCCTAGATGCTCTCCACTAGGACCATTGTAGAATTCCTTAAGAATATCCGGAATTCTCAACCTCGGAACTACTATTAGCCTTCCAGAGTACTGACCATCGTCACTTTCCCATACTCTATGCAAACAGCCAGATATCAATTCCAAACTGCTCCATTAGGCCCAGTATGCCTTAGCGATAGGACTTTCCGCTGCCATTTGGTATTTACTTGGCCGTCTGTTCACCTTTAATCCGTGCATTACCAATTCCAAGTCTGGGTCTTCTTGCTGACATTTTCTTAAGTGGCTTGCCTCCCACTTTTTTGCTCTTGTAAATGTCATTCGCCGGACGTCTATTATGCCCTCAGCTTTTGAGCTTCGTTTCCGTCGACTTTCCTGGCTGTTGGAGCCCGACTTGCATTCGCGTGCGAAGTGACCTGCTTTTCCGCAACTGAATCACTTTCCAGCTTGATTCTTGACATCAGAATGATTCATTCCTTCTATCGACTTCAGAGTTTTCAATATTTCAGTCCTCACATCTGGTGTTTCTACCTCCAAACGCTTCACTTTGTAGGCTGGCTTACATAGCAGTGTCGCTGTTTCACGTGTCTGAGCATACGCAGATTCAGCGAATGTTAACTTTGGATTCGCAAAGTCTCTCGCTTGGTGTACACGTCAATTTCGCTGATGAACCTCTGGATTTTTACTCTTTCGAGATGCTCACGCGATGCGTCCCCAATAGCTAAATGAGCCAATCTCTCAATTTCAAAAGCCTATTCCTGGAGAGATTCGTTGTGTTTTTGGTCACGCTGTTCCAGCTCCATCTGGTAAATCTGTCTCTTGTGCTCGCTACCATAGCGTCTCTCCAGGGCTCGCATTACTGCGTCATAGTTATCCCTCTTATATTCGGGAATAGTCAGCAAAATTTCCGCTGCAGGTCCCTTCAATGCGACGAGCCGTTTTTCGAACTGGAGCCCAAAGGTCTGAAAAGGAGTTGTGCCGTCAAAGGATGGTGCTTCCACCAGGGGCCATTCATCGATCTGGTTGGAGGATTCAAATGCAAATTTTGGACACGACGTTCGAGCTCGTTGATTTTGGTTTTAATTAGGGCGTCTATTTTGTCTTGCCGCTCCTCGATTTTATCCTGTTTTTATTTAAACTCTGCATTTTATTTCACCAGATTTTCCTGTATTTGTGCAATTATCTTTTCTAAGGATGATATCTGCTCCCTCTGTTTAACCATTTGTGCATCCAACTTTTGTGACAGCTTAGTATTCTGTGCATCCAAGTTTTGTGACATGCTGGCATTGATTTGTGAAATTGCAGCCAATATCATGTTAATGTCAATACCCGTAGATGAGCTAAGAGCCTTTTCTTGAATCTTACTTGATGGCTGCTCCAACTCCTTCGCAGAATCAATATCTCTTCCTTGTCAATATTCTTCAAGGATACCTCTTCATCCTCGCGGCGGAATTCGTATTGACTCAAATCGATGCCATCGACTTCCATTGCTTCTCGCAGTCGCGATTGCAGCTCTGCTATATTTCCAGTTGTAGATAATCCACGCTTTGCCAATTCCTTCTTGAGAGGAGGTGTCGTCAAATCCTGAATCTTGACCATTTTCACTTCTTATTCTTTGGGATTTATTTAACAATCTTCTGACACCAATTATTACGATTTTGCTGAATCAACCTCGATGATTTCCCAAATCCGGGTACGACCACTGGATTGTTAAATAAAAGTCACCAACTATGTTCGCAGTTGCTTATTTTATCAAGAATTTATTAAATGTAGAGATTCGTTGGGTTTTTGGTCGTGCTTTTCTAGCTCCATCTGGTAAATTTGTCTTCTGTGTTCACTACCATAGCGTCTTTCCAGGGCTCGCATCAATCCGTCGTATTCATTTCTCTCATATTCGAGTATAGTTTGCAAAAGTTCTGGAGCAGGTCCTTCCAACGCAACGAGTGGTGCAGCAGATTTTTCCTCCATGCTCCAATTATTTGTGTCAGCCGCCTTCTCAAACTGGAGCTCGAAGACTTGGAATGGAATTTTACCGTCAAAGGATGGTGTTTTTACCTCGGGAGCGTTAACTGCAGTGGTTGGACGATTTAACTGCAAATCCCGGAAACGACCTTCCAATGTGTTGACTTTGGTCTCAATTAGCTCCTCTACTTTGTCTTGTCGCTCCTCGATTTGATCCTGTCTTTCCTTAAGTTCCGCATTGTCTCTTACCAGATTTTGCTGTATTTTCGCGATTGTTCCTCCTAAGGATGATATCTGCTCCCTCTGTTCAACCATTTGTGATGTAATGCTGGCATTCTGTGCATCCAGTTTTTGTGAAATCTCTGAAATTTCAGCCAACTTTAGTGAATTACGGGCATCCTGTGCATCCAGTTTTTGTGAAATCTCTGAAATTTCAGCCAACTTTTGTGAATTACGGGCATCCTGTGCATCCAACTTTTGTGAAATTGCAGCCAATAACATGTTCGTGTCAATACCCGCAGATGAGCTAAGAGCATTTTCTTGAATCTTACAAGATGGCTGCTCCAACTACTTCGCAGAATCAATATCCTCTTCCTTGTCAATAACCTTCAAGGATACCTCTTCATCCTCGCGGCGGAATTCGTATTGACTCAAATCGATGCCATCGACTTCCATTGCCTCGCAGTCGCGATTGCAGGTCTGCCTTATTTCCTGTTGTAGACAATCCTCGCTTTGCCAACTCCTTCTTGAGAGGAGATATCGCCAAATCCTGAATCTTCACCATTTTTCAATTATTACCTTTTTAGATTTATTTAACAATCCCACTTCTGACACCAATTGTTACGATCTTGCTGATTAACCTCGATGATTTCCCAAATCCTTCGGGTACGACCACTGGATTGTTAAATAAAAGTCACCAATTATGTTCGCAGTTTCTTATTTTATAAAGAATTTATTAAATGTCCTTTTATTACTCAGTAATTCACAATTCAATTACAATTCACTTCACTGTTCACTATCACTTGAATTACAACTTTCACACTGTACTATTTCTTATTACTTCGCTGTAATGTAATCACCAACGCGATTAATTTACGACTGATTTACTTACCAACTCCTCTGCGGTTGTGTGTCGCCCTTATATACCACTCGGTTGTTCGCAACCAACGGTCTTGAATTATCGAATCGTTCTCGATGACGAATGTTCTCGATTTACGCTTCAGAACATGCCAGTTATAGGCTTCTCTCTTTCATTTGACATTCACTTCGCATTTTCGCCACACTGCCCTCCACCTAAATCTGATCGTCCCGATCAGACAAATTCGCTGTTGCAAACGCAGCATGCCTCTCCAGGTGGACTACTTTCATCTTGCTTCTGGGCTTCCCAACGGTCTGGATTCGATACACTACATCGTTTAGTCATTTGATGATTTTGTGGGGACCTTCCCAATCGCACTGAAGTTTTGGGGACAAACCTATCTTCCGCTGTGGATTGTACAGCACCAGCAACATCGAACATTTTGGAAACTTTCGGAATTCATTGCCTTGTCATACCTGGCTTCCAATTCGTAATGACTTCGTGATTCTGGCCCTTTAGCAGCTATGCACTCCATGCAGTTAGCAATGCAATCAGCAATCGATTTACGACAACCAACCCAATAGAACGGCTGCTTAATATTCTCCAGCAATTTCCTAATGCCTAGATGCTCTCCACTAGGACCATTGTAGAGTTCCTTAAGAATATCCGGAATTCTTAACCTCAAAACTACTATTAGCCTTCCAGAGCATTGACCATTGTCACAGATATCAATTCCAAACTGCTCCATTGGGCCCAGTATGCCTTAGCGATAGGACTTTCCCTTTGTTCTTTACTTGGCCGTCTGTTCACCTTTAATCCGTGCATTACCACTTCCAAATCTGGGTCTTTTTGCTGACATTTTCTTAAGTTGTTTGCCTCCCACTTTTTTGCTCTTGTAAATGTCATTCGCCGGACGTCTATTATGCCCTCAGCTTTTGAGCTTCGTTTCCCTCGACTTTCCTGGCTGTTGGAGCCCGACTTGCATTCGCGTGCGAAGTGACCTGCTTTTCCGCAGCTGAATCACTTTCCAGCTTGATTCTTGACATCAGAATGATTCATTCCTTCTATCGACTTCAGAGTTTTCAATATTTCAGTCCTCACATCTGGTGTTTCTACCTCCAAACGCTTCACTTTGTAGGCTGGCTTACATAGCAGTGCCGCTGTTTCACGTGTCTGAGCATACGCAGATTCAGCGAATGTTAACTTTGGATTCGTAAAGTCTCTCGCTTGGTGTACACGTCAATTTCGCTGATGAACCTCTGGATTTTTACTCTTTCGAGATGCTCACGCGATGCGTCCCCAATAGCTAAATGAGCCAATCTCTCAATTTCAAAAGCATATTCCTGGAGAGATTCCTTGTGTTTTTGGTCATGCTGTTCCAGCTCCATCTGGTAAATCTGTCTCTTGTGCTCGCTACCATAGCGTCTCTCCAGGGCTCGCATCAATCCGTCGTATTCATTTCTCTCATATTCGGGTATAGTTTGCAAAAGTTCTGTCGCAGGTCCTTCTAACGCAACGAATAGTGCAGCAGATTTTTCCTCCATGCTCCAATTATTTGTTTCAGCCGTCTCCTCAAACTGGAGCTCGAAGACTTGGAAAGGAATTTTACCGTCAAAGGATGCTGTTTTTACCTCGGGAGCGTTAACTGCAGTGGTTGGACGATTTAACTGCAAATCCCGGAAACGACCTTCCAATGTGTTGACTTTGGCTTCAATTAGCTCTTCTATTTTTTCTTGCCGACCTTCCAATTTGTTCATTTTGGTCTCAATTAGCTCCTCTATTTTGTCTTGTCGCTCTTCGATTTGATCCTGTCTTTCCTTAAGTTCCGCATTGTCTCTTACCAGATTTTGCTCTATTTTCGCGATTGTTCCTCCTAAGGATGATATCTGCTCCCTCTGTTTAACCATTTGTACATCCAACTTTTGTGACAGCTTAGTATTCTGTGCATCCAAGTTTTGTGAAATGTTGGCATTGATTTGTGAAATTGCAGCCAATATCATGTTAATGTCAATACCCGTAGATGAGCTAAGCGCCTTTTCTTGAATCCTACTTGATGGCTGCTCCAACTCCTTCGCAGAATCAATATCCTCTTCCTTGTCAATATTCTTCAAGGCTACCTCTTCATCCTCGTGGCGGAATTCGTATCGACTCAAATCGATGCCATCGACTTCCATTGCTTCTCGCAGTCGGGATTGCATCTCTGCTATATATCCAGTTGTAGATAATCCACGCTTTGCCAATTCCTTCTTGAGAGGAGGTGTCGTCAAATCCTGAATCTTGACCATTTTCACTTCTTATTCTTTGGGGTTATTTAACAATACCGCTTCTGACACCAATTGTTACGATTTTGCTGAATCAACCTCGATGATTTCCCAAATCCGGGCACGACCACTGGAGTGTTAAATAAAAGTCACCAATTATGTTCGCAGTTGCTTATTTTATAAAGAATTTATTAAATGTCCTTTTATTACTCAGTAATTCACAATTAAATTACAGTTCACTTCACTGTTTACAATCACTTGAATTACAACATTCACACTATAATATTTCTTATTACTTCGCTGTAATGTAATCACCAACGCGTTTACTTGTTTCAGTTGCATTGAAGTTTTGGGGACAAACCTCTCTTCCGTTGTGGATTGTACAGCAACACCAAATCTCCATATTGGAAGTCTTCGGAGTTCATCGCCTTGTCATACCTAGTCTTCAGTTTTTCACTCATAATTTGAGTTCGCTGCCTCACAAGAGCATGTATCTCTCTTAACCCTTCCTCCAGAACAGTAGACGCTTCCTTCCCAATTCTTCTCGCATCACCAGTTATTCCAAATTTTAAATCGCTGGGCAACCGAAATTCACTACCAAACAATATCCTTGCAGGTGCTAGACCTGTTGTTTCATGCACTGCGGACCGATATCCCATCAGGAAAAGCGGTATGTGTACATCTCAATCATCTTGATGCTTGTCCACTACTCTTCCAGGGTCCGGTTGAATCGCTGTACCATGCCATCTAATTGAGGATGCAGGGCTGTCGTTCGTGTTTTTCGAATACCAAGTATCTGGCACCTCTCCTGGAACACCGCCGATTCAAAGTTTCTTCCTTGGTCTGAATGCAATTCTATAGGCGCACCGTATCTGGTAACCCAATTGTGAGTGAATGCATCAGCAACAATTTTCGCTTCCTGGTTTGAAATTGGGTAGACTTCATTTAATGAAGTAGTCCATAACCACCAGAACGTATCTGTTTCCTTGTTTTCTCATAGGGAATGGACCGTCTACATCCATGGCAACCCGCTCAAATGGTGCACCTGAGTTATACTGCTTCATCTGCCGATGACTTCGTGACTTTGGGCCTTTAGCTGCTATGCACTCCTTGTAGTTAGCAATCCACTCAGCGACCGATTGACGACAGCCAACCCAATAGAACCGCTGCTTGATCTTCTCCAGCGTCCCAGTCCGGATCTTCTTTTTGACATTTCCTTAACTGACTTGCCTCCCACTCTTCTGCTGATGTAACTGTCATTAGCCGGACATCTATTATGTCTTCCTTACCCTCGGCTTTTGAGCAATGCTTACATTCCAAACTACATGGTCGACGGGACATACGGTCAGAATTTCCGTGCGTATTACCCTTGCGGTGCTCGATGGTGAAGTCATAACTTTGCAGTCTCTCAATCCACCGAGCTAGCTGCCCTTCGGGATTCTTGAAATGTAGTAGCCATTTCAGCCCTGCGTGATCCGTTCTAACTCGGAAATGTTGACCACACAAATATTTGTGGAAGTGTTTAAAGCAATCCACCAACGCTAATAGTTCTCTCCGAGTTACGCAGTAGTTCCGCTCTGGTTTCCCAATAGAATGGCTATAGTAGGCAACAATCTTCTCCTGCCCATCAATCACTTGCGAAAGTACACCTCCTATGCCATAACCACTAGCATCTGTGTCCAGAATAAATGTTGCACCTGGACCCGAGTACGTTAGCATAGGTGCAGTGCATAGCCGTTCTTTTAAAACTTGGAAAGCCTCCTCTTGTTCAGTTTACTCGAAATATCTATTTTTCCTAGTGAGCTCATGAAGACTATGAGCTACGCTGGCGAAATTTGAAACAAAGCGACGATAGTAAGTACACAGCCCAAGAAAATTTCTTAAGTCATGCAAATTCCTGGGTCTCGGCCAATACTTCACTGCTTTTATTTTTCCCTTCGCAGTACTATCGCCTTTCGTGGTCACTTGATGACCAAAGTAATTCACCTCCTTCTTGAATAAAGAGCACTTGAAGTTGAAGACCAGCGCCAGCTATCCTCTGGAAAACTTCTTCCAAATTACTCAGATGTTCATCGAAGCTTTTTCCCAATACGATGATGTCATCCAGATACAACAAACAAGTCTTCCAGAGTAGTCCTTTGAGCACATGGTCCATTAGTCTTTCAAAAGTGGCAGGAGCGTTGCATAACCCAAATGGTATTACCGTAAATTGCCATAGACCGTTGCCAACACTAAAGCCTGTATTCTCCTTATCTTCTTCATTCACTTCCACTTGCCAATACCCGCTCTTAAGGTCAAGTGTTGAGAACCATTCTGTGCCAGTTAACGAGTCCAGTGTACCATCGATCCTGGGCAAAGGATAATTGTCTTTCTTTGTGATATCGTTTAATCTCCGATAGTCCACACAGAGCCGCAACTGACCATCTTTCTTCTTCACGAGTACCACCGGAGAGCTCCATGGACTTGCTGATGGTTCAATAACACCGCTTTCGCTCATTTCCTTAATTATTTGGCCAACAGCGTCACGTTTGGCTAAGGGAACGCTTCGAGGAGCTTGACGAATTGGTCTTGCGTCACCAGTATAAATGCAATGTTTCACTACGTTGGTCCTGCCTGGTTTGTTGCCATCCTTGTCGAATATGTTGGATTATTTGCGGATAAGTTGGCTGGCCTTGTGCCTGTACTTGTCTTCCAACTCTTGCGTCCATGCAATTATATCTTCTTCCATGTCCTTGCTGCCAATAGCGTCGATTCCAGATGAATTATTGCATTTGATAATGGCCTCTACCTCTTGACATTGCCCTAATACAGTTCCACTAATTTTTACTGGTGATCTGGAGTCATTTAATACTCTCACTGGGATGCGTCCATTCTTTTGTGCCTTAGCCAGGGTTTTACCAATAAGTACGTCCGGTGTAGAATTTTGTGCTGCTTCGACAACCCACAATTCGTTTGTCACACAATCAGTTCACTGCCTTCTAAGACCATTTGTTTGCTGCTGTATGTGGAATTATAGCCAATACTTAGTGGTACTTCCATGTTATTATACTCCATAATTTTGTTATTCAAGTCGATCTTGATACCTTGATCCATCAAGAAGTCCAGTCCTATGATTACCTCATCTACAATCTGCGCGACTATAAAGCTGTGTAACATCGTCACATTCCCTATTGTGACCTCACATGTTACTTCTCCCACCACTTCGGTGTCCTCACCAGTCGCCGTTTTCAATCTTGCTCCAGGTAATGGTCTCACTTCCTTAACGATCAGGTCAGTTCGAATAATGGAGTGTGATGCGCCCCTTTCAACTGTTAATATTCGCGCTCGTCCATCCACATATCCACCAATAGGAATGTTGCTCGTTTTTCTGCCAATTTGCGACACGGAGATAATGGGGCACTCAATTGCCGGAGCCAGCATACGCCCCTTTAGACTGGCTCGTTTTAGTTTAACGACTGAGAAGTTGATGGTTTATCCTCCTCAGCCTTCCGTTTGCGCTGTCCTTCCTGTATGCTGGAACCCGTTTTGCATTCGCGTGCGAAGTGACCAGGCTTTCCACATTTAAAGCATTTTCCAGCTTGATTCTGTACACCAGAACGGTTCATTCCTTCTATCGACTTCAGAGTTCTCAATATTTCGATCATCACATCTGGTGTTTCAACCTCCACTTTATTGACTTTGTATGCTGGTCTGCTTATGAGTGTTGCCGTTTCACGTGTATGAGCATACGCAACTGTTTCAGCGAATGTCAGCTTTGGATACGCATATGTCTTTCACTTAGAGTAAATGTCTTTTATTCCGCTTACGAATCTTTGTATTTTCATCCTTTCGAGATGCATCGGGTGAGCATGACATTGGACTTAGTCCAATGACTAAATGAGCCAATCTCTCAATTTCCGAAGCATATTCCTATAGAGATTCGTTGGGTTTTTGGTCGCGCTTTTCTAACTCCATCTGGTAAATTTTTCTTCCGTGTTCGCTGCCATAGCGTCTTTCCAGGGCTCGCATCAATCCGTCGTAATCATTTCTCTCATATTCGGGTATAGTTTGCAAAAGTTCTGCTGCAGGTCCTTCCAATGCAACGAATAGTGCAGCAGATTTTTCCTCTATGTTCCAGTTATTTGTTTCAGCCGTGTTCTCAAACTGGAGCATAGAGACTTGGAAAGGAATTTTACCGACAAAAGATGGTGGTTTTACCTTGAGAGAGTTCAATGAAGTGGTTGGACGATGTACTTGTAACTGCAAAACCCGAACACGACCTTCGAATTCGTTGACTTTGCTCTCAATTAGATCCTGTCTTTCCTTAAGTTCTGCATTGTCCTTCACGAAGTTTTGTTGTATTTGTGCGTCTATTCCGATTTGTGTATCCATTTTTTGTGATATCTCTGAAAATTCAGCCAACTTTTGTGAATTACGGGCATCCTGTGCATCCCTCTTTTGTGATATCTTGGCATCCTGTGCATCCAACTTTTGTGACATGTTGGTATTGATAATGTGACATGTTGGCACTGATTTGTGAAATTGCAGCCAACAACATGTTCATGTCCATACCGGTGGATGAGCCAGGAGACTTTTCATGAATCTTACTTAATGGCTGCTCCAACTCCTTCGCAGAATCAATATTCTCTTCCTTGTCAATATCCTTCCAGGATACCTCTTCATCCTCGCGGCGTAATTCGTATTGACTCAAATCGATGCCATCGACTTCCATTGCTTCTCGCAGTCGCGATTGCAGCTCTGCTATATTTCCTGTTGTAGACAATCCTCGCTTCGCCAACTCCTTCTTGAGTGGAGGTATCGTCAAATCCTGAATCTTCACCATTTTTCAATTATTACCCTTTTAGATTTATTTAACAATCCCACATCTGACACCAATTGTTACGATCTTGCTGATTAACCCTCGATGATTTCCCAAATCCTTCGGGTACAATCTCTGGATTATTAAATAAAAATCTCCAACTTAATTTGCAGGTTCTTTATTTATAAAGAATTTATTTAATGTCCTTTTTTTACTCAGTAATTCACAATTCAATTACAATTCACTTTACTATTTACAAACACTTGTATACAACTTTCACAATGTACTGTTTTTATTACTTTACTGTATTGTAACACCAACGCGTTTACTTTACGACTGATTGCTTTTGCAGTCGTGTGTTGCCCTTATATGCTTCTCTGCTGCTTGAAAACGAAACCCTGGAATAATCGAGTCGTTACGATAACGTCTCATTTTACGTTCTAGAACATGCCAGTTGTCGGCTCCACTCTTTCATCTGACATTCTGGCTTGCTTGTTGCAGTTCAGCCTCTTCGTATTGGAATTATATCCACCCTTGGCCAACAACGTTTACGAAAACATGTAACACCTCTAATAGCATCACAGAGACTGTGGGCTGGGCATGTTCAAGTGCATTCTCGCTTCCAATACTTAGCTGGCAGGATATCTGACTAAAAAATCGTACAACGGTTGTCAATTTTAAAATTTGCCTCGACTTAGTTACTCATCGGTTATGGACTGCAAGTCAGTTAGTCAGTCAAAGTGTCATTATGAACAATTCAGTTTTTCGAAATTCTTTGAAGACCATCGGAATCCATCGAATAGGGCTAATAATACCAAATGAAAAATAGTTCTATCAGCTCTGTATATATATATGTCGGCTCTTTTGACCAAAGGCGAAGTTCGAAAGCACTTCATAATTGGGGCCTCAATTTCCGTTTCATACATTTTCCGTATACGAGTATAAAACTTATTGTGCAATTGTAACTTCGTGTAGTAATTGCGGTCGTTAAAACACTACAAATGATCGGCTAACAACAAGCTGATGGCTACACGTAAGTTGCTCGAACGTTGACCACAGTGAGTAATCTAATAGGTACCCCAATGGACCATATGGCCTATAAATATTTGCAGGGCCATGTGGGAATAGGTATGTAAGTGTGTTAGTGTGTCAATGTTTACTGGCGAAGAGAAGTGCAGCAAAATTATTACTAAAATGTAGCAATAAAAAGAGAGAGTCAGAGCGTGGGAGTATAATTACCGCTGGGGAGAAGAGTTAGCAGCAGGAAATATATTCCCTTGTGTTAGAGAAGAAGAAATATATTATGTAGAACAGACAACACATAAAAGGGAAAGGTGAAATATTTTATTTTGTGTAAAATGCAAAAAGAAATCAATTACATAGAACGGACAAAGCATATAGAGGAGAGGGGAAGACATTTTGAAAATCAAAAAGAAGATCAGTTTCTATTTTTTGGCACTATTTTTAAGCAGCGCTCTGTAATGGAGACAATTTTTATTTTTGGTGAATCTCAGGTTTATGTATTTGGAAATTATCCAAGGGCGATGAACTTAAATAGAACTGCTGCCAAGGCAAAGGATTGCAAATTCGATTAGAATTTTTTGGATCAGAGTTAATTTTGTACTGGATTTTATTTTTGATATTTTTAATATAATTTAACTGATTAAAGTTGTATATGTATATATGTATATTATGTATATGTATATGTATATATAATATTTTTTGGATGTTTTTGGTGGGAATGAAAAGTCCGCCTTGAGGAAATTACAAATCGACTTCCCAATTGCAGTTTTTAGAATATGACTTTTTTGAAGAAAATTCAAAAATTACAACTCAGATTCTTTTACTTCCCTTCTTAAATTTTGATGTTGGTGTTGTAGTGTTGTAGGTATTTTTTCCTGGTTGTAGGAGTTAAAGAAAATTTAAAAATTACAACTCAGTTTCTTTTACATCCATTGTTATTTTTGGTGATTTACATGCGTAGGCTTATGCCGTAGTAGTGGCAAATTTTGATGTTGGTGTTGTACTGTTGTAGGTATTTTTTCCTGGTTGTAGGAGTTGAGCATTATGCAATATCCAGACCTTGATTGTGCCAGGGTTCCGCGGGTCTCTCGAGGCAGCTCGAGCTCTGATTTGCAATGATATCATATCGCTTACACAGCATAAAATTATGCTCCTGACTGGGAGAATAGATGTTTCACTGTGTAAGTGATGCTCCGGCGCCATCAGTAGGTTTCATGTCACGGTCCGAAGGGTCGTGTTATAACATGCTTGTGGCTTATTAAATTGCTTCTTGATAGTCCCCGGCGTCCAAATCGGTGCAGCATAGTTTACGTCCGACCGGCAATTGCCTAGTACGTGCTAACATCGCTTATATGCCGATAGTAGCACTGCGTGATTGACCGTGTCGAAAGTTTGCGACAGGTCCAGTGCTACTAAGTCAGTTCGCGATCAGGGCGGCACCAGACACGACGAAACTATTTCGCTGGGTGACGTTGGTGGGAGTGGGGAGAGCAGTGAAGGAGTTCTCGGTAAATTCTGTGAAGCCGGACCTGTTAGCTTTATTAAAGTTAACAAACTCCGGTGGTCCACGCAAACAAAGTCGGAAGGTCTGTCAATCGAGATTATTATGGGCAAATGATCCGATGCGAGCGTCAGCATAGGTCGCCAAACTATGCTGTTTATCAGACCAGTGCTAGCCATTGTGATATCAGGCGACCTATGGCAGTTGCCCGAAATCCTGGTAGGGGCTTCGTCGTTTATTGTGCAAAATGTTTATCTGTTCCGCCAGCTCCATTCCTCGACGATCATTTCATAGGCAGGAATGCCAAAGATCGTGATGCGCGTTAGAATCGCCTAAAACCGAACGATTTTCTCCTCTGAGTAGTGCACCTATATCAGGACAGTATCCAACTGAGCAACTTGTAACCGGAGGAATGTTTAAATTAAATATTTCGAGCTCAACATCGCCTAACTGGATAGTTATGCCCTGACATTCTAGAGTAGTATCCCTGCGGTCGATATCGCCGTCAATGAGACGATACTGCACGGTCTTTTGTAAAATGAGCGCCAAGCTTTCACCATGATCTTACTCGCGATCATTTCTTATTATATTACAGCCAGCCCGCCTCAGAAGATTTGAGCGGTCTCTCAGTTTTCTTCTTGGATAGCATCTATTGGCAGGTGCTACCGGCTCATAAAGTCTACTATCTCGTCGATCTTTCCTTGGAGTCCGGTTCAGTTAATTCTAATGAGTCGGAAATGCCTCGGAGGGATGTTTCTCACACGGGGGGTGGGGCAGTGATGCATAGATCTTAGTTGTTGCTGCTGTGTAACCCGCTGAATTGGTGCTCAGGTCAGAGCAGTGGCAACAGCCAGCGCATGAATTGCATTTGACTGTTGTCACATTCCGACGTCTGACACACGGAACAGACTATGCAGGATACTAGGAGCTTCTGGGTAGCCCCCACACAGAAGGTAGACCTGAGGATGTAAAGAGGGCTGGCAGTCATACTGCGGGGAGCTCTGTTGGGCCATGGAGGCCTGATGTGAGTTAGCCAAAGTGGGTAATTGCGCTGAAGGCACTGTCGTGAAGGCTTGAGGCGCTGCTGGCCGCTGGCAGCGTGGTGTCACGCAACGCGTAGTCCACACCCTGTGGGTTTTAAGTCTTGAATAGGTCTTAAGATAACTCCAACCATTGCACTAGTTGCATCTAATCGAGATGGGAGAATGATAGAGTCATTTTTGGTACACACAGCAGTAATAATCCGTCGGACCAAGGTTGGTTTCGACGCCAGCCCTGATAAGAAGGATTTGGGGCAAATCGGCTGCTCCATTGACGAACTAATACTTAGATTAACTGAGGACCGAAACGAGGTTAGGTCGCCGAAAGAGTGACAGCCCTTTACCGGATAAAGTAGGGATCGGTATGTAGAACCGACTGTCGTGAGAGTCGGGTTGTGGACTGTAATATATGCTGCTGGTCTACTTGGTCACGAAGGATCATAAGCAATTGTTTGCGGTAGAACCGGCTTTTTATTTCCATAGGCAGTTTCCGGTTTATTTGCCGAGTCCAGAAAGTCCATTTTTTATAAAAAGATAGGTTTTTTCTTTCAATACGAAGTTTCACAATTTTTGTATTAAGGTATATTTATTATTGTCGGTATATTTCACAGTTCGCAATTTCACAATTCTCATATATCTAACACAGTAATGTATTTTATTTTTTCACTATAAAGAGAAATTATAAAAGGCATGATATACAAGTAGATGTAAATATATAAGTTAAAATACTGTATGTGAATGCGAGCGTATGGTAAATTTTGGAACCATTATTTGTTAGCTCGAACTACCACGGCTAAGCGGAATTTATATATTTATAAAGGTTCGTTCAAAGTTAAAATAGTAAAAAATGCAAATATCACTGCATATGATGACAAAAATAATTCATAAAAATAGGAAACTGAATGAATTAAATAGAAATAGATAGATCATGCATTCACAAGTACTAAACGTTATATTTTCACACTTTTTCGCAATACCTTATATTTATTATACCGAAACTTAAACCTGATACGATTGTAATATAATGAAAAAACATAAATATACATAATGCAAATATATATATAAGGAGCAGTAACTTTGAGATAAATAAAATTAATAATAAAATATGTGCAATAAAATATAATTTTAGGGATTGAAAAAAAATTAATTATGTAATACATGTTGATATTATTGACTCATATTGATTTTCTTTCAATTGCCTTTAGCAATTTCCTTAGGCTGGCTATCTCGGTTGTCTTTTCTAATTCGCCGCGGAGCTCCTTCCACGACTCCCGCTTGCATTTGGGAACCTCTTTTCTGTATTCCTTTAGTATATCTTTGAATCCCCCAGCCCAACTCGTCATCAGCTATCTTGGCCAGCTTGAAGAGTTCTGTAACATTTTCTTTTTGTCTTCAGAAAAGTTTTCAAATGTTTTTCAAATTTTCCCTGTTAAGGATGATATCTGTTCCCCATTTACCGTTAGTTGTTAAATCACAGTCAACAATATGTTCATGTCTATAACAGGAAGTGAATTAGTTATAACCTTCCTTGCTTCGTCTTTCATTGTACCAGCGGCTTCGTTCGTGCGCGATACGTTGTCCGCACAGAACCATTATTTTCGAAATAAAATTGCACTATTTGCAAGCGTTGTTCAGGCGTGAGTCTATTCATGATGAATTGCCAAACCAAACTGAGAATAAATCACTTGACAGCTGTTAAATCGGTCGCCATTATGAAAAGTAATGCCAACTTAAAGTCCTATACCTCTTTAAAAAACACCCTATATTTTAAGTAGCAATGAAGTCAACAGATTTTATTTTGTTTTTAATAAAGAAATAAAGTCAATTGATTATATTTGACTTTTGAAAAAGTAAAATAATCAATTGACACTATTTCCGTTGATCTTGTCACCTGAAATCATCATATAGCGGGATGGAAATGATGAGTATGGTTCAATTGCCTCCTTAGTCCAAAGTAGTACCTGTTGGTAAAAGTGATTCTGCGTCGAATTTCCAGGCTGACATTTTTTTGATGTTAATGCTGGCTCCAGCATAGGCGACATTACCTACAAAAGTTATGACTGTCAACAGTGACGTGGAAGCCGGTTCGTGAAAGCGATGATTCACTGTTTGATGACGGGTTGACATTTTGTCCTCGTTCATTACCAGAACTCTCGGCGCGGTTGTTGCGACCAATGATATCAATATCATCGGTGTACTCTAACAGCTATATGATTTTATAGAACACTGTACCTTTTCTATTCAGCTCTGTAGCTTATATTATTATCTTCAGCAATAGATTAAAGAAGTCACGCGATAAGGATTTATCTTTGAAATAGAATAATTAGTAATAACTAAGTATCGCTGGCGGAGAGAACGGCAAGCATTTCGCTATCGTACCTCACAGCTGCGGTTGAAAACAATGGAGAGGAAACTGGAAAGTGGCCTAAAAGAAACAGGAGATTTTAATGTCAAAATATACATAAAGAAACTGACGCCAAATTTTACCAAAAATTCCCAGTCTGGAAGGTACATAAGAACGTTAAGCCTACAGTTGGAGTGACCATGCGAATCAGGAACATAAATTGTAACTGGTACGTGTCCAGTTGCAACGAAGAAAAGCATTTAACTAATGTACTCCAGCTAAGTGATGCAACTAATGATTTTACGTTGCCGGAATTAATCGAGAACAGCCTTGAAACTTAGGTGGCGATTAAAGTATCAACACTTTAAGCTGAAAACGCAACTCAGCGTTTGGTCTCAAACAAATCTCCAAGATATGACCTTATTACACCCCAAATGCTAAGAGAGCTACCAAGAGTTGCGCAAACTCTGCTGCCTGAACTTTCGAAATAAATTAGCAATTATAAAATGTATCGTATCTCGATATATGTACACTTATTATCTTAGCAGGTATTAGGGAGTTTGGAATTTATTTATTGAGCACAAGGCTTAATGATCACTACCGTTTTGATCAGAAATGCACAAATTGAAATATCTAAATATAATTTAAACTCTGCAGATAAGCTTTAGAAATCGTCATATATTATGGGCCTAAAAAAGGATGGTAATGGAAGAGGAGCTTTTTACTCTAAACATAGTCTCCATTTAGCTCTATACATTAGTCTATCGCTTTTCTAATTTTTGTATTCCTTCCAAATAATATGTTATTTCAAGGCCCTCCTCTCCTCCTTTGAGGTGCTTACAGCCTCAGCCACCTCACGCACTTTTATTCTCCGATCGTTCGATATCATTCCTTGAATTTTATCGGCGATTTCTGGCGGGACGAACTCTTTTGTATGACCTGAATGTTACGACTATAACGGAACTCAGTAAACCAGTTTTTAACCATTGAATTGACGATGCAGTGTCCCCATTGTATTTATCAAGTCTTTCTTTGGTTTCAGTGATGTTTTTCTACGCAAAATCTAATGCTTAATTGGCACACGAAATTCAATTTTTTCCATTTTTGTTAAAATTTACGAGGTTTTCTACTTTTAATAGCTGTTAAACATAAACTAAATGGCGCAGCTTGTTCAAAACTTTACAGGAGTTGACGGGAGCAGTGTTTTATTTAAAGTAACTGCGTGGGAATTCCAGAAGTCACTGAATTATCAAACAGTTCTCATATTTCATTGACCAGCGATACCTGAAAAAATTTGTGATCCAGAGAATATGGTTTTCTTTGATCGGAATACGTTGTTCGATTTTACGCGGTAGAGCTTATCAAATGGTTTAATATACTTAAAATAGAAAAAAATATAGTTCATAGTTAAGCTAGCTATATTAATCCTTTTTCCATTTCTTTTGAGCATTTTTCCTCCAATGTGCGGCAGCGATGCCATCCTTTAGTCTTACGATGGCATCATTCACAATTATGTAACTGGATATTTCAATTGCATGCCCTTAAATCAAAGTTTTTAATACGTTTGCAGTGCTATTTATCAATAGTGGGGTCTCATCCGAGGCATTGTTAAACTTTTAATTGGAGCTGGTTCCTCCGTTGCGGATCCCAAAAATTTTATATAGCGAGCCATTTCCTTGAAGACCGATACCTGCTCGCAGTCGGGCTTCTGGTGAACATACGCTGAAATTAGACTTCAGCGAACCCTTAAACTGAATATGCCGGAGTGGCTCGACTGAAGATCTTTCTTTTTTAGCCGTGACCAAAGGCCAGTTGGCTACCGCATCTTGCGAAAGGGTTGCCAACCTTTTCGGAGAGCGCGACGTGGGCGCAAGAGTAGGAATTGAGTATAGCCCTAGCATTTAAAAAAATATAAATAATAATAAAAGCTACACATAAAATAATAATACAAATTTTATATTGTATTGTAAGAAAAATATAGTTTAACATTTTTTCCTTTCAATATTACATGCTAGAAAGACATCAATATCCAGACCACAAATTAGAGGATTAGTACAACTGAAAATCGCTCCAGCGGTTGCAAAACCATGGTTGTTTAGTTTGACGTTTAATGTTATTGCGCGTAAGTTTATATCAGAATAGTAGCATATATTATTAAGATCATATTCACATATATTATTGCGACTGAAATCCCAAATACGAAGGACAGACAAAAGAAGTAGCAGTAGTACGAGATTTCTAAATAAAAAGGACAGATAAAAGAAGAATGCGACAATGTCACAAATAAATACCAATATTTCAGAGAAGTTGGATGAACAGGATGCCAACATGTCACAAATGAATGCCCACATTTCATATCAAATGCAATAGCAAGAAGCGTATTTCATCCCGGCTCATACTGCGTCAGGAGAGTGTGATCATAGAATGCGCAGAACTCAAAGAGAGACAGGACAAACTCGAGGAGCGGCATTGAGACCAAAGTCAACAAATTGGAAGGTCAGCAAAGCAAAAAACAGGAACTAATTGCGACCAAAGTTAGCGAATTGAAGGTCGAGTCCCCGATTTGCTTTTGAATCGTCCACGCATTTCGAAGAGCACCCATAGCGGAAATTTCCCAGATAATTCCCGCATATCAGAGTGATGACTACGAGGCACTAATGTGTGATTAGTAATGTGTGATTGTGAGATTAAGAGACTAGCTCATTTGGGTTATGGAGATAGTCTTGGAGAATACCTCGAGAGGATATAAATTCAACATTTGCTCAGACTATCTCTTATGCTCAAATACAGTAAACGGCCGGGCAGACCAGCGTACAAAGCGAACTGTGCGAAGTTGGAAAGTCCAGATGTGATGAAGGGAATTTGGGAAACGTCGAAAACCGCGAGACTGATGAGAACCAGGATTTGCTACAATTGTAGAAAGCCAGGACACTTCGCCCGCGATTGTAATATGGGTCCCACGAGGCAAATCGATAACAAGGCGAGCAACGTTACTATCAGTAGATAGCTTGAGCCCGAACAGAATGTTTGGGTCATGTTCGGGTATAAAAAGAGCAGCAGTCGTTATCACAAGGAGAGTCGAGTAGAAAACATAGTGGTGTTAACATTGCTGTGAGCTGGGTGTTTTAGAAACGTATAAGCTGTGTGAAGCAGAAAATAATTATGTGTCATAAAGAATTGTAATATAAGCCATTGGGTATAGTAAAGAATTGTAATTATTGAAGACTAAATAAACGTTGAGTAAAGTGCTGACAATTAAGAGGCCAAACGAACAAATCTTGGAATATTATTTAGCAATCTAGTGATCGGACTCGAAGGATTTGGGAAATTATCGAGGGTAGTTAAGAAAAACGTTACGTTCTAAATATAGACAAATTTTTCAATCGCTCCGCTTATATACATAGGTAAGCGGCAGTCTAGCCGCTACAATAGGCAAACACCAAACATTGTGAATGTGTGATCAGGTCTACGGGACATACATAGGGACATATCAAATGCGTCTACACAATCGCACAGTGAATAGATCAGAACAAGCTAGCTGAACATAATTGTTGTATTACATTTTATGTATCATACGGTGGTATGAGATCACGATATGTATATATTGTGAAATAAAATGTTGTGAAGGCTTGTCTATATATATAAAATATTATATATAAAATTTGTAAATTTTATATGTAAAAATCTTCCGTAAGTGTGTTAACAAAGTTTTGTGTGTGTATTCACCTGGATTCGGGAATAGTTTTGAATAATTTGTGAAAGTGGAACAGGGACCAACCCATTAAAAAGCTTAATTTTTTGTGTGTGTTCAATTTAAGAAATATAAGTTTTGTATTAGTTGAAAATTAGTTAGAACTCATAATTTAAACATTTAATTTGAACAAAATATATTATAGGAAACCGCAATAATATGTAATTGAGTCTTCCATAGTATCTGGCGACATCTCAATTTTTTACCTTTGAAGCTAATATTTTGCGCTGGAAATGCCTTCTTTCACTAATTGTATTTTAATATTACTAAACCTTAAATATTAATCTTAGGTAATTTAAAATGCAAGACAATGAAAAGTTTCCATTGCAAAAATTTAGCGTAGACTTGCAACTTTTATAATGCTCTGAGCTAAACAGTATATTTGGAAATAATATGTTACTAAATTTTGATTTTATCATGCATTTGCATTGATACTCAATATAATGTAATTGCAGGTTGAAGCGCATGCAATCATCTGTATATATACCAATTATTCATTAAATAATTTTAAAAAAAGAATGCCGTTTCTGTCCAGATTGATCTATGTGCAAAGTTCACGAAAGTGAAGAAAGCTTTTGACTGTCATCATGTGGGAGTTGCCAGATTCCGGCCTTAGACTAAGCATTATCTGGGTAGCCAACAAAATCCGTTTGGAAGGGAATTAAAGTAAGAAGGCGAAGCCCCCTACTCAGCCTTAGGTTATGCGCAGGGGTTTAAACCCACCCCATGAAAATGCTGCCCCAGTGAAAGTATCCCGATAAGAAGACGTGCACCTGCAATGTTCGATCTTTTAATTAAAAAGGTGCCGCTGCCCAGCTGGTTGATGTCCTCGAACAATTAAAAGCTGACATCGCTTGGTGACTCTTTATCGTGTGGTGTGATTTCTTTAACCTTACGATGGAAAAAATAATAAGAGCTGCAGAGCTAAATAGACGCAATTGCTTGTGTATGCCTATGATATTCATATCATTGACCATAGCAACTGCACCGTTGGTTCCACTTTCTCCAGGTTAGACAAAGATGTGAAGCGAATGGGTGTCGTGGTGAACGAGGGCAAGGCGAAATATCTACTGTCAGCAAACAAACAGACAGCGCACTCGCGTCTTGGATCCCACGTCATTGTTGAAAGTTACAACTTTGAAGTGATAGATATTTTCACCAGCAATGTTACTCTTAAAATTCAACGCAGAGCTACTCTTGCCAAAAGGTGCTATTTTGGACTGAGTAGGCAATTGAAAAGTAAAAGTCCTCTCTCCCGACGACCCAAAGGCAAATTATACAATTCACTCATCATTCTCATCCTTCTGTATAGTGCAGCAGCGGGGACGATTTGGATATCCAGTGAGACGGAACTGAGAGTTTTTGAGTGAAAATTATGCGGATGATTTATGGTGCGGTGAGTTTGACGAGTTATATGACAAATAAAGAGACAGCGGCTACAATGGCAAAGTCATGTCGTTCGAATTGATGAAAGCACTCCCGCTTTGAAAGTTTGCGATGTAGTATCCGCACATGGAATAAGAAGGAGGAAGAAGACCACTTCGTTAAAAAGATCAAGTTCAGTAGAACCTGGTTTCGTTTGCTATTTCCAATTGCGCAAGCGCTGCCTACGCCAATGTAGTAGTCGTAGTAGCATATACAATACGAGTCACTATGCATCGCAGCAGTATAATATTTAGTAAGCTAATTGTACCTAATTTTTCTCAAAAGCAACTTACGACGTTTTATAAATTCCTGTTCAATGAAAGCTCAGTAAATTTCTCTCTTTGGAATAGTAATTTTCCTTACTCACTAGGTTTTGTTACACGCTAATCTTATGGCGCTCTTATAGGATCGCCATAGCGCTTTTTGTAGCGTGATTTCTTCAATGGACGAGAATAATTTTAAAGAAGACTTCGACTCAATAGAAATGTTTTTGAAGAATATGTGAAAAAGTTCGAGGCATCGAAAATATCTACAGTCATTTGCGGCCATGTATTTACCATCAAAAAATAAAAGAAACTTTTAACTCACAATATGCATTGGGATCTGCAGCTCAGTACAGAACTGTTGAAAAGCTATTCGGAGTGGATGCACCTACAGTGCAATGGTTTTAGAGTTTTGTCAAGCAATATGCCAAACCTATCAGACTGCATTAATTTTTAACTTCCAAATTAACGTGAAACCAGAAAAGTTGTTGATAATTTTGCTCGCCTTGGCTTTTAATGCCTTGGAGCTTTGGATGGTTAACACATAGAATTTCAACCACCAAACGTAGATGTAATAGACTATTACAATTACAAGGGTTGGTATTCTGGGAACTTGTTGGCGGGTGTATTGAAGCTTTTATTAAAATTATTTAATAAAAGTGTAATGCGTAAACTTGTTACAGGTGAAAATTTACTTAAATATATAAATGTTGAGTCAACTGGTAGAAACAACGACTCTTACATTTTCGGAAAGAGTATATTGAAAAGATTTCGTGCAACTAATATTCCCGTTTTATTTATAGGCATTTCTGTTCAAAAAAAAGGTAAAATCTTACGAAACGCACCAAAAATTATAAATGTCATAATCAGAGCGTACTGAATTTTGTAATCCAGTGATCGAACTGGTTTTGGGAAATCATCGAGATTAATTACGGAAATCGTTACAATTGGTGTCAGAACTGGAATTGCTAAATAAATCCTGGACTTACTGAAAATCTTCAAGATTCAGGATTTGACGATGCTCCCCTCTAAAATGAATTGGCGAAGTGAGGATTATTTTCAACCGGGCATAAGATGGTGTTACAATCACGGCTGTGAGAAGCTATGGAAGCCAAAGGTATTGACCTGAGCCAATTTGAATTCCGTAGTGAGGACGGAGAGATATCCACTAAGGATATAAAGAAGGAAGAGACTGTTGACGATGCGAAAGATTTAGAGCAGTCAGCAAGAAAGATTGAAAAAAGGTATCTGTTCATCTACGGGAAAAATTCACAAATGAGTGCCACAAGACAAAATCGAGGAGCGGTAACATGAAATAGAGAAGTTCATTGAGATCAAAGTCAACGAATTGCAAGACCGTGTCCAAAATTCGTATTTGAATATTTAAAACGTTCAATCTCTTCAGTGAACGCCCCATCCGTTGATGAAACAATCCCTTTCCAGATCTTTAAGCTAAAGTTCGAAAAGGCGGCTACTTTGGAAATTGGAAAGCTCAGATGTGAAAAAGAATATTGAAAACGCCGAAACTCCTCAAAGAAAAATGTTGAAGTGGTCCAAACGCCAAAAAGATTAGTACTAGGATTAGCTACAAATGTAGAAGGCAAGGATGCTTCGTCCGTGACGCTGGATGGATGGAAGGATGCTGACTGTGACGCTTTACCAGGCAAGAAGGAGCTCGAAAACATACAGTTGAGAATGAATACCTCGCAGATCGATAATGAAGCGATCAACGTTATTGTCGGTGGATATGTGGATGGATATTAGCGAGTACTAACTATGGATATGGGCGCGCCACATTTCATCATTCGTTCTGACTTGATCACTAAGGAAGCAAGCCCATTGCATGGAAGTAAGTTGATAACAGTAACTAGTGAGGATACCAATGTTGTAGGAAAAGCCACGTATGAAGTCATAATTGGGAATATGACAGTGTAACATGAGCTCATATTAGAAATCTTAGATGAAACAATACTTGGTGTGGGCTTAGTCACGAAATGAAGATCGACTTAAAGAAAATAATGATGTAGCACGTCAATATGAAAGTACTGCTAAGTTGTGGCCATTATCCTTCTTACAACGTTAAGAATGGTAAAGAACGAGCAGCAGAAAGAAAATATCTATATATGTATGAAGGCAAAGAATCCCGAAAAACTGCAAAAAAGAGATTTAGTATTCTGTACAATTCTGCAGAGAAGAAAGGCTTGCAATGCAAACGTGAACGTCCGTACAAAGTAATGAACTGGGTAAGTAACACGAATTATCAAATCAAGGTCGTCGGCAAACCAAGAAACAAGATGAAAGTGGTTCACCTGGGAAGGATCAGGTCGATCAGACTTAGGTGGAGGACAGTGTGACGGATGTCCCAAATTCGAAGGACAGATCTTCTAGAGCGCGTGACCAGAATATTTGGGTCATCGTCAGGTATAAAGGGAGCGGCAGCAGAAAATAACTGTGATATTATAAAGAATTGTAAAATAAACGGTGTTATATAGTGAATTGAATTGTAATTATTGATAAATATTGAGTAAATTCCTGATCTTTAATAAGCAGAACGAACAAATATTGGAACTTTTATTTAGCAATCCAGTGATCAAACAAGGATTAAGAAAATCATTGCGATTAATCACGAAAATCGTTACAGTATAGTTACAAGAGCGGCGATAGATACCGCAATAAGTTCGACTCGTTAGTGCCAGCTTCATGTCATTTGAGTAGCTCGTTGGTTAAATTACGAAAGCCGTTTCATTACGTAAATACTGTTTTCCACACTTTTAGCCTAACTCAATCAATCAGCTCGTTTTGTTAAAAATTTTCTGAATTTTCCTTCCGTGATTGTGTCAAATTCCAGTTTGCGTTGTTTTAATAAGCATAATATTGATAATTAAAGTATTGTATGTGTAATTGCAGAAGAACTACCAAGCTGTAGTACGTCCAAAATATTATATGTAAATGAGTAGCACTCAATATTATTCATGGGTTGATGAGGAAGATTTTAAATCGAATGAAATTTTTATGTAAAATGTAATTGCATTTCGGGAAGGATATTTATTCAGTAATTTTGTTATTTAAATTTTGTATAGAATATAAGAATTTGTAAAGAGTATAAATTGAATAATTAAAAACAAATCATTTATATAGATATTAACTGTAAATGTTGTGTACACCAAAAATCGGGATCGCTTGTATCTGAACCCTTTATGAGATGAAAAAATGCAGTCAAAGCTTTGAAACACACTTAAAATGCCATTATTATTTGTGCAGTATAGTATTTGCTGGCAATTTTTTGAGAACCTGAAAATATATATTCATGATTCCAGTACAAGACTTATACCCATAATAGAAGTTATAAAACGTTGTGGTCGGTAAGAGTTAGCATTACGAGGAACTGACGATTATGAATATATCAGTAAAAACACAGGTAATTTCTGCGCAATCTTACGTATACGTATGAAATGTGAAGACGGAAAAACCAAATGTGATTTTGGAGTATGTTCTAAAAATTCAACCTATATCAGCTCAAGGATAATTTACGACAGGTAGACTTAATGACAAAATAGGCGAATATTGACGTTCCCAAATGTCATAGCATAAACAAATAAAAAGAAGAAAAAAAAACAAAATACCCCAGTGGGTTTGCTCGTGTTAAAATAAAGAATTTAAAAACGAATTGAATTAGTTTTGTAAATTGCATATTTCAATAACATATTTAGAATTTTAAACCATTCATTTAGAAAGATGAGTATAAATAAATTTTACCTTTGAAAATGCGGTGTGGCGGCGGAGTGTATGTGTCGGTTGGCGAGTGAAATATCTAGAGAAAGTGAAAAATAAAAGGAAGTTCTACCAACCCTCATATCGGTTAGTTAGTTCCGGTTTAGAAGGAAAATGTAACAATAAAAGTGCTACCGGTAAAAGTGCAGTTTTTCGTTTGAATATGGTAGTGAATATGTACATGTATGTATGTGTAAAACAATGTGTGTATAACGCGGTGCATTTAGTTTAGGGTGGTGTACTAAGAAATTGGACTTAGCACAAAGGGCTAAACATACCGGCCCTCTTGCTTTAAGTAACATCTTTCGAACACGTACTTCCGCTGACACACCTGCGTTATTGTAATGTATATATGTATTAATATATAAGTCTAAAATATAAAAGGAACATTTTGTTGTTCCTCTGCAGCTCGTCCATGAGATCGGGTTCCTCTGTTTGTTGAAAATCTTCTGGCTGTTGTAAAGAGATAGGAAGACATTTATGGAAAAATAAATGGTGGCGTAGTTGACTTTTTGCACTTCAATTGGATTTTATTTCTATTGTTAAGTAATTCATTATATATGTAATTCGTTATAACGTAGGGTATTGAAAAAAAGAAAGGAAAATAAATAAATAAATAGAAATTCATGCTGTTATGACCGGCACGCTACCGACAGTACCCACCCAAATATCTTGCTCTGTGCGACTAGGGAGCCAAAGGTGTTGGGTAACGTGCCCGGTTGTATTAATTGTATGTAAACATCTGCTCCCAGAATGAGTCTTACGGGTGCTGAGTAAGAAAAACGCGGCTCCGCAAGACGAATATGCATGTAGCTCGACGCAATTATGGAGTCAATATTTGTTGTGGGATTCACACTTACTTATTTACTCCGTGTTTACCACGCAGGCGGAGTATGCAGTTACGTTGGATTCCGTAATTCGAGGTGTCGAGTCGGAGCTCCTCGGCTAAGTCGCAGGCGATAATGGAGTTCGGGGAACAGGCATCGATTATGGCCCGTATTAGATGCAGTCGTCCCCCTGCTTCAACTCTCACCACCGCAGTAGGTGATATGGCTGTCATAGGCGATTGTAAATAGTGAAGTGAATTGTGAAAAGAACAAAGAATAAATTCTTCATAAAATAAGAAACTGCAAATATAGTTGGCGACTTTTATTTAACAATCCAGTAATCGCACCCGAAGGATTTGGGAAATCATCGAGGTTAATTCGGTAAAATCATAACAATATGATAAGTTAATAACTGTCATCGCTGTTTATCTTTGAGCGTATTTGAATGTTCGTTAATCATTCATATAGAACTTTCTAGTGAAGTTTCTGTAACGAGTGGCGAGCTGCATCGCATATATTCAATTGAGTAGTGAACTCGGTAGTGACAACCCTGGTGTAAAAGAAGCGGAGTAAACTGTGTTTTTACAAAATAGATAATTGTGGTAACAATAAAGAAGCCGAATAAAAAAAGTTTGGCACCTTATTTGACAGTCCCGTGAACGGCCACACGAATTATTATGGTTACCTGACTAAATTCGTTACAAAAAAAATTTGGTACAAAGAAAGGAAGAAATTTTTTTCTGCACATCATCTAACACTAGACGCATTGACATTTTGACATCGTACAGCCCTACAAGTAGATAAACTATCATATGGTCAAAAAACAGCTGAGATCACCTGATCGAAATAGTAAACTTTTTCACTCAGGGATGTAGTAAATATTACTGAAATGAATAATAAATTTACAACTTAAACTAAAAAGCATGACTCAAAAAGTAGCAAAATGAAAACAATTACCAAAAAAGGTAAATACAAATAAAACTCAATAAAAACCAAATCATTTTCAAATATATCATATAATTCAGGTACATGCATTCTACACAAACTACTAAGTCATA
Source organism: Neoceratitis asiatica (assembly GCA_030068015.2). Taxonomy (NCBI): domain Eukaryota; kingdom Metazoa; phylum Arthropoda; class Insecta; order Diptera; family Tephritidae; genus Neoceratitis; species Neoceratitis asiatica. The sequence goes on along the minus strand of CM061530.1, from coordinate 9,130,424 downwards.
TATAAATATCTAAAACGTTCATAAATTTTTAATGTATACCCGCCGTAGTAATAAAGCTAATAAATACATTACATGTCCATCGATAGATTCGTTTGTGTTTTTAATCTTCTTAAACTTAAGGTAAACTCTGTAAACAAATTCAAAACTTTTATTGAAGACATATTTAGCACGGCAACACACTCAACTAAAAACTAGCGGTTTTGCTCAAAATTCAGGGAAATGTAGCGAAATAGTTGATAGGCAACCCGCGGCTTGTGCATGCGGTTGGTGCCAATTCACCAAATTCGCTTTTTCATTCCATTATATTTTTATTGCAATTTCTGTTCTACACACAGCGTTCTGTTTAACATGTATGGGTAAAAACCTGCGAATGTGTGTGTGAAAGTTATGAGTTTTGTTACTTGTAGACCTGTACAATGCATTTGATGTCAATTACGACCAATACTCCTTTCAGATCCGGAATTTTCATGTGGTAAGTTGTAAATTTTCCTTATGCATTTTTACTAATTTGATTCTTTTTGTTTTCTTTTCATATTCTTGTTTGGGCAATAATGGATAATAACATCATCAAAAGAAAAGATCATAAATTCAACGCGTATGTGTTTGGGTGTTTTTAACTTGATGACATAGACTTTTTCATGTGTGAACAATGTAACATTATACCGTACCAAACTCGGATATTCGCGCACCGTGTTCCAATCCTCAAATTGCAATAATTTCAACAGCTTCTCACGTATATTTTGTTGAGTCAAAGTTTTATTATTCGCCAAATAATCTTTAGATGACAAAAGTGATGTTGCTCCATAATACGCTTGTCTTTTTTAGAATTTTCATGGAATACTACAGCGTTCGTTTGTACAATACCCGTCCGAAAGAGGTGGCCATCCCCAAAGAAATAATCCTTGCGATCCTCGTCCAACGCATAAGGTACACGCGTATTATTTACATAGTTTACAGTTTCTCAATGATAATAATCGGTAAAAACAGCTATCAAATTGAAGCGAAAATACTTTGCAAACATTATAGAAAAGTTGAAATACTGGCGTAGTGCTTATTGTAATTTTTTAATATTTCAGAATCAGATTCATCACTATGACTTTCGACATGATTTTCAAAATCATCTGGCGAAGTGAAATTCATTTGACTTGTGTAACAACTCATATTGGTGAGTTGAAATATGGATATGCGTTCTTGTTGTTGGCTACCCTCATAGACGAGTTTGTGTGTCGGTGCATTAGTATCCACTTGTAATGAACCTGTAATGGCCAGATCACCATAGGCAATTGTGCTTTCATTTTCATCTGACATAAAATCAGTTGATATGCCATTCTTTGCTTTTCATCTAATTCTTAACTTCTCCTATTTGTATATTCATATAATGATGAATTTCTTATGCGATGGAAACTCGAACCCTTTACCGTATTGAACAGGTAATTGCAACGATAGAGTATGATGCCAATATCATAAGTGGTGTTTGCTTCCAATAAACGTTCACGCAATTCACTTCCATCTTCGAAATCTTTGGCGTAAGTAAAATTTTTGTACTAACCAGTCGCTATGAAAAACGAATAATAAATTCTGATATTTTTCGAATAGAAATTTGCCAATCGCTTCAATGTCCCACTTTTCAGCATGATGAGGATTTAAATTCTTTTGGGCAGTTGAAGCAGCCATTCCATTAACACCTTTACCGTTCTCACTTAAAACATACATTTGCAAATTTTTTGAAGTCCTTTAATATATAAAATGTATTATTAAAAAAATATATATATTGACATTGGAAAGTATTAATTAAACAAAAAATACTGATTTCAAGTGTTAGCTTAGTACCGTACATTAAATTTGACGTTCGTTTTGCAAAGTTGACATTTTCCTCAGTTTCTGTAAAGCGGGCGCTGGAGGTGCTGTTGACGGTGGTCTAACCAATTGTTTGAGCTTCAGTTCGGCTCAGGAATTTCATTACTGCCTCTGCGGCACAGCAGCAACAGGTTAAGAATATGATTGGCGCCGTGGTTGGTAGCATTTCCACACCTACCCTACGGCTGCTGCCGCAGCTGCAGCTGCTGGTGAGTATTGCGTTCAAATCAGCAAATGTTATTTCATTCAATTTTCACCAACGATTCTTCCTTAGGTGAATATAAATATAAGGTGAACGTGGGACAGCATCTCCTCAAAATCACCGGTGATTATTGTGATTTAGTGCGTTGTCCAACGTCATCCGTCAACATACATTCTTCTCACATAATAATCGATAAATAGCAACTGTTCAAGGTATTCATTAAATGCAAAGTCGGTATGAGCGGTAAACTATTTTTCAATTCGAAATTTAAGAAGAAACATGTTTTTTATTTGTATTCCAAGTGGTTTTTTTTTCAACGACCGTTTACTTTTAAGCAAAAAACCTTATTGTAGTCGCAATAAGAACTTCAGTTTTTTGTAAACGACAATGTCACAATTTGGCTAATTTTGAATAATTATGTAGATAATGCATTGGCAGCGTATAATTTTCACAATGTATAGAATCTAAAAATATCGATTATTATTATTATTATTATTATTATTATTATTTTATACTGAGGGCATGAAGTTAATGACGTTGCACATAGGGGAAACTGGGGTAGAATCTGCACCAGGGTCTATTTTCCAATATAACAGAACTAAAAATGTATGGCACAAGTATCACCATATATAAATAGATATGACTTATTTCAGCACTGTTCTGGAATACAACAAATTAATTTTCTTGGTGGCGTTCGAAATAAGAAAGAATCCAATCATGTTATCATCTTCAATATAAAAAAAAAACTAAAATTAAAAATTTTTGTGTTTGGTGGAGCTACCACAGAAAAAACTTACTTATCTTCAGTTGGAATATTTCCTGTCAGGGGTACATGGCGTACAATTTTGGGTTACAAATATTGCATTTAATGAAGTGCGTATAATAATTTCTAAATATGTTTGAAACATATGGTTATGTTGATGGAGTTTGATTATTCACGAGTGTTAGCGAAAGTTCAATTCTTCAGCTATCCGCATTTAAAAGCGAGGTGTAATACAGAATCACATTGTTTATACTTTTCTGTGACAGAATTTTACGATTCTGTAGAAATTTTAATCAAATACATTTTATGCGTATTTAAATTTATTATCTGATAAGACATCTGATATGAGAGGAGTGGAATTCATCGTTGGTTTTAGATTGCTTTAGATGTGGATGTGGGTTCGTTGGAAGTGGAATCCTTTAAACAGTTATGGGTGAGTGTTGATTCAACTTGTTCTTTGTTAGGTGGTAATAAAACCTTCACTATGGACCGAGAGATTTGTCCTTTTTCAGTAAAGGCATCCACGAATCGTACGCGGTTGTCCGATCCTGGGTGTACGTTTACGACTCGGCCTAGTCTCCATTCATTTGGTGGCACATTATCTTCTTTTATAACAACGAGGCATACATTCTTTAAGTTGGATATGGAAATTTCCGCATATTGCGTTTTTGAAGTTCGGTTAGGTATTCCATTCTCCATCGTTTACAAAAGGTATGGTGCAGAACCTTTAGTCGTTGTCACCTATTTACAATCGAAGCGCGATGTTCACCAGCGTATATTTGAGGGAGTGCAAAAAGATGTCCGCCGACAAGAAAGTGACCTGGAGTTAGTGGTTCCAAATCGGATGGTTGGATATAAGACGGGCTAAGTGGTCGAGAGTTGAGGCACGACTCAATTCTGATAGAAAAGCAAAGAGTTCCTTAAGAGTATATTTGTGGTCTATGGCGAGTTTTTTGAAATATTATTTGATAGCGGGAGTAGCTTCCAATAGCCCCCAATATGAGGAGCCGAGGCGGGAATGAAAAGCCACGTGTGAGTCCGACAGTCCGAGAAGAGTCGCCAGTACATTCTTCCTAATGCCGTCTGATAATATAAGTGTCACCACCTAGGATGAGATTCACTTGCTCGCTTGCATAGAATCGCTTGCCTGCTAGTACTAGAGAATTATGAAGAGAATTATGTCTTTGGTTACACATGTTGCAGTTAAAACGCTTTCTGCACCTTGTCACTGTATGAACTGAAGCTGCTTGAGCTGCCTAGCAGCTGTGAATTTTCTTTTTTTCTGTCCTGAATTTTTAATTTTTATTATTTTGCGGCTTTGAAATTTTAGATTGCTTTGCCGCTCGTATATCAGAAATAGTCTCCAGAGTCTGTTAGATAAAAATCTATCCATGTCATCTCATTTCGGTATCTCTTACTTGTCTTGTATGGTCTGCTCTCATAAGCCCAAAGTACTTTCAGCCAAATTAGTGGAGCAAAGGTAAGTTATTAATGCATCCCAATTGGATACATTAATGCTATGATACTGTAAGGCTGAAAGGCAATTATTTATTACGTTGTAGTTTTTTAAGTGTATGTTAAAAAGAATCTTAATTTGTGAATTTACTAGGACTCGTTTATTTTCGAATCTATCGATTTTTCCAAGCCGTGTTGAAGCCTTCATTTGTTATGTTACATTTGTTAACAATTTATTTGGCCTCCCCCTGTGTTTTCTGATTTAAATAAAACAGCTTTTCCACAGGGGTAATACCTTTGTTATTTATATAGATGGCCGTGAACATATCTCGGAATGTAGGCCATGAGGTACAGTCGCCCTTAAATATGCTTGTATCGTAGGGTGGGAGGTGATTCTTGTGTTCCCTTATCGACATATCCTCGAGTTCTTTGTCACTTTTCATCAGCTCCGAATGGAGTTCTGCCATTTTTGACATGCAGCGCAAATACACAGTATATGAACTTTTATATTTTGCTTTCACTGCTGCTGACTTTGCATCTGCTGCGCTTGAACTTTTCACTTTTCTCCAAATAGCTTTGAGTTCATCTTATTAAAGAATCAGGTTATATCTGGTCTGTTTCATCCAACACATTATACTTACCCTCGAACTCAACTATTTAATCGGCTAAGCGAATAAATGTATCCATTTATATATATATTTTTATTTATTTAAATAAGTTTATTTATTGAAAGTTTCTAATTTTTATGAAACCACTACAGAGAAATAATTAATACACCAGAGGTTGGTGAAATATCACGATAATTAATTTTTATTATTATTTATATTATAATTTGTATATATATATAAATATGTATATGTAAGTTATGTTGCCAGATACTACAATACTACCCAATGGCGCACCCTTTGATCACATTGTCCTACACGTGACTTCACTGCTCCAAATAAAGTTCACAGAAGAACTGCTCGCAGTTAACTTAGGTTAAGAAGTTAGGTGGTAAGAAAATAAACTGATAATAGTTAGTCTTGAATTGTACCGCGACAAGTGCGGAATAAAATCTCTTTTGTTTAATATTTTAAATAGTGTGTTTTATTGCAATTGGTGAGCAGTTGTGCCACCACAACTTTAATTTTTTTAATAACTCATTGTTGGTGACTTTAACTGGCGCCCGAGTAATCGGTGCGAAGTACTTGTTTAAAATAAAAATAAAAATAAAAAAATAAACAAATTTTTCAATTAAAAACGTGAATAGTTGCAAAATCGCGAGTTACAAATATAAAAATTTGTGACATAAGTGTGTAATTCGGGACTTATGAAAAGAGACGCCGTAAAATAACAAAAAATACCAGACAGTTACAGATAATTGTTACAATTATATGAATTGGAGTTCGCGTTGTAGCTGGCCAAATAATTCGATTATTCGACCTTCATACTATACCCTTGCGTATATTTAACGAAGTAACTTTAAACCAACAAGAACAAAAAGTTGCACAAAAAAAACCTTGTGGAAAATTTTTAATCAGAAAGTTCCAATGAGATATTGGACCTTGTAAGTATAAAATAATCCCGTTGTATATTTTGTTCCTATTTTTATTCAAAGAGAACTAGATAAAACGATGGACTCAGAGGAAGTAAGAAAAGCGCTTACCGAACAGAATGGCGCCATTAACGCCATACTAGCCCAACTCAAGAAAATTGACCAACGGCTCAAAAGCGTAGAATCAAAAAGCAGCGATGAGTCCTTGTCTGGATTGAGCGACAACCTGGAAAGGCTAGAGGCCCAAGTGCGGGAGGTTCGAAGGCAGTCTTTGGACACCAGGTCAGAGATAGTAGTAGAGCCACTAGTGAGTCCTCGGACGGAAGGGGAACTTGCGGAAGTGGCGAAACTACGCGATTGCGTTAAGGAATTACAGGTATTCGATGGATCGCGGGAGCACTACGGCTCCTGGGTCCATAGCAATGAGCAAGTCATACGTGACTATGAAATAGTGCGGCATAAGCCAATATACACAGCCATCTTAAGGCACATTAGGGGAAAAATTAGGGGCGCGGCAGATTCTGTGCTGCTCGCGCATAATATCCCAGACTCCGACTGGGGCACAATAAAGGAAATCCTCTCTCTGCATTACGCAGATATCAGAGACATAGAGACATTAGAGCAGCAACTAGCGCTAATGTCACAAGGGCGGCAAAAGATGTCCGATTTCTATGCGCAGGTACAGAAACAGCTTTCCTTGATGATAAACACAATAAAAGCGGACAAATATGTACACGGGGAAACTGTAGAGGCATTGGCCGAAGCTCATCGTCGAAGAGCGTTAGACGTCTTCATAAGAGGGTTAAATGGAGATCTTCCTGCCCTATTTCTTGTACAAAACTTGAAAAGCTTACCTGAGGCATATTCTGCATGCCTCAAAATTTTGAATGTAGATCGCAGAAATGCGATATACCGCCCACCCTTCCACAGGGATAACAGAAATGATAATTATCAGCCTTCAGCTCCTAATTTTTTTTCGCGCAACAGAAGAAACTATCCTAATTTAGACAATTCGAGCCGCAGCTGGCAAGATAACAACCAAACAAGGCAGCGGCCCTCTTACCCAAACTCAGGTCAAACGAAAATGACCAATCAGTCTACCCCAAGTTGGAGAAATAACACGGTAGCAAGAACAGATACTGAACTATCTTCCCAGAGTCGACAAACGGGAAATAACAAATTTCCTAGGTACGACAATACAAAGAGGGGGGCAAGTTCAAGCTACACAAGATATGCAAACAAAACCCCAAGTAAACAACAGAAATTATTCCACCTGGTTCCAGTAGACGAAGAAGAGGGACCGAGCACTTCAACCAATAGTGAACAAACAACAGGAGATCAAGTAAATTTTACCATGGGAGCCTCGTGTCCGGCATACCGTATTTAGAATACGATACGCAGGATTTGGGTATCCTAGAATTTTTATTAGATACGGGGGCGAACAAGAATTATATAAGCGAGCGCATAGCACAAAATACTTCACCGGTAGAAAAGCCGTTTCATGTAATCTCCGCGGGCGGAACTATCAAGGTAGACAAGAAGATATGTGGAAATTTTTTTAAATTCGTAAGCAAAGACCTACTTACCACCTTTTTCGTTCTGCCAGGGCTCAAATCATTCGACGAAATAATAGGGGACGATACGCTGTCAGAAATCAAGGCAGTTTTACACAGGGAACTGAACGTTCTCATCTTAAAACCAGACAACCTGCTGCCCCTTAAACGGAAAAAAAGCGCAGCAGGTGAATAGCATCAATATAAATATCCCCCTTGATAATAATATTACCGACCTTACAAGAGAGGAACTATACCAGATACTAGAAAAATATGAAATTTTGTTCGGACCAGTCGACCGGAGCATAGAAATCCACACCAATGTCCAAGCAGAGATTAAAACTGTAACCGAGAACCCCATCTACACCAAAAGCTACCGCTATCCCGTTAATATGCGCGAGGAGGTGGAAAAACAAATCCGGGACTTACTATCGGGAGGAATTATTCGTCCTTCTAAGAGTCCCTACAACTCACCAATATGGATTGTGCCAAAGAAATCGCAGACAGATGAGGAGAAAAAATACCGAATGGTTATAGACTTCAAGCGGCTCAATGCCGTAACAATCCCTGACACATACCCCATACCCGATATTAATGGCACCATCGCGAGTCTCGGCAGTGCAAAATATTTTACGACACTTGACCTAACTTCGAGATTCCACCAAATTCCAATGAAAGAAAGCGACATTGCAAAAACCGCATTTTCCACAATGAATGGAAAATACGAATTTTTGCGGCTTCCTTTCGGTCTGAAAAATGCACCCTCTATCTTCCAACGTATGATAGACGACGTGCTGAAAGAATTTATAGGGCGTATTTGCTTTGTGTATATCGACGACATTATAATTTTTAGTAAAAACGAAGCTACTCATCTAAAGGATATTGAGACTATCCTTGCCAGACTCTTGGATGCGGGCCTTAAAGTTAACCTAGAGAAGACACAGTTTCTGAAAACAAGCGTAGAAAACAAGTGTTTTCTTTTCATATTCTTGTTTGGGCAATAATGGATAATAACATCATCAAAAGAAAAGATCATAAATTCAACGCGTATGTGTTTGGGTGTTTTTAACTTGATGACATAGACTTTTTCATGTGTGAACAATGTAACATTATACCGTACCAAACTCGGATATTCGCGCACCGTGTTCCAATCCTCAAATTGCAATAATTTCAACAGCTTCTCACGTATATTTTGTTGAGTCAAAGTTTTATTATTCGCCAAATAATCTTTAGATGACAAAAGTGATGTTGCTCCATAATACGCTTGTCTTTTTTAGAATTTTCATGGAATACTACAGCGTTCGTTTGTACAATATCCGTCCGAAAGAGATGGCCATCCCCAAAGAAATAATCCTTGCGATCCTCGTCCAACGCATAAGGTACACGCGTATTATTTACATAGTTTACAGTTTCTCAATGATAATAATCGGTAAAAACAGCTATCAAATTGAAGCGAAAATACTTTGCAAACATTATAGAAAAGTTGAAATACTGGCGTAGTGCTTATTGTAATTTTTTAATATTTCAGAATCAGATTCATCACTATGACTTTCGACATGATTTTCAAAATCATCTGGCGAAGTGAAATTCATTTGACTTGTGTAACAACTCATATTGGTGAGTTGAAATATGGATATGCGTTCTTGTTGTTGGCTACCCTCATAGACGAGTTTGTGTGTCGGTGCATTAGTATCCACTTGTAATGAACCTGTAATGGCCAGATCACCATAGGCAATTGTGCTTTCATTTTCATCTGACATAAAATCAGTTGATATGCCATTCTTTGCTTTTCATCTAATTCTTAACTTCTCCTATTTGTATATTCATATAATGATGAATTTCTTATGCGATGGAAACTCGAACCCTTTACCGTATTGAACAGGTAATTGCAACGATAGAGTATGATGCCAATATCATAAGTGGTGTTTGCTTCCAATAAACGTTCACGCAATTCACTTCCATCTTCGAAATCTTTGGCGTAAGTAAAATTTTTGTACTAACCAGTCGCTATGAAAAACGAATAATAAATTCTGATATTTTTCGAATAGAAATTTGCCAATCGCTTCAATGTCCCACTTTTCAGCATGATGAGGATTTAAATTCTTTTGGGCAGTTGAAGCAGCCATTCCATTAACACCTTTACCGTTCTCACTTAAAACATACATTTGCAAATTTTTTGAAGTCCTTTAATATATAAAATGTATTATTAAAAAAATATATATATTGACATTGGAAAGTATTAATTAAACAAAAAATACTGATTTCAAGTGTTAGCTTAGTACCGTACATTAAATTTGACGTTCGTTTTGCAAAGTTGACATTTTCCTCAGTTTCTGTAAAGCGGGCGCTGGAGGTGCTGTTGACGGTGGTCTAACCAATTGTTTGAGCTTCAGTTCGGCTCAGGAATTTCATTACTGCCTCTGCGGCACAGCAGCAACAGGTTAAGAATATGATTGGCGCCGTGGTTGGTAGCATTTCCACACCTACCCTACGGCTGCTGCCGCAGCTGCAGCTGCTGGTGAGTATTGCGTTCAAATCAGCAAATGTTATTTCATTCAATTTTCACCAACGATTCTTCCTTAGGTGAATATAAATATAAGGTGAACGTGGGACAGCATCTCCTCAAAATCACCGGTGATTATTGTGATTTAGTGCGTTGTCCACCGTCATCCGTCAACATACATTCTTCTCACATAATAATCGATAAATAGCAACTGTTCAAGGTATTCATTAAATGCAAAGTCGGTATGAGCGGTAAACTATTTTTCAATTCGAAATTTAAGAAGAAACATGTTTTTTATTTGTATTCCAAGTGGTTTTTTTTTTCAACGACCGTTTACTTTTAAGCAAAAAACCTTATTGTAGTCGCAATAAGAACTTCAGTTTTTTGTAAACGACAATGTCACAATTTGGCTAATTTTGAATAATTATGTAGATAATGCATTGGCAGCGTATAATTTTCACAATGTATAGAAGCTAAAAATATCGATTATTATTATTATTATTATTATTATTATTATTTTATACTGAGGGCATGAAGTTAATGACGTTGCACATAGGGGAAACTGGGGTAGAATCTGCACCAGGGTCTATTTTCCAATATAACAGAACTAAAAATGTATGGCACAAGTATCACCATATATAAATAGATATGACTTATTTCAGCACTGTTCTGGAATACAACAAATTAATTTTCTTGGTGGCGTTCGAAATAAGAAAGAATCCAATCATGTTATCATCTTCAATATAAAAAAAAACTAAAATTAAAAATTTTTGTGTTTGGTGGAGCTACCACAGAAAAAACTTACTTATCTTCAGTTGGAATATTTCCTGTCAGGGGTACATGGCGTACAATTTTGGGTTACAAATATTGCATTTAATGAAGTGCGTATAATAATTTCTAAATAGTTTGAAACTATATGGTTATGTTGATGGAGTTTGATTATTCACGAGTGTTAGCGAAAGTTCAATTCTTCAGCTATCCGCATTTAAAAGCGAGGTGTAATACAGAATCACATTGTTTATACTTTTCTGTGACAGAATTTTACGATTCTGTAGAAATTTTAATCAAATACATTTTATGCGTATTTAAATTTATTATCTGATAAGACATCTGATATGAGAGGAGTGGAATTCATCGTTGGTTTTAGATCGCTTTAGATGTGGATGTGGGTTCGTTGGAAGTGGAATCCTTTAAACAGTTATGGGTGAGTGTTGATTCAACTTGTTCTTTGTTAGGTGGTAATAAAACCTTCACTATGGACCGAGAGATTTGTCCTTTTTCAGTAAAGGCATCCACGAATCGTACGCGGTTGTCCGATCCTGGGTGTACGTTTACGACTCGGCCTAGTCTCCATTCATTTGGTGGCACATTATCTTCTTTTATAACAACGAGGCATACATTATTTAAGTTGGATATGGAAATTTCCGCATATTGCGTTTTTGAAGTTCGGTTAGGTATTCCATTCTCCATCGTTTACAAAAGGTATGGTGCAGAACCTTTAGTCGTTGTCACCTATTTACAATCGAAGCGCGATGTTCACCAGCGTATATTTGAGGGAGTGCAAAAAGATGTCCGCCGACAAGAAAGTGACCTGGAGTTAGTGGTTCCAAATCGGATGGTTGGATATAAGACGGGCTAAGTGGTCGAGAGTTGAGGCACGACTCAATTCTGATAGAAAAGCAAAGAGTTCCTTAAGAGTATATTTGTGGTCTATGGCGAGTTTTTTGAAATATGATTTGATAGCGGGAGTAGCTTCCAATAGCCCCCCATATGAGGAGCCGAGGCGGGAATGAAAAGCCACGTGTGAGTCCGACAGTCCGAGAAGAGTCGCCAGTACATTCTTCCTAATGCCGTCTGATAATATAAGTGTCACCACCTAGGATGAGATTCACTTGCTCGCTTGCATAGAATCGCTTGCCTGCTAGTACTAGAGAATTATGAAGAGAATTATGTCTTTGGTTACACATGTTGCAGTTAAAACGCTTTCTGCACCTTGTCACTGTATGAACTGAAGCTGCTTGAGCTGCCTAGCAGCTGTGAATTTTCTTTTTTTCTGTCCTGAATTTTTAATTTTAGAAAATTTTGGAATTTTTTGCGGCTATGGCTTTTTATTATTTTGCGGCTTTGAAATTTTAGATTGCTTTGCCGCTCGTATATCAGAAATAGTTTCCAGAGTCTGTTAGATAAAAATCTATCCATGTCATCTCATTTCGGTATCTCTTACTTGTCTTGTATGGTCTGCTCTCATAAGCCCAAAGTACTTTCAGCCAAATTAGTGGAGCAAAGGTAAGTTATTAATGCATCCCAATTGGATACATTAATGCTATGATACTGTAAGGCTGAAAGGCAATTATTTATTACGTTGTAGTTTTTTAAGTGTATGTTAAAAAGAATCTTAATTTGTGAATTTACTAGGACTCGTTTATTTTCGAATCTATCGATTTTTCCAAGCCGTGTTGAAGCCTTCATTTGTTATGTTACATTTGTTAACAATTTATTTGGCCTCCCCCTGTGTTTTCTGATTTAAATAAAACAGCTTTTCCACAGGGGTAATACCTTTGTTATTTATATAGATGGCCGTGAACATATCTCGGAATGTAGGCCATGAGGTACAGTCGCCCTTAAATATGCTTGTATCGTAGGGTGGGAGGTGATTCTTGTGTTCCCTTATCGACATATCCTCGAGTTCTTTGTCACTTTTCATCAGCTCCGAATGGAGTTCTGCCATTTTTGACATGCAGCGCAAATACACAGTATATGAACTTTTATATTTTGCTTTCACTGCTGCTGACTTTGCATCTGCTGCGCTTGAACTTTTCACTTTTCTCCAAATAGCTTTGAGTTCATCTTATTAAAGAATCAGGTTATATCTGGTCTGTTTCATCCAACACATTATACTTACCCTCGAACTCAACTATTTAATCGGCTAAGCGAATAAATGTATCCATTTATATATACTGGGTTTAAAATAAAAATAAAAATAAAAAAATAAACAAATTTTTCAATTAAAAACGTGAATAGTTGCAAAATCGCGAGTTACAAATATAAAAATTTGTGACATAAGTGTGTAATTCGGGACTTATGAAAAGAGACGCCGTAAAATAACAAAAAATACCAGACAGTTACAGATAATTGTTACAATTATATGAATTGGAGTTCGCGTTGTAGCTGGCCAAATAATTCGATTATTCGACCTTCATACTATACCCTTGCGTATATTTAACGAAGTAACTTTAAACCAACAAGAACAAAAAGTTGCACAAAAAAAACCTTGTGGAAAATTTTTAATCAGAAAGTTCCAATGAGATATTGGACCTTGTAAGTATAAAATAATCCCGTTGTATATTTTGTTCCTATTTTTATTCAAAGAGAACTAGATAAAACGATGGACTCAGAGGAAGTAAGAAAAGCGCTTACCGAACAGAATGGCGCCATTAACGCCATACTAGCCCAACTCAAGAAAATTGACCAACGGCTCAAAAGCGTAGAATCAAAAAGCAGCGATGAGTCCTTGTCTGGATTGAGCGACAACCTGGAAAGGCTAGAGGCCCAAGTGCGGGAGGTTCGAAGGCAGTCTTTGGACACCAGGTCAGAGATAGTAGTAGAGCCACTAGTGAGTCCTCGGACGGAAGGGGAACTTGCGGAAGTGGCGAAACTACGCGATTGCGTTAAGGAATTACAGGTATTCGATGGATCGCGGGAGCACTACGGCTCCTGGGTCCATAGCAATGAGCAAGTCATACGTGACTATGAAATAGTGCGGCATAAGCCAATATACACAGCCATCTTAAGGCACATTATGGGAAAAATTAGGCAGATTCTGTGCTGCTCGCGCATAATATCCTAGACTCCGACTGGGGCACAATAAAGGAAATCCTCTCTCTGCATTACGCAGATATCAGAGACATAGAGACATTAGAGCAGCAACTAGCGCTAATGTCACAAGGGCGGCAAAAGATGTCCGATTTCTATGCGCAGGTACAGAAACAGCTTTCCTTGATGATAAACACAATAAAAGCGGACAAATATGTACACGGGGAAACTGTAGAGGCATTGGCCGAAGCTCATCGTCGAAGAGCGTTAGACATCTTCATAAGAGGGTTAAATGGAGATCTTCCTGCCCTATTTCTTGTACAAAACTTGAAAAGCTTACCTGAGGCATATTCTGCATGCCTCAAAATTTTGAATGTAGATCGCAGAAATGCGATATACCGCCCACCCTTCCACAGGGATAACAGAAATGATAATTATCAGCCTTCAGCTCCTAATTTTTTTTCGCGCAACAGAAGAAACTATCCTAATTTAGACAATTCGAGCCGCAGCTGGCAAGATAACAACCAAACAAGGCAGCGGCCCTCTTACCCAAACTCAGGTCAAACGAAAATGACCAATCAGTCTACCCCAAGTTGGAGAAATAACACGGTAGCAAGAACAGATACTGAACTATCTTCCCAGAGTCGACAAACGGGAAATAACAAATTTCCTAGGTACGACAATACAAAGAGGGGGGCAAGTTCAAGCTACACAAGATATGCAAACAAAACCCCAAGTAAACAACAGAAATTATTCCACCTGGTTCCAGTAGACGAAGAAGAGGGACCGAGCACTTCAACCAATAGTGAACAAACAACAGGAGATCAAGTAAATTTTACCATGGCAGCCTCGTGTCCGGCGTACCGTATTTAGAATACGATACGCAGGATTTGGGTATCCTAGAATTTTTAGTAGATACGGGGGCGAACAAGAATTATATAAGCGAGCGCATAGCACAAAATACTTCACCGGTAGAAAAACCTTTTCATGTTATCTCCGCGGGCGGAACTATAAAGGTAGACAAGAAGATATGTGGACATTTTTTTAAATTCGTAGGCAAAGACCTACTTACCACCTTTTTCGTTCTGCCAGGGCTCAAATCATTCGACGGAATAATAGGGGACGATACGCTGTCAGAAATCAAGGCAGTTTTAGACAGGGAACTGAACGTTCTCATCTTAAAACCAGACATCCTGCTGCCCCTTAAACGGAAAAAAGCGCAGCAGGTGAATAGCATCAATATAAATATCCCCCTTGATAATAATATTACCGACCTTACAAGAAAGGAACTATACCAGATACTAGAAAAATATGAAATTTTGTTCGGACCAGTTGACCGGAGCATGGAAGTCCACACCAATGTCCAAGCAGAGATTAAAACTGTAACCGAGAACCCCATCTACACCAAAAGCTACCCATATCCCGTTAATATGCGCGAGGAGGTGGAAAAACAAATCCGGGACTTACTATCGGGAGGAATTATTCGTCCTTCTAAGAGTCCCTACAACTCACCAATATGGATTGTGCCAAAGAAATCGCAGACAGATGAGGAGAAAAAATACCGAATGGTTATAGACTTCAAGCGGCTCAATGCCGTAACAATCCCTGACACATACCCCATACCCGATATTAATGGCACCATCGCGAGTCTCGGCAGTGCAAAATATTTTACGACACTTGACCTAACTTCGAGATTCCACCAAATTCCAATGAAAGAAAGCGACATTGCAAAAACCGCATTTTCCACAATGAATGGAAAATACGAATTTTTGCGGCTTCCTTTCGGTCTGAAAAATGCACCCTCTATCTTCCAACGTATGATAGACGACGTGCTGAAAGAATTTATAGGACGTATTTGCTTTGTGTATATCGACGACATTATAATTTTTAGTAAAAACGAAGCTACTCATCTAAAGGATATTGAGACTATCCTTGCCAGACTCTTGGATGCGGGCCTTAAAGTAACCTAGAGAAGACACAGTTTCTGAAAACAAGCGTAGAATTTCTGGGTTACATTGTGACTTCAGAGGGAATACTTCCTGACCCAAAAAAGGTGAACTCCATAAAGAACATGCTCCCCCCGTCTAATCTAAAAGAGCTTAAAAGCTTCCTAGGATGAACATCGTATTATAGAAAATTCATTCGCGACTACGCAAAGATCGCAAAACCGCTTACTAATCTTACGCGAGGAGAACATGCTCAAGTAAGGGCAACACAATCAAAAAAAGTGCCGATTAATTTAGACAAAGAAGCGCAAGAAGCATTCGCAAATCTCAAAAGTATATTGACGACCTCCGAAGTCCTAACATTCCTTAATTTCGATAAGCCCTTTAATCTTACGACCGATGCATCTGATTTCGCTATTGGCGCGGTATTATCACAAGATTACGATGGCAAGGACAAACCCATCGCATTCATATCGCGTAGTCTATCCACCACAGAAGAAGTGTATGCAACCAATGAGAAAGAAATGCTTGCGATCGTGTGGGCACTAGATAACCTCCGAAACTACCTATATGGAGCTAAGAAAATACGAATTTTCACCGATCACCAACCACTTACCTTCTCTCTCAGTAATCGCAACTACAACGCCAAACTGAAGCGTTGGAAGGCCAGGATCGAGGAATACAATTACGAAATAATCTATAAACCAGGTAAATCCAACGTCGTGGCTGATGCCCTGTCCCGACTGAAAACGCAAGTAAACCCTCTCACAATTTCCACCTCCGAAATTGCCAGTCACAATGCAACCATAGGATCAGAGGAAGACTCTGCAGGCGAGGATGGTTCATCAGGTGATACTGTTCACAGCGCTGAACAGGACAATTCTGACCTGATACCCTTTGTAGAAGTTCCTCTAAACGTATTCAGGAATCAACTGGTCTTTGGGGGTAGGCTTAATATATTTGAAGAACCCCATCCTGGTTACGCGCGGCACTACATAAAATTAGACGGAATCAGCGAGGAGGAGCTCGTAAATGTCCTAAAGGAGAAGCTTAGACCAAACGTGATCAATGGCATAAGACTGCCAGAGAATAAGTTAGGGTTGCTCCAAAAGGTTTACCTGGAAAATTTTATGCAGTACAAGATTAGGGTTACTCAGTATATGGTAGAAGATTTAAGAGATCCTAACAGAATCTGTGATGTAGTATGGGCAGAACACAAAAGGTCTCATCGTAATCCCGCCGAGAACAGAAGGCAAATTCTAGAAAAATACTACTTTCTAAGAATGAATAGCATTATCAGGGGCTACGTTTCATCCTGCCAGACGTGCAAGTTTAGCAAATACGACCGACATCCCAGTAAACCGGAGCTGCAGGTTACACCAATCCCATCGCGCCCCTGTGAAATTATCCACGTGGATATTTTCGAAATACAAGGGGAAAAATTCCTCAGTTGTATAGATAAATTTTCCAAATTTGCAAAACTTTTTCACTTGAGAAACAAGTCAACTTTGCACCTTAAGGACAAAATAGTAAAACTCCTACATTATTTCACAACACCAGATACCCTCGTGACCGACAATGAGCGTGGCTTAATCAGTCCAATAATTCAGAACCTTCTACATTCTTTAGGAATAAATCTGTATCGTACACCGACCCAAAGAAGCGAAGTGAATGGTCAAGTGGAAAGGCTTCACTCTACCCTAATCGAGATTATCAGATGTCTGAAGATCGATAACCCAAACCTTAAGACGAAACAGTTAGTAACTATAGCGGTTGACCGCTATAATAACCCCATTCATTCCATTATTAAGCGAAAACCAAGCGAGATATTCTTCAATCGCGCGAAAGCAGCCAACTATCAAGAACTCTTGGAAAAAAGTAGAAAAACAAATGAATATTTGAAGACACTATTAACCCAAAGACAGGTATCCCAAATTGAATGCCACAATAGAAGAAGATCTCTCCCAGAGCGTTATGACGAAAATGACGTCATATACGTGAGGGATAAACAAATCAAGGGAAAACAAAAACCATTATACAAGAAAGAAATTGTGGCTAGGGACAACACCGTAACAGTAACCACAACTAGTGGAAAAAAAATTCACAAAGCCCATATCAAAAAGGTCAAGCGCAGGAACACGCACCCTAGCACTTGACACAAAATAAGAATTTTATCGAAAAACAAAAAAAAAGAGAAATCAAAAAATGAATCGAGAGGGAGTTTATCTAACAAGAGCGGGCTTATAAGTGGGACAAATCGTACCTTAGTAGGTTGTGGCGCCATCGAGTATGACAAATGGCTACGCTGCTCCCAAAACGGATAACGCGATCCCCCATAGCTGGTTCGAGAAATGTTAACACCTCTGGTCCATGAGAAACAACAACGAAAGAATGAAATTAAGCTTATGCGCCTAATCCGCTAAGCAAAGATATTATGCTCTCTACGCCTAATCCGTAGATCGAGGAAAAAAAGAAAAAAATTAAAATTAAAAAAATTAGAAATTAAGCTTATGCGCCTAATCCGCTAAGCAAAGTTATTATGCTCTCTACGCCTAATCCGTAGATCACAAAAAAAAAAAAAAATTAGAAATTAAGCTTGTGCGCCTAATCCGCTAAGCAAATATATTATGCTCTCTACGCTTAATCCGTAGATCGAGGAAAGAAAAAATTTAAAAGAAAATCAGTTTTGCGCCTAATCCGAAAAAATAAATATTGAAATTTACTCCTTGCTCCTAAGCCGCAGGAGAACAAAAAAAAAAAAAAATACGAAAAATTTAATCAAAAATTTTAATTTTGAACATTTGAATTTGCGCAAAACAAATTTTGAAATCTAAAGAAACAAAAAAATAACACAAAATAACCTAACACTAACATACTAACCAAAACAAGGGCAATCAGAAAATTGTAAATTGTTATCAAAAATCAAGCATAATATTCTTCCTTTCTTTTCTTGTACCATATTAACACAAATTTTCTATAACAAGATACCATTTAGAACACTTTTATAAACTAATAAGTAGAAAATTTTTTTAAACTAAATCTAAAAGAAAAAACCACAAGCGCCCTTGTAAGAAACAATTGTAACCAAACTAAAAATTACTAACAGCAATAATCTTTGCAGATTCCCACTGCTGGCATCAGCCATCAGCGCCCTCCACATATTCCACTATAAAACACCAATCATAACCATCCAGGACGGAATGGGTGGATCATTGACGGATCATTCAAACTGGTACATGTCATCAATCTCCAACAATATGCTACAACTATGAGGCAAATGGAAAACCTAACAAACCGGATCGATGATCAGACATTGGCACATCACTACATTAATCAAACACTAGAGCGACTTCACGAACTAATGGGCAACACAGGTAAAAGAAGAAATACTCGATCGATTGACTGGCTAGGCTCAGCATGGAAATGGATAGCAGGATCACCTGACGCAACGGATTGGAACAATAATTCAAAATAACAACCATCAATACATGGTCAATAAGAAAATATTCACGGCTACACAAGAGGTATTGAGGAAAATCGCCGAAGTCACAGACCGTACCAATAACGTGGCAAAAGGAACAGAAATCATGGAATTCAAGCAAAACGCACTTCACAACATCTTCCTTCTTCGCGAGGATGTCAACGAAATGGTGCGGGGATGTCAATTGGCTAAAAATGGAATTGTCAACACCAACCTCTTAGATATGGTCGAAGTTAACCAGATCTTATCCGAAATAGAAACGCTCCCATATCAGAATATAATAGAAGCAATCGAATATGGCCAACCATCGGTACTGACAAACGGGACACTCCTACTTTACATCCTGTCAATGCCAAAGGTAACACCTAACAAATATAACCTCCTGGTAACCCGCGCCGGAATCTATGAAGGTAAGCAACTGAATCTACCTTTTGACAAGATGCTGGTCAACCAGGAAGAGACATATGGGCTAACAAAGGACTGCTTGGTAATCAGCTCATCCACGGTATGTAGATCAGAATCCTTAACCAAATTGGAAGAAGGCAGTTGCATTCCGCGACTCTTAAAAGGTGGAGAAGCCAGCTGCGAGTTTATCAGACGCAATGGGTCACATAGAGAGCTCATAAATGAGAACACTGTGTTTATATCAAACTACCAAGGAGTTATCAAAAGTAGCAATACCTCAAGAACAGTAAATGGCACCTACGTGGTCCAATTGAATAATGAAACAGTTACCATTGGCAACCCAGTGTATTCTAGCTACGAAACCATTAACGCGCAGGCCCTTCCAGCAGTACTATCAAAGGTGAAGAACCACACAATGAAGGTCAACCTAGAATACGTACACGACCTTACCTTGGAAATCGTAAGATATCTTGGGTATGTCAATGAAAATGTCTCTCTCGCTTCAGAAATCCTCTCGATATGCGCAATCGTCCTCATTGTCGCCATGCTGTGAAGATACTACAATAAAAAGTTAGACTCCCCGCCTGTCGAAATTCCGACTCACTGGACGGAAACCTCTAAGAGCAACAACATCATTAAGGGCAAATCGACACCTGAAATTTATCGTCTGGATACTAGCCTAACAGTCACATCAGCCGGTACCAGTATATCACTGGGGAATCGCAATTCCTCCCTACAGGAATTTTCCCCCTCGCGGTTTTCGACTTTTGATCTGCGGGACACAGATCTTTAAAGGGGGAGGAGTTATGTTGCCAGATATCACAATACCACCCAATGGCGCACACTTTGATCACATTGCCCTACACGTGACTTCACTGCTCCAATTAAAGTTCACAGAAGAACTTTCGCTGACGCGACACACGCGCAAGCGATCAATTACATATCCAATGTATGGGAAACGCAACGCAAGCAATGCCGATCAACACGCGCAACTCAACGATTGCGAAATACTGGGCAGTGGTGGGAACTGCAACGTTAGCAGTTAACTTAGGTTAAGAAGTTAGGTGGTAAGAAAATAAACTGATAATAGTTAGTCTTGAATTGTACCGCGACAAGTGCGGAATAAAATCTCTTTTGTTTAATATTTTAAATAGTGTGTTTTATTGCAATTGGTGAGCAGTTGTGCCACCACAACTTTAATTAGTATGTGTAATATGTATTCTTTCGACACAGTTTCTATATTGCAGTATATGCTCGCCACCCATCTTTGAGGAATATATGAATAAGTGGATACTTAAATGGATCTTGATATATTTATATGTCAATGTTAAGGTTTAATATTGTTGACGCTGATATAACGATTTAAGTGATTTTATGGTAGCAGAATTTATTTAATATGAAGTGAAAAAAAGTGCCAGTGAATGTGAAATAAAATAAGTGTAGTCGCAAGTGAGGTTATACAACCTAAGATCTGTATATTTTTGTTAGTGCCGGTGACTTGAATAGTTAAGAGCTTGACACGAAAATATTGCAAAAAGAAAGCAGAACTCGATGTGAGAAAAAAGTGAAATTTATTTTGCAGATACGAAAAATTGAATTGTATTGTGGTAATTAATTATCAAAATAAGTGCAGATGTGACTATTGCGCACTTATAAATTGTGGAATGTTGGCAAAATCACTGTTCACTTTCATAAAATCACTCGCGATCTTTGTTGAATTAGCAATAGAGTTGTATTGCTCTTATTTTGTTCTTTATAAATTGCCGCGTATATAAAAAATTTAAATTGTGACAAAAAGTGAAGTTAACCACGTACCTTTGAAAACTGTTTGGTTGTGTGTGTGAAAGTTTGCTGTGGGCTTATTGCTTTTGCGTTTTCCTGTTCCAATTAAATCTGGATGAGCTGAACGATATTTTGTGGTGGCGTAGTTGAATCTTTGGGAACTTCGACTTCAGTGTTTGTTTGTGGACTGTATAATACATTGGTACGTTTTAGGTCGAAGAAGGACCATGGAAGCCCGTGGCGCATATAATAGTATATAACCCAGTGGTTTTGCTCGTGTTAAAATAATAAAATTAAAAACAAATTGAATTAGTTTTGTGAATTACAATTTTCAATAAAATATTAAGAATTTTAAAACAATTTATTTAGAAAGGTGAGTATAAATAAATTTTACCTTTGAAATTGGATTTAGCACGAAGGTCTAAACAAAAATAAATAAAAATTGACTGAAAAATGTTTGGGGATGTGATGGTGCAATATTTTGTTAACATTTCACTCTTTGTTTTGCCTGACATTCTGGTAATACGGTAGTCGATAGAAAAAAAGCAGCTGTGCTACCAACTTCACCTTATTTGAATTCGCCAAATATTTTTTCCTTTTATTAGATGAAACAACAGATGTTTCGCAAACTGAGCAAATGTCGATAAGTGTATGTTTTGTTGATAGGGACCACTCTGCGATAAACTTTGTTCGTGAGGACTTCTAGAATTTTTATTTGTGTTTGCATTTCAAAATAATGTATCATTACATTAATGTGCATTTAAGTTTATATAAAAATGCAATGTATAAAAAATATATGACACATTCGTTTAATAATAGGCACACGAAATAAGCTGTGAGCCATTGTATGTCAATGTCGTCGTATATCTCGTTCAGCTCATCGCTCCATCGTCTACGATTTTCACGATTGCCAGTTCGTAAACGTCTATACATCCTTCACAAAATCTTTCCCTCGAAAACTCCAAGCATCGACTAAACAGATGTGCTCATTGTAAACGCTTTTGTAATAGTAAAGCTTTATCTTTGTTCGTCGAGAGACAACATTACCTTTCAAATACCTACTCAGTCCAAAGTAGCATCTGTTGGATAGAGTGGCTCCGCGTTGGATTTAACGGCTGGTAGAGCTACACGCTCTAATAGAAAATTTTACCTTCTACGCAGCTCGTATAATTTTCACTAACACTAAGATAAAGAAGATAAAAAAGGTAAAAAGGCGCCTCGTCTCGTTTTGCGGGGTATGAGATTCAGCGTAGCGGCAGCTCCTTTCTTGCTATTGAAGGCTCCTTTATAAGCGAACAACCTATCCTATGAGAGGTCCATATAAATGAAAAGTTATCACCGTTTGGCGGTTCCGTCACTGACGGCCACAGCGTAGAAACCAGCGGCGTTCTGTTTTTTCTATAAAACTGAAAACGAAAAGTATAAATTAGGTTAAGAGTAAGCTTGCACACCTGCAACTGGCAACCTTTCGCCATTGCAAGCAACGTCCATATCTTTTGACAACGTATCCCTTTTCCAGTCTTGTAGTAAGCTGGAAGGTACGAAAAATAGCTGCTTCGCCTATTAAAATCGACGAAAAAGTGATGTGTGTTGATTATCTTTCCACATGGATTTTTTCTAACTTCTATCCCCAAATTAGAGCGTTGTGTCCTAAACAACTGTCAAAAATCCTCATGCCCATACAACTTATATCCTATACAACAATTAAGCGACGTCAACGTTAATAAAATGGAATTTTCATTGTGCTAGGTGAATATCTTGTACATTGTCGAATATCCAGGTCTGAAGCCACACTGACAAAATCCATTTAATTTGTTGACGGTGGGCTTTAGTCTTTTACACATATGCTCGATAAGACCTCATATGCGATATTGAGAATACTTATCCTTTACTAAGCACGAGAAATTCAGCACGTCGTCCCCATCCTACAGCAGTTTCACATCCTATGAATCCGCCTTGGACAATATATTCGCGCTTGCGCTTCTCCTTATATCACGCTAGATGCAAATGTTTACGACATAAAAATATGGGCAAACTATCGAATATTTGCAAAGAACCAAATAGTTTTTCTTTTCTATACGTTCGGAACGTACGGCCGATAATTTCTATCAAAAGGCAGTTAGTTATTTCTAAACTTTTTATTAAAATAAAAAGACCTCTTTATACTAAATACAGCTTTTACAATTAATAGTAAATAGCAGGCACTGGAAATTGTGATTTTCGGCATGCAAATCATCCAAAAGAGATACATACATACATACATAAATGGTCAAGCAACATATTCCAAATTGATATTTTGTGTGCGCAGATTAATAAACATGCACACAAATGTCGGTACATGCATATGAAAAAGTACGTAACAAATATATATATTTATATGCTTAAAAAAGGGGAACATCCATTGCTCTAAAATATGCAATATAAAAACGAGAGAGAAACACGGACATCGGTCATTGAGTGTTAAAATCCTTGTACAGCCTACATAGTAACCAAACTTCTCGTCTATTTCCGCTACCGGCGAACAGCTGAGATCAACTGATCGTTTTCGTGTCTCATTTCAGTTGTCATTCGTAGTTTCGAGCGCTGGGATGCTTTAGCATGCATTACATTGTATAAAAAAAAGTACCTATAACCAAATGACATAAAATGTTGCTGAAATCGGAAAAAATAATAATTTATTTCATTATTAAGTACATGGGAAATGTTAAAAGTATTACTTACAAGTTATTTTCATTAATATTTGAATAGTTTATTAACTTTTTTATACATTTAACAAGCAATTGTCATATTGAATGGGACCTCACAAATGCAACCATGCGTAATTATTCTCTTTATTGTATTTCCTCTTATTCGCATTTCAATATGCAGATTTATTGTTTTGTTCATGAAGGTAAATATAGTTTTCGTTATTAAAAACGCTTATTTACTAATAAACTTTTTCATTTATAGGTAAAGGAAGTGGTGAACTACTAGCCATATTTGATCTACGACGTATACAAGGGATTTTTTTTGGGTTATTGTATTTCCTTTTGTATACGTAACAAGATGCAGATTTATTGTTTGGCAGACGAAGGTAAATATAGTTTTCTTTATTAAAAACGCTTATTTACTAATAAACTTCTTCATTTATAGATACAGGATTTATACCTCGGTGCCATGAGCTGCTATACGAAAACATATGGAGCGCAGTCGCAAAGATAGAATGGCAAGTGCCAATTGATTCTTGTTGAATCTAGAATCAATCGTTGTTGCAGCGATTGACAAATAATATTGTGCCACCTAACAAGAAATGTTAATCCCATTATATTTCTCGCTTTATTATATCGGGATGGTGATATGCTTATGCATGTCAATTTAGTGTGTCCTAGAAGAAAATACGCGATACTGTGATTTGTGAAAGGTTTGCTACAATTGTGGTAGTACCTTTACTGACTTAAATGTAAGAAAAATACACAGAAACTTCTACAAAATACATGTTTGAAATCTGCATTTGGCTATGTTTAAACAAAATGTGTGCTATATACAGCGTTCAGTGAGTTGCGCCTTATAAAATCAGGTTGCTGTATGTATATTCCCGTATAGAATATGCTTCATTTTGCGGAATTCTAACCCAAGTGAAAACGCACCAAATTTTGTATGAAATTTGTTTTATTGTTGTAATATTACTGTTATATAATTTAATAAAAGTGTTAAATACATATGTCAATGAAACCAACAAAATATATTTTATTGAATATTGTAGTTTTATTAAATAAAAACATTTTAATTAAAATGCTTTATATATATATATATATTTGGCGCTTTGTAACCGCTGAAGCGATTTTCGGCAAAGCTCCTCCTCCAATTTGTGGTTTTGCGTCTTGATGTTTATACCAACAAATATAAATATGGGCAAACTATTTTTATGTCGTAAACACTGGCATCTAGCGTGATATAAGGAGAAGCGCAAGCGCGAATATATTGTCCAAGGCGGATTCATAGGATGTGAAACTGCTGTAGGATGGGGACGACGTGCTGAATTTCTCGTGCTTAGTAAAGGATAAGTATTCTCAATATCGCATATGAGGTCTTATCGAGCATATGTGTAAAAGACTAAAGCCCACCGTCAACAAATTAAATGGATTTTGTCAGTGTGGCTTCAGACCTGGATATTCGACAATGTACAAGATATTCACCTAGCACAATGAAAATTCCATTTTATTAACGTTGACGTCGCTTAATTGTTGTATAGGATATAAGTTGTATGGGCATGAGGATTTTTGACAGTTGTTTAGGACACAACGCTCTAATTTGGGGATAGAAGTTAGAAAAAATCCATGTGGAAAGATAATCAACACACATCACTTTTTCGTCGATTTTAATAGGCGAAGCAGCTATTTTTCGTACCTTCCAGCTTACTACAAGACTGGAAAAGGGATACGTTGTCAAAAGATATGGACGTTGCTTGCAATGGCGAAAGGTTGCCAGTTGCAGGTGTGCAAGCTTACTCTTAACCTAATTTATACTTTTCGTTTTCAGTTTTATAGAAAAAACAGAACGCCGCTGGTTTCTACGCTGTGGCCGTCAGTGACGGAACCGCCAAACGGTGATAACTTTTCATTTATATGGACCTCTCATAGGATAGGTTGTTCGCTTATAAAGGAGCCTTCAATAGCAAGAAAAGGAGCTGCCGCTACGCTGAATCTCATACCCCGCAAAACGAGACGAGGCGCCTTTTTACCTTTTTTATCTTCTTTATCTTAGTGTTAGTGAAAATTATACGAGCTGCGTAGAAGGTAAAATTTTCTATTAGAGCGTGTAGCTCTACCAGCCGTTAAATCCAACGCGGAGCCACTCTATCCAACAGATGCTACTTTGGACTGAGTAGGTATTTGAAAGGTAATGTTGTCTCTCGACGAACAAAGATAAAGCTTTACTATTACAAAAGCGTTTACAATGAGCACATCTGTTTAGTCGATGCTTGGAGTTTTCGAGGGAAAGATTTTGTGAAGGATGTATAGACGTTTACGAACTGGCAATCGTGAAAATCGTAGACGATGGAGCGATGAGCTGAACGAGATATACGACGACATTGACATACAATGGCTCACAGCTTATTTCGTGTGCCTATTTATTAAACGAATGTGTCATATATTTTTTATACATTGCATTTTTATATAAACTTAAATGCACATTAATGTAATGATACATTATTTTGAAATGCAAACACAAATAAAAATTCTAGAAGTCCTCACGAACAAAGTTTATCGCAGAGTGGTCCCTATCAACAAAACATACACTTATCGACATTTGCTCAGTTTGCGAAACATCTGTTGTTTCATCTAATAAAAGGAAAAAATATTTGGCGAATTCAAATAAGGTGAAGTTGGTAGCACAGCTGCCTTTTTTCTATCGACTACCGTATTACCAGAATGTCAGGCAAAACAAAGAGTGAAATGTTAACAAAATATTGCACCATCACATCCCCAAACATTTTTCAGTCAATTTTTTTTTATTTTTGTTTAGACCTTCGTGCTAAATCCAATTTCAAAGGTAAAATTTATTTATACTCACCTTTCTAAATAAATTGTTTTAAAATTCTTAATATTTTATTGAAAATTGTAATTCACAAAACTAATTCAATTTGTTTTTAATTTTATTATTTTAACACGAGCAAAACCACTGGGTTATATACTATTATATGCGCCACGGGCTTCCATGGTCCTTCTTCGACCTAAAACGTACCAATGTATTATACAGTCCACAAACAAACACTGAAGTCGAAGTTCCCAAAGATTCAACTACGCCACCACAAAATATCGTTCAGCTCATCCAGATTTAATTGGAACAGGAAAACGCAAAAGCAATAAGCCCACAGCAAACTTTCACACACACAACCCAACAGTTTTCAAAGGTACGTGGTTGACTTCACTTTTTGTCACAATTTAAATTTTTTATATACGCGGCAATTTATAAAGAACAAAATAAGAGCAATACAACTCTATTGCTAATTCAACAAAGATCGCGAGTGATTTTATGAAAGTGAACAGTGATTTTGCCAACATTCCACAATTTATAAGTGCGCAATAGTCACATCTGCCTTCTTTATTAAAACACAACTTTAGTTGTTAGTGCATTTGTTTTGATAATTAATTACCACAATACAATTCAATTTTTCGTATCTGCAAAATAAATTTCACTTTATTCTCACATCGAGTTCTGCTTTCGTTTTGCAATATTTTCGTGTCAAGCTCTTAACTATTCAAGTCACCGGCACTAACAACAATATACAGATCTTAGGTTGTATAACCCCACTTGTGACTACACTTTTTTATTCACATTCACTGGCACTTTTTTTCACTTCATATTAAATAAATTCTGCTACCACAAAATCACTTAAATCATTATATCAGCGTCAACAATATTAAACCTTAACATTGACATATAAATATATCAAGATCCATTTAAGTATCCACTTATTCATATATTCCTCAAAGATGGGTGGCGAGCATATACTGCAATATAGAAACTGTGTCGAAAGAATACATATTACACATACATATACATATTTATGTATATATACAAATTATAATATAAATAATAATAAAAATAATAAAATAAAATATTTCACCAACCTCTGGTGTATTAATTATTTCTCTGTGGTGGTTTCATAAAAATTAGAAACTTTCAATAAATAAACTTATTTTAATAAATAAAAATATATATATATAAATGGATACATTTATTCGCTTAGCCGATTAAATAGTTGAGTTCGGGGGTAAGTATAATGTGTTGGATGAAACAGACCAAATATAACCTGATTCTTTAACAAGTTGAACTCAAAGCTATTTGGAGAAAAGTGAAAGTTCAAGCGCAGCAGATGCAAAGTCAGCAGCAGTGAAAGCAAAATATAAAAGTTCATATATTGTGTATTTGCGCTGCATGTCAAAAATGGCAGAACTCCATTCGGAGCTGATGAAAAGTGACAAAGAACTCGAGGATATGTCGATAAGGGAACACAAGAATCACCTCCCACCCTACGATACAAGCATATTTAAGGGCGACTGTACCTCATGGCCTACATTCCGAGATATGTTCACGGCCATCTATATAAATAACAAAGGTATTACCCCTGTGGAAAAGCTATTTTATTTAAATCAGAAAACACAGGGGGAGGCCAAATAAATTGTTAACAAATGTAACATAACAAATGAAGGCTTCAACACGGCTTGGAAAAATAGATAGATTCGAAAATAAACGAATCCTAGGAAATTCACAAATTAAGATTCTTTTAAACATACACTTAAAAAACTACAACGTAATAAATAATTGCCTTTCAGCCTTACAGTATCATAGCATTAATGTATCCAATTGGGATGCATTAATAACTTACCTTTGCTCCACTAATTTGGCTGAAAGTACTTTGGGTTTATGAGAGCAGACCATACAAGACAAGTAAGAGATACCGAAATGAGACGACATGGATAGATTTTTATCTAACAGACTCTGGAAACTATTTCTGATATACGAGCGGCAAAGCAATCTAAAATTTCAAAGCCGCAAAATAATAAAAATCCATAGCCGCAAAAAATTCCAAAATTTTCTAAAATTAAAAATTCAGGACAGAAAAAAAGAAAATTCACAGCTGCTTGAGCTGCCTGTCTTCAGGTCATACGGTCACAAGGTGCAGAAAGCGTTTTAACTGCAACATGTGTAACCAAAGACATAATTCTCTTCATAATTCTCTAGTACTAGCAGGCAAGCGATTCTATGCAAGCGAGCAAGTGGATCTCATCCTAGGTGTTGACAATTATATTATCAGACGGCATTAGGAAGAATGTACTGGCGACTCTTCTCGGACTGTCGGACTCACACGTGGCTTTTCATTCCCGCCTCGGCTCCTCATATGGGGGGCTATTGGAAGCTACTCCCGCTATCAAATCATATTTCAAAAAACTCGCCATAGACCACAACTATACTCTTAAGGAACTCTTTGCTCTTCTATCAGAATTGAGTCGTGCCTCAACTCTCGACCACTCAGCCCGTCTTATATCCAACCATCCGATTTGGAACCACTAACTCCAGGTCACTTTCTTGTCGGCGGACATCTTTTTACACTCCCTCAAATATACGCTGGTGAACATCGCGCTTCGATTGTAAATAGGTGACAACGACTAAAGGTTCTGCACCATACCTTTTGTAAACGATGGAGAATGGAATACCTAACCGAACTTCAAAAACCCAATATGCGGAAATTTCCATATCCAACTTAAAGAATGTATGCCTCGTTGTTATAAAAGAAGATAATGTGCCACCAAATGAATGGAGACTAGGCCGAGTCGTAAACGTACACCCAGGATCGGACAACCGCGTACGATTCGTGGTTGCCTTTACTGAAAAAGGACAAATCTCTCGGTCCATAGTGAAGGTTTTATTACCACCTAACAAAGAACAAGTTGAATGAGTTTAAAGGATTCCACTTCCAACGAACCCACATCCACATCTAAAGCGATCTAAAACCAACGATGAATTCCACTCCTCTCATATCAGATGTCTTATCAGATAATAAATTTAAATACGCATAAAATGTATTTGATTAAAATTTCTACAGAATCGTAAAATTCTGTCACAGAAAAGTATAAACAATGTGATTCTGTATTACACCTCGCTTTTAAATGCGGATAGCTGAAGAATTGAACTTTCGCTAACACTCGTGAATAATCAAACTCCATCAACATAACCATATAGTTTCAAACATATTTAGAAATTATTATACGCACTTCATTAAATGCAATATTTGTAACCCAAAATTGTACGCCATGTACCCCTGACAGGAAATATTCCAACTGAAGATAAGTAAGTTTTTTCTGTGGTAGCTCCACCAAACACAAAAATTTTTAATTTTAGTTTTTTTTTATATTGAAGATGATAACATGATTGGATTCTTTCTTATTTCGAACGCCACCAAGAAAATTAATTTGTTGTATTCCAGAACAGTGCTGAAATAAGTCATATCTATTTATATATGGTGATACTTGTGCCATACATTTTTAGTTCTGTTATATTGGAAAATAGACCCTGGTGCAGATTCTACCCCAGTTTCCCCTATGTGCAACGTCATTAACTTCATGCCCTCAGTATAAAATAATAATAATAATAATAATAATAATAATAATAATCGATATTTTTAGATTCTATACATTGTGAAAATTATACGCTGCCAATGCATTATCTACATAATTATTCAAAATTAGCCAAATTGTGACATTGTCGTTTACAAAAAACTGAAGTTCTTATTGCGACTACAATAAGGTTTTTTGCTTAAAAGTAAACGGTCGTTGAAAAAAAAACCACTTGGAATACAAATAAAAAACATGTTTCTTCTTAAATTTCGAATTGAAAAATAGTTTACCGCTCATACCGAATTTGCATTTAATGAATACCTTGAACAGTTGCTATTTATCGATTATTATGTGAGAAGAATGTATGTTGACGGATGACGGTGGACAACGCACTAAATCACAATAATCACCGGTGATTTTGAGGAGATGCTGTCCCACGTTCACCTTATATTTATATTCACCTAAGGAAGAATCGTTGGTGAAAATTGAATGAAATAACATTTGCTGATTTGAACGCAATACTCACCAGCAGCTGCAGCTGCGGCAGCAGCCGTAGGGTAGGTGTGGAAATGCTACCAACCACGGCGCCAATCATATTCTTAACCTGTTGCTGCTGTGCCGCAGAGGCAGTAATGAAATTCCTGAGCCGAACTGAAGCTCAAACAATTGGTTAGACCACCGTCAACAGCACCTCCAGCGCCCGCTTTACAGAAACTGAGGAAAATGTCAACTTTGCAAAACGAACGTCAAATTTAATGTACGGTACTAAGCTAACACTTGAAATCAGTATTTTTTGTTTAATTAATACTTTCCAATGTCAATATATATATTTTTTTAATAATACATTTTATATATTAAAGGACTTCAAAAAATTTGCAAATGTATGTTTTAAGTGAGAACGGTAAAGGTGTTAATGGAATGGCTGCTTCAACTGCCCAAAAGAATTTAAATCCTCATTATGCTGAAAAGTGGGACATTGAAGCGATTGGCAAATTTCTATTCGAAAAATATCAGAATTTATTATTCGTTTTTCATAGCGACTGGTTAGTACAAAAATTTTACTTACGCCAAAGATTTCGAAGATGGAAGTGAATTGCGTGAACGTTTATTGGAAGCAAACACCACTTATGATATTGGCATCATACTCTATCGTTGCAATTACCTGTTCAATACGGTAAAGGGTTCGAGTTTCCATCGCATAAGAAATTCATCATTATATGAATATACAAATAGGAGAAGTTAAGAATTAGATGAAAAGCAAAGAATGGCATATCAACTGATTTTATGTCAGATGAAAATGAAAGCACAATTGCCTATGGTGATCTGGCCATTACAGGTTCATTACAAGTGGATACTAATGCACCGACACACAAACTCGTCTATGAGGGTAGCCAACAACAAGAACGCATATCCATATTTCAACTCACCAATATGAGTTGTTACACAAGTCAAATGAATTTCACTTCGCCAGATGATTTTGAAAATCATGTCGAAAGTCATAGTGATGAATCTGATTCTGAAATATTAAAAAATTACAATAAGCACTACGCCAGTATTTCAACTTTTCTATAATGTTTGCAAAGTATTTTCGCTTCAATTTGATAGCTGTTTTTACCGATTATTATCATTGAGAAACTGTAAACTATGTAAATAATACGCGTGTACCTTATGCGTTGGACGAGGATCGCAAGGATTATTTCTTTGGGGATGGCCATCTCTTTCGGACGGGTATTGTACAAACGAACGCTGTAGTATTCCATGAAAATTCTAAAAAAGACAACCGTATTATGGAGCAACATCACTTTTGTCATCTAAAGATTATTTGGCGAATAATAAAACTTTGACTCAACAAAATATACGTGAGAAGCTGTTGAAATTATTGCAGTTTGAGGATTGGAACACGATGCGCGAATATCCGAGTTTGGTACGGTATAATGTTACATTGTTCACACATGAAAAAGTCTATGTCATCAAGTTAAAAACACCCAAACACATACGCGTTGAATTTATGATCTTTTCTTTTGATGATGTTATTATCCATTATTGCCCAAACAAGAATATGAAAAGAAAACAATAAGAATCAAATTAGTAAAAATGCATAAGGAAAATTTACAACTTACCACATGAAAATTCCGGATCTGAAAGGAGTATTGGTCGTAAATGACATCAAAATGCATTGTACAGGTCTACAAGTAACAAAACTCATAATTTTCACACACACATTCGCAGGTTTTTACCCATGCATGTAAAACAGAACGCTGTGTGTAGAACAGAAATATCAATAAGAATATTGTGACGAAAATCCCATACCAAGGACAAACAAAACTGTTGACGATGTAAATGCAATTCCCGGAAGGACAGAAAATAAAAATGCGGCTGTATAATGCAAATTACCCATACCAAGGACAAACAAAAGGAAATTCCACGTCGTTAAGGATGAACGGAGTAGCTGCAGCTACCGCAGGCAAACGAACAATCAGCCTATCCTTAAGCGCGTGAACAGAATGGTTAGGTCATCTACAGGTATAAAAAGAGAGGCAGCCGCTATCACAAGAGAAGACGAATATACAACTTAGTGGAGTTAACACTGCTGTGAGCTGTGTGTTTGAGAAACGGATAAGCTGAGTGAAGCAGATAATAAGTGTGTATAAATAATTGTAAAATAAGCCGTTGGCTAAAGACAAAATTGTACAAATAAATTCCTGACGGTTAAAAAGCCGACCAAATAAATCTTGGGAGTTTGTTTAGTAATCCAGTGATCGGA
Source organism: Neoceratitis asiatica (assembly GCA_030068015.2). NCBI lineage: Eukaryota > Metazoa > Arthropoda > Insecta > Diptera > Tephritidae > Neoceratitis > Neoceratitis asiatica. Next base: position 9,097,262 of record CM061530.1, on the reverse strand, counting down.
CTCGAAGATTTTGGAAAATATTCGAGGTGAATTTAGCAAGTTCGTAACAATATAATGGAATGAAAAAGCGAATTTGGGGAATTGGCACCAACCGCAGGCACGAGCCGCGGGTTGCCTGTCAACTACTTTGCTACATTTCCTTGAATTTTGAGCAAAACCGCTAGTTTTTAGTTGAGTGTGTTGCCGTGCTAAATATGTCTTCGATAAAAGTTATGAATTTGTTTACAGAGTTTACCTTAAGTTTAAGAAGATTAAAAACACAAACGAATTTATTGATGGACATGTAATGTATTTATTAGCTTTATTACTACGGCGGGTATAAATTAAAAATTTATGAGCGTTTTAGATATTTATATATGACTTAGTAGTTTGTGTAGAATGCATGTACCTGAATTATATGATATATTTGAAAATGATTTGGTTTTGATTGAGTTTTATTTCATTTACCTTTTTTTGGGATTGTTTTCGTTTTGCTACTTTTTGAGTCATGCTTTTTAGTTCAAGTTGTAAATTTATTATTCATTTCAGTCATATTTATTACATCCCTGATTGAAAAAGTGGACTATTTCGGCCAGGTGATCTCAGCTGTTTTTTGACCATATGATAGTGTGGCGAAAATGCGATGCAAATGTCAGATGAAAGAGAGAAGCCGACAACTGGCGTATTCTAGAGCGTAAAACTAGACGTTATCGTAAAGAGAAAGATTAGATTATTCTAGGCGGTTGGTTGCGAGCAACCGATTTGTATATAAGGGCGACAAACGAGTGCAGAGTGAGTCAGTAAGTAATCAGTCGTGAAGTAAACGCGTTGGAGATTACTTTACAGTAAAGTAATAGAAACATACATTGTGAAAGTTATACACAAGGGATCGTAAATAGTAAAGTGAATTGTAATTGAATTGTGAAATGCTGAGTAATAAAAGGACATTTAATAAATTCTTTATAAATAAAGAAACTGCAAATTAAGTTGGCGATTTTTATTTAACAATCCAGAGATCTTACCCGAAGGATTTGGGAAATCTTCGAGGTGGATTCAGCAAGATCGCAACAATAGTTTATCTACTTGTTGGGCTATACGATCTCAAAATGTCAGTGCGTCTAGTGTTAGGTGATGTGCAGAAAAAAAATTTCTTCTTTTCTTTGTACCAAATTTTTTTGTAACGAATTTAATCAGGTAACCATAATAATTCGTGTGGCCTTTTCACGGGACTGTCAATTAAGGTGCCAAACTTTGTTATTCGGCTTCTTTATTGTTGCCACAATTATCTATTTTGTAAACACACAGTTTACTCCGCTTCTTTTATACCAGTGTTGTCACTACCGAGTTCACTACTCAATTGAATATATGCGATGCAGTTCGCCACTCGTTACAGAAACATCACTAAAATGTTCTATATTGTTACGATCTTGCTGATTAACCTCGATGATTTCCTTAATCTTTCGGGTACGACCTCTGGATTGTTAAATAAAGTCGCCAACTTAATTTGCAGTCTCTTTATTTATAAAGACTTAATTAATGTCCTTTTAGTTATTCGGTAATTCACAATTCAATTACAATTTACGTTACTATTTACAATCACTTGTATACAACTTTCACAATGTACTGTTTTTATTACTTTACTGTAATGTAATCTCCACGAGCTTAATTCACAACTGATTCACGACTGATTGCTGACTGACTGACTTGCAGTCGTATGTCGTCCTTATATACTAGTTTGTTACGTGAAAACGAAACCCCTGGAATTATTGCGTCGTTTACGATAATCGTCGTTTACGATAATCGCCTCTTACGTTCTAGAACGTGCCAGTTGTCGGCTCCTCTCTTTCATCTGTCATTCGCTTCGCATTTTCGCCACACTGCCCTCCACCTAAGTCTGATCGTCCCGATCAGACACATTCGCTGTTCCAAACGCAGCAAGCCTCTCTAGGTGGATCACTTTCATCTTGCTTCCTGGGCTCCCAACATTCTGGATTCGATACACTGCATCATTCAGCCGTTTGATTACCTTATATGGACCCTCCCAAACGCATTGAAGTTTTTGGGACAAACCTCTCTTCCGTTGTGGACTGCACAGCAACACCAAATCTCCACTTTGGAAGCCTTCAGAGTTCATCGCTTTGTCATACCTGGCCCTCAATTTGTAATGGTTTCGTGGTTTTGGCTCTTTAGTTGCTATGCACTTCTTGCAGTTAGCAACCCACTCAGCAATCGATTGACGACAACCAACCCAATAGAACCTCTGCTTGATCTTCTCCAGCATTTTCCTAATGCTTAGATGCTCTCCACGAGGACCATTGTGAAATTTCCTAAGAATATCCGGAATTTTTAACCTCGGAACTACTATAAGCTTCCGAGAGCACTGGCCATCTTCACTTTCCCATACTCTATGCAAACAGCCAGATATTAACTCTAAACTGTTCCATTGTGCCCAGTATGCCTTCGCGATGGAACTTCCCTTTGCCATTTGTTCTTTACTTGGCCGTCTGTTCACCTCCAATCCGCGCATTACCAATTCCAAGTCTGGGTCTTCTTGCTGACATTTTCTTAAGTGGCTTGCCTCCCACTTTCCTGCTCGTGTAATTGTTATTCGCTGGACGTCTATTATACCCTCAGCTTTTGAGCATCGTTTGCATCGTCTTTCCTCTCTGTTGGAGCCCGACTGGCATTCGCGTGCGAAGTGACCTGCTTCACCGCAACTGAAGCACTTTCCATCTTGATTCTTAACACCACAACGATTCATTCCTGCTATCGACTTCAGAGTTTTCAATATTTCAGTCCTCACATCTGGTGTTTCTACCTCCAAACGCTTCACTTTTTGGGCCGGCTTACATAGCAGTGCCGCTGCTTCACGTGTCTGAGCATACGCAACCGTCTCAGCGAATGTTAACTTTGGATTCGCATAAGTCTCTCGCTTGGTGTACACGTCTTTAATTCCGCTGATGAACCTCTGGATTTTTAATCTTTCGAGATATTCAGCCGACGCATGCCCTGTGGCTAAATGAGCCAATCTCTCGATCTCAAAAGCATATTCCTGTAGAGATTCATTATGTTTTTGGTCACGCTGTTCCAGCTCCATGTGGTAAATTTGCCTTCTGTGTTCGCTACCAAAGCGTCTTTCCAGGGCTCGCATTACTGCGCCATAGTTATCCCTCTTACATTCGGGAATAGTCAGCAAAATATCCGCTGCAGGTCCTTTCAACGTGACAAATAGCGCAGCGGATTTTTCCTCGATGGTCCAATTATTTAACTCAGCCGTCTTCTCGAACTGGAGCTTGAAGATCTGGAATGGAGCTGTGCCGTCAAAGGATGGTGTTTCTACCCACGGGCCGTTCATCGATCTGGCTGGACGATGCAACTGCAAATCTCGGACACGTCGCCCGAGCTCGTTGATTTTGGCTTCAATTAATTGTTCTATTTTTTCTTGTCGACCGTGCAATTCGTTGACTTTGCTCTCAATTAGATCCTGTCTTTCCTTAAGTTCTGCATTGTCTTTCTCCAGATTTTGCTGTATTTGCGGGATAGTTCCTCCTAAGGATGATATTTGCTCGCTCTGTTCAACCATTTGTGATGTAATGCTGTCATTCATTTTAGACATTTGGGCATCCAGCTTTTGTGATATGCTGGCATCGATTTGTGACATGTTCGCGTTCATTACCGACATATTTTGTAAATTACGGGCATCCTGTGTATCCATCTTTTCTGATATCTTGGCATCCTGTGCATCCAATTTTTGTGAAATTGCAGCCAATAACATGTTCATTTCAATACCCGCAGATGAGCTAGGAGCCTTTTCTTGAATCTTACTTGATGGCTGCTCTAACTCTTTCGCAGAATCACTAGCCTCTTCCTTGTCAACATCCTTCAGGGATACATCTTCATCCTCGCGGCGGAATTCGTATTGGTTCAAGTCGATACCTTCGACTTCCATTGCTTCTCGCAGTCTCGATTGCAGCTCTGCCTTATTTCCTGTTGTAGACAATCCTCGCTTTGCCAACTCCTTCTTGAGAGGAGGTATCGTCAAATCTTGAATCTTCACCATTTTTCAATAATTATCCTTTGGAATTTATTTAACAATCCCACTTCTGACACCAATTGTTACGATCTTGCTGATTAACCTCGATGATTTCCTTAATCTTTCGGGTACGACCTCTGGATTGTTAAATAAAATCGCCAACTTAATTTGCAGTCTCTTTATTTATAAAGACTTAATTAATGTCCTTTTAGTTATTCGGTAATTCACAATTCAATTACAATTTACGTTACTATTTACAATCACTTGTATACAACTTTCACAATGTACTGTTTTTATTACTTTACTGTAATGTAATCTCCACGAGCTTAATTCACAACTGATTCACGACTGATTGCTGACTAACTGACTTGCAGTCGTATGTCGACCTTATATACTAGTTTGCTACGTGAAAACGAAACCCCTGGAATTATTGCGTCGTTTACGATAATCGTCGTTTACGATAATCGCCTCTTACGTTCTAGAACGTGCCAGTTGTCGGCTCCTCTCTTTCATCTGTCATTCGCTTCGCATTTTCGCCACAATATGAATGAGTAACGAACATTCAAGGTCATTTTAGAATATGCTTAGTATCGACTTCTCACTCTTATATTCGAAATTTTTTTTAAGGCATTTTTGTCGTTTAATCGTTGCGATTACGCACAGAGTTTGAAAAATTCGTTTTATATAAAAGCATTTCCTACTTCTTCCCAAAATACGGTCAGAGATAAACAGCGATGGCAGTTATTAACTTATCATAATGTAACGAACTTGCTAAATTCGCCTCGATTATTTTCTTAATCCTTCGAGTCCGATCACTGGATTACTAAACAAATTCCCAAGATTTATTTGTTCGGTTTTTTTGTCTTTCAGGAATTTATTTCTATGGTAATTACAATTTTCTTATTTAACAAATCTTTATCATACACAATTATTATCTGCTTCACTCAGCTTATCCGTTTCTAAAACACACGCTAGGACTGAGTCTTCAACTTCATTCATTTCAAATAGCTGCTGCAGCTCCTTTTATACCTCAACAGCGTGTATTTGCTGTCTACCCTTTTGCTTGTCCTTGGTATGGGTAATTTGCATTATACGGCCGCTTCTTTATTTTCTGTCCTTCCGGGAAATTTTATTTACATTGTCAACAGTTTTGTTTGTCCTTGGTATGGGTAATTTGCATTATACGGCCGCTTCTTTATTTTCAGTCCTTCCGGGAATTGCATTTACATTGTCAATAGTTTTGTTTGTCCTTGGTATGGAATTTTCGTCACACTGCCCTCCACCTAAGTCTGATCGTCCCGATCAGACATACCATCTGTTCCAAACGCCGCGAGCCTTTCTAAGTGAACCACTTTCATTCTGGTCCTTGGTTTCCCAACAGTCTGTATTCGATACACTACGTCGTTCAACCGTTTTATTACTTTGTAGGGGCCTTCCCAATTGCAATGCAGCTTCGGGGACAATCCTTTCTTCCGTTGTGGGTTATACAGCAGCACTCGATCGCCTTCTTGAAAACCCTCGCAGTTCATCGCTTTATCATATCTGGCCTTTGTCTTGCTGCTAATAACTTCGGTTCGCTGTCTCACAAGAGCAAGTATCTCCCTCAGCTCTTCTTCTAGGGCAGTTGGCGCCCTCTCTCCAATTCTTCTAGCATCGCCACTTACTCCAAACTTCAAATCACTAGGCAGCCGAAGTTCACTACCGAAGAGAATCTTTGCGGGTGTTTTACCTGTTGTCTCGTGTACCGCTGACCGAAATCCCATCAGAAACAGCGGTATGTGGATATGCCAATCATCTTGATGTTTGTCCACGACCTCCCTCAAGTGCTCTTCCAGGGTTCGATTGAAGCGTTCTACCATGCCATCTGATTGAGGATGCAGAGCTGTCGTTCGGGTTTTTCGAATACCCAGTATCAAGCATACTTCCTTGAACACTGCCGATTCAAAGTTTCTTCCCTGGTCCGAGTGCAGTTCTAAAGGCGCACCGTATCTGGAAACCCAATTGTAAGTGAATGCATTCGCTACTGTTTTGGCTTCCTGATTTGGAATTGGGTAGACCTCCGGCCATTTGCTAAAGTAGTCCATAACCACAAGAATGTATTTATTTCCTTGCCTGCTCATAGGAAATGGACCGGCTACATCCATGGCAACCCGCTCAAATGGTGCGCCTGAGTTATACTGCTTCATCTGACCATGACTTCGTGACTTTGGCCCTTTAGCTGTAATGCACTCCCTGCAGTTAGCAATCCACTCAGCGATAGATTGACGACAACCAACCCAGTAGAACCGCTGCTTTATCTTTTCCAGCGTTTTCGTAATGCCTAAGTGTCCACCACTAGGACCATTATGGAATTCCTTGAGAACGTCCGGAATCCTTAACCTCGGAACTACTATTAGTTTTCGGGAGCACTGGCCGTCTTCACTTTCCCATATTCTATGCAAACAGCCAGATATCAGCTCTAAACTATTCCATTGCGCCCAGTATGCCTTTGCTATTGGACTTCCTGCTGCCATCTGTTCCTTATCTGGCCGTCTGTCCATCTTCAGACCATGCATTAATAGTTTCAAATCTGGATCTTCCTGCTGATATTTCCGTAGATGACTTGACTCCCACTCTTCCGCTGGTGTAATTGTCATTAATCGGACGTCTATTATGTCTTCTTTGCCTTCCGCTTTGGAGCAGTGCTTACATTCCAAGCTACATGGTCGACGAGACATGGCGTCAGCATTCCCGTGAGTATTCCCTTTGCGGTGCTCTATACTGTAGTCGTAACTTTGCAGTCTCTCAATCCATCGGGCTAGCTGTCCTTCCGGATTCTTGAACTGTAGTAGCCACTTCAGCGCTGCATGATCTGTTCTAACTCGGAAGTGTTGGCCATACAGGTACTTGTGGAAATGTTTGATGCAATCCACCAACGCTAATAGTTCTCTCCGTGTTACGCAATAGTTCCGTTCTGGTTTCCCAATAGACCGGCTATAGTACGCAACTATCTTCTCCTGTCCATCAATCACTTGTGAAAGTACACCTCCCAGGGCGTAGCCACTAGCATCTGTATCCAGAATGAATGTTGCACCTGGAACCGGGTACGCTAGCATAGGCGCAGTGCAGAGCCTTTCCTTTAGAGCTTCGAAAGCCTGATCTTGTTCTCTGTTCCACTCAAAGGGTCTATTTTTCCTGGTGAGCTCGTGGAGACTATTAGCAACACTGGAAAAATTCGGAACAAATCGGCGATAGTAAGTACACAGGCCCAAAAAGCTCCGTAATTCATGTAAATTCCTGGGCCTTGGCCAATCCTTCACTGCTTCTATTTTCTCCTTTGCTGTACAGACGCCCTCGGTGGTTATATGATGACCTAGATAATTAACCTCTTTCTTAAATAGCGAGCACTTTTTAGGACTAAGCTTAAGGCCAGCGCTAGCTATCCTCTGAAAAACTTCTTCCAAATTAGCCAAGTGTTCCTCAAAGCTTTTGCCAAGTACGATGATGTCGTCAAGATACACCAGACAAGTTTTCCAATGCAGTCCTTTAAGCACATGATCCATTAATCTTTCGAAGGTTGCAGGAGCGTTGCATAGTCCGAAGGGCATCACCGTGAGTTGCCAAAGACCGTTTCCAGCACTATAGGCAGTCTTCTCCTTATCTCTCTCACTTACTTCCACTTGCTAATAGCCGCTCTTAAGGTCGAGTGTTGAGAACCATTCCGTGCCAGTTAACGAGTCCAGAGTATCATCAATCCTGGGAAAAGGATAGCTGTCCTTCTTTGTCACATCATTTAGTCTTCGATAATCCACGCAGAACCGCAGCTGGCCATCTTTCTTCTTTACGAGCACTACCGGCGAGCTCCATGGACTTTCGGATGGTTCAATAATACCGCTTTTACTCATTTCCTTTATTATTTGGCTTACAGCTTCACGTTTGGCTAGTGGAACACTTCGAGGAGCCTGGCGAATCGGCCTAGCGTCACCAGTATCAATACAATGTTTCACAACGTTGGTCCTGCCTGGGTTTTTGCCATCCTTGTCGAATATATTGGATTATTTGCACAGAAGTTTCTTGGCCTTATGCTTGTATTCCTTGGTCTAGCAAGAAGTCTACTCCTATGATGACTTCATCAACAATCTGCGCGATTATGAACTGATGTAAAACCGCAACATTTCCTATCGCGCCTTCGCATGTTATCTCTCCTACAACTTGGGAGTCCTCGCCAGTTGCCGTCCTCAATCTTGCTCCAGGCAATGGCCTTACTTCTTTGTTGATTAGGTCGTATCTAAGGATGGAGTGCGATGCGCCCGTATCAACACATATCCACCAATTGTCACGTTGCTCGCCTTCCTACCAATTCGAGAGACGGAGATTATTGGGCATTCAATTGCAGGAGCCAGCATACGCCCCTTTCGGCTGGCTCGTTTTAGTTTAACGACTGGTTAGAGTCGGATTCGTTATCTTCAACCCTTCGTTTTCGTCGTGCTGAATTGTTGTTTCTGCTCGAGTCCGTCTTGCATTCCCTCGCGAAGTGGCCTGGCTTCCCACAATTGAAACATTTGCCAGCTTGATTCTTCTTTCCATCGATTGATTTTAGGGTTTTCAGAATCTCGTTCATCACATCTGGTGTTTCTACTTCCACACGACTGACTTTTTAGGCTGGTCTGCTTATAAGTGAAGCCGTTTCACGGGTTTGGGCATAGGCGACAGTCTCAGAGAATGTTGATTTTGGATTTGCGTATGTCTCTCGTTTGGTGTAGATATCCTTTATTCCACTGATAAACCTCTGTTTTTTCACCCTTTCGAGGTGTTCACCAGATGCGTCTCCAGTAGCTAGATGAGCCAATCTCTCAATTTCGGAAACATATTCTCGCAGAGATTCATTGGGTCTTTGGTCGCGTTTCTCCAACTCCATCTGGTAAATTTGTCTCCTATGTTCGCTTCCATATCGTCTTTCCACGGCACGCATTAATGCGTCGTAATCATCTCTCTCATATTCTGGGATTGTCTGTAAAATTTCCGTTGCAGGTCCTTCCAACGCAACGAATAGTGCAGCGGATTTTTCCTCAATGCTCCAATTATTTGCTATTGACGTCTTTTCGAATTGAAGCTTAAACACCTGGAACGGAATTGTGCCGTCAAAGGAGGGTGTTTTTATCCTGGGAGCGTTCATCGAAGTGGTTGGACGATTCAAGTGCAAATCGCGGACGCGACCTTCCAATTCGTTGATTTTGGTCTCAATAAGCTCCTCTATTCTGTCTTGCCTTTCCTCGATTACGTCCTGTCTCTCCTTGAGTTCTGTGCATTCTTTAACAACACTCTCCTGAAGCTGTATGAGCCGGGATGAAATACTCGCTTCTTGATCTTGCATTTGCGATGAAATGTGGGCATTCATTTGTGACATGTTGGTATCCTGTTCATCCAACTTCTGTAGCAACTTGGCATCCTGTTCATCCAACTTCTCTGAAATGTTGGTATTCATTTGCGACATCTTGGCATCCTGTGCATCCAACTTTTGTGACATCTTGGCATCCTGTTCATCCAACTTTTGTGACATCTTGGAATCCTGTTCATCCAACTTTTGTGAAATTGCAGCCAGTAACATGTTCATGTCCATACTCGTAGATGAGCTAGGAGCCTTTTCTTCAACTTTAGTTGCTGACTGCTCTGAATCTTCCGTAGTCTCAACAGCCTCTTCCTTCTCCATTTCTTTCTTGGATGTCTCCTCGTCCTCACGGCAGAATTCATATTCGCTCAAATCTATGCCTTCTGCTTCCAAAGCTTCTCGCAGCCGTGATTGTAGTTCAGCCTTATTCCCGGTTGAAGATAATCCCCTCTTCGCCAATTCCTTTTTGAGCGGTAGTATCGTTAAATCTTGAATCTTGACCATTTTCAAATATTTTTGTTGTTGTTTTTTTTTCGGAATTTATTTAGCAATCCCACTTCTGACACCAGTTGTAACGAACTTGCTAAATTCGCCTCGATTATTTTCCTAATCCTTCGAGTCCGATCACTGGATTACTAAACAAACTCCCAAGATTTATTTGTTCGGTTTTTTTGTCTTTCAGGAATTTATTTCTATGGTAATTACAATTTTCTTATTTAACAAATCTTTATCATACACAATTATTATCTGCTTCACGCAGCTTATCCGTTTCTCAAACACACGCTAGGACTGAGTCTTCAACTTCATTCATTTCAAATAGCTGCTGCAGCTCCTTTTATAGCTCAACAGCGTGTATTTGCTGTCTACCCTTTTGTTTGTCCTTGGTATGGGTAATTTGCATTATACGGCCGCTTCTTTATTTTCTGTCCTTCCGGGAAATTTTATTTACATTGTCAACAGTTTTGTTTGTCCTTGGTATGGAATTTTCGTCACAATATTGTTACAATTTTACCGAATCAACCTCGATGGTTTCCCAAATCCTTCGGGTGCGATTACTGGATTGTTAAATAAAAGTCGCCAACTATATTTGCAGTTTCTTATTTTATGAAGAATTTATTCTTTGTTCTTTTCACAATTCACTTCACTATTTACAATCGCTTGTATTACAACATTCACAATGTACTCTTTCATAGTACTTCACTGTAATGTAATCACCAACGCGTTTACTTTACGACCGATTGGGTTTGCAGTTGTGTGTCGCTCCTATATACTAGTCGGTTGTTTGCAACCAACCGCCTGGAATAATCGAATCGTTTGCGATAACGAATGTTCTCGATTTATGCTCTAGGTCATGGCAGCTATCGGCTTCTCTCTTTAATCTGACATTCGTTTCGCATTTTCGCCACAATATATAAAATATTGATTTATGATTGGCAACGTTGAGATATATTTCTCACTAAACAAAAAAAATTACGTTTTTCCAAACTTCAACATATAACATCCTATAATCATCCTGTGACCTCACCGGTTTCTGGTATATTGATACTAGTAGGGTTTCACACCACTAAAAGAAATAGTGGGCATTTTCTTCTTTCGGGCGGCAGGCTTGGGTAAACTTGCCATAATTATGGTCTCACCCTCAAATTTACATTCAAATATATGTTCTTATGTATAAGTTTTATATGTATGTGTACGATAAGCAGACACAATACGCTGCCCAACCAATTCGATAGAGGCTTGGATAAAATACTGAATTCCGCTTTTTCAGATAATTATGACTCGGTTTGCCGCTATGGTGAAGAGAGCTGAGCAACAAGCTCCCCGCTACCCACAGCCGTGTCGCCTTTGCGAGAGCAGGCATCCTATAAGGCTCTGCCCGGTATTTCGGGGAAAACACCCCGAAAACCGACTTCGCGAAGCAATATTAGGCAAGTACTGCATGAATTGTTTGTGTTAGCACACGGAGTCGAATCGTGCACGAGCACAGCAAGATGTAGGCGATGCCAAGGAAAGGCCATGGAGTCTGCAAGTGGCCGAAGAAGTGGACTCCGTCGCCACGATCTCAATTAATGTGTCCGAAATTGAGGACGGGTTGATCTCTGGAGCGGAAACTAGGCCTTTCCGCCCGGATGAACAAAGGGAATCGGAATCCCGGACCCTCCTGTCCCATGAGAGACGTCGGCAAAGTGGAGCGGAATCACGGCCTTTCCGCTCACAGCACACAATTACGAGAAGACGTGGAGCGGACTGCCGCCCACAACACACAATTACGCGAAGACATGGAGCGGAACCACGAACGTTTCGCCCACCATCACAGGAACTTTGTCGCAGGAGATAATCCCGGCCCGCACAACTACCAGTAAATTTCAGAAGCGGACAGCGCAATATTTCAGGACCTCCATCGTTTGCCGTCCAACCTATGACAGCCGTATCACCTACTGAGGTGGTGAGAGTTGAAGCAGGGGGACGGCTGCATCTAATACGGGCCATAATCGATGCCTGTTTCCCGAACTCCATTATCGTCTGCGACTTAGCCGAGGAGCTCCGACTCGACATCTCGAATTACGGAATCCAACGTAACAGTCCAATTTCTTAGTACACCACCCTAAACTAAATGCACCGCGTTATACACACATTGTTTTACACATACATACATGTACATATTCACTATCATATTCAAACGAAAAACTGCACTTTTACCGGTAGAACATTTTCCTTTTTAAACCGGAACTAACTAACCGATATGATGGTTGGTAGAATTTCCTTTTATTTTTCACTTTCTCTTGATATTTCTCATGAATGGTTTAAAAATTCTGAATATATTATTGAAATATGTAATTCACAAAACTAATTCAATTCGTTCTTAAATTCTTTATTTTAACACGAGCAAACCCACTGGGGTATATACTATTATATGCGCCACGGGTTTCCAATTTTTGATGCTGTTTTTCTTCTTTTTATTTGTTTATGCTATGACATTTGGGAACGTCAATATTCGCCTATTAATTTAATTATCCTTGAGCTGATATAGGTTGAATTTTTAGAACATACTCCAAAATCACATTTGGTTTTTCCGTCTTCACATTTCATACGTATACGTAAGATTGCGCAGAAATTACCTGTGTTTTTACTGATATATTCATAATCGTCAGTTCCTCGTAATGCTAACTCTTACCGACCACAACGTTTTATAACTTCTATTATGGGTATAAGTCTTGTACTGGAATCAGGAATATATTTTTTCAGGTTCTCAAAAAATTGCCAGCAAATACTATACTGCACAAATAATAATGGCATTTTAAGTGTGTTTCAAAGCTTTGACTGCATTTTTTCATCTCATAAAGGGTTCAGATACAAGCGATCCCGATTTTTGGTGTACACAACATTTACAGTTAATATCTATATAAATTATTTGTTTTTAATTATTCAATTTATACTCTTTACAAATTCTTATATTCTATACAAAATTTAAATAACAAAATTACTGAATAAATATCCTTCCCGAAATGCAATTACATTTTACATAAAAATTTCATTCGATTTAAAATCTTCCTCATCAACCCATGAATAATATTGAGTGCTACTCATTTACATATAATATTTTGGACGTACTACAGCTTGGTAGTTCTTCTGCAATTACACATACAATACTTTAATTATCAATATTATGCTTATTAAAACAACGCAAACTGGAATTTGACACAATCACGGAAGGAAAATTCAGAAAATTTTTAACAAAACGAGCTGATTGATTGAGTTAGGCTAAAAGTGTGGAAAACAGTATTTACGTAATGAAACGACTTTCGTAATTTAACCAACGAGCTACTCAAATGACATGAAGCTGGCACTAACGAGTCGAACTTATTGCGGTATCTATCGCCGCTCTTGTAACTATACTGTAACGATTTTCGTGATTAATCGCAATGATTTTCTTAATCCTTCTTGTTTGATCACTGGATTGCTAAATAAAAGTTCCAATATTTGTTCGTTCTGCTTATTAAAGATCAGGAATTTACTCAATATTTATCAATAATTACAATTCAATTCACTATATAACACCGTTTATTTTACAATTCTTTATAATATCACAGTTATTTTCTGCTGCCGCTCCCTTTATACCTGACGATGACCCAAATATTCTGGTCACGCGCTCTAGAAGATCTGTCCTTCGAATTTGGGACATCCGTCACACTGTCCTCCACCTAAGTCTGATCGACCTGATCCTTCCCAGGTGAACCACTTTCATCTTGTTTCTTGGTTTGCCGACGACCTTGATTTGATAATTCGTGTTACTTACCCGGTTCATTACTTTGTACGGACGTTCACGTTTGCATTGCAAGCCTTTCTTCTCTGCAGAATTGTACAGAATACTAAATCTCTTTTTTGCAGTTTTTCGGGATTCTTTGCCTTCATACATATATAGATATTTTCTTTCTGCTGCTCGTTCTTTGCCATTCTTAACGTTGTAAGAAGGATAATGGCCACAACTTAGCAGTACTTTCATATTGACGTGCTACATCATTATTTTCTTTAAGTCGATCTTCATTTCGTGACTAAGCCCACACCAAGTATTGTTTCATCTAAGATTTCTAATATGAGCTCATGTTACACTGTCATATTCCCAATTATGACTTCATACGTGGCTTTTCCTACAACATTGGTATCCTCACTAGTTACTGTTATCAACTTACTTCCATGCAATGGGCTTGCTTCCTTAGTGATCAAGTCAGAACGAATGATGAAATGTGGCGCGCCCATATCCATAGTTAGTACTCGCTAATATCCATCCACATATCCACCGACAATAACGTTGATCGCTTCATTATCGATCTGCGAGGTATTCATTCTCAACTGTATGTTTTCGAGCTCCTTCTTGCCTGGTAAAGCGTCACAGTCAGCATCCTTCCATCCATCCAGCGTCACGGACGAAGCATCCTTGCCTTCTACATTTGTAGCTCATCCTAGTACTAATCTTTTTGGCGTTTGGACCACTTCAACATTTTTCTTTGAGGAGTTTCGGCGTTTTCAATATTCTTTTTCACATCTGAGCTTTCCAATTTCCAAAGTAGCCGCCTTTTCGAACTTTAGCTTAAAGATCTGGAAAGGGATTGTTTCATCAACGGATGGGGCGTTCACTGAAGAGATTGAACGTTTTAAATATTCAAATACGAATTTTGGACACGGTCTTGCAATTCGTTGACTTTGATATCAATGAACTTCTCTATTTCATGTTACCGCTCCTCGATTTTGTCTTGTGGCACTCATTTGTGAATTTGCAGCCAATAGAATCTTCATATATATCCCGTAGATGAACAGATACCTTTTTTCAATCTTTCTTGCTGACTGCTCTAAATCTTTCGCATCGTCAACAGTCTCTTCCTTCTTTATATCCTTAGTGGATATCTCTCCGTCCTCACTACGGAATTCAAATTGGCTCAGGTCAATACCTTTGGCTTCCATAGCTTCTCACAGCCGTGATTGTAACACCATCTTATGCCCGGTTGAAAATAATCCTCACTTCGCCAATTCATTTTAGAGGGGAGCATCGTCAAATCCTGAATCTTGAAGATTTTCAGTAAGTCCAGGATTTATTTAGCAATTCCACTTCTGACACCAATTGTAACGATTTCCGTAATTAATCTCGATGATTTCCCAAAACCAGTTCGATCACTGGATTACAAAATTCAGTACGCTCTGATTATGACATTTATAATTTTTGGTGCGTTTCGTAAGATTTTACCTTTTTTTGAACAGAAATGCCTATAAATAAAACGGGAATATTAGTTGCACGAAATCTTTTCAATATACTCTTTCCGAAAATGTAAGAGTCGTTGTTTCTACCAGTTGACTCAACATTTATATATTTAAGTAAATTTTCACCTGTAACAAGTTTACGCATTACACTTTTATTAAATATTTTTAATAAAAGCTTCAATACACCCGCCAACAAGTTCCCAGAATACCAACCCTTGTAATTGTAATAGTCTATTGCATCTACGTTTGGTGGTTTGAAATTCTATGCTCCAAGGCATTAAAATCCAAGGCGAGCAAAATTATCAACAACTTTTCTGGTTTCACGTTAATTTGGAAGATAAAAAATAATGCAGTCTGATAGATTTGGCATATTGCTTGACAAAACTCTAAAACCATTGTACTGTAGGTGCATCCACTCCGAATAGATTTTCAACAGTTCTGTACTGAGCTGCAGATCCCAATGCATATTAAGAGTTAGAAGCTTCTTTTTTTGATGGTAAATACATGGCCGCAAATGACTGTAGATATTTTCGATGCCTCGAACTTTGTCACATATTCTTCAAAAACATTTCTATTGAGTCGAAGTCTTCTTTAAAATTATTCTCGTCCATTGAAGAAATCACGCTACAAAAAGCTCTATGGCGATCCTATAAGGGCGCCATAAGATTAGCGTGTAACAAAACCTAAAGAGTAAGGAAAATTACTATTCCAAAGAGAGAAATTTACTGAGCTTTCATTGAACAGGAATTCATAAAACGTCGTAAGTTGCTTTTGAGAAAAATTAGGTACAATTAGCTTACTAAATATTATACTGCTGCGACGCACAGTGACTCGTTTTGTATACGCTACTACGACTACTACATTGGCGTAGGCAGCGCTTGCGCAATTGGAAATAGCAAACGAAACCAGGTCCTTCTGAACTTGATCTTTTTAACGAAGTGGTCTTCTTCCTCCTTCTTATTCCATGTGCGGATACTACATCGCAAACTTTCAAAGCGGGAGTGCTTTCATCAATTCGAACGACATGACTTTGCCATTATAGCCGCTGTTTCTTTATTCGCTGTACTATGTCAATATTGTCATATAACTCGTCGAGCACTCCTAGTGCCGTCCCACTGGATGTCCAAATCGTCCCCGCTTCTGCACTATACAGAAGGATGAGAATGATGAGCGAATTGTATAATTTGGCTTCGGTTCGTCGAGAGAGAGGACTTTTACTTTTCAATTGCCTACTCAGTCCAAAATAGCACCTTTTGGCAAGAGTAATTCTGCGTTGAATTTTAAAAGTAACACTGAAAATATCTATCACTTCAAAGTTATAACTTTCAACAGTGACGTGGGATCCAAGACGCGAGTGCGCTGACTGTTTTTTTGCTGACAGGAGATATTTCGCCTTGCCCTCGTTCACCACGACACCCATTCGCTTCACATCTTTGTCTAACCTGGAGAAAGTGGAACTAACGGTGCAGTTGCTATGACCAATGATATCAATATCATTGGCATACACAAGCAATTGCGTCTATTTAGCTCTGCAGCTCTTATTAGTTTTTCCATCATAAGGTTGAAGAAATCACACCACACGATAAAGAGTCACCAAGCGATGTCAGCTTTTAATCGTTCGAGGACATCAACCAGCTGGGCAGCGGCACCATTAAAAGATCGGACATTGCAGGTGCACGCCTTCAAATCGGGATACTTTCACTGTGGCAGCATTTTCATGTGGTGGGTTTAAACCCCTGCGTATAACCTAAGGCTGGGTAGGGGGCTTCGCCTTCTTACTTTAACTCACTTCCAAACGGATTTTGTTGGCTACACAGAGAATGCTTAGTCTAAGACCGGAATCTGGCAACTCCCAGATGATGACAGTCAAAAGCTTTCTTCACTTTCGTGAACTTTGCACATAGATCAATCTGGACCGAAACGGCATTCTTTTTTTAAAATTATTTAATGAATAATTGGTATATATACAGATGATTGCATGCGCTTCAACCTGCAATTACATTATATTGAGTATCAATGCAAATGCATGACAAAATCAAAATTTAGTAACATATTATTTCCAAATATACTTGTTTAGATCAGAGCATTATAAAAGTTGCAAGTCTACGCTAAATTTTTGCAATGGAAACTTTTCATTGTCTTGCATTTTAAATTACCTAAGATTAATATTTAAGGTTTAGTAATATTAAAATACAATTAGTGAAAGAAGGCATTTCCAGCGCAAAATATTAGCTTCAAAGGTAAAAAATTGAGATGTCGCCAGATACTATGGAAGACTCAATTACATATTATTGCGGTTTCCTATAATATATTTTGTTCAAATTAAATGTTTAAATTATGAGTTCTAACTAATTTTCAACTAATACAAAACTTATATTTCTTAAATTGAACACACACAAAAAATTAAGCTTTTTAATGGGTTGGTCCCTGTTCCACTTTCACAAATTATTCAAAACTATTCCCGAATCCAGGTGAATACACACACAAAACTTTGTTAACACACTTACGGAAGATTTTTACATATAAAATTTACAAATTTTATATATAATATTTTATATATATAGACAAGCCTTCACAACATTTTATTTCACAATATATACATATCGTGGTCTCATACAACCGTATGATACATAAAATGTAATACAACAATTTTGTTCAGCTAGCTTGTTCTGATCTATTCACTGTGCGATTGTGTATACGCATTTGATATGCCCCTATGTATGTCCCGTAGACCAGATCACACATTCACAGTGTTTGGTATTTGCCTATTGTAGCGGCTAGACTATCGCTTACCTATGTATATAAGCGGAGCGATTGAAAAATTTGTCTATATTTAGAACGTAACGTTTTTCTTAACTACCCTCGATAATTTCCCAAATCCTTCGAGTCCGATCACTAGATTGCTAAATAATATTCCAAGATTTGTTCGTTTGGCCTCTGTCAGGAATTTACTCAACGTTTATTTAGTCTTCAATAATTACAATTCTTTACTATACCCAATGGCTTATATTACAATTCTTTATGACACATAATTATATATAATAACACATAATTATTAATAATAATTATTTTCTGCTTCACACAGCTTATCCGTTTCTAAAACACACAGCTCACAGCAATGTTAACGCCACTATGTTTTCTACTCGACTCTCCTTGTGATAGCGGCTGCTGCAATTTTTATACCCGAACATGACCCAAACATTCTGTTCGCGCTCAAGAATACGCTGATTATTCGTTTGCCTACGGTAGCTGCAGCCCCTCCGTTTGTCCTTAACTTCTATGAACTCATGTAACACTGTGATATTCCCGATGGTGACTTATCTACTGATAGTAACGTTGCTCGCCTTGTTATCGATTTGCCTCGTGGGACCCATATTACAATCGCGGGCGAAGTGTCCTGGCTTTCTACAATTGTAGCAAATCCTGGTTCTCATCAGTCTCGCCGTTTTCGACGTTTCCCAAATTCCCTTCATCACATATGGACTTTCCAACTTCGCACAGTTCGCTTTGTACGCTGGTCTGCACGGCCGTTTACTGTATCTGAGCATAAGAGACAGTCTGAGCAAATGTTGGCTTTGGATTCGCATACGGCTCTCGCCTGCTATAATTTTCTCGTATTCCGCTGATAAACCTCT
The DNA here is from genome assembly GCA_030068015.2 of Neoceratitis asiatica. Taxonomy (NCBI): domain Eukaryota; kingdom Metazoa; phylum Arthropoda; class Insecta; order Diptera; family Tephritidae; genus Neoceratitis; species Neoceratitis asiatica. The sequence goes on along the minus strand of CM061530.1, from coordinate 9,078,493 downwards.
GAATTTTTATCCTCTCGAGGTATTCTCCAAGACTATCTCCATAACCCAAATGAGCTAGTCTCTTAATCTCACAATCACATATTACTAATCACATATTAGTGCCTCGTAGTAAACTCTCTTATATGCAGGAATTATCTGGGAAATTTCCGCTGCAGGTCCATTCAATGACACGAATAGTGCAGCTGACTTTTCCTCCATGCTCCAGTTATTTGCTCTAGCCGTCTTTTCGATCTGAAGCTTAAAGATGGTGCTTTTATCTTATGGGTGCTCTTCGAAATGCGTGGACGATTCAAAAGCAAATCGCAGACCCGACCTTCAATTCGCTAACTTTGGTCGCAATTAGCTCCTGTTTTTTGCTTTGCTGACCTTCCAATTTGTTGACTTTGGTCTCAATGCCGCTCCTCGAGTTTGTCCTGTCTCTCTTTGAGTTCTGCGCATTCTTTGATCACACTCTCCTGAAGCTGTATGAGCCGGGATGAAATACGCTTCTTGCTATTGCATTTGATATGAAATGTGGGCATTCATTTGTGACATGGCATCCTGTTCATCCAACTTCTCTGAAATATTGGTATTTATTTGTGACATTGTCGAATTCTTCTTTTATCTGTCCTTTTTATTTGGAAATCTGGACACACTGCTACTCCTTTTGTCTGCCCTTCGTATTTGGGATTTCAGTCGCAATAATATATGTGAATATGATCTTAATAATATATGCTACTATTCTGATATAAACTTACGCGCAATAACATTAAACGTCAAACTAAACCATGGTTTTGCAACCGCTGGAGCGATTTTCAGTTGTACTAATCCTCTAATTTGTGGTCTGGATATTGATGTCTTTCTAGCATGTAATATTGAAAGGAAGACATGTTAAACTATATTTTTCTTACAATACAATATAAAATTTGTATTATTATTTTATATGTAGCTTTTATTATTATTTATATTTTTTTAAATGCTAGGGCTATACTCAATTCCTACTCTTGCGTCCACGTCGCGCTCTCCGAAAAGGTTGGCAACCCTTTCGCAAGATGCGGTAGCCAACTGGCCTTTGGTCACGGCTAGAAAAGAAAGAGCTTCAGTCGAGCCACTCCGGCATATTCGGTTTAAGGGTTCGCTGAATTATATTTTCAGCGTATGTTCACCAGAAGCCCTACTGCGAGCAGGTATCGGTCTTCAAGCAAATGGCTCGCTATATAAAATTTTTGGGATCCGCAACGGAGGAACCAGCTCCAATTAAAAGTTTAACAATGCCTCGGATGAGACCCCACTATTGATAAATAGCACTACAAACGTATTAAAAACTTTGATTTAAGGGCATGCAATTGAAATATCCAGTTAAATAATTGTGAATGATGCCATCGTAAGACTAAAGGATGGCATCGCTGCCGCACATTGGAGGAAAAATGCTCAAAAGAAATGGAAAAAGGATTATTATAGCTAGCTTAACTATGAACTATATTTTTTTCTATTTTAAGTATATTAAACCATTTGATAAGCTCTACCGCGTAAAATCGAACAACGTATTCCGATCAAAGAAAACCATATTCTCTGGATCACAAAGTTTGTCAGATATCGCTGGTCAACGAAATATGAGAACTGTTTGATAATTCAGTTACTTCTGGAATTCCCACGCAGTTACTTTAAATAAAACACTGCTCCCGTCAACTCCTGTAAACTCCTTTTTGAACAAACTGCGCCATTTAGTTTATGTTTAACAGCTACTAAAAGTAGAAAACCTCGTAAATTTTAACGAAAATGGAAAAAATTGAATTTCGTGTGCTAATTTAGCATTAGTTTTTGCGTAGAAAAACATCACTGAAACCAAAGAAAGACTTGATAAATACAATGGGACACTGCATCGTCAATTCAATGGTTAAAAACTGGTTTACTGAGTTCCGTTGTAGTCGTAACAGTGGAAGTGACGCCAAACATTCAGGTCATATAAAAGGGTTCGTCCCGCCAGAAATCGCCGATAAAATTCAAGAAATGATATCGAACAATCGGGGAATAAAAGAGCATGGGGTGGCTGAGGCTCAAAGGAGTTACATTACATTTTACATGAAAATGTGGACACTCAAATGCTATCCGCGCTATGAGTGCCGCGATTGCTCACACAATCTAAACGTATTTTTGCTAAGTTTCGTTACAGTAGAAGAAACATGGATCCACCACACCACACCAGAGACCAAAGAACAATCAAGGCAGTGGGTTTCGCCGGTTGGGCGTGCATCAAAGAACGCCAAGGTCGGTCTCTCGGCCAACATGGCCTTAGTTGTAGGGATACACCAGGTGTCATTATTATTCAGATCACCGGCGAATATTAGTCAGAGTTTTGGACAGGAAAGGTATTGATTTAAAGCAGAGGTGGCCGTATTTGCCGGAAAAAATGCTGTTCCATCAGGACAATGCATTGGTGCGCATGTGTAGGCACTATTGCAAAAACTCATAAATCAGTCTTGAAGATTCTGGTCGAATGAAGAGGTCATCACAGAAACAAACGCCTATTTAGAGGGCCTTGAAATAACATATTATTTGGAAGGAATACAAAAATTAGAAAAGCGATAGACTAATGTATAGAGCTAAATGGAGACTATGTATAGAGTAAAAAGCTCCTCCTCCTCCATTACCATCCTTCTTTAGGCCCATAATGTATGACGATTTCTAAAGCTTATCTGCAGAGTTTAAATTATATTTAGATATTTCAATTTGTACATTTCTGATCAAAACGGTAGTGATCGTTAAGCCTTGTGCTCAATAAATAAATTCCAAACTCCCTAATACCTGCTAAGATAATAAGTGTACATATATCGAGATACGATACATTTTATAATTGCTAATTTATTTCGAAAGTTCAGGCAGCAGAGTTTGCGCAACTCTTGGTAGCTCTCTTAGCATTTGGGGTGTAATAAGGTCATATCTTGGAGATTTGTTTGAGACCAAACGCTGAGTTGCGTTTTCAGCTTAAAGTGTTGATACTTTAATCGCCACCTAAGTTTCAAGGCTGTTCTCGATTAATTCCGGCAACGTAAAATCATTAGTTGCATCACTTAGCTGGAGTACATTAGTTAAATGCTTTTCTTCGTTGCAACTGGACACGTACCAGTTACAATTTATGTTCCTGATTCGCATGGTCACTCCAACTGTAGGCTTAACGTTCTTATGTACCTTCCAGACTGGGAATTTTTGGTAAAATTTGGCGTCAGTTTCTTTATGTATATTTTGACATTAAAATCTCCTGTTTCTTTTAGGCCACTTTCCAGTTTCCTCTCCATTGTTTTCAACCGCAGCTGTGAGGTACGATAGCGAAATGCTTGCCGTTCTCTCCGCCAGCGATACTTAGTTATTACTAATTATTCTATTTCAAAGATAAATCCTTATCGCGTGACTTCTTTAAGCTACAGAGCTGAATAGAAAAGGTACAGTGTTCTATAAAATCATATAGCTGTTAGAGTACACCGATGATATTGATATCATTGGTCGCAACAACCGCGCCGAGAGTTCCGGTAATGAACGAGGACAAAATGTCAACCCGTCATCAAACAGTGAATCATCGCTTTCACGAACCGGCTTCCACGTCACTGTTGACAGTCATAACTTTTGTAGGTAATGTCGCCTATGCTGGAGCCAGCATTAACATCAAAAAAATGTCAGCCTGGAAATTCGACGCAGAATCACTTTTACCAACAGGTACTACTTTGGACTAAGGAGGCAATTGAACCATACTCATCATTTCCATCCCGCTATATGATGATTTCAGGTGACAAGATCAACGGAAATAGTGTCAATTGATTATTTTACTTTTTCAAAAGTCAAATATAATCAATTGACTTTATTTCTTTATTAAAAACAAAATAAAATCTGTTGACTTCATTGCTACTTAAAATATAGGGTGTTTTTTAAAGAGGTATAGGACTTTAAGTTGGCATTACTTTTCATAATGGCGACCGATTTAACAGCTGTCAAGTGATTTATTCTCAGTTTGGTTTGGCAATTCATCATGAATAGACTCACGCCTGAACAACGCTTGCAAATAGTGCAATTTTATTTCGAAAATAATGGTTCTGTGCGGACAACGTATCGCGCACGAACGAAGCCGCTGGTACAATGAAAGACGAAGCAAGGAAGGTTATAACTAATTCACTTCCTGTTATAGACATGAACATATTGTTGACTGTGATTTAACAACTAACGGTAAATGGGGAACAGATATCATCCTTAACAGGGAAAATTTGAAAAACATTTGAAAACTTTTCTGAAGACAAAAAGAAAATGTTACAGAACTCTTCAAGCTGGCCAAGATAGCTGATGACGAGTTGGGCTGGGGGATTCAAAGATATACTAAAGGAATACAGAAAAGAGGTTCCCAAATGCAAGCGGGAGTCGTGGAAGGAGCTCCGCGGCGAATTAGAAAAGACAACCGAGATAGCCAGCCTAAGGAAATTGCTAAAGGCAATTGAAAGAAAATCAATATGAGTCAATAATATCAACATGTATTACATAATTAATTTTTTTTCAATCCCTAAAATTATATTTTATTGCACATATTTTATTATTAATTTTATTTATCTCAAAGTTACTGCTCCTTATATATATATTTGCATTATGTATATTTATGTTTTTTCATTATATTACAATCGTATCTGGTTTAAGTTTCGGTATAATAAATATAAGGTATTGAGAAAAAGTGTGAAAATATAACGTTTAGTACTTGTGAATGCATGATCTATCTATTTCTATTTAATTCATTCAGTTTCCTATATTTATGAATTATTTTTGTCATCATATGCAGTGATATTTGCATTTTTTACTATTTTAACTTTGAACGAACCTTTATAAATATTCTATATAAATTCCGCTTAGCCGTGGTAGTTGGAGCTAACAAATAATGGTTCCAAAATTTACCATACGCTCGCATTCACATACAGTATTTTAACTTATATATTTACATCTACTTGTATATCATGCCTTTTATAATTTCTCTTTATAGTGAAAAAATAAATTACATTACTGTGTTAGATATATGAGAATTGTGAAATTGCGAACTGTGAAATATACCGACAATAATAAATATACCTTAATACAAAAATTGTGAAACTTCGTATTGAAAGAAAAAACCTATCTTTTTATAAAAAAATGGACTTTCTGGACTCGGCAAATAAACCGGAAACTGCCTATGGAGATAAAAAGCCGGTCCTACCGCAAACAATTGCTTATGGTCCTTCGAGACCAAGTAGACCAGCAGCATATATTACAGTCCACAACCCGACTCTCACGACAGTCGGTTCTACATACCGATCCCTACTTTATCCGGTAAAGGGCTGTCACCCTTTCGGCGACCTAACCTTGTTTAGGTCCTCAGTTAATCGAAGTATTAGTTCGTCAATGGAGCAGCCGGTTTGCCCCAAATCCTTCTTATCAGGGCTGGCGTCGAAACCAACCCTGGTACGACGGATTATTTCTGCTATGTGTACCAAAAACGACTCTATCATTCTCCCATCTCGATTAGATGCAACTAGTGCAATGGTTGGAGTTATCTTAAGACCTATTCAAGGCTTAAAACCTACAGGGTGTGGACCACGCGTTGCGTGACGCCACGCTGCCAGCGGCCAGCAGCGCCTCACGCCTTCACGACAGTGCCTTCAGCGCAATTACCCACTTTGGCTAACTCACGTCAGGCCTCCATGGCCCAACAGAGCTCCCCGCAGCGTGACTGCCAACCCTCTTTACATCCTCAGGTCTACCTCCTGTGTGGGGGCTACCCAGAAGCTCCTAGTATCCTGCATAGTCTGTTCCGTGTGTCAGACGTCGGAATGTGACAACAGTCAAATGCAATTCATGCGCTGGCTGTTGCCACTGCTCTGATCTGAGCACCGCTCGAGAGTGGAGTGACACATATGTTGACCCTTCCTGTAGGAATCTGCCCCCGACTGTACATACTACACAGCCGCCAAGCACCACCAGCGCGCGGCAACCAATTCAGCGGGTTACACAGCAGCAACAACTAAGATCTATGCATCACTGCCCCACCCCCCGTGTGAGAAACATCCCTCCGAGGCATTTCCGACTCATTAAAATTAACTGAACCGGATTCCAAGGAAAGATCGACGAGATAGTTGACTTTATGAGCCGGTAGCACCTGCCAATAGATGCTATCTAAGAAGAAAACTGAGAGACCGCTCAAATCTTCTGAGGCGGGCTGGCTGTAATATAATAAGAAAGGATCGCGAGTAAGATCATGGTGAAAGCTTGGCGCTCATTTTAAAAAAGACCGTGCAGTATCGTCTCATTGACGGCGATATCGACCGCAGGGATACTACTCTAGAATGTCAGGGCATAACTATCCAGTTAGGCGATGTTGAGCTCGAAATATTTAATTTAAACATTCCTCCGGTTACAAGTTGCTCAGTTGGATACTGTCCAGATATAGGTGCACTACTCAGAGGAGAAAATCGTTCGGTTTTAGGCGATTCTAACGCGCATCACGATCTTTGGCATTCCTGCCTATGAAATGATCGTCGAGGAATGGAGCTGGCGGAACAGATAAACATTTTGCACAATAAACGACGAAGCCCCTACCAGGATTTCGGGCAACTGCCATAGGTCGCCTGATATCACAATGGCTAGCGCTGGTCTGATAAACAGCATAGTTTGGCGACCTATGCTGACGCTCGCATCGGATCATTTGCCCATAATAATCTCGATTGACAGACCTTCCGACTTTGTTTGCGTGGACCACCGGAGTTTGTTAACTTTAATAAAGCTAACAGGTCCGGCTTCACAGAATTTACCGAGAACTCCTTCACTGCTCTCCCCACTCCCACCAACGTCACCCAGCGAAATAGTTTCGTCGTGTCTGGTGCCGCCCTGATCGCGAACTGTCTTAGTAGCACTGGACCTGTCGCAAACTTTCGACACGGTCAATCACGCAGTGCTACTATCGGCATATAAGCGATGTTAGCACGTACTAGGCAATTGCCCGGTCGGACGTAAACTATGCTGCACCGATTTGGACGCCGGGGACTATCGAGAAGCAGTTTAATAAGCCACAAGCATGTTATAACACGACCCTTCGGACCGTGACATGAAACCTACTGATGGCGCCGGAGCATCACTTACACAGTGAAACATCTATTCTCCCAGTCATGAGCATAATTTTATTCTATGTAAGCGATATGATATCTGCGGTAACATCCCAACAGACACCTACTAGAAGCTGAACCACCACCTAGGCACATCAGAAAGGGTGTACTTGACTACTGCGACTCCGTTCAGCAATACAGACAAGAACCGCTAGACAGACAGCGTACAGACAGCCTATAAACACCATTCGCCGAGAGTCTGCTAACACATTTGTGAACTCTCCAACACACTTACATACCTATTCCCACATGGCCCTGCAAATATTTATAGGCCATATGGTCCATTGGGGTACCTATTAGATTACTCACTGTGGTCAACGTTCGAGCAACTTACGTGTAGCCATCAGCTTGTTGTTAGCCGATCATTTGTAGTGTTTTAACGACCGCAATTACTACACGAAGTTACAATTGCACAATAAGTTTTATACTCGTATACGGAAAATGTATGAAACGGAAATTGAGGCCCCAATTATGAAGTGCTTTCGAACTTCGCCTTTGGTCAAAAGAGCCGACATATATATATACAGAGCTGATAGAACTATTTTTCATTTGGTATTATTAGCCTTATTCGATGGATTCCGATGGTCTTCGAAGAATTTCGAAAAACTGAATTGTTCATAATGACACTTTGACTGACTAACTGACTTGCAGTCCATAACCGATGAGTAACTAAATCGAGGCAAATTTTAAAATTGACAATCGTTCTACGATTTTTTAGTCAGATATCCTGCCAGCTAAGTATTGGAAGCGAGAATGCACCTGAACATGCCCAGCCCACAGTCTCTGTGATGCTATTAGAGGTGCTACATGTTTTGGTAAATGTTGTTGGCCAAGGGTGGATATAATTCCAATAAAAAGAGGCTGAACTGCAACAAGCAAGCCAGAATGTCATATGAAAGAGTGGAGCCGACAACTGGCATGTTCTAGAACGAAAAACGACACGTTATCGTAACGACTCGATCATTCCAGGGTTTCGTTTCCAAGCAGCAGACAAGTATATAAGGGCGACACACGATTGCAAAAGCAATCAGTCGTGAAGTAAAAGCGTTGGAGTTTACAATCCATTGAAGTAATAAAAACAGTACATTGTGAAAGTTGTATACAAGTGATTGTAAATAGTAAAGTGAATTGTAATTGAATTGTGAATTACTGAGTAAAAAAAGGACATTAAATAAATTCTTTATAGATAAAGAACCTGCAAATTAAGTTGGCGATATTTATTTAATAATCCAGAGATCGTACCCGAAGGATTTGGGAAATCATCGAGGTTTAATCAGCAAGATCGTAACAATTGGTGTCAGAAGTGGGATTGTGAAATAAATCTAAAAAGGTAATAATTTAAAAATGGTGAAGATTCAGGATTTGGCGATATCTCCTCTCAAGAAGGAGTTGGCAAAGCGAGGATTGTCTACAAAAGGAAATAAGGCAGACCTGCAATCGCGACTGCGAGGCAATGGAAGTCGATGGCATCGATTTGAGTCAATACGAATTCCGCCGCGAGGATGAAGAGGTATCCTTGAAGGTTATTGACAAGGAAGAGGATATTGATTCTGCGAAGTAGTTGGAGCAGCCATCTTGTAAGATTCAAGAAAATGCTCTTAGCTCATCTGCGGGTATTGACACGAACATGTTATTGGCTGCAATTTCACAAAAGTTGGATGCACAGGATGCCCGTAATTCACAAAAGTTGGCTGAAATTTCAGAGATTTCACAAAAACTGGATGCACAGGATGCCCGTAATTCACAAAAGTTGGCTGAAATTTCAGAGATTTCACAAAAACTGGATGCACAGAATGCCAACATTACATCACAAATGGTTGAACAGAGGGAGCAGATATCATCCTTAGGAGGAACAATCGCGAAAATACAGCAAAATCTGGTAAGAGACAATGCGGAACTTAAGGAAAGACAGGATCAAATCGAGGAGCGACAAGACAAAGTAGAGGAGCTAATTGAGACCAAAGTCAACACATTGGAAGGTCGTTTCCGGGATTTGCAGTTAAATCGTCCAACCACTGCAGTTAACGCTCCCGAGGTAAAAACACCATCCTTTGACGGTAAAATTCCATTCCAAGTCTTCGAGCTCCAGTTTGAGAAGGCGGCTGACACAAATAATTGGAGCATGGAGGAAAAATCTGCTGCACTATTCGTTGCGTTGGAAGGACCTGCTGCAGAACTTTTGCAAACTATACTCGAATATGAGAGAAATGAATACGACGGATTGATGCGAGCCCTGGAAAGACGCTATGGTAGTGAACACAGAAGACAAATTTACCAGATGGAGCTAGAAAAGCACGACCAAAAGCCCAACGAATCTCTACATTTAATAAATTCTTGATAAAATAAGCAACTGCGAACATAGTTGGTGACTTTTATTTAACAATCCAGTGGTCGTACCCGGATTTGGGAAATCATCGAGGTTGATTCAGCAAAATCGTAATAATTGGTGTCAGAAGATTGTTAAATAAATCCCAAAGAATAAGAAGTGAAAATGGTCAAGATTCAGGATTTGACGACACCTCCTCTCAAGAAGGAATTGGCAAAGCGTGGATTATCTACAACTGGAAATATAGCAGAGCTGCAATCGCGACTGCGAGAAGCAATGGAAGTCGATGGCATCGATTTGAGTCAATACGAATTCCGCCGCGAGGATGAAGAGGTATCCTTGAAGAATATTGACAAGGAAGAGATATTGATTCTGCGAAGGAGTTGGAGCAGCCATCAAGTAAGATTCAAGAAAAGGCTCTTAGCTCATCTACGGGTATTGACATTAACATGATATTGGCTGCGATTTCACAAATAAATGCCAGCATGTCACAAAACTTGGATGCACAGAATACTAAGCTGTCACAAAAGTTGGATGCACAAATGGTTAAACAGAGGGAGCAGATATCATCCTTAGAAAAGATAATTGCACAAATACAGGAAAATCTGGTGAAATAAAATGCAGAGTTTAAACAAAAACAGGATAAAATCGAGGAGCGGCAAGACAAAATAGACGCCCTAATTAAAACCAAAATCAACGAGCTCGAACGTCGTGTCCAAAATTTGCATTTGAATCCTCCAACCAGATCGATGAATGGCCCCTGGTGGAAGCACCATCCTTTGACGGCACAACTCCTTTTCAGACCTTTGGGCTCCAGTTCGAAAAACGGCTCGTCGCATTGAAGGGACCTGCAGCGGAAATTTTGCTGACTATTCCCGAATATAAGAGGGATAACTATGACGCAGTAATGCGAGCCCTGGAGAGACGCTATGGTAGCGAGCACAAGAGACAGATTTACCAGATGGAGCTGGAACAGCGTGACCAAAAACACAACGAATCTCTCCAGGAACAGGCTTTTGAAATTGAGAGATTGGCTCATTTAGCTATTGGGGACGCATCGCGTGAGCATCTCGAAAGAGTAAAAATCCAGAGGTTCATCAGCGAAATTGACGTGTACACCAAGCGAGAGACTTTGCGAATCCAAAGTTAACATTCGCTGAATCTGCGTATGCTCAGACACGTGAAACAGCGGCACTGCTATGTAAGCCAGCCTACAAAGTGAAGCGTTTGGAGGTAGAAACACCAGATGTGAGGACTGAAATATTGAAAACTCTGAAGTCGATAGAAGGAATGAATCATTCTGATGTCAAGAATCAAGCTGGAAAGTGATTCAGTTGCGGAAAAGCAGGTCACTTCGCACGCGAATGCAAGTCGGGCTCCAACAGCCAGGAAAGTCGACGGAAACGAAGCTCAAAAGCTGAGGGCATAATAGACGTCCGGCGAATGACATTTACAAGAGCAAAAAAGTGGGAGGCAAGCCACTTAAGAAAATGTCAGCAAGAAGACCCAGACTTGGAATTGGTAATGCACGGATTAAAGGTGAACAGACGGCCAAGTAAAGACCAAATGGCAGCGGAAAGTCCTATCGCTAAGGCATACTGGGCCTAATGGAGCAGTTTGGAATTGATATCTGGCTGTTTGCATAGAGTATGGGAAAGTGACGATGGTCAGTACTCTGGAAGGCTAATAGTAGTTCCGAGGTTGAGAATTCCGGATATTCTTAAGGAATTCTACAATGGTCCTAGTGGAGAGCATCTAGGCATTAAGAAAATGCTGGAGAGGATCAAGCAGCCGTTTTATTGGGTTGGTTGTCGTAAATCGGTTGCTGAATGCATTGCTAACTGCATGGAGTGCATAGCTGCTAAAGGGCCAGAATTACGAAGTCATTACGAATTGGAAGCCAGGTATGACAAGGCAATGAATTCCGAAAGTCTCCAAAATGTTCGATGTTGCTGGTGCTATACAATACACAGCGGAAGATAGGTTTGTCCCCAAAACTTCAGTGCGATTGGGAAGGTCCCCACAAAATCATCAAATGACTAAACGATGTAGTGTATCGAATCCAGACCGTTAGGAAGCCCAGAAGCAAGATGAAAGTGGTCCACCTGGAGAGGCTTGCTGCGTTTGCAACAGCGAATTTGTCTGATCGGGACGATCAGATTTAGGTGGAGGGCAGTGTGGCGAAAATGCGAAGTGAATGTCAAATGAAAGAGAGAAGCCTATAACTGGCATGTTCTGAAGCGTAAATCGAGAACATTCGTCATCGAGAACGATTCGATAATTCAAGACCGTTGGTTGCGAACAACCGAGTGGTATATAAGGGCGACACACAACCGCAGAGGAGTTGGTAAGTAAATCAGTCGTAAATTAATCGCGTTGGTGATTACATTACAGCGAAGTAATAAGAAATAGTACAGTGTGAAAGTTGTAATTCAAGTGATAGTGAACAGTGAAGTGAATTGTAATTGAATTGTGAATTACTGAGTAATAAAAGGACATTTAATAAATTCTTTATAAAATAAGAAACTGCGAACATAATTGGTGACTTTTATTTAACAATCCAGTGGTCGTACCCGAAGGATTTGGGAAATCATCGAGGTTGATTCAACAAAATCGTAACAATATTTTGTTTTTGGTAAAAGTTAAAAAATTACAACACTGTCTAAGCGGTAGAAGTTAAAGCTATTTCGGAAAATACCACGTTTCCTCATCAGACTTCTTTCCAGGTACCCATGTTTGAATTGGATTCGAACTTGGGATATCCACAACAAGAACCAACGGTTAAACCATTAGGCTTATATTTTTAATATTATCTCACAATTTATCTGTTAGTACGTACAGAAGTTTGTGTTAATTTGTATATATATTTCAATGAAAATAGAACAAATGCGCAAATTGGAATATGTTATATATTTATTAGAAATAATTTATTACTATTAATGTAAATTTATTTAGTAAATATTACCGAACTAAAAAAAGTGAGTTCGAAAATAATATATCGTAGATGCTCCATAATGCAATCTCCTGTAGGAGTTATTTTGTAGAGCAGTTTCAAAACTAATTTCCTGTAGGTATCCCTGGAACACTCAAGAAAATGCAGAAGATATCGCAATGTTAATTGATCCATATTTTTTGTATGGATTATGGTTGGTTTTGGATTACTCTATTCGCGTGAAGATATATTTCATGCGCGCATGGAGTACTCGTTTTTTTACAGGGGAACTGTACCACAAAAGCTGGCGTAGCCTATCTTTTTAGCGTGTTTAATTGCAACTGTAGATACAAGATAACCTTTAGAGGACTATCATGTAATCTGGTTATAAAAAATATAATTTATATGTATTTATACCTATACCTATATAATACTCTGACGAAAATCCCAAATACGAAGGACAGACAAAAGGAGCAGCAGTGTGATGAGATTTCAAAATAAAAAGTGGGAGTATGATGCAAATTACCCGTACCAAGGACAAACAAAAGGAAATTGTAAAGGAAATTCCCCGTCGAATTTCGAAGCGGTTGCAGATAGGCAAACGAATAATCAGCCTATTCTTGAGCGTGTGAACAAAATGTTTGGGTCATCTATAGGTATAGACAAGTATAAAACGCAGTGGAGTTAACATTGCTGTGAGCTGTGTGTTTTAGAAACGGATAAGCTGTGTGAAACAAAAAATAATTGTGTGTCATAAAGAATTGTAAAATAAGCCATTGTGTATAGTAAAGAATTGTAATTATTGAGGACGAAATAAACTTTGAGTAAATTCCTGACGATTAAGAGGCAAAACGAACAAATCTTGGGAGTTTTATTTAGCAATCTAGTGATCGGACACGAGGGATTTGGGAAATCATCCAGGATAGCTAAGAAAAACGTTACGATTGGTGTCAGAAGTGAGCCAGATAAATTGCGAAAAAAAATTGGAAAATGCTTCGACAATACTGACCCTCAAAAAGGACTATCTTCAACCGGAAATAAGGCTGAGCTCCAATCACGGCTGCGAGAAGCTATGGAAGCAGAAGCAATATGATTTCCGTCGTGAGGACGAAGAGACGTCCACGAAAGATATGGAGAAGGAAGAAGCTGTTGGCGCCGCAAAAGAGTCAGAACAGTTGAGGAAAAGGTTTCTACGAGTATGGACATTAACACGTTATTGGCTGCAATTTCGCAAAAGTTGGATGCGCAGGATACCAAAATGTCACAAATAAATACCAACATTTCAGAGAAGTTGGATGAACAGGATACCGAAATATTACAAATAAATACCAATATTTCAGAGAAGTTGGATGAACAGGAAGCCAACATGTCATAAATGAATGCCCACATTTCATCTCAAATGCAAGAGCAAGAAGCGCGTATTTCATCCCGGCGCATACAGCTTCAGGAGAGTGTTATCAAAGAATGCGCAGAACTCAAAGAGAGACAGGACAAACTCGAGAAGCGGCAAGACAAAATAGAGGAGCTAATTGAGACCAACGTCAACGAATTGGAATGTCGGCAAAGCAAAATAGTGGAGCTAATTGCGACCAAAGCTAGGGAATTGGAAGGTCGTGTACGCGATTTGCTTTGAATCGTCCAAGCATTTCGAGGAGCAGCCCTAGGATAAAAGCACCATCATTTGATGGCATCATCCCTCTCCACATCTTTAAGCTTCAGTTCGAAAAAACGGCTAGAGCAAATAACTGGAACATGGAGGAAAAGTCAGCTGCACTATTCGCGGCATTGAAGGGACCTGCAGCGGAAATTTTGCAGATAATTCCCGCATATGGCAGGAATTTGCTTGTGAGATTGAGAGGCAAGCTCATTTGTGTTATGGAGATAGTCTTGGAGAATACCGCGAGAGGATAAAAATTCAGATCAGATATCAGCGGAATAGGGAACAAATATAGCAGGAGAGGCGTATTGAATCCAAAGCCAACATTTGCAGAGACTGTCTCGTATGATCAGACACAGGAAGCGGCCGCGCTCTTGTGCAGACCAGCGCACAAAGCGAACTGTGCGAAGGTGGAAAGTCCAGATGTGATGAAGGGAATCTGGGAATACCGCCAAACTGATGAGAACCAGGATTTGCTACAACTGTAGAAAGCCAGGAAACTTCGCCCGCGATAGTGGATATGTGGATGGACATGAGGGAGTACTAACTGTGGACACGGGCGCGTCAAACATTCGTCCCGACTTGATCACCAAGGAAATCAATTGAGAGCCAAGTTGAGAACAGTAACTTGTAAGGACGCCAGGGTTCTGGGAAAAGCCACGTGTAAAGTCACCATCGGGAATATAATAGTGTTACATGAGTTCATAGTAGCGGGAATCTCTTTCTCCTTAGTCAAGGAATGAAGATCGACCTAAAGAAAAGCATGATGGAGTACGGAAATACTTAAATAGCGCTAAATATTAGCCACGATCCTGCGTACAATGGAAATGATGTGTCGCTGGTAAAGAACGAGCAGCAGAAAGGAAATATGTACGGAAATGGCAAAATGTTTCGTGCCCTAATGGAGAAGTTGAGAGAGGTACGCAAAGCAACGAGCAACGTTCTAAGGTTATGAGTAACAAGGTAGAAGGATGTATTAAGGCGAAGAATCCCGAAAGATTTTAAAAAGGAGCTTTGGTAATGCTGTACGATTCTCCACGGAAGAAAACCTTGCACAGAAATCGGGAAGATCCGTACAAAGTATTTGGACGAATAAATATCACGGAGTATCGAATCCAGACCGTTGGAAAGCCAAGAACCAAAATAAAAGTGGTTTACTTGGAAAGGCTTGTAGCGTTTGGAACAGAAAGAGTGTCTGATCGCGACGATCAGACTTAGGTGAAGCACAGTGTGATGGAAATCCCAAATACGAAGGACAGACAAAAGGAGTAGCCGTGAGACGAGATTTCCAAATAAAAAGGAGAGAAAAAAAAGTGGTAGTATGATGCAAATTACCCATACCAAGGACAACCAAAAGGATCGACAGTGTAAAGGAAATTCCCCGTAAAAAGGACAGACAAAAGTAGCGTCAGTATTATGCAAATTACCCTTACCAAGGACAAGCAAAAGGGTCAACAGTATAAAGGAAATTCCCCGTCGTTAAAGATAAACGGAGCGGCTGCAGCTACCGCAGGCAAACGAATAATCAGCCTATTCTTGAGCGCGTGAATAGAATGTTTGGGTCATCTATAGGTATAAAAAGAGCGACAGCCGCTTTCACACGAGGAGACAAGTAGAAAACGCAGTGGAGTTAACATTGCTGTGAGTTGTGTGTTTTAGTAACGGGTAAGTTGTGTGAAACAGAAAATAATTGTGTGTCATAAAGAATTGTAAAATAAGCCATTGTGTATAGTAAAGAATTGTAAATATTGAGGACGAAATAAACTTTGAGTAAATTCCTGACGATTAAGAGGCAAAACGAAATAATCTTTTATTTAGCAATCTAGTGATCAGACTCGAGGGATTTGGGAAATCATCGAGGGTAGCTAAGGAAAACGATAAAATAAAAATAACAATTTCATTTATTTTTCACATATTTTCATCCCTATATTTTCACACGTATATATCTATACATCCAAGTGCAAGTGCATTAGTTAACTTTGATTTTATTTGGGAATTTCCTCTATTATCTTCTGGGTGGTACATTACTAAAGCAGTTTCTGGTTCTAATTTTCCGTTATTTAAGAAAACTTTTATGCAATTTTCTAATGCAAATTGGACACAGTCCCAAGAAATCCTAAAAACAAGAAACGAAAACTTCAAAGATGTCTGATTGTGTTAAAAAAGGCGAAATCCACTTCGCTAAAAAGCGTAAGCGCAAGGAGGGAGTCCTCAAAAACGCGCTCAAAAACCAAAGCGTACGACCCCTGTGTGCAAAAATACATTTTCTAAAGTGACCATGTAGTAAGATATTGTGCAAGAATTTGGTAATTCATGCAATAAGAGCACACCGAATCATATCTCGAAATCAGAAGTGTCAGATGACAACTTGCCTGAAAGTAACAAGGAGACAGTGCAAGGCAAGTCCGACGCATGACTTGACTTCTAGGAGTTGATAAAAACAATAATTTTCGGATTAACTCAACTGCTCAGGGCAGCCGCAGCTTCAAAACCACCATCCCTCGTGGAACCCACTTCGGGAGCAAACAAGCCCTTCACATTTGTTCTACAAAATTATCAGATACAATATTGTCACTCTCCCCGCGGGACTACCTGTAGAGTATTACCTCTCGGTGCTGGTAAGCACATTAGCTATTACGCGTTATATTCAGTAGAATTCTGTGACACACAAGATACCTGAATAGCTGAAAAAGAAGTCTCCAGTCTGCTGCATTCTGCTGCGGGTGGAAAGCCCAAATTCCCGCTCCTCACTCACGCAAACAGAGGGTCACGGTCTAACCATATTTGCCATATTTAGAGAATGGCACTGCATTGTAAGTTCTTCATTTGAGATCCTGATGCCTTAAAATTTCCACTTTTCTTAAATTTTTATATATGACTTTGAAGTCTTACATAGCCTTCGCCAATTCTAAGGGGAAATCAGCATATAACTTAACAAATTGCTTTCATTCAAAACCCTTGTGGTGTCTGACAGGTACATCGGACATCGAAACATTACGTGTCTCGCAATCTCTTTACACTCTGGGCATAATGGACAAGTCACGGCCAAATCTGTTGAGATATTTCCTTAAAACTCCTTGATCTGAAAGGAATTGCGTCAGAAAGAAGTCGCTTTAAAATATACTTCGAAGAAGCCGCTGCATCCCAAAAGTTTATATTTTAAGAGTTTGCCATATTCTGAAACCGAATTGAGGACGTACTCAATTCTAGGTCTATTTCGTCCCTACCGCAGGACCCAGCTGATTTCCCAGCGTTTACCCCTACTAATTTCATTCGATGTGCACCATTAAACCTGAGCCTAACTCTGAAACCCTCCCGCTAATAAATTGGTGTTAAAAAGTAAAAGCAGGCCAGGCAAAACCGGCTCAATTCCATGCATCACTCAATCACACCAAAAAAAGGAAGGCCTAAAAACTGAGGAGCGCGCGCTTAACCAGTGCGCACCCTTCGTGCATCACGACGTTCAAATGTCAAACAAACGCATGACAAAATATATAGTAAGTATATACAAAGTTTGTAACCATACAGCCGCTTAAATTATTTGTGTGCTGCCGCCGCTTGAGACGTTGTCATCAAAAAGAGGCAGAGCTGAAATCGAACATAACCTCACTCAAGCCTGAAAGGACGAACCAAATTTACTATTTTGGGCTGTAGTAATACCAGGATAAGAAATAATTTCGCTTCGCACAATTTTGTGGTACATATCTTCACATAAAATCAGGGCAATGCCGGGCGATGTGTAAAAAGTCGCTACATCGACCGACACACCCATTCTCGTTTATGAGCAGGGATCCAATAAATTGCGCGCCAAAGATCTTCTTTGTTCGGTATATACGTATACAGCGACCGTCAAAAGAACGATTACTGTCCCGAATAGCCAAGTCGGAAATGCCGGCATTGGAGGACGAGTAATGGCGTGCAGAAATTTAGCGCTTTCAACTCCGGCTTCTCTTAATCCACCCATATGAGGAACGCCGGCTGGAATTAATTTCCACAAAATATCCTGATGACTATTATGTTGGACAAAGATTACTACGTTGTGACAAGAAATTTCTTAAAATCTCTTTTGAAGCTGAAGGGTGCGTCTACAAAATTGATTCCATCATCCGAAAATATCCGCTTAGCACAGCTTCGCCTAGATACGAAGCATGAAAATGCTGCGAGAAATGTTTCAGTGTACAGGTCGCTTGTGGAATTGAATTGCTTTCATTGAAAATCACACGCATATGCAAACATATCCTTTGGTAATTTTACACACCCTGCCAGTGAAACTTTTAATATCGAATGGAGCCACAATTTCAACTCCGGTAGAGTATAAAGGTGTGGAAAATCTAGTTTACTCTTCTAGAAGAGCCGCCATGATCTCAGATTGACTTTGTCCTTTATGAATTATAAAAATTTTGCAGTTGTGAATAGAAGCTTTTATAAGTAAACGTAATTTCAACTGATTCCCTCCGTGAAGGGAAATTCAATAAATGCATGTTATCAACAACTTGGTGAAAGGGCAATAGAATAGAATGTTTCTCATTATATGACAAAAACATTGAATTTGCGAGTCGGCCGTTGACTCGAATGACACCCTGACTGTCGATGAATGGAAGCTAGGAATTTTGCTGTAAAAGTGGAATTTTCGATACTAAATTCCTACACTCTTCAGGGAAGTGCTTTATTTGGGAAAGAATAATAAGTCGTAACACAACATAACACAAACCGAGCAAAGCACATAGAAACAACGCGTCGCAAAAGCAATGGATTTCAAAAAGTGCTTCATTGGTGAAATTCACCTTTCACGTAATTCTGATGCTTAAAATTTTCTACAAACATCTACCATTAGAAAAGGGTTAGAAAATTAATAATTTGATCCCAGGGAGTACCATCTGACCAGATTTTAAAATCATTAATTGCGCGCAGTTCGTTTCTTCTTCACGCAGCTTGGCGCCAATTGGAAATACCCAAACCAGGTACTTCTCTTTTTCCAAGTTGGAGTGCTTTCATCCATTCGGACGACATGACTAGCCGCGGTTTTTTTTCGCTGTACTATGTGAATGTTGTCATATAATTCGTACAGCTCCTTGTTTCATTGTCTGCGGCATTTACTGTTGCCAACGCGCAAAGGGCCATAAAAACACAAAACCTTTCACTCGAAAACCCCTAGTGCCGTCTCATAAGATGTCGACATCGTCCACGATTCTGCACCATACATCAGGACGATAATAATGAGCTGCTTGTAGATTTGGCTATGATTCGTTGAGAGAGGACTTTACTATTCAATTGCCTACTCAGTCCGAAGTAGCACCTTTTGGCTGGAGCGATTCTGCGTTGAATTTTAAGAGTGACATTGGTGGTGTTGTCGATGCTGGTTCCACTTCAAACCACGAGACCCATTCGCTTCGCTTCTTTGCCTGACCTGCACCGTCCAGGTTGTTTTGGCCAATGATATCAATATCATCGCCATACGACAGCCATTGTACACTTTTGTAAAATATTGTACCTTGTCTATTGAGCTCTGCGACTCTTATTTTTTCCAGCATCAGGTTGAAGAAACTAGACATGCACATTCCAAACATAATGGTCATTCCCCGAGGTAACTTATATTTTTTTAGTAATCTGTTGTTAAAGCTTGAATGTTGACCGACCGAATATGTCGAATAAAAGCGAATATAAGCTCACAAAACATACAAATATCACTTATGATTATCACGAAAATCGTGGTCACCGATTTTATCTAATAAATTTTATCGATTTGAAAATCACGTTTTCCTATTTGTTTAGATTATTAGTATTAGAAGATAGAATGAATTATAAATGACTGCTGGAGTAATTTTAAACCGTTTTTCCATAATTTCGAAGTGTAAGTATATTATATCACAATGTGATCATTTTTTGACAAATATTTATCAAAAATACTAGTTTTTTCACGCGCAAATGAATAGTTTAAAAGTTATTAACATTTAAAGTTACGCTTTTTGCAAATCGGTAATCTGGCTTCATAAAATAATCTATAAATAAAAAATAAATAAAATAAAAAATACTGTGCTAGGCGAAGCGAAACTCGTTTGTAGATTGGCGGCCTCTGGCCCAGACCACACCCAGATAGTTTTATACAACTATACAAGACTTGCGAAACAATACGCCTAAGCACTAAACCCTTAACGTATATGGGTTTATCCTGTAAGATGATTCATTAATATTAATCTTATATACAATGTAAACAGATTCCTACAAACGTATGTATATACAAACATATATAACTTTTGTATCTAGTGCTGTACGAAAATAAACTTAATTAACCTGTAATATGTAATTATATCCATTATTTATATGTTACACAACGCACTTTTTTAATGCGGAACTGCTGTCGATTGAAAAATAGATACTTACAATTTCTAGTGAATTTCATATATGTATTTATATATTCTGGGTCCGCTCGATAGCCGGCACCCTCTTTCTTCCAAAAGGAACAGGAGAACAACGTCCGCAACAACATATCGGTCATCCACCAACTGGCCACAAGCAACCACAAAAACAACTTAACACGGTTAATCCACCAACGGGCCACAAGCAGCCGCAACAACATCACATCGGTCGACCACCAACCGACCACAAACAGCCATAACAACAACATCACACACAGTCAGCACACATCCAATAAAAAAAGGGGAGTAAGACGGTCTGGGTCTAAGTAGTAAGTAGGCAATCTTTATAAAAGGTGTTTTTTTTATAGAGGTATAGAACTTTAAGTTGCAATAAAACAACGATGGATTATTCGATTGACATGAATTTTATTTATCCGAAAGATAATCTTGTGGCATTACATTTTAAATATGATTTCTGGCATATGACCGCCACGGCTGGCGCGGATGTAGTCCAATCTGGACGTCCAATTTTCGATGGCTTTTTCAAATATTTGTGGCCATATATCGGCAATAACACGGCGAATGTTTTCTTCCAAATGGTCAAGCGTTTGTGGCTTATCCGCATAGACCAATGACTTTACATAGCCCCACAGAAAGTAGTCTAGCGGTGTTAAATCACAAGATCTTGGAGGCCAATTCACAGGTCCAAAAAGTGAAATTAGGCGGTCACCAAACGTGTCTTTCAATAAATCTATTGTGGCACGAGCTGTGTGACATGTTGCGCCATCTTGTTGAAACCACATCTCTTATTTACATCTCAACTTAAAGTTCTATACCTCTATAAAACACCCTTTATATGCAATTAGGCGTAACCCTTTTTGGTGGAATTTCCTTCCCGCGGTTCCTTCCAAAATGCGGTTTATCAAATTTCACAAAAAGTTTATTTCCGGTTTTAACTCCCGCAAAAGGAGGGGTTATGCGCCAAATTTTCTAGGCCGTTAATACGTGTATACATACGTACATACACTTACACCCATAACTTTAATCTAATAAACCAAAAACAAAAAAATTCTAATTGCAGTTTTACATGCATGAAATTCTAATTATCTGCATTGTCAGCTGTACGCTCTTTTTTAATGACCCCAAAAGTATCGCATTAAAATATAAAGGAGAAAATACATAAAGTTAAAAAAAATCACCACTGAAGATACTAAAGAGTAAAAATAATTACAAGTGATCTACTCACTGCATATTTTTCACTTTCCGTTTTGTGCGATATTCGCTCTGAGTTAACAATCACGCCTAATTACTCTTTTGCTAGCTCTTATTGTTTCTTAATATACTACTGTTTTAAGCGCACTCTTCGTTGCGCGAGAAGCTGAGGTCAAAAACATTTATACGCACATTCACACACGTTTTTACCAACTGCGCTGCTGTACTCAAACAGCTGTTTTTTCCTTAGTATCTTTTTACGATTGTCATATGCATACATACATATGTACATGTTGATGCTAGATTTTTGACAACAAGATACAAGATTGCTTCCAATAACCCAATAGGGATTTTTACTGTCGTTAACGACACACACATACATATATCATTTCCGATACAATAACAAATTTATATTTATACAGATATATCAGTTCATAATTTATTTACTTTTTTACACGTATATACCACACGTATATAAAAGTGAAAGTGTTTTTATGACTTTTCCTTTCGTTATTTTCCCAGTGATATTTGTATATATATATACAACGGGTTCAGAAGCCAAAAGAGCAGCTTCTCTTGAACTCCCTACTTCTAAGAGGGAATCCTCGCGCACTAGATCTAAACAGATCAACTCAGCTGCGCAACTTTTTATATCGCATAGATTCAGGGACTCACTGTTTTAATATCTCCCTTCACTCCCCTAAAACCTACCAATAACATAATTTAAAGTAATTCGCAAAATCGACAAATTACCAAAAATTGAAGAATTATTTAAAACATAACAAATTATTAAATCCAGACAATTTCTTAAGAATTGTTTTCGTGCATTCCCGTTCCCATATAAATAAACGAAAATGTAATAAAATAAATAAACGCAATTACACAAAATTAATAAACAATTGCAAACCCAGCAATTTATTTTCATAAGATTTGTTTTTTTTTTAAATTAAATAAAACGTAACAAATTATTAAAACCAGACTTTTTATCGAGAATTGTTTTCTTGCATTTCCGTTCCCATATGAATGAAAGAAAATGCAACAAAATAAATAAATGCAATTACATAGAATTAATAAATTACTAAAGAATAATGCAAACATACCTTTTTCCAAAAAATTGTTTACTTGTTAATAAAATTCAATAAAACATATTTTTGTAATTAGTATATAAGAACAAAAACATGAAAAATAAAGTCAGTTATATTTTTGATCAACTCAACAATCGTGTTTTTTTTTAAATAGTTCATAATTTGTACTTAAAACTGGCGCAGTCGGTATGATACCGCAAGTCCTACCCAACATAAATAAAAATAAATTTTCAAAAAGTGAAATTATTTTAAAAAGGATAAGAAAAACAAAAAGACTTCTTCATCCACGCGGTAGAATTCGAAATTTCAATTTCTAATGCGGTATCTCTGAACAAATCCAATTTGTATTCATCCTACGAAAGATCGTAGATGAACATACATAGGATATCAAAAATCCCTTGTGAAAAATAAATAACAATATCCTTAATCAACAAGTGAAACTTTTTGATTAAAAAAAGTAACAATACCCAACAAAAAAAAGAAAAAAAACATCAAGTGGCAACACTCTTCAAGGAGAAATACAAATTTTTTTTCTTCATTCACCAAGTAACAACACATCCAAAGAACAACTAAAGCTAGAACCAGAACTCAAAGGAATCAGAAGTCTTTGATGCCAGTCTACACCAAATAAGATTTATTTTTAGTCTACAAATAAATAAAATAAAAAAATAAAAATAAAAATAAAATTTTATTATTTTTTATTATTATATACATATACAATATCAGGTATAATTAAAACCTAATTAATATCTTGTAGGTGTTAAATGAATATAAGTGAGAAATTTAAAATAGAATTTAAATAGAGAGAATTATTTTGTATACTCCAAAGAAAGAGGATATTGAAATCCTGGAGAGATACTCTCGTCAGATAACATTAATAAAGAAAACTGCAAGAAAGAAATATTTAATAAAAAAGGGAAAATTAAAACATATTAAGGTATAGAGAACCAATAGGAAAGACAATAATTACAAAAATGGTAGATCAGGAAGTAAACCAAGCTAACAGACTAACAATAGACCCATAGAAATAGCTGAACAGTCTACCAGATTTTAATGGGGACCATAGGGACCTACAAACTTTCACTACACTCGTGGATAGGGTATACCCACATCTGCACACGTTTGACGAACTATCACAATTGCTATTTTCGGATAAAATCAAGTCAAAACTTAAGGAAAAAGCCAGGCAGACTATCGAAATCAACTGCCACGCCGTCTCTTGGCCAGAGATAAAAAACATCCTGCAAAACAACTTTGGGAATAGGCGATCCTGCGAAGAGCTTTTCGATGAGTTAAAGAGTGTAACATTTAAAACAAATACGGTGGAATTTTATGAAGACATAAAAAATAAAGTACATATGTAAGCTAAATAACAAAATAAAAGTCATATTGGAGGAAGATGAAGCCGCAAGACAAAGTGCAATAAATAACATGCCCACTGCATTGAACATTTTCAAAAGAAAGCTGCCCGAGCCGATGAAATCAATACTATTTGGCAGAAGCCCAGCGGATTTAGAAGAGGCCATGGACATTCTGTTCCCAGCCGGGTATGCTTATTCAACGGACAATAATAAGTTACACCATAGAAACAACTCGCAACCACACAAACGCCTAGACTTTAATAACAAACAAAGACATTTCCAGAACCAACCCATGAACAACACACAATTCAGACATAACCAACAACAACCTTTGAATAACCAACAACCTTTTAATGACCAACGAACAAATTTTCCTCGAACGTTTCAGGGACAATACAGACACTCTCAACAACCACAACGTCAAACTTTTTACAGAAATAATACACAAGAATCTAGATGGCGGAATAACCTTGAACAACAAAATTATCATGGTAATAATACACACGAACGAAGATGGCAAAATAATCATAACCACCAACAACAAGCGGAACCGATGGAAGTTAATAACGCGGAAAATTTTCTGCAAGAAGCCTCCGCGGCGAATTACCACATATAGTTATACAACCAAAATTAGGCTTTCTCAGATTTATCATCGATACAGGAGCGACACACTCAGTAATAAATCCTGGAATCTGCCATCTAAAATGGAGAACAGATTCTCAACCAATTAATTTAAAAACACTCCAATATGTAATAAAAGTAAAAGAAAAAGTATCAGTACCACTTTTTAAGGAATTAGGCGACACTGAAAACAAAGTAGAATATTTAGTTTGTAAATTTCATGAAATATACGATGGTATGATAGGAAATAACATTTTGAGAAAATTGAACGCAATTGTAAACTATAAAGACAATATATTAGAAATAGAAGATAAAAAAATACCTTTAAAATATACCCTTGACGATGTAGAACATTTCTTTCATACAGACGGTATACATAATATAAAATTGAATATTGACAAGAAAAATGGATTAGTGCATATTCCCAAAACTATAATAAACAACAAAAATATAGAAATCATGGAAGGAATTTATGAAGCAGATAACTTTAAAATTAATGCTTCCGTAAGGATAAATGGAATTACTCCAAAAAGAGTAAAATTCGATATCCAAAAAACCAATGAAGTAACAAACGATAATTTTTCTGTATATAACATAGGATATGAATTTCAAGAAATTCCTATCTTGGAACAAATACGAACCGCTCATCTAAACAGCGAAGAAAGAGAAAAACTTCTACAAATCATAAAAAGATTTAAGAAAATATTTCATTCGGAAAAAACAGATCTAACATTCACAAATTCAATCAAGCATGAAATCAGAACAATAAACAAGATTCCAATTGCTACCAAGACTTACAGATATCCATATGTCCATAAGACAGAAGTAAATAAGCAAATTAAGGAAATGTTAAATAGCGGAATAATAAGACCAAGCCATTCACCATATTCTGCACCGGTCTGGATCGTACCAAAAAACTGGACGCTAGCGGTGGGAAGAAATGGAGAATGGTAGTAGACTATCGTAAGTTAAACGAAGTCACTATCGGCGATAAATACCCGATACCAAATATTGACGAGATCCTAGAGAAATTAGGGAGGTGTCAATACTTCACTACTGTTGATCTCTATAAGGGCTTTCATCAAATAGAAATAAACGAAAAACACATACCGAAAACCGCATTTAGCGTAGAAGGCGGACATTACGAGTTCCTTCGTACGCCGTTCGGACTAAAAACAGTTCCAGTCACCTTCCAAAGGCTGATGAACAATGTTTTAGGTGATTTTATTAATAATATCTGTCTTGTTTATCTTGATGATATAATTATATTTTCAACTTCACTTCAAGAACATTTGGAATCCCTAACAAAGGTATTTAATCGCTTGAAGGAGGTAAATCTAAAAATACAGCTGGATAAGAGTAAGTTTTTGAAACGGGAGACTGAATATCTCGGACACATAGTAACACCTCTTGAAATAAAAGCTAACCCTAAATAGATAGATTGCGTCAAATATTTCCCAATGCCCAAAACACCCAAACAAATAACAGTTTCTTGGAATAACAGGACACTATAGGAAATTTATAAAGGATTATTCCATGATAGCTAAGCCTATGACCAAATACTAGAAGAAGGACACTAAAATGAACATTACTGACCCAGAATACATAAAGAGTTTCAATACCCTTAGAACACTACTAACTCACGACCCAATTCTGGCCTATCCAGACTTCTCGATAGAATTCACACTTACGACGGATGCCAGAAATTTTGCACTAGGGGCAATACTTTCCCAAGGTAACCACCCCATTTGCTACGCGAGTCGTACTCTCAACGAGCATGAGTGCAATTACAGCACGAACGAAAAAGAACTTCTAGTGATCATCTGGGCTACCAAATATTTCCGCCCATATCTCTATTTTCAATTAAGGAGCCAAATTCCAAATTACTCAGATGGAGACTTAAACTTTCTGAGTTCGATTATAAAATCGCTTATAAAAGAGGGATAAAAAACAGCAACGCCGATGCATTATCGAGAATAGAACCCGAATTTGCTATCGTCAATGCTTTAGAATCAGAGGTGCTTAAGATAAACGAAACGGAATCCCCTATCAACATGTTTAAGAACCAAATCATTGGATTTTTCTGACGACTATTTTCATAACTGCCTACGGACAATACCTCGACATCCAAGACCTATCTGACAATCATGGTTACATACCAGCTAAAATAAGAAACGTAGAGATTATCGATAAATACATTAGGATAATTCACACTATCAATACTACGCAATATATAAACCATAAACTTTCGGATACTTACACAAACATCACACCACTATTGGAAAGCGTGAATAAAAGCATGGAAATATGTAGGACGAAGATAAACAACTTGACACCCAGATTCAGACAAAGACGAAGATTGGTGAACGCAATAGGTAAGGGACTAAAATTTATGGTAGGCACAATGGACAGCGACGACGAAAAACAAATTTTCGACAAAATTATAAACCTCGAAAAAAATAACAGAGACACAATGACATCGTTAAACGAAGTCTCATATTTGAGCACTTCTATGCCAAACAGAATATCAAATATTACGGACCACATAAATAGCCAGCAGAAAATAGTACAGACCAATATAAACAGATTCAAGGCAGAGACGCAGAACAAAATTCTCGACTTGGGAGACGAAACCCTATTTTTACAGAATATTTTCCGCATTAATAACGACATTAACCTACTAATGGACCATGTGAACGAGATTGGACACGTTATTTTTAATTCAAAACTAGGGATAATTCCTTCAGATATACTAACAGAGGAGGAATTTAATTTTATAGGAAATATAGAATCTTATTTTCAGACAAAAGTATCTCTAGCATATAAAGAAAACATCATAGCATTGACATTGAATGTTCCAAGATTTTTGAACGAATCATTTTCAGATGTAGTATTTGAACCAATTCCTGATAATAGAAATAGAACCTTACTACTAAAGAGGAACACTGTTCTTATTCAAAAGAACGAAGTATATAAACCAAACACATTAGAATATAAAAACTTAAAAAACATAAATGATAATTGTCTAACAAGTATTGTCAAAAATCTCGAACCTAAATGTAATATTAAATTAACAAAAGACTCAGAAGAAAGGGTAATTTACCCTGGTTTACTTATATTCAAACACTATCAAGATAAAATTGAAGCTAACTGTAAACATCCATATAAACTAGAAAAATTTAAAACTTATTTAATAAAATTCGAAAACTGCGTTGTTAAAACAAAATTAAAGATGTATGAAAATTTTAAAGTAAGTATAAGAGAAATATTTGTCTTGGAAAAATTTATATTAAAAATAAATAAAAACAATGTTGAACTTACTGATTTAGATATTAAGGAAATACATTTTAATGAAATCATAAAAATTGTTAATAATAAATTTTTAAAAAGCACGTTGATAAATACCGGTGGTAGTATAGGGATTTCTTTTATTTTAATTATTATCTTTATCATAATCTACATATGTAAAAACACTTAAAACAAGAACCCTTATTGTTTCTTCGGCGGAGCCTCAGACTAACGGTGGGGGTGTTATAATATCTCCCTTCATTCCCTTAAAACATACCAATAACATAATTTAAAGTAATTCGCATTCAATTTCCCATGTGAACAAAAATGCAAAATCGACAAATTACCAAAAATTGAATTGAAGAATTGAATTCCCATATAAATGAACGAAAATTTAATAAAATAAATAAACGCAATTACGCAAAATTAATAAACAATTGCAAACCCAACAATTTATTTTCATAAGAAATGTTTTCTTAAAAATTAAATAAAACGTAACAAATTATTAAAACCAGACTTTTTCTTGAGAATTGTTTTCTTGCATTTCCGTTCCCATATAAATGAACGAAAATGCAACAAAATAAATAAATGCAATTACACAGAATTAATAAATTACTAAAGAATAATGCAAACTTAACTTTTTCCAGAGAATTGTTTACTTGTTAATAAAATTCAATAAAACATATATTTGTAATTAGTATATAAGAACAAAAACATGAAAAATAAAGTCAGTTATATTTTTTATCAACTCAGCAATCGTGTTTTTTTTTAAATAGTTCATAATTTGAACTTAAAAGTGCTCACCACCACACCTGAAAATTTCAGAATCTCAGCTGATAACAATACTTCACGTGCTATGACAATTAATTCAAGGAGTCGCTCAACTGAGTCCACCTTCTCGTGTGGAAAGAACAATGGAGGATGCGTCACCCAATATAAGCCTCCAGGCCCCAGCATGTGACACAGAGACATTTTATGAGGGTTATGAAGAATGGCCCGCTTTTCGTAACATGTTCACAGCGATCTACACAAACCAGTCCAAGCTCTCCCGTGCACAGAAATCTTCGATACTAAACTCAAGGCAAAGCTAGTTCCATCATGAAACAATATCCTCTTATCGATGATAATTTCGGACTAGTAAATTAGTGGACATGAAATTAAATATCCTTCACACGTTGTCCACTATACAGATCGAAAACAGTGAGCAAATACAAAAACTACAAAGAACAATAAATGACTGTTTGTCCGCATTACATTCGCAAGACGTAACGAATGACAGTTGGGACCTAATTTTAGTATATATTTGCTCCTCGAAACTGCTCAAAACCACATTATCGCTATGGGAGCAGCCTCTTTCATCTCGAAAAGAATTGTCAACCTAGTCCCAAATAACGATTTCCTATTTTCTAGATAAGAAGTTGTGAACGTCTTAATAGCCTTCATCCAAGCCAAAATAAATCGAAAGCAGCCGTCACTCAAAACGTCGCTCATAATAGCTTCTATAACAGGATACAATCATTTGTGGCAGATCGACAGGCACGTACAAGCTCCAATCCAAGCGAGCAACCGCGCTGCTTTAAGGAAGCACATGTTCCATCATTACATACGATAGCAGAACTCTCCTTCCAACTTCCATGGTCGAAGTGGCACACAAAGGAGAATTGTTTCAACTTAGAGTCTTAATTGACCAAGGCTCACATTTCCTCGAAAGTTCAAAATAGGTTGAGAATTCCTGTCGAACATTTTAAGTTTGAAATTTCCGGAATGGGTGGACACATCGTCCAAAACTCGTCCAAGCTTTATTCCTTGACTCTGGTAGCATCCGAAACCAAGCAAAGGATAAAAGCCCATTCCTCCGTACTACAGAAGTTAACGAGGCATTTGTCAACCTTTAATATAAGCCGTAACTGGCAACAGTTCAAAATTCTTGAACTTGCTGACCCAAATTGCCATATACCAGCTCAAACGCACATGGTAATAGGTAGTGAAATACTTCCACAAATTTTGGTGAAAGGTGTACAAAAAATTTTCAACACGGTACTAGCGTAAAGCAAAATATTCGACACAAGTAGAAGAAGTTTCAACTGAGACACGTGGTGCTCAATTGAGAAGATTTTGGGAAGAGGAAGAAATTCCTCCAATTCCGCAAATGTCGTATGAGGATCAAGCTTGCGAACAAATATACAAGCCCAAACGGTCAAATCATTGTGCGACTTCCATTCAAGGAAGATTTCCCCGCAAAACTCCCTTTAGGCCAATCCCGGTCTGCAGCGCTTCATCAATTTTTTAGTATGGAGCGCACTCTTAAGAAAAAGAGAGAGTTAAATACAATATACAGTAATGTGTTGGAAGAATGACCTCGGCCACATGGAGTTCACCTACCTGCGTGAAATAATCTCCAGTGGCAAATATAATTTTTTCTACTGCTAGTGGTTTTTAACGCCTCAAAAAAATCGAGCTCAGGCAACCCGCTTTATCATGTCTTGCATACAGGTCCTCGCCAACCTACTCATAATTCAATGGTGCATGTATAAGTTTGATTTCAATGAACATATTGAAAAAATTTATCGTCAGATATTGATTTACGACGATAATGAACGGTTTCAGCGAATAATATTTCGCAAATCGGCTGAGTCTCCTATCATCGATTATTGTCTGAAAACTGTTACATTTGGAGTCAATTGTGCACCATACCTTGTCATCCGTACGTTGCAGCAACTTGCAACGGATACTGAGGCAACATATCCTTTGGCTGCAACAATAATGCAAAAATAAGCATATGTCGATGACATTCTATGCGGTAGTCACGACATAGACAGTGAATCTGAATCACTTTTCCAAGTGGTCAACGCTCTGAAATCTTCTGGTTTCATACTGAAAAATTTAACGGCAAACAATGCCACTATTCTGCAAAAATATCCCATAGAGGATTTGCTCCATTCAAACTTACTGAAATTTGAGAGTGTTTCCAAAACCCAAACTCTCGGTATCCAATGGAACGCTCTCACAGATAAGTTTACATACACAGTTCTGCCAGCCTCTTCAGCAAATACGGTCACTAAGCGACAAATTCTATCGTCGGTTGCAAAAGTTTTTAACCCGGCACGATGGCTGTTATAATTCAATCAAAAATTCTGTTGCAAGAACTCTGACTTAACGGCACTGACTGGGATGAATACGCTAAGCTCTGTCAAAATGACAGACTTTTGCAGAAAACTGGGTGGATTTCATTCCGGGGTAACACACTCAAATACACGGGTTTTGAGATACTTCGGAGACAGCATATTGTGCAACAATTTACATCCACACACATTCTAAGAATGAAATATCTTCTACCCTTCTAGTTGCGAAAGGCAGGTTGCAAAGTTGAAAATGGAAATCTTACCTCGCTTAGAGCTGTGTGACGCATTAATAATAGAAAACTGGTTGCAACCATCCAAAAACAAATCAGTTTAGAAACGTGCAACATATTTCTATGGTCATATTCCGAGATCGTATTGGCATGGCTCGAGAAGCCACCATTCGCATGGAGCTATGTGTCATGTTATGTAACCAGCTGTCAGTGGGTGAGAATTGTGGCGGTACAGGCATGGTGGTAGCCCGGGCTGAGCTCGCCGGTGGTCAAGGTTCTTGTCACTGCTTCACACTCACAGCTACACGACAACAAAAATAAATTTCATGCCAAAAAAAATTACAAAAGAATTGTGGGAAAGGAACGGGAACAGTCCTAGTCAGTTGGAGCCGGCCCACCCCATTCAATCGCTTGGCGCGAGCGACCTTGAATGCCACTTGACTCCAATACATACGGTAGCACTCCCTATGCTGACATCAGTTCGTAACTCGGAGGTTCAAGTCATGTCCGTCAGTCAGTCCAAAAGATCATCGCCGGATTCTCACACCATCTTCCAGGGGAATAGCACCTCCTCCCACCACCTATTTAAATCTAGCCAATCATTATTACAATTGGGTGTTTCCAAAATTTATATAATAAAAATGTAGTATAATTTTATTCCATGCATTCAACAGTTTTATTAACAAAAACTATAACTACAAAAAAAAAATATTATTAATAATAATAAAATAAATCACATAATGATGCACTGTTTTCTTTGCTTTGATTCGGCGCAAAACTTCGTGCGATAAAGAAATCTCATTCGATAAAAAAACTATATATTATTTAAAGTAGATGAGAAAATAGCATCACTCATCTCTTTTTCTCAGGAGACATATATAAAATGCTAAAAAAAAACAAAGGAGATAAAAACTCGAAGCTCGAAATACGTTTACATTCCCTGGCATTATTTAGTGTAGATTTTTGATGATCACTCGCTCGTGGTTGCCTACATTGAGCGGGTCACTATTATTTATTAATTTGAGGAACGAGGAACAGAGCAAATGTGGGAAAATTAACTCCGCAAAGCAAAAAAACTTAAGTTTTGACAAACCTACGATTGTATAAACTAATAGAAAACAAATTACAAATTTAGGTATATATGAAAGAAATAAAAATAAATATGGAAATAAAGTTATTATTGACTAACAAAATAAAATTCGTTTGAAAACTAAAAAAAGAAAGAAAGAAAAACTACTATATGAAAAAATATTCGCAATAACGAAATTGAACGAATGGAATTGAAAAGTAAAAAAATATAAATTAGTGAGTAAGAGCGCAGAACTAAATGAAAGAGTGCTGAGCGCTTTCGATGGGACGGTGATCTGATTCAGAGAGCAATTATGCTGTGCTGCAATTCTCTTCTCTGCTTCTCCTCTACTCCGTTGACTTCGAATTTCTTCTTCTTACTTTTCTCACTAGTTTCAACGATTTATGACCAAACTCTAGGGGTCACTGACACACATCTGCTGTTTTAGCGCGAACAGCTGTTAGGCCTTTTTTTGTTGTAGAGTATTGAAGCTGTTGGTGTTTTCCTAGATGCTTTATACCCGACGAATGCAGGTGGTGTATGCAGACCTTTGTCCGCCACTTTATTGCTGCTGGTATTCCGTAAATGCTTTTGTTCTTAAGGGCCGCTGACGACTTTCAGAAGTCAGACGTATAGATGTCGGTGTGTGTGTGTGGGTGGCCACCGATGCTGATATTGCCTGTATTCACTGCCGTTGCCGGTAAGTTGTGGTAAATAGCACTCATATATGTGCATACACACGTAATTCAGTTACACATTATAAGCAATAGTTGCACTAATATTTCTCAGTCTTGACTGTCAATAGCACCTTTGCGTTTTAGCACTTTAGCCACTCGGGCAGCTTGCACTTTTCACTATACATATAATATTAGTTTAACTGTTTATTTGCTCACGGTATTTCGCGGTATTACATATAAATTCGGCTTCTAACTTAAATTGCTCAGCACGCACTTCTAGATCTTTTAACACCCAAATACTGTCTATCTTTTCTCTGTACTCATCAGAACTCTAAACCCTTTTGCTTAGAGCAAATAACTTCGTAAAAGAAAACATAGAAAATCAATCGCTTCGATTGCTGCTCTTCACTCAACTCATGTATGAGCATGTTTGTTCATACTCACATACAATGGGTAATTTTGGAGATAACCCAACAAACATTTAGGACAACAATCAAACGATGTGTTGGAAGTTTTACTTTCTTCAACATATCATTACGCCAATTCTTTACATACATACAAATCGGGCACACACAGGTTTGCGTATAGACACACACAGATTCACACATCTTTCAACAAAGGCTGTCGTTACAGGCTCGCATCCGCCGATGACGCCTGCGACATGGAGCGTGTGCGGAAAAGAAATTAAAACTCAGCTGAGTGTTTGCATATTTCACGTCGAACGTGTGGCTCGATCCATGACCCTGAAATTGAGAGTCTCGCCTATTCTAAATGAAGCAGTCGGGCATTGTCTTAGTAAGAATACTCTAATGCCTTCATATCATTACTTGCTCGTCAAAGGATTAAATATATCAAACCTATATATACTGGTTAATTTCAAGCGCACTGGTAACAAACACGATCACTTGGTCAAGTAGTGAACAACAACACAAACACATTCACTAACATTTATCTATGATCAAGTACTTAGGAAACAAAAATGTCCCCTACCTTTTTGTCCGCCATGTCAGCCAGCTCGTACATTGAATTACCTATTATGCGTAACATGACGCATTGGACTTGTTTCCGTGCTAGCTCTGCATTATAATTCTCAAGTTTTGAACTCTGTCGGAAATTTCGCCAATATACCACTTGTCCTAGTTTAAACTTAACGTCTCTTGTCCTGGTGTTATATACTTTCTCTCTTATGTCATGTGCGTTTTTAAGTTCGTCAAATAATTTATCCCTAATGGCTTGTTCTCTGTCTATAGCTAAATCTACCCTACAGTTAGTGTCCTTGAGTGTGCCTAGTTTGCGTAGTAGCTCATACGACGTGCCATGCTGTATCATAGGTAATCCAAATACAGCTCTTTACGGCGATTCTTTTATCGATGTATGGACCACACTTCTTAATGCAAAGGCTGCATCGCTTATATGTTGATCCCAACTTCTCTGATTTTCGCCGATATAAGCACATATCATCTGTAATACAGACCTATTCGCTCGTTCAGCAGCATTCGCTTGTGGTGAATAGAATGCTGTTATAACGTGTTTAATGCCATATCTTTCAAAAAAGCTGGTGAACATCAACAACTCTGGTATCCCTCTCTAAGTATTTGAGTACGTTTGCAGTTGTTGTTCGTGACATAGGTTTCAGAAACACAAATTTACTAAAGTGATCAAGGCATACAAACACAAAAACATTTCCATCTTTTGTACGAGGATATGGTCCCATAAAATCAACATAAAGACGTTGGAAAGGCCGCTCTGTAATTTGTTGTTTCCCCATTGGTGGTCTGTGGAAATTATTTTGGGTCTTGTTTGCTTTGCATATATGGCAATTTTTTATCAATTTTTGTACGTCGGACACTATACCTGGCCAAAAATAATTTTCCCTTAGTCGTGCGAGTGTCTTATGCAGTCCTCCGTGGCCTGCTGATGGAGAATAATGTGCTGCTTCCATCAAGTCTTGACGCAGTTCGAGGGGAACCTACAGCTTCCAAGCATTATCGTCCAACAGATCGTCACCCACGTTGAATCGTGTCCGCTTATATACGTATCTGTCCGAGGTGCATAAGTCCGGAAGTTTGTTTTTGTCTGATGTAATCGTGTCTTTTAAGCGGTTGTATTCGTCTGGCTGGAAGTAAGGTGAGTTCAGGTCAATGTCTAGAACTCTGTCTATTGTTATCACCTCCTCCATGTCCATCCTTGACAGTGTATCGGGCACAACATTTTGTGCTCCTATGCGATGTTGAATGTCGAAGTTGAAGGCTTGCAGCTTTAAACTCCACCTAGGCAGTCGTCCGCTGAGGTCCTTCTGTCCCATCAGCCATTTCAAGCTAGCATGATCCGTGATTATTACAAAGGGTAGAAACCTTTTTACGCTTAAAACTGCTGCATAGCACTCCAACCCCGTCACGCTATAATTTCGTTGCGCCTTCTTTAGTTTGGCTGCCATATACGCTGTCGGTCGTTCGTTTCCGTCATCGTGTAATTGGAATAAAACTCCATCCACCCCATCTGTTGATGCGTCGCACTGTATGTAGAATTGTCTGTTGAAGTCTGGGATAGTAGTCTTAGTACAGGTGAGGAGATAAGACTCTGCTTGAGTTGCTCAAGCGCAATCCTGGCTCGTTCGTCATCTCGAATTTTTTGATTATGTCCTTGGTCAAACAGTCGTGTAGTGGGGCTGCTATGGTCGCGTAGTCCCTCATAAATCGCCGGTACTACCCTGACATTCCTAAGAAGCGTCGAAGTTGCTTAAGGCTTTTAGGTTGTGGGAAGTCTCGCACTGCTGCTATTTTGTTGGCGTCAGTCTTTATGTAAGCACCGCCAACCACATAACCCAAATATCTCACTTCCTTAAAGCAAAACTTGCTTTTTTCCACATTTATTGTAAGTTTTGCTTCGCGCAAACACCTAGCGACCTTTTCCAATAATAGCAAGTGCGACTCAAAATCTACTGAACAAACTAACAAATCATCAAGGTACACAAAAACTGATTCACGTAAAGCGGCAGGAATGCCCTTGTCCATGAGACGACATATACGTTGAGCAGCGTTACAAAGACCAAAAGGCAGCACCGTGAACTGGTATAGTGGCCTGCCGGGAGCGGTGAACGCAGTTTTCTCTCGCGACTTCGCCTCCAGAGGTATTTGCCAGAAAGCATCCTTTAAATTTATGGCGGATATGTAGTGAGTATTTTGTAACCGACTTAGGATGCCATCAATGTGTGGTAGAGGATATACATCTTTTATGGTTCTCTCATTCACCTTCCTGGCATCCAAGCATAACCTGTTCGGGAGAGGTTAGCTCCAGCTGCTATTACTCTCCTCGATCACCCCCAAATCTATCATCCTATCCAATTCCGCGAAGATTAACTTCTGTATCGCGGGTGAGATCGGGTAATGCCTTTGCTTGAAAGGTGTGTTTTCATCTGTCACCTCGATCACGTGCTCTTCGAGATCTGTACGACCTTACCCTAATACTGCAAATGACGGAAATTTCGCTTTTAACTTTTCCAGTCCAATAATTTGCTCTGGGGTTAGTGAGTGTTGCACCGCGTCAAATGTGAGATCGCCCTCAGAAGGTACGAGCTCTGAAACAGGCCTTTCATACACATGCCATTTTATACTCTTACTCACTGCTTTCAGGTCAAATACACGCCAAAAATCGATGTCTAAATACAACTCTTGCGTTAGGTCTAAAACAATTAAAAACTCTAACTGCTTCGTCACGCCATCCCAGGGTAGTGTTATCACCCCGGCAACAGTTGTTTCACCTCCGTCCTCTAAGTGGCGTAATCTCATTTTCTTTACCCTTCAAAAACTTTTCTGACCCTTTTCCTAGGCAACTGGCACATGCTCCGGAGTCTAATAAGGCTAGAGCTTCATTGTCACCAATCAAGGTGCGAACGTAAAACCTATTATCTCCCTTTAACGATACTATAGTCGCCACTTTCTTCTTGATTATTCGTTTTAACATTTTCTGCTTTTCCCTCATCTTCTTAATCTTATTGTAATTTCTTTCCCTTTGTATTACCTGAATTTCTTCCGTAAATATTCTACGCCTTGCTTCCTCTTATTCCTGTTTCCTTCGGTGTAAACGTTTTCTTACTGCTACTTCTTTAACTCTATTATTATTCTTTTTGTTCTACATCTCTTTTTAGTAGTTTTATATTTTTACCTGTTACTTTTAATTTTCCGGGTATTTGAGACTCTGGACAGAGTGCCATTTCTTCACGTCCAGTTTCCGGTTCTCCTCATCCTGTTTGAACACACAATATGACGCATCACTACCACAAACAAAACATTTCATACCATGGAAAGTGGACGTTGCCCTTGGTTGCTTCAGCTGGGTCCTTTGCTAAGAAATCTACCGGCATTCCATAAACAAAGCACAACATGAGGTGAAAGGGGGATGGACAAAATACCTGGCATTGGACATTACTACTTGAAGCTGACTGACTACAAACATATGGGTTTGGCGGGATGGGGATGGACAAAATACCTGACATTGGACATTACTACTTGAAGCTGACTGATTACAAACATATGGGTTTGAATTAAAAGACTTGGTATTAGGTTTTGACGATTTATGCAATCTACATATATTCGGTTGAGGTGAACTGAATTTGTTGGAGCTGATCGCCTCTACTTCTATATATGGATTTTCAGCTAAAATATTGTTTATTTCTACCTCGCTAATATTCCTATTATGTGACCAATTTTCTTTAATGAGCTTCTCTGCTCGTTTACACTCACTCTTTAATTCTGCTAAGGTTTCTAGCTTCATTGGGAAGGTCAAATTCGCCAAATATGGTTTATCTTTATTAATTTTTCTTCAGATAATTTCTCAGTTAACCTTGGTGTCCTTGTTTCCTGTCCATTATCTCCCTTAGAATTTCTTAGTCTGAGTCCGGGTTCCCAAATTGTCTCAATAGTTCCGCCCTCAGTTCTTTATATCCATAACACTGATCATCAGCACGGTCTTCTAAGGCTTGCCAGTACCATTTTAGTGCCGCTCTTGTCACTAGGCAATGAAAGTCAGCGACAGCTGGTATTATTCTCGCATTCTTTCCACTCGGAATACAAAACTTTTCACCGTCATATTTTTATTTGTGCCATCAAATCTTAGATGCCACTTCTCCAAGTCGACGTTTTTCCTGATCATGGGCCTAATAACCGTTTCATTCTCGTGTTCTCGTGATCTCCCGGGCGTGGATGTTGTTGGCGGTGGAACAGATGCAGGTGGCGAATGCATTAATGTTTTCATACCGGAAATTTTTTGACTCAGTTGCGATACATCGGACCGCATCTTCCTGAACTCCTTCATGCATTCATCCATGACGGACGTCTGTTGCATCATTGCCGCCATCATTTGCCGGAGTTGGTCTACTTATGAAACCATGGGAGCCGCTGAAAATCGCTTTTCTCCCAGTCTCGTATTGCGTCCACGATGGTCTCCGCCAACTGCTCCTTCCGGTACCTCATTACAAAGATCCTCTTCAGACATTTCTAGGATCTGTTCTAATTTGGTCCCGAAACTTAGTGACTTTAGTTGTTAATTGATGGGATGCCCCTGTATTTAATCTTCCAAATACACTGGCTGCACAGCGATTAAAAGAATCTGCTGGTACGAAATCGACGGGATATTCGATACCAATGTTTACTTGAGTAAGCACCGATCCTACAACCTGGTTCTCTAATGGCCTTGCCACGCTACGGGGGACTCTTCTGTCTTTAGGGATAGGTATACTTAAAACTAATTGCAACAAAAAAATCTGGATTACGACCCTCTGAACTATCGATATCCAAGTCAATAATAAAGGATATATGTCTCTAAACGTGTATATAAATAAATTAAATACTAAAACAATTTGAAAAAAGGTATTTATATACATACAGTATAAAAAAATAAATATATATATTTATTCGGAATTCAAGAATAAAAAATTAATATGTTTTGATTTTAAGTTGAAGCAGAAAATTCAAATGCATCATCTCATTTATTTATATAAAATGAAATTTGAAATTATTATTATTATTATTATTATTTAAAAAAAATTTTTTTTGTTAATTTCGAAGTTCACAATAAACCACATTGTTACGATTTTGCTGAATCAACCTCGAAGATTTCCCAAATCCTTCGGGTACGACCACTGGATTGTTAAATAAAAGTCACCAACTAAATGTCCTTTTATTACTCAGTAATTCACAATTCAATTACAATTCACTTCGCTGTTTACAATTGCTTGAATTACAACTTTCACAATGCACTGTTTCTTATTACTTCACTGTAATGTATTCACCAACGCGTTTACTTTTCGACTGATTAGCTTGGCAGCTGAGTGTCGCCCTTATATAGCAGTCGGCTGCTCGCAAGCGAAAGCCTGGAATAATCGAATCTTTCGCGGTAACGAATGTTCTCGTTTTACGCTCTAGAACATGCCAGTTATCGGCTTCTCTCTTTCATCTGACATTCGCTTCGCATTTTCGCCACACTGCCCTCCACCTAAGTCTGATCGTCCCGATCAAACGAATTCGCTGTTCCAAACGCAGCAAGCCTCTCGAGGTGGACCACTTTCATCTTGTTTCGTGGCCTCCCAACGGTTTGGATTCGATACACTACGTCGTTTAGTCGTTTGATTATCTTGTATGGCCTTCCCAATTGCATTGAAGTTTTGGGGACTAACTCTCTTCCGTTGGGAATTGTACAGCAACACCAAATCTCCATTTTGGAATCCTTCGGAGTTCATCGCCTTGTCATACCTAGTCTTCAGTTTTTCACTCATAATTTGAGTTCGCTGCCTCACAAGAGCATGTATCTCTCTTAACCCTTCCTCGAGAACAGTAGACGCTTCCTTCCCAATTCTTCTCGCATCACCAGTTATTCCAAATTTTAAATCGCTGGGCAACCGAAATTCACTACCAAACAATATCCTCGCAGGTGCTTGACCTGTTGTTTCATGCACTGCGGACCGATATCCCATCAGGAAAAGCGGTATGTGCACATCCCAATCATCCTGATGCTTGTCCACTACTTTCCGCAAGTGCTCCTCCACGGTCCTCTTGAATCGTTCTACAATGCCATCTGATTGAGGATGCAGGGCTGTCGTTCGGGTTTTTCGAATACCAAGTATCTGGCACATCCCCTGGAACACCGCCGATTCAAAGTTTCTTCCTTTGTCTGAGTGCAATTCTATAGGCGCACCGTATCTTGTAACCCAATTGTTAGTGAATGCATCCGTAACTGTTTTCGCTTCCTGGTTTGAAATTGGGTAGACATCAGGCCATTTACTGAAGTAGTCCATAACCACAAGAACGTATTTGTTTCCTTGTTTGCTCATAGGGAATGGACCGGCTACATCCATGACAACCCGCTCAAATGGTGCACCTGAGTTATACTTCTTCATCTGCTCATGACTTCGTGACTTTGGCCCTTTAGCTGCTACGCACTCCGTGCAATTAGCAATCCACTCAGCGACCGATTGACGACAGCCAACCCAATAGAACCGCTGCTTGATCTTCTCCAGCGTTTTTGTAATGACTAGGTGCCCTCCACAAGGACCATTATGGAATTCCTTAAGAACATCCGGAATTCTTAACCTCGGAACTACTACAAGCCTTCGAGGGCACTGTCCACTTCAGCGCTGCATGATCCGTTCTAACTCGGAAATGTTGACCATACAGATATTTGTGGAAGTGTTTAATGCAGTCCACCAACGCTAATATTTCTCTCCGAGTTACGCAGTAGTTCCGCCCTGGTTTCACAATAGACCGGCTATAGTGAACAACTATCTTCTCCTGCCCATCAATCACTTGCGAAAGTACCGTCCTATGCCATAACCACTAGCATCTGTGTCCAGAATAAATGTTGCGTTAGTATAGGTGCAGTGCATAGCCGTTCTTTTAAAGCTTGGAAAGCCTCCTCTTGTTCAGTCTTCCACTCGAAATATCTATTTTTCCTTGTGAGCTCATGGAGACTATGAGCTACGCTGGCAAAATTCGGAACAAAGCGGCGATAGTAAGTACACAGCCCAAGAAAACTTCTTAATTAATGCAAATTCCTGGGTCTCGGCCAATCCTTCACTGCTTCTATTTTTTCCTTCGCAGTACAAACGCCCTTCGTGGTTACTTGATGGCCTAAGTAATTCACCTCCTTCTTGAATAAAGAGCACTTCTTAGGACTTAGTTGAAGACCAGCGCCAGCTATTCTCTGGAAAACTTCTTCCAAATTTCTAAGATGTTTATCGAAGCTTTTTCCCAGTACGATGATGTCATCCAGATACACCAAACAAGTCTTCTAGTGTAGTCCTTTGAGAACAGGGTCCATTAGCCTTTCAAAAGTGGCAGGAGCGTTGCATAACCCAAATGGTATTACCGTAAATTACCATAGACCGTTGCCAACACTAAAGACTGCCTTCTCTTTATCTTCTTCACTCACTTCCACTTGCCAAAACCCGCTTTTAAGGTCAAGTGTTGAGAACCATTCTGTGCCAGTTAATGAGTCTAGTGTATCATCGATTCTGGGCAAGGGATAGCTGTTTTTCTTTGTGACATCGTTTAATCTCCGATAGTCTACACAGAACCGCAAGTGCTCCTCTTTCTTCTTCACGAGTACTACCGGAGAGCTTCATGGACTTGCCGATGGTTCGATAACACCGCTTTCGCTCATTTCCTTAATTATTTGGCCAACAGCGTCACGTTTGGCTAATGGAACCCTTCGAGGAGCTTGACGAATTGGTCTTGCGTCACCAGTATCAATGCAATCCTTCACCACGTTGGTCCTGCCTGGTTTGTTGCCATCATTGTCGAATATGTTGGAGTATTTGCGGATAAGTTGGCTGGCCTTGTGCTTGTACTTGTCTTCCAACTCTTGCGTCCATGCACTTATATCTTTCTCCATGTCCTTGCTGCCAAAAGAGTCGATTCCAGATGAATCAGTGCATTTGACGATGGCTTCTACCTCTTCAGATTGCCCTAATACAGTTCGTCGTGGAATTTTTACAGGTGATCTGAAGTCATTTAATACTCTCATTGGGATGTGTCCATTCTTTTGCGTCTTAGCCAGGGTTTTATCAATAAGTACGTCCGGTGTAGAATTTTATGCTGCTTCGACAACCCACAAT
This sequence comes from Neoceratitis asiatica, assembly GCA_030068015.2. Classification (NCBI taxonomy): domain Eukaryota; kingdom Metazoa; phylum Arthropoda; class Insecta; order Diptera; family Tephritidae; genus Neoceratitis; species Neoceratitis asiatica. The sequence continues at coordinate 9,036,306 of CM061530.1, read as the reverse complement.
TTGTTTGTTCCACAATCTCCATTAATTTTCGATCAAGCAACTGCTTCTGACTTTGGTAAATCAGTTCACTGCCTTCTAAGACCACTTGTTTGTTGCTGTATGTGGAATTATAGCCAATGCTTAGTGGTACTTCCATGTTATTATACTCCATAATTTTTTTATTCAAGTCGATCTTGATACCTTGATCCATCAAGAAGTCCACTCCTATGATTATCTCATCTATAATCTGCGCGACTATAAAGCTGTGTAACATCGTCACATTCCCTATTGTGACCTCACATGTTACTTCTCCCACCACTTGGGTGTCCTCACCAGTCGCCGTTTTCAATCTTGCTCCAGGTAATGGTCTCACTTCTTTAGCGATCAGATCAGTTCGAATGATGGAGTGTGATGCGCTCGTATCGACTGTTAATATTCGCTCTCGTCCATCCACATATCCACCAATAGTAATAATGTTGCTCGTTTTTCTGCCAATTTGCGACACGGAGATTATGGGGCACTCAATTGCAGGAGCCTTTAGACTGGCTCGTTTTAGTTTAACGACTGAGAAGTTTATGGTTCATCTTCCTCAGCCTTCCGTTTTCGCTGTCCTTCCTGTATGTTGGAACCCGTTTTGCATTCGCGTGCGAAGTGGCGAGGCTTTCCACATTTAAAGCATTTTCCAGCTTGATTCTTGACACCAGAACGATTCATTCCTTCTATCGACTTCAGAGTTCTCAATATTTCGGTCATCACATCTGGTGTTTCAGCCTCCACTTTATTGACTTTGTATGCTGGTCTGCTTATGAGTGCTGCCTTTTCACGTGTTTGGGCATACGCAACTGTTTCAGCGAATGTCAGCTTTGGATACGCATATGTCTTTCGCTTAGTGTAAATGTCTTTTATTCCGCTTACGAATCTTTGTATTTTCATCCTTTCGAGATGCTCACCCGATGCATCTCCAATGGCTGAATGAGCCAATCTCTCAATTTCCGAAGCATATTCCTGTAGAGATTCGTTGGGCTTTTGGTCGCGCTTTTCTAACTCCATCTGGTAAATTTGTCTTCTGTGTTCGCTGCCATAGCGTCTTTCCAGGGCTCGCATCAATCCGTCGTAATCATTTCTCTCATATTCGGGTATAGTTTGCAAAAGTTCTGCTACAGGTCCTTCCAATGCAACGAATAGTGCAGCAGATTTTTCCTCTATGCTCCAGTTATTTGTTTCAGCCGACTTCTCAAACTGGAGCTTAAAGATTGGAAAGGAATTTTACCTTGAGAGAGTTCAATGAAGTGGTTGGACGATGTACTTGTAACTGCAAATCCCGAACACGACCTTCCAATTCGTTGACTTTGCTCTCAATTAGATCCTGTCTTTCCCTAAGTTCTGCATTGTCCTTCACGAAGTTTTGCTGTATTTGTGCGACTATTCCGATTTGTGCATCCATTTTTTGTGAAATCTCTGAAAATTCAGCCAACTTTTGCGAATTACGGGCATCCTGTGCGTCCATCTTTTGTGATATCTTGGCATCCTCTGCATCCAACTTTTGTGACATGTTGGTATTGATAATGTGACATGTTGGCACTGATTTGTGAAATTGCAGCCAACAACATGTTCATGTCCATACGGTAGATGAGCCAGGAGACTTTTCTTGAATCTTACTTGATGGCTGCTCTAACTCCTTCGCAGAATCAATAGCCTCTTTCCTGCCTATATCCTTCAAGGATATATCTTCACCTCGCGTCGGAATTCGTATTGGTTGATGCCTTCGGCTTCCATTGCTTCTCACAGTCTCGATTGCAGTTCTGCCTTATTTCCAGTCGTCGATAATCCTCGATTTGCCAATTCCCCCTTGAGAGGTGGTATCGTCAAATCCTGAATCTTGACCATTTTTCAATTATTATTCTTTGGAATTTATTTAACAATCCCACTTCTGACACCAATTTTTACGATTTTGCTGAATCAGTCTCAATGATTTCCCAAATCCTTCGGGTACGACCACTGGATTGTTAAATAAAAGTCACCAACTATGTTCGCAGTTTCTTATTTTATAAAGAATTTATTAAATGTCCTTTTATTACTCAGTAATTCACAATTCAATTACAATTCACTTCACTGTTTACAATAACTTGAATTACAACTTTCATAATGTACTGTTTTTTATTACTTCACTGTAATGTAATCAGCAACGCACTTACTTTTCGACTGATTAGCTTGGCAGCTGAGTGTCGCCCTTATATAGCAGTCGGCTGCTCGCAAACGAAAGCCTGGAATAATCGAATCTTTCTCGATAACGAATGTTCTCGTTTTACGCTCTAGATCATGCCAGTTGTCGGCTTCTCTCTTTCATCTGACATTCGCTTCGCATTTTCGCCACAATATGTAAAAATTCCATAAATCATAATATTTAAAAAAAATTACATTTTATTCTTTTCTTTCTTTCTTAAAGTTCAAAAATTCAAATACAAATTTAATAAATAAATAAATTTATTAAAAGATTTTATGTGTGTATATATTATGTCTTCCAAATAAGAAAAATTGATACAAACGTACGATATTATTTACAATATATTGAAGTATGTGTGCATGTATATAATTGTATATTGGTCTATTGAATATGTTTTTTTTTTTTGAAACTAAATTTTTGTTCTACGGCGTACTGGGGTTATTTACGGTGTTATTCTCCGACAGTGTTCAGCGGTAGCGTAGATCATTCGTCCGTCCGTAGTACTGTCACTGTCTCAGTAAGAGTCATCTAAATCCCCCAATTGACTCAGTGCGCCACTTCAGCTTTACTTGTCTGTTAATATAAAATGAACACTCTACCAAGATCTGCAACTTATAAAAAGCTAGATATTAAAGTAGCATTTATTATTTACTTTTTCCGATATCATATATTTTCACTTCGAAGGTGTGGCAACACAGTTTACAATGACTCCAGCAGTCATTTACAATTCATCCTACTTATATTTACTAAAGTAAACAAATAATCAGACGTGATTTTTCTGTGTAAAATTTAAAGAAAATGCAGCCAAATCGATAAAATTTATTAAATAAAATCGATGAACGCGATGTTTGTGATAATTATAAGTGATATTTGTATGTTTTGTGAGCTTATATTCGACGTATTCGGTCGGTCAACATTCAAAATTTAACAACAAATTACTAAAAAACTATAAGTTACCTCAGGGTATTACTATAATTTTTTTTTATGTGAGAAACGAAAATCAGACAGTAACTCCAAATAAATAACTTAGTAGTGATCAAACGAACCCATTTCGCTACTAGAGAACTAGAGAAAGTAGAGCAAGTGGGTAATCAAAAAGGACCTAATAAAACAACGGGTGGAATAGCCTATCATAATGACCAAAACATGGACTATGGGAGCAAACCTATAATAATAGCACAAAACAGGACGGAAAGTCTACGACCACTAACTGGAAAACAGAACACCATCAGTTAGTCGTCAAGCAGATACCGAAGCAAAGATGACTACATACGAAACTTACTCAAACCCGTGCAGAGAACTTATAATATAGAGAAGGTGCAAATTTATGGCACTACCGAAACAATTTCTGAAAAATTGCGGGTAAGGAATTCACCTCGCGTAAAATAACGGCGAGCGGAAAAAATAACATTTATTAGCAGAGGTGGTCAATTGTTTTCTGTTATGAACATTCATTTCTGCTATGAACAGAATTTTGTTTTACTAGCAGAACCTGCGCTTGTTACTTTCTAGTATCTCTGTATATTAATTACATGATATTGATATGCCAAAAATTGCGCCAAATTGATAAAAAGTTTTATCAATTTAGTTTTAAAAGGTTTAGATTTAATAATAAATTGAAAGAATTGTTTTAATAAACTAAAATTTTTATTTAAAATTTTTTATCATTATTAAAATATATACATATTCATATGATCACCGAATTGATATAGAAGCAAAAATACAAGCTACGCACATATATTAGTCTTTTGCACATTTGTCTGTATATTTAAAAGAAAAAATATGTGCCGTATACTATAAAAAGATAAAATAATTATTCTGAATTATAATATGATATTCAATGAATAAATGATAATTTTTATTATTACACAAAAAATATAAAATAAATAAAATAAAAATTCATAACATAATTATTTTGAATTCTAATATGGCACGAGCGAAAGGAATTTGAACTTGCGCCAAAAGCAAAAATACCAAAAATAGCAAATAACACGCACGCTATACCAACTCCGCCACCGTCGACTCAAGAAAATCCTTACATTTTCGACAGTTCTACCGAAACACAGAATAGAGCATTGATTCTTTTTCTTAGTTGAGTAAGCATACGAAGGAATATATTCTCCTATCGCGGAAGCTTCGTCTATAAACGACTTCGCTAATATACAAAATGCTTGTGGAAGAGCTGCGCGCGGGGAGAAGTACTGCTTGGCGTATGTGCTTTGTTGACGATGCGCTTGTGTTTATGTACATTAAGAATTTTTTCGCATGTTTTACTAGGAACCGTTGAGTATACGCCCATGAATTGATATGTATGTACATACATACGTTTATTTGTTTATGCGTACACATCCAGCAAGAATATTATTGCCATGACAACGCTATTTGATTGGCCGCTAGTTAAAATTGCAAAAAAAAGCCCTTCTCCTAAGCAAACGCACCCATCTCCCTTCCCCCTTCTTCCACAAACCAAAGTGCCAAAAATTAGAAATTGCCTTCACTGGACAAATTTTAGCAATTTTTCCACCATCAATCAGCCTCGGCTTGTGGACAAAAGGGCACGTGGGAAGGCAAGGAATTTCTTGCTGAGCAATATGAGCTAATAGGCGAACAGCGAATTTAGCAGTACGAAGCCGATTTGCTACATTTTAGCAGATGAAGTGAATTTTAGTAGAAGTCACAAGAATTTGAAGCAATGCTTGTTGACGGCATATGAATGCTACGGGCTCAAAGGAAAAGGGCATGCAAATGTATGTTGTTGTTGCATAAGCTGTTTGCTACAAGAAGAAGAAGCAACTACAACAAATACCGCATGCAAACCCTCTTTCCTTCTACTCTTCATCCACAAACACTCCTCGCGACGAAGTCAAGTTTTGCCAAATATTGAAAATTGATATTAAGCTGACGTCAATGCGAAAACACATACATTCAAGCATTTTAATACATACACGCGAAACATATACAATCATAACAATGCGAGTTCCCTTCCTTCATGCATCCCAAAATTCACAAACATCTTCTCCTGCGACGATGACAAAATTTGCAAAAATCAAAAATTTAAGTTGGGCTGAAGCAAAGACAAACACATTCAAAGGTCCATGTATGTATACGAAAAATGCATACATACAAAAGGGCATGCCAACTTCTTTCCTCTGTGCCCCGTCATCAACAAGCATACCTTGGCGACGATTGAAAAATCTGCCAATTTAATAAAATTAAAATAAGAAGCAGGGGTTAGGATTTGAACTCATGCTACTTATGTCGGTTGCCAGCGCAAGGCAGCAGCTTGCTTCATATTGAGATAACAGGCGAACAGCAAATATAGAAGAAAGATGATAGATTTTTTAAGGTTTGCTTCATTTCGGTGGTTGACTATTTCACTTTTTGCCGGAGTCAAAGGAATTTTTTGTTGTTGTTGCTTTTGAGTCACATTTCGCATTTGTATTTGTGATTTTTGTCACCGTCGCGAAGCAACAACTTGTCGGCATGAGTATGCGGGGCATGTGTATGGTGGTACTTATGAATAAACGCACTTTGTTGTACGGCGCTTGCTTCTATGAATGAAGAAGGACTATAGAATACAGGTTACGCCAACCGTAAACGTCACGAAAACAATATCAACTTAATAAATTGTTTTTTATTTAAAAAAGTAAGCGCAATCTAGGCCTTTATAATTTTAAAGTCAAAATGTTAAACAGTTTTATGAATAAAATTGTGCAGACATATATTAAATTTTTTGGCAACTCACAAAATTGTATCAACCGCGTCATTAAACATATGATTCTGCTGTTGTCGTGACCTTCTATTCTATAAGCTTTGATGTGCCTACATATTTATTTATTATATGTAGATGCAAATCTCATATATATACAGACATGTGTATATCATCTTTTCCATGGCAGCAATTTCATTGGCGTTTAGTAAAGCGAATACCGTTAGAATATGTACGTATACGAATATAAAAAGAAGAAGCTATTTCTTTTTGTTCTTTGGTATAAGTATCCAATTATACGGGCGGCAATGAACTGAGTGAGTGGTGCAGTTGGTAGCGCGATACCGCAGAATCAATTTTTGCTACTTTCCGCTGACGCAGGTTCAAATATCTGCAATAACGAAGTATTTCAAATTTTTTATTTCGATAATTTTTTATATCAATTAGTTTTTCTTTTCTAGTACTACCTCTTTAGAAAGCTGTAACGATTTTTGTTCTTAAGAAAATAAATATGAAAAAAAAGAAATTAAAATGAACTCATAAAGGTAATTTTTCGAAATTATTATTTTTTTTATTTGCTTATATATTTTGTTGATTTTTCTAATTTTTGTACGTAATAATAAAAATAATGATTTCTTATAGAAATTGAAATAAATTCGTTTTGTTTTCATAACATTTTGAATGTTATTGCTGTTATTTGCTTCTTCTGCTGTAAGTAAGTAACATTGCTTTTTATGTGCAATTTGCTAAATCAATAATTCAATCAATAACATTTTTTCCCTATGCTAAATTTTCAATTCTGTAAGCTAATTTTAACAGCGTGTTGAATTCCTTACCCGTTTTTTTCGTTTCTGTTAACGAGGCAGTACAAATTAGTACTGCCATTCATTTGCACCTTCTCGTTGTTATAAGTTCTCTGTACGTGTTAGATCGGGGAAAATTCAATGGCTGATATGCAAAAGGCAACAGTAAATAAAAAATCCTTTGTTGTAATTTCAAATGAAATTTGCTTTGGTAGGAAATATTGAAAAAATTATTGTTGTTTTAATGTTCAAACTTAGTAGATTTAAATATTCGATTATTTTTCAATATAACATTGTAGTAATATTGTAATTAAAACCTTTGTTGTACTTCCTGTCCGTAATAAAATGTCCAAAATCCTTCTAAAAATCCCAAAACATTATTTTTCTTTAAAAGTGGTATAAAAATGCGGATTTTTGAGTGCTCTCACGAAACAAAGAGTTTCGTATCTAGTCATTTTTGACTGAAGTGCGCATATCAGTACTAATAGTTTCAATACGGTGTAATATAACATATAAACCTTAATTAAATAATATTTTTAAGTAAATTATAATTAATTATAAATAAAATAAGTGTTTTACTACATACATATAGGCGTTATATTTTTATGTACATTTTTATGTGATCTCGACTTATTATTTTATGCGAAGTGACCATCCATACGAACATAATCTCCGGAGATAGAAGGTTGAAAACTGCGATTCATTCCATCTAAATAGAATAGTAGGAACACTTTGAAAGAATTTCGGATAAGCAAAAGGAATTTTAGGCAAATTAGTTTGGAATCAGAGGCGATCCTAAAACAAAAGAAGAAATTTTAAAGGAGTTGTTAGAAACCTTATGACCCAGTTCTGAAATAGAATATTGATGAACATGTTGTAGATGTTGACCATTTCGGTACCAAGAAGAGTTGAGGATAAACTAAAAGAATTGTAACGACAGCCTTGTGTGTATATGTTACAACCAATATCGGACGGCAACGCTAAAATAACTTACGGAGGACATATCCGTAGAAGTGAAGCCACACTACCTTAGCCACCCACGTCGTGTACTCAAACCATAAGAGCAAAAATAAAAATTTTCTGAAGCAGGAGAAAACGCAAAAATAATATCTACACGCGATCAACTGGAGTGTACCAGCGCAATCGAATCCAGCGCCAACAACAACACGAATACTGTTCCAGTCATCATCTGACCACGATCGGACACCACCAGCAGTAGCATCTTTGGTTTTTTCTTCATATAGATACATATATACGTATATACATATAGATTGTATATATAATTTTTTTGAAGATTTTCTTTAATCACTACCCTATCATATATGGTTTATCCAGCTAATATTTTTTTCAGTAATATTATTTCATTAATATTTTTTTTGTTTATGATTTATGATAATTTCAAATTCTCAATTATCTTCTTATATATTTTTTTCTGGAAATTTATTATCATCTTTTTTTACTTGTAAAGGGTTAATTCAAAATATCAAAGTTTATGTTTTTTCATATAAAATTTTTTGTAATTTTTATTTTTCTTTCTGTTTTTTACACCATATTCTCTTTAATATTTTTGTTATTTCTTTCTAATATTTAATTTAAATTTATTTGGTTTTTTTCTTTTGAGTAATTCTTCTTCTTTGATATTTTTTTCTTCTGTAGTCATTAAATCCTTTTTTTCTTTTTTCTTTAAAATTATTCTCCAATCGAGTGAGTGATTAACATAACAAAAAAAATAAAAAAATAAATAGGTAGTAAGACCTACCTAATATACATACATATGTATGCTAGATATTTAGATTTCTCATTTTCCAGCGCTTTTAGTTTCGTCTCAAATTGTTGGTACCATCAACGTGGGACATGAAAAGGTGAGTGCTGAGAACTTTTATACATACATGTTAATATTTGAGTACATATATGTTAATATGCGAGTAAAAAAAATATATATATATATATATATATATATATATATATATATATATGTTATATGTAAAAATCAATGAAAATTTTGATGAACGCTTATAACTTGAGAACCAACAGATCAAATTGCACCAAATTTTTAGGAGTTATAAAGGGGTACTAGGAGAAGGTTAGTATGTAAATTTTCATGAGATTGGCGCAGCCGTTCCAGAGACATGGCCATTTTTATGAACATTGGTCGCTACCCATAAAAAAACATGCAACAACAACAGGTACATGTAAAATTCCAAAATACGCGTACATTAGTTTGTATGTGGTGTTGAAAGGGAGAAAGAAGAGTGAAAGAAATGAAAATGAAAAAGAAATAAAAAAATAAAAATAAAAATAAATTAATAGAAAAAAGTTTGGAAAACAGTTAAATCAATTTCTTTTCGATTCGTTTTCCAAAAAAAAATCAAAATCGAAAATTCAAAATTTCAGTTAGATTTTTTTGATTTATTTTTATAGGTGTAGCAAAGCACGCTGTGATCCGCTAGAACTATACATTTTTCTTGGCGAATTAACACTATTGTTAATATAAGTATGATTTTAACTTAAAAAAAATCAATAGAAAAACTGATTGTTTAAATTTTTAATTTCAGAAATTTTTCGTGGATTACCTCTCCGATAATTATTTTAATAGAACCAAGAAAGCTGAATTTTCTTTCCATTTAATTTTTATAATTCCATATTTTTCATAGAGTCTAAGCAATATATATTATAATAAAGCTTGCATTTTTTTCTTTCCATGTGAATTTGATAAATTAGAATAAATAAATGAAGCTTATTGTCAACCTAAATCCTTATTTCTGAAGCAGGAAGTATTTACTATGGAGGAGTAGGTAATTTTAGTATTGGTGTAGGTTTTACATGGAGTGAAAAAGGGGGAGGTGAGAGCGTAGATTGGACTAGACGGATTAGACTACTGTAAAAATAGACAAACAAACGTGGTCAGGATTAGGTGGTGCTGCAAATTAATAGGAGTCAGCGCGGCACCCATAGTTGCGTAAGCAAGTACGCAAAGAGCGTGGCACGACTCCAACTGACCGGAAAAATATCTCCTTCTTCCATATCTTTCTTTCCTATATAATTTCTTTTCCTTCCTTCCTAAGCCCGAATGCCTTTTCGCAAGAAAATTTAAACAACAGTTATGTTTTTGGACTATAGTATACCGCTCGCTTATCGAAAGTGACAAAAAACTTTTACATATTCCGTAAGGTTTTTTATTCTTTCACAAACGCGTGTCACAAAGGCACGTCTTTGTTGGTCAGCTGTTTTACCTGTGACCGAACTTCCCATTTATCCAAGGTAGATGGTGGAAACAAGGAAAGAGTCCAAAATTGTAGCCTACCCCTCGTGCACGTCCAACGCAGAAAAATATCTATTTATAACCCGATGCAAATTCTTTAACGCTGATGCAGTTTCAGTCTTAATGACCGGAATTGAAAACAGTAGCTTCAACTGGCTATTGACTAACGCGCGTTTGTTTTCATATGCGGATATCAAATTCGGCCATGCCATCTCAAATCCAAGATTTTTTAGCGGAGCTTTGCTAAAACGCGTCAAACAAGAAAGAAACTATTTAAATGTAGTAGTACAAGTTTCGATGTGTCTTCATCCCCAATGGCATTTTCGTATTTATAAAGCGCAGCCCTTTATTTAACTACATATTTCGCAGAGTTCTGTTTTCTTCACAATGTAGAGATGAATACGGCCTTAAAGTTGGCGAAAAAGTCCTTTGGGTCCTTTAGACAAGTGGTTTTGTGTGAAGGACATAAATTGCAATAAGGAATATATAAAGCAGTGAAAAAACGAATTTGGAGACATGCACGAACCGCTGACACTAACCGCTGTTTGTCTTTGTAGCTATTTAGCTGGATTTCCATGAATATACGTAGTTGTGAGTTGGCAAAGTGAATGGACGTGTTTTTATTTCGGTCCGTAAATAATTTTCAGTACTTAAAAACAAACAAGAGATAATTATAAACAGAAATATAAACATAAAAAAATAAATGTATAACCCAAAATAAAAACCAGCTATGCGATGAGCGACCAACGCTCAACCTAAAAAGAATGGTGGAATTCACTTACAGCAGCGGAGAGAAACACGTACTTCACTGTTGTTCCGCGAAAATTTCCACCCAACAATGGGCGAGCGGTACAACTCTGTCGACACCTTCACAAAATACAGCAGCTTTTGTAAATATTTCAGCAAGGTTTCGATATCAGAGCAGTAGTAAATATACTTAATAGAAACAAGGTACCGCAACAGCTTAACTTACTTCTTAAAAAATATTTTACATGGAAGAATTACGGTAGAAGAGCCACTTTAGAGAAATGGTCCGTGCAATCTATGAATTGCAAGAAATTTGTACATATTAAATCCTACTGTACTTTACGTTCTGTCTGTGCATGAGTATGAGGTAAGCTTCACCATTCTAGTAAATAATCTTTCCGACATAATGCAGCGGCTTTCCGATTAATAAAGATTTAAAATCAAACTAAATAACGGTATTCAAGCAAAACACAACTACCCAAATCAAACTTGGTCAAATTACTTATGCTATCATATTAAAAACAAGTGACCTGTGCCATCCGTCACTCCACCCAGTATTAGAGTAAAGGCTATTATTTTAAACTTTTTTCCAACAAATGAAGGGAGCCACAGTTTATACTGAGCCTCCGAGCTGCTAATAGGTTTTTGGATGAATTGGTTAAAAAAAGTTACAATTTCAAATCTGCATCAATCGTTTAACATGCCGTGTCACCTTTATGTACGAATATAAACAATTGGATTTATGGATATGGGTAAGTAATTTAATATTTATTTTATTTGTTTATATTATAATTATATTCAGATGTTAAGGTGCGATACTGTTCTGAAATTGTCGTAAGAAATCAATAAAAAAAATATTATCGTGTAGCTTGAATGATAGCTTTCATATAGATGATTCATATTCAGCAATATTCTGAATTTGGACGCGATTCGAAATTTTCTCCGTTCCGCAGATTTGGTATTCTGCGTTACATTCCGATTCGATCAATCATCGAATTTTTCGATTCTATACAATTCTATATATTCCGCATTTCGATCGTAGCTACGTTTTTGTACGTTGTAATTTAGTTGGCGGAGAACATTTCAATTGTATATTTTCGTGTACTTAAATAACATAATTTTAACAGAAATGTAAGTAAAACATGATTTTGATAATTTGAAAAGTCATAACGATGTCTTTTTTTGTTTTATGAACTTAATGGCGCTTTTTGATTCAACACCAGAGCAACATGAAAAATTAGACAGATTTGAAATAACGTTGCCGAAATACAGTTGATCCATCAGTAAAAGACTCCATGATTTCGAGAAAATTGTGTAATGACATTAACACTGTTGTGTGACACATTCCTATATTATAAACTGCACCAGCTCTTTGTTGGTAACAGCCTTCCGCAAAAAATCGCAAATCAGCTAGAACTCGTTTAGGTGGAGATAATCATGTCAAAACACTTGATTGAGTTTCTTGTGGAAAAATATCCAGGACATACTTGAAAGCATCTTTATTAAGTTTGAAGTTTTTTTGAATCTAGATAACGAAATTTGTTATATAAAAGTTTACCTTTTAAAATTCATCACTCATCTGAAATGGATGACACTTGTCTCTCAATCCTCACTAAATATCGCCGAGGCTCTTGATTACATTTAAAGTTAAAAACAAAAAGTGTTTATATTTATTTGAAATATCTCCGAGGCTCTTGATTCCATTTAAAGTTAAAAACAAAAAGTTTTATATTTATTTGAATTGTACAAAAATTCTTTGCAATTGCTAGCTTTGTTTTGTGTCATTTTCACACATTCGTATGCAACCAGCTGATCTCGAAAATGTATTCCGCTTCCTCTTCATCTTTCGATTCGATCGTAACTCAGAATACCTAATTATGATTGTGGCGGAACGGAGAGCGGGAAATCGAAATGTAGAATAGCCCTAACTATTGCATAAAATGAAACGTGGAAGTAGGTGTAAAAACAATTGGCTTGTAATGTATATAAATATCTAAAATATAAATATGCCTATGCTTTCAGCAATATACATTACTCCCGAGAGGTCGGTGCAATTATACTAATTGTTTATTTAATGGGTTACGTTTACCTATTAATCACAGTAATGTACCTTATGCATTCCCCTGCTAAAACCGCTCCGTAGATCTTAAAGCAGTGGCTCCAATAGAAGTGGGTGAGGAAATTGGCATATCCTACTTGTACTAGTGCCAATTGGAAGGCACTCTAGGCAAAAAGTGAGTGCATTTAAAATATTAAAAACTACAAACAAATAAAATTTTAATTTTTGATTTGTATGTTTTTAAGAAAACTAAATTTTTGTATGCCTTAGATGCCAATTACAAATTACCGACTTTGATCAAACTAACGGCGATGATGGAAATACGTCAGATTAGATCAGTTAAATGATACAAGTAGCTTTAGACTGCAAGTGTATATTTTTAGAAAATAGCTGGTAAGCACTGGACACGGGTGTTAAATTTATAATATTATTACTGCTTTCACCAATTCCGCTATTGATGCGCGTCCTCGGTGTTTTATTAAATTTTCTACTTCCTTTAATTCTTCTTGGGATATATAAGTAAATTTTCCACGATCATCGATTACACCTTTAATTTTTTTTTATTTCTTCGGCTCCTGTTAATAAAGTAATAATTTCTGCTCCTTAGCTCCCATTTTGGTGAGCTTCTTGGAACCAATTTTTTCGTCCAATACTGCACCGGATGGAGTTTCCTCGTCTTCCCCATCTTCATCATTTACTTTTGTGTCACTGTCCAAGGTGACTGCTTGATCTGCAGCTTCTGATCTTGGTACTCCCTCTTGCATATGAACTGAGGCTTTTTGTACTAGTCTCCCTACTTTACCTGAAAAAAATTTAGAATTTTAAACAATATATGAGAATCTTCTAGCACACAATTTACCAGATGTGTTTTTATTTACTTTCAACAAAGCAGATAAATGCTGGTTTTGATTTTTGTGACCTGCTAAACAATTGAAATCAAATTTGATACTTTTTTGTGAGGCTAGTGACTCAGTGTTACTTAATAAATTCCAACTAATCTCAAATCGAAACTTTAGAGAAAAAAGTATCTATTGAGACTAGATTCAGATTACTGTATGTCAGCATAACTGTCATCGTTTTAATGCTATTGATCTCGTGGACAAATTTATAAAGTAAATTGAAGGAAGATTACCCGAATTGATTCATACATAACTTATAGAATCCACAACCACGGAACAACCGCTTTCAGTTTCATTTAACAGAGACAGGAAGTTCCTTATTCTCTCTAAAAATAATAAGCATACAGCAAAACTTCCAAAGGCTTCCATTCCTGCACACTTGTGCAATATAACAGTGATAAAGAAAATTTAAATGGTTTCCCCGATTATGGTGCTAATGATTGCAAAAAAAAAAAAAAAAACCACTAAAATTATGAATCTAAAGCTAAATGCAACGTTTGCTCATCTAGGATGCACGAACCCTGCAAAAAAGTTGAATGTATAAGCTCCGTCAACAAAAACGGCCCTACATGCCGAAAAAGACATACAAAAGTTTAAATCCATAAATAAATGTTTTTAAAAGCAGCAACAATAAATAACTCACAAATAGAAAATAGTCCCATCAGTTTCGCTTGACCTTTCGCGCATATGTAATCAGCTAATTTTAAATTGTACAGTTTCTTTTTCGTTTTCGTGAATTTTTAAGAAAATATTTGTTATTCATAAAGAACAAAAATTTGGGATTGGACAACGCAATACATATATTAGTGACAAAGAGTGATTCACCCGATATTTTTATTATGAAAACTGCGATGGAGTTCAATTAAATAAGGATTATAAGCTTTCATAAATTTGTCCTGGGCCCAAATATCTTATTATGAAAAGAATTAATAGGGATAAAAATTTAAGCGATGTATCCCCATTTCTAATAAAAATAAACAATTAATGGTATATGCGGTAAAAAAAAGGACTGCAAAAAACTCCAAAAAGGTATCCGGCCCCTCAGCGAAATCCTTGTGATGGAGAGTTTCCTCTAGCCAAGTAGCTATAGCGTGTAAAGCGGAGTCCACCGACCTACCTTTTCAGTATGCATTCTGCGCTCTTGAAAGACACCGAGAGATCATACTCCTTATACATAAATCAATCAGCCTTTCTATTGTTTTCAATAAAAATGGGGATTGACTAATTGGTCCAAAGTCCTTATGAGACACATGCAAACTTCTTCCGGCCTTCGAAATGAAAAGGGAGAGAGAGATTTCTTTAGGAGAGTTATTGTGGGGAAAGTGAGCGTCGAGAAGTCGTTTCAGTAACTCTTCAGTACTTATAGTCCAGCTTCGGGCATCATCCCTCAGATTTCCTACTGCAGTTGCTTTTCTGGCTAGAAATCGTCTAAATCTAGAAAACTCTTGAATTCCTCCTACGCTTCCACAGAAGGTCCTCCATGGCGATTTTTTTGCTTTCTTGATCTCGAACTTAAAGATTCTCAGTCCCACTTTATAAAAAGCCCAGTCGGAGGACAATTTACTTCTTCGAGCATTGTTGAAAAAACGAAAAGAAGCTGGATGCTCTCAGTACTGACAACTCTGTACTTCACCAAAGGGGCTTCACTCTGTGCTTCGAAGTACTGAAAGGACAAATGCTTTCAAGCGCTTTTCTACAGGCTAAACTGAAGACTTCGCCAGGATCATCCAAAGTGTCGGCGGAAAGAATTGAGTTCTCATTCGAAGCATCAGGTGGAGCTGCGTTAAGCTTTCTGCTGCACAATTCCCAGTCTTACTCCTCAGGTTCCCAAAAGATTTTCTACAAGGAAAGTTTGAGTCTGCTGTGAATTTACTGTACCAATGATCCGAAATGTACTGTTCACTAAAAACGCTCCATTCTGAAATAAAGGGTGTCACCTCGGAAAAAACCAGGGTGAGATCAAAAACCTCATACCTGGTGGCTGTAATAAAGGTAGGGAACTACTCCTATTGCAGGTATGAAAATCTTCGCTTAAGATAAAGTTGAAAAGTGTCTCGTGGTGCGGCATGTAGACAGAGAATAGCCAAAATTTTATTCATCGAATCCGTTACTAAAATTAAATATAATAGAAGATTTAAGAACATTTCTAATGCAGACGAGCTCGGATTATACCTGTGTTATTTTTTCAATACAAAAATAATGTTACGGCTCTCCCAACAGTCGATCAAGACTGAAAATGGACTAAGCGATCAATGCGCCGCCATCAGTGCTCGTCAACACCATTTGAGAGGGTTAATTCGACATCCATGCGTCCGTTTTCGAGTGCCCTAACTTTGTCGCCTTCGACACCTTCGGACGCAGCTGAAGGCCCCTGCCCCGGTAGAAGGAAGGATATGGGTCCTTTCAAGCCAAGTAATCCTCTAGCTATGCGTTGAAAGGGTTGAGTTGCAGAATCTTATCATGGCTTCAATCTCCGCAGTAGTCGCTTTTTATAGAGCAATGCCGACCGTTCGACAGCACACCTTACCAGTTTGTGATGTCCCTGCCAATCAGCACTCTCGCACCTTGGAAGTGGGCCAAGATTTTCCATAACTTCCCTGATGAAGGCATCTAAAATCACTGCCTCCACGCGTTTTTACTCGTCGCGAGATATCGCCCCATAAGTCCAACCTCTATCCAGGACACCAACCACGATCGAGCCTACCAGCTTCCTGATTTCGATAAGGTTGGCGTTGAGCCGGTCTTTTGATTCTACAGAAGTGAGAAGAGCCGGTACCGCCTTGGAGAAGATCCTCAAACTAAACCTCCTGCGGGTTAGGTATTCAAGAATTTACCCACAATAGGGCTTGCCTGTCGTAAGAGGTGACTAAAATCCAATTGTTCCCGTGACAGTCGGGTCTTTATACCAGAACGACCCGGATTTTTATCCGGCAAAAGAGTGTCACTCCCACTATATTCCCCGAAGTCTGATTTGGGAATCTTTTTTCTGCAGTTACAACAACAACGGATCCTCAAATATGCCAAGGTTAAATCCGTTCAGGAGGGGTTTCGGCTGTGAAAGCCAAAGGGTCATTTAGCGTTTCCCAGGATGCACCACGAGAAGGCGACCCTACTGCACATGGCAAACTGAAAATGACACTCATAGCAGTGACCACTATCCCATTATCACTTCACTCACGCTGCTCTCTTCTTTCGAAACCTTTAATAATTTAATTTATTATCCATCTAATATATTACCCATGCAAAAAATGCTGAGCAGTTAGAAATTCCAATTAATTTCACTGAGCTAGAAAATGCCATTGAGAGGCTGAGAGGTAAAACTCCTGGAATGGACTAAAATTAGACTCTTAAAATTATACAATTCAATTTTTGACACCAATATTCCGCAAACGTGCAAAACTTGTACTATAATTCCTGTTTACAAACTAAGCAAAAATACAAATTTGATATCCTAGTATAGACCAATATCGCTGAATCCTTGTTTCACTAAGGTTCTAGACTGAATTATTCCTCAACGACTATATGGTTTATTTCTCAGGATGACCATATCAATGGCAATCAATTAGATTTTAGAAAGGGTAACTGTCTCAGGTTGTCTAATTTATTTAGACCTTTCGGCAGCAGGCTCCTTGGGACGTACAAATCATGTGTCAGAAATATCTTTGGATTTTGTAGTGCATTTGACAAATAAATGTTCATGTGGATGTTGATCAACTTGCAAAATGGCCCCAAAAT
The DNA here is from genome assembly GCA_030068015.2 of Neoceratitis asiatica. Taxonomy (NCBI): domain Eukaryota; kingdom Metazoa; phylum Arthropoda; class Insecta; order Diptera; family Tephritidae; genus Neoceratitis; species Neoceratitis asiatica. The sequence continues at coordinate 9,018,889 of CM061530.1, read as the reverse complement.
TATTAACTATGCTAAAAATTTCATGAAAGGCAAAATTATTGTTAAAAATATACCTTGCTATACCCCTGCCTGCCCACTTTGCAATAGTATTCCTCTAGCTTAAAATTATCAGTTTTTCTTTTCTTAATTGCATTCAATAAAGTTAGCGATGACATATCTTCTTACAAAATTATTTAATTTATTGCTAATTCGGATGATTTTATATTAATAAAATAGACTCGAGATAATTTAGCATTCCCTAATGTAACCAACTATAAATACTTGGAATACTTTTAATTAGATGTATGATTTGCGGAATTCATTAGTGAGTAAACTAAATATCCTAAATGCCTTTCGTCTATAAATACAACTTTTTCAACAATTCATTCACTGATAATATCAAAAATTAGTTATGCCGTATTTATATATCGGTTTTTGCTTAAAAATCAACTATCTAAAATTAAAATTATTCTCAATTCTGCTATACGTCTATCATTTGAGGCCCACACCTACTATTGATTTACTTTTTTGAAGCCAATATCATATCTATAGAAATTTAATATAGTTCGGCAGTCCTGAAACACTCCAAAATAGTTTTGAGAGTAGAGACTTTCAAATTGAAGTGAAAATACTTTGCAAACATTATAGAAAAGTTGAAATATTGGCGTAGTGCTTATTGTGATTTTTTAATATTTCAGAATCAGATTCATCACTATGACTTTCGACATGATTTTCAAAATCATCTGGCGAAGTGAAATTCATTTGACTTGTGTAACAACTCATATTGGTGAGTAGAAATATGGATAAGCGTTCTTGTTGTTGGCTACCCTCATAGACGAGTTTGTGTGTCGGTGCATTAGTATCCACTTGTAATGAAACTGTAATGGCCAGATCACCATAGACAATTGTGCTTTCATTTTCATCTGACATAAAATCAGTTGATATGCCATTCATTGCTTTTCATCTAATTCTTCACTTCTCCTATTTGTATTCATATAATGATGAATTTCTTATGCGATGGAAACTCGAACCCTTTACCGTATTGATCAGGTAATTGCAACGATAGAGTATGATGCCAATATCATAAGTAGTGTTTGCTTCCAATAAACGTTCACGCAATTCACTTCCATCTTCGAAATCTTTGGCGTAAGTGAAATTTTTGCACTAGTCAGTCGCTACGAAAAGCGAATAATAAATTCTGATATTTTTCGAATAGAAATTTGCCAATCGCTTCAATGTCCCACTTTTCAGCATGATGAGGTTTTAAATTCTTTGGGCAGTTGAAGCAGCCATTCCATTAACACCTTCACCGTTCTCACTTAAAACAGGCATTTGCAAATTTTCTGAAGTCCTTTAATATATAAAATGTATTATTAAAAAAATATAAATATTGGCATTGGAAAGTATTAATTAAACAAAAAATACTGATTTCAAGTGTTAGCTTAGTACCGTACATTAAATTTGACGTTCGTTTTGCAAAGTTGATTTTTTGCTCAGTTTCTGTAAAGCGGGCGCTGGAGGTGCTGTTGACAGTAGTCTAACCAATTGTTTGAGCTTCAGTTCGGCACAAGAATTTCATTACTGCCTCTGCGACACAGCAGCAACAGGTTAAGAATATGATGGGCGCCGTGGTTGGTAGCATTTCCACACCTACCTTACGGCAGCTGCCGCAGCTGCGGTTGCTGGTGAGTATTGCGTTCAAATCAGCAAATGTTATTTCATTCATTTTTCACCAACGATTCTTCTTTAGGTGAATATAAATATAAGGTGAACGTGGGACAGCATCTCCTCAAAATCACCGGTGATTATTGTGATTTAGTGCGTTGTCCACCGTCATCCGTCAACATACATTCTTCTCACATAATAATCGATAAATAGCAACTGTTCAAGATATTCATTAAATGCAAAGTCGGTATGAGCGGTAAACTATTTTTCAATTCGAAATTTAAGAAGAAACATGTTTTTTATTTGTATTCCGAGTGGTTTTTTTTCAACGACCGTTTACTTTTAAGCAAAAAACCTTATTGTAGTCGCAATAAGAAGTTCAGTTGAGTTTTTGTAAACGACAATGTCACAATTTGGCTAATTTTGAATAATTATGTAGATAATGCATTGGCAGCGTATAATTTTCACAATGAATACAATCTAAAAATATCGATTATTATTATTATTATTATTATCATTATTTTATACTGAGGGCATGAAGTTAATGACGTTGCACATAGGGGAAACTGGGGTAGAATCTGCACCAGAATCTCCAATACAACAGAACTAAAAATGTATGGCACAAGTATCACCATATATAAAAAGAGATATGACTTATTTCAGCACTGTTCTGGAATACAACAAATTAATTTTCTTGGTGGCGTTCGTAATAAGAAAGAATCCAATCATGTTATCATCTTCAATAAAAAAAAAAAATAAAATTAAAAATTTTTGTGTTTGGTGGAGCTACCACAGAAAAAACTTACTTATCTTCAGTTGGAATATTTCCTGTCAGGGGTACATGGCGTACAATTTTGGGTTACAAATATTGCATTTAATGAAGTGCGTATAATAATTTCTAAATATGTTTGAAAATATATGGTTATGTTGATGGATTTTTATTATTCACGAGTGTTAGCGAAAGTTCAATTCTTCGGCTATCCGCATTTAAAAGCGAGGAGTAATACAGAATGACATTGTTTATACTTTTCTGTGACAGAATTTTAAGATTCTGTAGAAATTTTAATCAAATACATTTTATGCGTATTTAAATTTATTATCTGATAAGACATCTGATATGAGAAGAGTGGAATTATCGTTGGTTTTAGATCGCTTTAGATGTGGATGTGGGTTCGTTGGAAGTGGAATCCGTTAAACAGTTATGGGTGAGTGGTGAATCAACTTGTTCTTTGTTAGGTGGTAATAAAACCTTCACTATGGACCGAGAGTTTTGTCCTTGTAACGACAGCCTTGTGTATATGTGTTTATGTGTGTGTGTCTAAGAGGAGGAAAGGCCACTAATATGATGCCTACTTTTCAGGGCAAGGGTGTAAAACCTAGCTCACTCTGTGGTAGGTAAAGCAATATGTTTGTGTGAATGTGTTTTTGTGGAAGTCAGTGAGAGTTAAAGTAACTTCGGGGGATTTTTACGAAATGGAGAATGTGACAATTTCTCGGCTGGACAACGGCTTGAAGAAAGCGTTATCCGAGATTCAAAGATCATTCTAGAAAGTTTGCGGGACAAGTACAGTAGCTAATGTAAAGTGCACTTAAAAAAAAAAAAAAAATTAATTATTTAAATAAAATAAAATATATTATTTGTTAATATATATGTAATATCATAAGTGAAAAAACGAAAAAATTGAGATAAAAGTGAAAAATTGGAGAATTGGGCAGTTTACAACAGTTCACAAAGAATAAAAATAAAAACGGAAACGGAGGTAAGTCTGAATTAATTTTAAATATAACTATGTCAGGCAATATGCATTGGCATGTACACGTATATGTCTATCGATATACATATATTGTCATCATTCATGTAATCTTAAATGATATGATTACTAGTATAATTTTCTTTTATATTTGTTTAGGTCGCCCGCTGCAATGCAACAGGACCTCCCGAAAAAAAAAAAATTTTTAAATAAAAGAATTTTGGAGAAGTCTAAGAAAGACGAACAATATTGGACGTCAACGCTAAAGTAAATTACAGAGGACATATTCGTGGAAATGAAGACACACTACCTTAACCACCCACATCGTGTATTCAAACCATAAAAGCAAAAAAATAAAAATTTACTGAAGCAGGTGAAAACGCAAAAAAAAAAAAATAATTTCTTCAGCTGAAGTGTAGCAGCGTAATCGAATCCGGCGACAACAACAGCACGAATACTGTTCCAGTCATCAGCTGTCCACGAACTGCCACCACCAACAGCAGCATCTTTGGTTTTTTTTTACACACACACATATATATATATAACTATATATACGTATAGATATATACTTATACATATACGTAGAAACATATAGATTACATACATAATTTTTTTGAAGATTTTTTTTTAATCACTCAATCCTGCTAATATTTTGTTTGTAATTAGCGTTCGATTATTTCTTCAATATTTTTATTTATTTATGATTTATGATAATTTCAAATTCACAATTATCTTCTTATAAAATTTTTTTTTCAGGATTTTTATCATCATCTTCTTTCGCTTGTAAAGAGTTAATTCACCATGTCAAAGTTTTTTTTGTACATATATGTAAGCTTTTGTCATTTTTTTTAATTTTTCTTTTTGGTTCTTATACCAGGCTCTTTTTATTATTTTTGTTATTTCTCATATTTAATTAAAAATTTTTTTTTTATAGTTCTTCCTCTTTGACATTTTTTTATTTAGTCATTAAATCCTTTTTTTTTTTTGTTTCTTTCAAATTATTCTCCAAGCGTGTGAGTGATTAGCATAAAAGAAAAATGTACATATGTATGTTAGATATTTAGAATTCTCACTTTCCAGCGCTTCCAGATCGTTCTCAAATTGTTGGTTCCATCAACGTGGGACAAGAAAAGGTGAGTGCTGAGAACTTTTATACATACATACATATATATATTTATATATTTACATACATATAACTTAATATGCGAGTAAAATAAACAAACGTGTTTACATATAATATTTTTTTTGAAGTTACATACACGCGTTTATAAGTAGTAAAGATGTTAGGGTTGTCCAATTAACAATATTGTTAATATAAGTATGAGTATACCTTAAAGAAAAATCAATAGACAAATTTATTGCTTAAATATTTTAAATTCAGAAATTTTTCGTGAATTACCTATCCGATAATTATTTTAATATAACCAAGAAAGGTGAATTTTCTTTCTATTTAATTTTATTTCAATTTTATACCATATTTTTTTCATAGAGTCTAAGCAGTATCTATTATAATGAAATTTAAAGATTTTATGTGAATTTGATAAAGTGTAATAAACAAATGAAGTTTATTGTCAGTCTAAATTCCTTTTTTTGAAGCAAGAAGTAGCTACTATGGAGAAGTAAGTAATTTTGTTCTAGGTGTGGGTGTTACATGGGGTGAAAATGGGGACGTGAGAGCGTAGATTAGACTAAACGGACTATACTATTGGACTAACGGACGTGGTCAGGATTAGGGGGTGCTGCAAATTAATATGAGGCACCCATGGTTTCGTAATAGAGTACGCAAAGAGGGTGGGATGACTCTACCTGACCGGACAGATCTCTCCTTCTTCCATATCTTTCTTTTCTTTATAATTTCTTTTCCTTCTTTCCTTCCGCCTAAACCCAGGCATGAACAATTTTTGTTCATGGTAGGGTAGGTAGGGCTGATGGAAAACCCCCCATACGGCGAGCTAGTTCGGGCTAACACCACCATGCCTGGTAACCACCGTCACCTACCAACCGACGCCCCACACATAACATCCTTTTTCAGTAAAGGCAACCACGAATCGTACGCGGTTGTCCGATCCTGGGTGTACGTTTACGACTCGGCCTAGTCTCCATTCATTTGGTGGCACATTATCTTCTTTTATAACAACGAGGCATACATTCTTTAAGTTGGATATGGAAATTTCCGCATATTGCGTTTTTGAAGTTCGGTTAGGTATTCCATTCTCCATCGTTTACAAAAGGTATGGTGCAGAACCTTTAGTCGTTGTCACCTATTTACAATCGAAGCGCGATGTTCATCAGCGTCTATTTCAGGGAGTGCAAGAAGATGTCCGCCGACAAGAAATTGGCCTGGAGTTAGTGGTTCCAAATCGGATGGTTGGATATAAGACGGGCTGAGTGGTCGAGAGTTGAGGCACGACTCAATTCTGATAGAAGAGTAAAGAGTTCCTTAAGAGTATATTTGTGGTCTATGGCGAGTTTTTGAAATATGATATGATAGCGGGAGTAGCTTCCAATAGCCCCCCATATGAGGATGAGGCGGGAATGAAATGCCACGTGTCAGTCCGACTGGTCAATATTAGACCGAAGACAGTTTCTTGAGCGAGAAGAGTCGCCAGTACATTCTTTCTAATGCCCTCTAATAATATAAGTGTCGCCACCTAGGATGAGATCCACTTGCTCGCTTGCATAGAATCGCTTGCCTGCTAGTACTAGAGAATTATGAAGAGAATTATGTCTTTGGTTACAAATGTTGCAGTTAAAACGTCTTCTGCACCTTGTCACCGTATGACCCGAAGACAGGCAGCTCAAGCAGCTGTGAATTTTATTTTTTTTCTGTCTTGATTTTTTAATTTTAGAAATTTTTGGCATTTTTTGCGGCTATGGATTTGTATTATTTTGCGGCTTTGAAATTTTAGATAGCTGTGCCGCTCGTATATCAGAAATAGAATGTCGTCTCATTTCGGTATCTCTTACTTGTCTTGTATGGTCTGCTCCCATAAACCCAAAGTACTTTCAGGCAAATTAGTGGAGCAAAGGTAAGTTATTAATGCATCCCAATTGGATACATTAATGCTATGATACTGTAAGGCTCAGTGTTCGTCTGACTATCGTGCGAAACAGTTTTTTCGGTGATCGTGTGCAAATTAAGCGAAACAAAAAACTATAACCAAATATTTAACATTTCTGATCCACCGGATCGAGGCAAGGCTGTAGGACAGCTTTCTTACCAGACTAATAATCAAAAAGTTTTAACAAGTACTTCTAAATCTGCTAAATACATACCAATGGCAAGAATCGAAAACCCAGAAAATCTGTCAAAAGTGTCGCCCTTTCTTATAAAAAGAGTAATTGACTCAGTGTGCGGTGGTGAAGTTGAAATATGTAAAAAGTTGAGAAACGGAAACATTCTTATTAAAACAAAAAGTTTCGCTCAAGCAAGCGAACTTATAACCCTGTCCTCCCTAACCCCCTCTATCCAAATAGAAGTGTCTGAGCATATCAGAAGAAATAATAATAAATGAACTCAAACCGCAAGGTGTAACTGAAATAAGAAAAATCAAGAAAAAGGTTGAAAACGACCTAGTGGAAACCGGTTTACACATTATCACTTTCGATAATCCTATGCTACCAAATGACATACTAATTGGATATGAAAAAGTCAAAACAAGGCCATATATCCCTCTTCCACTCAGAATTATGAATTGTTTAAAAAACGGTCACTCAGCAAAAATCTGCAACAACACCAAAATTTGTTCAAATTGCGGGAAATCATCCCACGTTGACCTAGAAATCAACGAAAAGTGCACTGACCCACCGACATGCATCAACTGCACTAGCAATGGAGAACAAACCCTGGATCACAACTCACTAGACAGAAAATGTCCGGTATTTATAAAAGAAAAAGAAATACAAGCGATCATCACTCTGGAAAAGGTAGACAGAAGAAAAGCAACAACTACATACTAACAACGTCACCCACTCACCACAACGACATACTAGGCAATGATAACAAATATCACTCCAGAATTTAACAACAATCGCTCAAACAACTCTATTAAGAGCGCAGTATCTCCTCACTCATCCACTCTCTTATTAGCAACAGCGAAAACCATCACATCAGCAAGACAACATATTTCACACAACAACAGCATAAAATCGTCGCTCAAAACCGGCTCTACCACTCTACCGCAAATATCCGGCCCACCACACTCATCAGCCCTCAATGAACGAGAGCTAAGGGCCTATTCGGAAATCACTCACACCGGACTAAACTAACCCAAACAAAATTTACATACATCAGCAAAAGATAACAAACTAAAAATCTTACCAAAGAACTTCTCCATCAGGAAAAAGAACGCCTTGAAACGAATTAACAAGTTAAAAGAAATTCGTAAACTTGAAACTAAGAGCTTTCCGCCTTCTCTTATAACAGAACTCTCGGACTCTGACACATCGGAGTCAATGATTACCGACCAATAAGTGGTCCAACACAAATATATCGTATATTTACATTACTTTTTTATATTAGATATAAACAAAACCTTATACATAAATATATCAATACACTACGACAAACCATAATAATACATAATTATGCCACTAACAATAATACAATGGAATATGAATGGATATCTCAACAACTACAATGAACTACTAATTCTCATAAATAGATATAAACCTAAAATAATTTCTATCCAAGAGAGTCACCTCCCAACCCAATTCCATAATATCCCAATGCCCAACAATTTTAACCTTTATTACTACAATTCCAATCTTCCGAACGGTGGAGTGGCTATCTTAATACACAAGAGTATCCAACATAAATTTCTATCGACCCAGAAGGACTTTGATAACATCGCTTTAGAGGTACATTCAACAAAAAAATTCATAATTACGTCAGCTTACATTCGTCCATCCTCCAGCTTCTCTAATCATAACTTAGGAAACGTGTTTAACGAAAATAGCCTTCCGAGTGTCATCACAGGTGACTACAATTCCTGGCACCAAAGCTAGGGCTCACATGCAAACAATCGCAAAGGGAACATTCTTGCTAGTTTCATAAATCACTCCCAGTTTATACTACTAAACGACAAATCTCCAACGCACTTTTCTACCCACAATACTTTTACTTGCTTAGACTTAAGTTCTTGCTCCCCCGACTGATCCTGACTCGAACAGGATGGCTGATTGGAGAACCCATAGCGACTTGAACGGAAGCGACCACTTCCCAATTGTTATCTCCATGTTCCCACCAGAAAATCCCTCAATACCAGCAACTAAACCTCTGTTCAAACATGATCTTGCAAATTTTGAGATTTTTGAAAGAAAGTGTAGCCTTTTTGAAACAACCCAACCAGATAGTTGTAACGTTAATTCAGAAGCAAACAATCTGAAGAAAATCATGCTAAAGTCTGCTAACGAATCCATACCTAAGCAAACTAAAAATAATAAGAGAAAATCAGTGCCGTGGTGGAATCAAGACCTTGGTAAGTTAAAGGTCGACAAATGCCGAAAATTTAACAAATTTAAAACAAATATGACAGAATCTAACTTAATTGAATATAGAAAGGCAAATGCAGCCTTAAAACGCGATATTAGAATTGCAAAACAACTCTCAATCCAGAAATTCACCGCTGAAATCAACCCTAGTACACCCACAAAACAAATATGGATGAATATCAGACGCTTCTGTGGATACAAAATATCCCAAGGCATGCATACACTGCTTGCAATCCTCAAGTAACCCTAACCAAACTCACACAGACCCGAAATTAATTGCCAACGAATTGACTAAATATTGGAGCGATAGTGCATCTGACCAAAATTTTTCGAGCCTTTTCCAAGAAAAGAAAAAATCATTTCTGCAACCGCAAGTAAATATACAACCCTGCTAAGTTGCAATGCTCCTGGAGCAGGACATAACCTACATGGAATTAATGTCGTCACTGGGAAAGCTGAAAGGAAAAACACCCGGCTTAGATAGGATATCTTATCCAATGATCAGAAATTCGCCAGTTACATTTAAAAATCGGCTCTTAAAATTTTATAACTTAGCATAACCCTATAATACCTATACAAAAACCAAACACAGATAAAACACAAACAAAATCATATAGACCCATATCTTTAAATTTATGTTTCTCTAAAGTTCTAGAAAAAATAATTGCAAATCGGCTTTGGTGGTTTTTTGAAAAAAATAAGCTATTAAACAGCTGACAAATGGGGTTCAAGAGAGGAAAATCTACAGCGGATACTCTTTTAATGTTAGACTATCTAGCTGCAGGCATTTCCCTGGACTTCGAGAAGGCGTACGACAGAATAGGTTTGCACACTATAATTGAACAACTGGTTGAACGGAAAGTCGGTCCCAAGATTATTCATTATATCATCAACTTCATGTCCAATCGCAAAATTATAACACGGGTAGGAAACCACTTTTCAGAATTCTTGGCAATGGACAACGGTATTCCTCAAGGTTCTCCATTGTCGGTTATAATTTTCCTAATTGCATCTGAAAAATTGTGTTCAATAATATCCCTACACAAAGAAGTTGATTTCTGCGCTTATGCTGATGATTTCAACATTATAATAAACTCAAAGAAAGAAAAGTGTCCAACAATCGACATGAATTCTACAAGATATCTTGAATTGGTGCGAGTACCCAGGAGCAAAACTATCTCCAACAACAAGTAAATACATACACCTCTGTCGAAAACGTCGGTTATAATTTTCCTAATTGCATCTGAAAAACTGTGTTCAATAATATCCCTACACAAAGAAGTTGATTTCTGCGCTTATGCTGATGATTTCAACATTATAATAAACTCAAAGAAAGAAAAGTGTCCAACAATCGACATGAATTCTACAAGATATCTCGAATTGGTGCGAGTACTCAGGAGCAAAACTATCTCCAACAAAAAGTAAATACATACACCTCTGTCGAAAACGAAACTGCTATTGCACTGTATTTTCCCAAAATATAAACATAATACCCTGCGATGAATTAAAAATCCTAGGAATAGTTTTCAACAAGAGATACAACTGGAACTCTCATACGAAATACCTAAGCTCATCCATAGTCACACAACTAAATATTGTTAAATGCCTGGCTACACCAAAGTTCAACTGCGACACCCAGTCCATACTAGCAGTAGTTAAAGCCCTCGTAATTCCCAAAATAACCTATGGAATCTTCATGTATGGTTACGCACCGAAATCTACCATAAATAAAATTAAAATTCTACTTAACGCGTCAATAAGAGCTGCAATGGGAGCATTACGCTCCACACCGGTTGCAAACTTATATTTTGAGTCTGGTATCCATAACTTTACCAACCAAAGAGACCAGGCTACAGCGTCACTTTTTAAAACTCTTATATCTGGGCAAGTTAACCCACTTGTTGGAATGTCTAACAACCTCAGAAAAAGAAAGAGTGTTCCCAAAGTTCAATCAGCTATAGGCCGTATTATCCAGCTAGATTCAAAAATAGATATACCTTCAAAACTCACAAAGAAATTAACTTGCAACAATCCCCCATGGTCCTTTAACCCCAGAGCAGTAAATACAATACTGCACATACTCAACAAAATAACACGAACGTAATTCAATATCAGACATTATTCAAAGAGATCCGTAACAAATACCATAATTATACTTTCATATATACAGACGGCTCAAAGACCCACACAAGCGCTACGTACAGTATAACAAGTGAAAGAGAAATTATTAAAATATCAAATATCCCACATTATAGTTCCATATACTCCGCTGAAATTATTGCGATAGCTGAAGCAATTGACTTATTTAAAAGTAAAGGAGGAAAATTTGCCATATGTTCGGACTCACTCTCCGCCCTTCTCTCCATAGCTGACATAAACAATAGAAATCTCTACACAATCTCAATAAGAAACATTATCACACAACACTACCCAAAAATCATTTTAATATGGGTGCCTGGACACAGTAATATAGCTGGTAATGAATTCGCTGATCACACCGCCAAAGATGCACACCAGAGTCCAGTAACGAGCACATCCAACTTAAATATAATAGACATACAAAAGCATATAAAATCATATTTTCATAGCGAACATCTCCTTAACTGGAACCAAACTAGTGTCTGGTACAAAGACATAAACTACTCTAAAACCAGCATAATACAAATTCTTAGAATAACTATAAAAAATCACACAAGACTTGACATTATAAAATACGAACGACTTAGATTAGGGCATACGAAAATAGCACACGGGTATATTATGAATAGCACAATCCCAAATTGTTGCACCTGCAACCCAGACGTCACAATCACAATACGCCACATCCTCGAAAGCTGTCCACTCTATGCGGCTCATAGGAAAAAAATCTTCGCAAACGCAAATCCAATATCACACCTACTAGATCCTCGCCCAGAATCAATTACTCTCATAACTAATTTCCTCAAAACAACAAACCTATATCACAAAATCTAACACGACTCCCACGACAGCCGGTCCTACGCACCGGAGTTGACCCGGATTTTATCCGGCCAAGGGCTGTCACCCTTTCGGCGACCTAACCCCGTTTAGGTCATCAGGTAATTTTAGCTTTAGTACATCAACGGAGCAACATCTCGCAGCAGGCCTGCTCCAAATCCTTCTCATCAGGGCTGGTGTAGAAACCAATCCTGGTCCGAGGGATTATTTCTGCTGCGTGTGCCATAGACGACTCCACCATTCCTCCACCTCGGTTAGATGCAACCAGTGCAATGGTTGGAGTCATCTTAAGACCTGCTCAGACCTTAAGACACATAGGGAGTGGACCACGAGTTACCTGGCCCCATGCTGCCAGCGCCCTGCTGCGCCTCTGGCCCATACGGCAGTGCCTTCTGCACACTTACCCACTTTGGGTAACTCCCCCCAGGCCTCCACGGCCCATCGGAGCTCCCCGCAGCATGACTCCCAATCATCTTCCCCCAACCCTCCCCCACCCCCATCCAGCTCCACATCCCGTGCGGGGGCTAATCAGCAGCTCTTAGTACCCCGCACAGTCTGCTCCGTGTGTCAGACCATAGCACGGCGGAACGTGACATCAGTCAAATGCAATTCTTGCACTGGCTGGTGCCACTTTCGGTCGTGCTCTGGCCTGCGCACCACTCGTGAGTGGAGTAGTGCTTTCGTTGCCCCTTGCTGTAGGAGTCTGCCCCCGCCTGTAAACACTACGCAGCCGCCAACTACCACCAATGTGCGGCAACCACCACAGCGGGTTACACAGCTGCAACAGACAAGATCTACGCACAACTCCCTCACCCCCCGTGTTACGAACGTTCCCCCGAGACACTTTAGACTAATACAATTTAACTGCAACGGACTCCAAGGAAAGATCGACGAGATAGTTGACTTCATGAGCCGGGAACGCCTGCCAATAGCCGCGATCCAGGAGACCAAACTAAGCGCCCGCTCAGATCTTCTGAGCCGGGCTGGCTACAACATCATAAGGAAAGATCGCGAACGAGATCATGGTGGAGGCTTGGCCTTCATTTTACATAACACCGTGCAGTATCGTCTTATCGACGGCGACATCGACCGCAGGGATACTACCCTAGAATGTCAGGGCATAGCTATCCGGTCAGGCGATGTCGAGCTCGAAATATTTAATATATACATTCCTCCCGTTACAAGTTGCCCAGTTGGATACCGTCCTGATATAGGTGCGCTACTCAGAGGCGAAAACCGCTTGGTTTTGGGCGACTTTAACGCGCACCACGATCTTTGGCATTCCTGCCTGTCAAATGATCGTCGAGGAATGGAGCTGGCGGAACAGATAGACGATTCGACATTCTGCACAATGAATGACGAAGCCCCCACCAGGATTGTGGGCAACTGCCATAGCTCGCCTGACATTACAATAGCTAGCGCTGGTCTGATAAATTGCATAGATTGGCGACCTATGCTTACGCTTGCATCAGACCATTTGCCCATAGTCATCTCGATTGACAGGCCTCCCGACTTCGTTTCCGTGGACCACCGGACATTTGTTAACTTTAACAAAGCTAACTGGCCCGGCTTCACGGAATTTACTGAGAACGCCTTCAGTGCTCTCCCCACTCCCACCAACGTCCTCCCTGCAGAAAAGCTTTTCCGCAAAATTGTCGTGTCTGCTGCCGCCCGCTTCATACCTGCAGGTCGAATCGCGGAAATCCGCCCCAATTTTCCCACCGAAGCGGCGGTTTTGGCGACAAGGCGCGACACGTTACGCCTGGCCGATCCCGGCGATCCCCGTATCAGGGAACTCAACGCCGAGATTCGGAACAAGGTAAATTTCCATAAGCGGAACAAGTGGGAGGAGCACTTAAGATCCTGCAATCTCTCCTCTGGGGTGACCAAGCTCTGGGCCACCGTCAAATCGTTGTCAAATCCGACGAGACGTGATGATCGGGTGGAAATTTCATTCGGTGATCACGCCTCGTCGGACCCGAAGAGGTGCGCGAGCTATTTTAGCCGGCTTTTTACACTGCACCCTTCGGTCGACAAAACGAAACGACGAATAACCCGCCGTCTGCGCAAACTACCGAACACCAGCGCGACGCTTGATTTCTCCAGGGAGGAGGTTCAGGGGGTTATCGGGAAGGCGAAAGCCTCCAAATCCATCGGCCCCGACGGAATAAGCATGCTGATGCTAAAACATTTGGGTCCAGCGGGAGCAGAATATCTCACCAAGCTTCTCAATCTGTCCCTGACCACCCTAACTATACCCGACGTGTGGAAACTGGGTAGAGTGGTCCCGCTACTAAAGCCGGGGAAACCCGCAAATAAAGGAGAGTCATATCGTCCGATATCCCTCCTTTCCCCAGTAGCGAAGACAATTGAGGCCTTGCTGCTCCCGTCCCTCACACACCACCTGAGCCTAGCTACACATCAGCATGGCTTCCGAAAAGTGCACAGCACCACAACTGCACTTAACGCCATAAACACCCAGATAATTCATGGCCTCAACCAAAATCGACCCTGTGCGCGAACTGTCCTAGTAGCACTGGACCTGTCGAATGCTTTCGACACAGTGAATCATTCAGTGCTACTATCGGACATTGAGGATTCCTCATTACCGCCTAGGTTGAAGAGGTGGACCATGAATTACCTGAGTGGTCGACGATCATCGGTTGAGTTTCGAGGTCAAACATCTAAGCTACGGAAAATTAAACAAGGGTCCCGCAGGGTGGTGTCCTCTCCCCAATGCTGTTTAATTTTTACATCTCGAGGCTTCCTCCACCACCTGAGGGCGTCTCGCTGATCTCATACGCCGATGACTGTTCGATTTTGGCGTCTGGCCAGGATATTGATAGCCTTTGTTCTTCAGTAAACAACTACCTCGCCGACCTTTCCAACTTCTTCGCTGCACGACATCTACATCTCCAACCTGCGAAATCCTCTGCCACCCTTTTCACCAGCTGGACGAAGGAGTACCGGCTAGAACTCGATGTGAAGGTCGATGGTGTAAAAATTCCGACCACGAATAACCCAAAGTTACTGGGAGTAACATTCGATAGCCTGCACTCCTTCACTCCGCATACGACTGCAATTGCCACCAAAGTACAAAGCTGCAACAAAATCCTCAAATCGCTAGCCGGTAGCACCTGGGGGAAAGACAAAGAAACGTTGCTGGCGACGTACAAGGCAATTGGCCGGCCGGTCGTAAACTATGCTGCGCCGATTTGGACGCCGGGGACTAGTACGACGCAGCTGAAGAAGCTACAGACCTGCCAGAACACCGCCCTTCGGACCGCGCCGGAGCACCACCTACACAGTGAAGCATCTATGCTCCCAGTTAAGGAGCATAATGTTATGCTGTGTAAGCAGTACCTGCTGGGATGCTACCGCATGGATCATCCCAACAGGCACCTACTGGAAGCTGAACCACCACCTAGGCACATCAGAAAGGGAGTACTTGACTACCGCGACGACATACAGCAATACAGACAAGACCCGCTGGACAGGACGGCGTACAGACAGGCCATCAACACCATTCACCGAGAGTCCGTTAACACCTTCTTGAACTCTCTTCCAGTGAATGGTGTTCTCGGAGTCAAACCACCACCCATTGCAGAACAAGAGCTCGAGTTGCCTCGAGAGACCCGCATAACCTTGGCACAATTAAGATCTGGATACTGCAGTAGGCTTAACTCCTACCTATCCAGACTCGACCCTGACATACCTAACACATGTCCCGCATGCAAAGAATCCCCGCACGACACTAACCACCTCTTTGCATGCCCACTTAACCCGACTCATCTAACACCCCTCTCCCTTTGGTCCGACCCCGTCGAAACAGCACGTTTCCTGGGCCTCCCGTTAGATGACCTCGATGACTAAAGCTGAACTTGCCTGACCCTAAACGGGACTAGGCTTGCCGCTACAACAACAACAACAACAACAAAATCTAACATAAACCAAGTAATATGTACATACTTATTAACAATTAACTACATATCGAGCTTAAATAATGCTTTATAAATAAATAAATACTGTAAGGCTGAAAGGCAATTATTTATTACGATGAAGTTTTTTAAGTGTATGTTAAAAAGAATCTTAATTTGTGAATTTACTAGGATTCGTTTATTTTCGAATCTATCACATATGTTTTTCAAGCCGTGTTGAAGCCTTCATTTGTTATGTTACATCTGTTAACAATTTATTTGGCCTCCCCCGGTGTTTTCTGATTTAAATAAAAAAGCTTTTCCACAGGGGTAATACCTTTGTTATTTATATAGATGGCCGTGAACATATCTCGGAATGTAGGCCATGAGGTACAGTCGCCCTTAAATATGCTTGCATCGCAGGGTGGGAGGTGATTCTTGTGTTCCCTTATCGACATATCCTCGAGTTCGTTGTCACTTTTCATCAGCTCCGAATGGAGTTCTGCCATTTTTGACATGCAGCGCAAATACCCAGTGTATGAACTTTTATATTTTGCTTTCACTGCTGCTGACTTTGCATCTGCTGCGCTTGAACTTTTCACTTTTCTCCAAATAGCTTTGAGTTCATCTTGTTAAAGAATCAGGTTATATTTGGTAAGTTTCATCCAACACATTATACTTAGCCTCGAACTCAACTATTTAATCGGCTAAGCGAATAAATGTATCCATTTATATATATATTTTTATTTATTTAAATAAGTTTATTTATTGAAAGTTTCTAATTTTTATGAAACCACCACAGAGAAATAATTAATACACCAGAGGTTGTGAAATATCACGATAATTAATTTTTATTATTATTTATATTATAATTTGTATATATATATAAATATGTATATGTATGTGTAATATGTATTCTTTCGACACAGTTTCTATATTGCAGTATATGCCCACCACCCATCTTTGAGGAATATATGAATAAGTGGATACTTATATGGATCTTGATATATTTATATGTCAATGTTAAGGTTTAATATTGTCGACGCTGATGTAACGATTTAAGTGATTTTGTGGTAGCAGAATTTATTTAATATGAAGTGAAAAAAAAAGTGCCAGTGAATGTGAATAAAAAAGTGTAGTCACAAGTGGGGTTATACAACCTAAGATCTGTATATTGTTGCTAGTGCCGGTGACTTGAATAGTTAAGAGCTTGACACGAAAATATTACAAAATGAAAGCAGAACTCGATGTGAGAATAAAGTGAAATTCATTTTGCAGATACGAAAAATTGAATTGTATTGTGGTAATTAATTATCAAAATAAGTGCACTAACAACTAAAGTTGTGTTTTAATAAAGAAGGCAGATGTGACTATTGCGCACTTATAAATTGTGGAATGTTGGCAAAATCACTGTTCATTTTCATAAAATCACTCGCGATCTTTGTTGAAATAGCAATAGAGTTTTATTTCTTTTATTTTGTTCTTTATAAATTGCCGCGTATATTAAAAAATTTAAATTGCGAAGAAAAAGTGAAGTCAACCACGTACCTTTGAAAACTGTTTGGTTGTGTATGTGAAAGTTTGCTGTGGGCTTATTGCTTTTGCGTTTTCCTGTTCCAATTAAATCTGGATGAGCTGAACGATATTTTGTGGTGGTGTAGTTGAATCTTTGGGAACTTCGACTTCAGTGTTTGTTTGTGGACTAAAATAAATTGGTACGTTTTAGGTCGAAGAAGGACCATGGAAGCCCGTGGCGCATATAATAGTATATACCCCAGTGGTTTTGCTCGTGTTAAAATAAAGAAATTAAAAACAAATTGAATTAGTTTTGTGAATTATAATTTTCAATAAAATATTAAGAATTTTAAAACAATTTATTTAGAAAGATGAGTATAAATAAATTTTACCTTTGAAATTGGATTTAGCACGAAGGTCTAAACAAAAATAAAACAATTACTTTGACTGAAAAATGTTTGTGGATGTGATGGTGCAATATTTTGCTAACATTTCACTCTTTGTTTTGCCTGACATTCTGGTAATACAGTAGTCGATAGAAAAAAAGCAGCTGTGCTACCAACTTCACGTTATTTGAATTCGCCAAATATTTTTTCCTTTTATTAGATGAAACAACAGATGTTTCGCAAACTGAGCAAATGTCGATAAGTGTATGTTTTGTTGATAGCGACCACTCTGCGATAAACTTTGTTCGTGAGGACTTCTAGATTTGTTTGCATTTCAAAGTTTATATGAAAATGCAATGTATAAAAAATATATGACACATTCTTTTAATAAATAGGCACACGAAAGAAGCTGTGACCCATTGTATGTCAATGTCGTCATATATCTCGTTCAGGTCATCGTTCCATGGTCTACGATTTTCACGATTGCCAGTTCGTAAACGTCTATACATCCTTCACAAAATCTTTCCCTCGAAAACTCCAAGCATCGACTAATCAGATGTGCTCATTGTAAACGCTTTTGTAATAGTAAAGCTTTATCTTTGTTCGTCGAGAGAGAACATTACCTTTCAACTACCTACTCAGTCCAAAGTAGCATCTGTTGGATAGAGTGGCTCCGCGTTGGATTTAAAGGCTGGCAGAGCTACACGCTCTAATAGAAAATTTTACCTTCCGCGCAGCTCGTATAATTTTCACTAACATTAAGATAAAGAAGATAAAAAAGGTAAAAAGGCACACCTCGTCTCGTTTTGCGGGGTATGAGATTCAGCGTAGCGGCAGCTCCTTTTCTTGCTATTGAAGGCTCCTTTATAAGCGAACAACCTATCTTATGAGAGGTCCATATAAATGAAAAGTTATCACCGTTTGGCGGTTCCGTCACTGACGGCCACAGCGTAGAAACCAGCGGCGTTCTGTTTTTTCTATAAAACTGAAAACGAAAAGTATAAATTAGGTTAAGAGTAAGCTTGCACACCTGCAACTGGCAACCTTTCGCCATTGCAAGCAACATCCATATCTTTTGACAACGTATCTCTTTTCCAGTCGTGTAGTAAGCTGGAAGGTACGAAAAATGGCTGCTTCGCCTATTAAAATCGACGAAAAAGTGATGTGTGTTGATTATCTTTCCACATGGAATTTTTTCTAACTTCTATCCCCAAATTAGAGCGTTGTGTCCTAAACAACTGTCAAAAATCCTCATGCCCATACAATTTATATCCTATCCAACAATTAAGCGACGTCAACGTTGATAAAATGGAATTTTCATTGTGCTAGGTGAATATCTTGTACATTGTCGAATATCCAGGTCTGAAGCCACACTGACAAGATCCATTTAATTTGTTGACGGCTTTAGTCTTTTACACATATGCTCGATAAAACCTCATATGCGATATTCAGAATACTTATCCTACGAATAAAAAGACATAAACGTGTTTACTAAGCACGAGAAATTCAGCACGTCGTCCCCATCCTACTTACAAACTACATGTCGCGGCAACAAAATTAGCTGTGATGTGTATTGACGACAGTGTTTCCTCTTAATTGATGGCTTAAATAATCGGTAGCGCACTTGTAGGGATGATGGAGGAGCTTCACATCCTATGAATCCGCCTTGGACAATATATTCGCGCTTGCGCTTCTCCTTATATCACGCTAGATGCCAATGTTTACGACATAAAAATATTTGCAAAGAACCAAACAGTTTTTTCTTTTGTATACGTTCGGAACGTACGGCCGATAATTTCTATCAAAAGGCAGTTAGTTATTTCTAAACTTTTTATTAAAATAAAAAGACCTCTTTATACTAAATACAGCTTTAACAATTAATAGTAAATAGGAGGCACTGGAAATTGTGATTTTCGGCATGCAAATCATCCAAAAGAGATACATACATACATAAATGGTCAAACAACATATTCCAAATTGATATTTTGTGTGTGCAGATTAATAAAAATGCACACAAATGTCAGTACATGCATATGAAAAAGTACGTAACAAATATTTATATGGTTGAAAAAGGGGAACATCCATTGCTCTAAAATATGCAATATAAAAACGGGAGAGAAACACGGACATCGGTCATTGAGTGTTAAAATGCAATGAAGTGTTTATGTGATTGCTTGCTGAACAAGATAGAAACGAAAAATTTCTGTTGGTAATATTGCCACACTATATGCATATACACATATATAATATTTATTATGATATAAGTTTATGTAGGGTTGTAACACAAATGTTATTTTGGGTTGCCCAACTAATCATTTATACACATTTATGCATATATGTATGTGTATAAGAGTGAACTGACTGAAAGAAACTCTTAAAAAACTTGTGCAACTAACATGCAAGGAAAGTACTCCGCATTTAATTTTAGTCGAAAGTAGGTCCAAAAATGTATTATTAGGTGTTAATTGGACTCCATTCAACTCTTCTTCAACGGATAGGAACAGAGGTAGAGATATATACATACAAAAATAAAGTTACTTCAAAGTATTTTGATCAGGTGGGAAAGTAACCTAAAACTTATTTTAATTTCAAATATTTCTTTGGCATTATTATAAGGAAGCATGAAAATCTTATTAAAAAAAACCAAATCATTTAAAAACTTTATACAACGGTACTCTAAAGTAGACTGCAGACGCGTAAACAAATTTACGGACTTAAACGGATTGCTATGTCTGTAAGGGCAGTTTATAAACAAATTATATGTTTTAAAAAAATCTCTCAAACTTGCAATCGGTTTACGTATGTGTAGTGAAGTTTCCATGGCTACATTCGGTTATTGCAATCGGTTTTGTGTTTTTTTTTTCATTTCTTTTGTGACATCGTTGGGTTAACGTCGGCGGAAAAATGATATCAATCGGCATACTTAAAAGGTTCGAAAAAAGCTTCATGGTTACGAACTTTAAAATTTTACTTTCCAATCACAAAGAAAAAACACATATTTCCGTCAGAATAAAAAAAATTAAATTCTCAATCTCAAATTTAAACAATTATGCTTGCTGAGAAATTGACTTGTCAAATATGTATATCTAAGAAAAAATTCCTGAACCATATGTTAATTGTGAAAGTCTATGTCTATTTGAAATACACAGGTAGTAAAATTGTTTATGAAAATAACATTAACAATATAGAAGACTATTGACTATTTAACAACATGTGAAACATTAGCGTAGGTGGTCCTACTCACTTCATCTAAAAAATCTTGGATCGAATTACAACATCCGTAAAATTGTGTTTTTCTGGTTCAGGAAATCCGTAACCTACGACAGGTAATTTGGGATTATAATGGGCGTGAATTATTTCGAACCGTCAAAATTGTATTCGAGTCAAATATTGATAAATACAGGAAATATGAAATGCAAAAAATATACATTTTACAATTTACTGCCAATTACAGTAAATGAAAAGCGAATGCAAATCGGCTGTGAGATGGGCTGTCAATTGAAAATGCGAAGATAATGAAAGGAAAGGAAAACTGTTAGGAGTACATAGTTTTTGAAAATATTGTTAATAAATAATCATACGTTCCACCAACAAGATCTCTATAACTGGATCGGTGTAGAAGCTCTGGAAGTGAAGTTGCTGAGACTCGCATTCATCAATGAATTCCATCCTGTTGATGAAGAAGTGCGCCTTTTCAAGGGATTTTTTTTTAATTTTTCATCAACAATTCAACTGAAATATGAAAACAAACAGGTGTATTTAGCTTCTTTTTGATTAAATTAATTTATTCTTGAAAAACTTTTACAGATCCACATCTATTACGTCCTAAGTTTACGATCCAAACACAAGAAGAAATTGGAATCTATTCCGAATACAAAGAGAATTACGTCTGCTTTCGTATGTTAGAATCACATCTTTCGTGAGATTTCCGATATGACAATTTTGTTATTCGACCCCTGCATTCATTTGCATAAAATGTTCAACTTCAATGTCTGCATAGAGAAGGCTATCAAAGTGTATGTGTGCATGCATTTGGATACAAGCTAGAATAATTATGCATCTTATCTTTTATTAAACGAAAGCAAAAGATATGCATATTGGGATAACTTCGAATATGGATCGATAAAACGATTTTATTTAAAATACAGTTGCAGTAAATATGGTTTCGCTCTTTGGATTTAATTTTTAATTTAATTGCTTTTTTGTACTTTCCACGATTCAAAGTGGTGCAAAAGAGGTATAAATGCAAGAAAATATACGTAAGCTACAAACTACGCTCTTAGTCGGGTTCTTTACAAAATCTTATAAAAATGTCTTAGATATACACAGAACAGCTTTGATATAAGCAAATGGGGAACGTGTGCAGAAAGCTAACATGGAATACCTCAATTTTTTATATGAGAATACGATAATCGAAAGACAAAACAGTATGTCCTTAAAAAACTTGATGACGTCCAATTGATCGAGTAGCAGTGCGACTCACTCCACTACTAGTGTTTCATTGATCAAGTTAGACCAGACCGGCAGGTAATTTCAATTCCCCGAGTGCAATTATGAAAAAAACCGCTCTCACATAAATCTTCCAGCTATTGGGTGGTGGGAAAGCAGTAATATTTTCACCATAAATTGCTAAAGCAAATTACAAGAACAAAAATGTACTAAAAATTATAAAGTGTTATTCCATCTTGTATATTTTTTTATTTTTTCAACAGAGCTACACAACTCATCAGCATAACAACAAACCCCTTAAAGCAGATGGCGGATAAGACTTTTTTCCTTTGCGTGACAAATTTAGTTTTGCTAGGAAACCACAAAATTTCAACTTTATGATAAAATGAACTTCTACTCTTCAATTATTTTTCTTTCAAAAAGCTAAAAATCTGTTATATTGAACAAAAATTTAACTTGATCTAAACTTGTTCTGCCCAATCCTATGGTGTTGGTGGAAATATTAAAAATATAAATTAAATTAAGTTCAACTAATGACCAATATGCCCAAAAAGATGAGAGTTGCATGAGTTGCATTGAAATCAGTATGTAATTAGTCGGTACTCAAATGTGAATATGAATGCGTAGAACGTCACTACTATGATCTACGCTTGTGCGCAATAACGTTAAACGTATAAAACTTTGCACCGCTATGGACGAAACAGTGGCGTGAAACTAAGCAATCCTCCAATTCTAACCCCTGAAGCGATTTTCGATCTAAATCCTCCTCTAATTTATGGTCTGCGTATTAATGTCTTTCCAACAAATAAACAAATGGACATATAGGTTATTATAAGCCGCTTCAGAATGACTGATTCATTTTTATGAGGAGTTTTTTATTTCATCTCAGAAAGAAATTCGGAGAATTTCACATTCCCTGTCTTTAGAGATTTCTTGAATCTCGTTTTTTTTTGGTTCTTACTTCTAACTTCTTAACTTACCATTTCTAGAGCTTTGTTTAAACACTAAAATGTTAATAACTCTCTACCATACTATAGGGTGTTTTTTATAGAGGTATAGAACTTTAAGTTGGCATTACTTTTGAAGATGGAGACAGATTTAACAGCTGTCAAGTGATTTATTCTCAGTTTGGTTTGGCAATTCATCATGAATAGACTCACGCCTGCACAACGCTTGCAAATAGTGTAATATAATAGTATTATATTCAAAAAATTTTTTTATTGTTAATATAAATTTCTTTTTGAAATGCTCATTCTAATCAATCAATAGAAATAATAGAAAAGAATTAAATTAGGGTAATTATTAAATTTAGTTTCCGTAAAGCTAGTTAAAGCTGAAATTTATATAATTTTTAACTTTTTGCTTATTTCACCAAGCTATCAATATTTATTTTTAGTCACGTACCAACAATATTAACAAAATTGTAAAGAAAATATCGCCGTTAAAAAATAATCACACACAATTAAAACATAAATAAAACAATTTATTTAATAACTGCTTATCTAATACTGTGTTAAACCGGTCTCATTCAGAGCTGAAATGAATTTATTTATAAATTTATTACACAAAAGGAGCATTAATTCGACACCAAGATATCATAAAATATATGCAGATAACAATTTTTTAATTGTTATATAAATAAGAGCAAAAGATATACGATATATGGTTGAATAAATTGTCTTCAATTGTTAAACAAGGTTTTATCAATAAAACCACAAATAATGTAACTAAATCCACCAAGAACTAATAAAAGTTAGTAATCAATTAATTGCATCATTTAAGTTAAAAAAATAGATAAAAAGAAAGTATCACTCTAGGTAAATCTTACATCAACGAATTGAAAAAGTGATCAGCTATAAATAGAAGGCAAAAAAATTCTTGTTCAAGCGTCTTTGTTAGTGATTTATGACGCTGTTGTCGTTTACTGTATATTTGCCAAAGTAGTTTACGTAGATTGTGAAATATTTTGCACATTTGCGATTAGTTAACTAGTTTTTCAACACAACAATACTTAATAAGCTAATCTTCAAAAACAACACATTCAACATATTAGAAAGGACAGTATTAAAAAAAGATAAGGTATACAAATTTTCGAAAAATAAATATAATGAAACTCGTGCAAGCATTCGAACAATTTAGTTTTAATAATATTCGACAGATGACAGCAAAGCATAATGTACAAACTATCACAATGTCATATTAAATTCAAAATTTAAAAATTTCGCGATCGTGCAAACTTGGAACAAAATCACAATGGTATCCCAGTACCCGCAAATTGGTTCCAGCATTAGGCGAACGAGCCCACATGGCTAAAGCTTTTCAACTCAGTATCTATCAAACAGAACTGCTGACATAACGATCACATTTTACTACAAATAATTAAATAAGGTATGTATTTGCTTTGACTCTGTTCATATTAGCTAAATTTTTATTTAAATGAACACTAAAAGCAAATTCAGACCGCGTTGGATGATTGATTGATTTTCATGCCTGATACGCATAAAGGAAACTAAATACCTTTAATAGAAAACTATAACGAACTTGAGTTGTCAATCAATGTAACAAATTTTCCAACCTTTTGAAATAAGAATAATTAAAGAGAAAAATTTTCATTACTACGGTTCTGCGAAAAGTCAGTAAGAATTATCCAGTAATAACATTGGGAGAGATGCTTACTCTCTTAAAGAGAGAAATTTGCTGAATTGCCACCGAACAGAATTTTTTAAAACTTATCTAGCAAGTTGTGTAACAAATGTTTGTTTTAACTGTTACATTTGAATTCTTTCATTTATACTTCATGACCATCAAACCATAAAACTAGCTATTTTTTCTGATAGCCCTTTCTAAGATCGTTTAAATGTTCAAGAATGAATTGAATGAGTGAAAAACGAAAACTAGTTTGTTCTTAAAAGTTCTTAGATTATTTTGCATAAAATTTAAACAAATTCAGATGCAGTTTTATTTTTCCTTTGGAATTCTGCATTTGCTTACTTATTTTGTTAGTACAAAATTCAAATTAAATTATTATTATTATTAAATTAAGTTATTTTTGGTTTGTTGACAAAAATGCAACTACATGATCACAAATTATATGTCTCCTTTGCTTGCTATATCTTACTTTCTAACATTTTTCCAACACGAATTTTCAACTTTCTCTCCAAACTAAATGTCCAAATTGCACTCTCGTTGCAATTTTTGCCTCAACGAACGTCAGTACCTGGCCGAATGAAATTATTGTGTCGCCGCTTTGAAATTTTTTGGTTCTAAACATTTGCTTTAAAATTTGTACGAATGTCTCTTTGAGTGCTTCAATAGTCATACGCTGGCTTTCGACGCTGGCAGCAATCATTTATTAAAATAATAACAACAACCGTGACTGTAAGAGCTAATATTTGCTTCTTAGCTGTTGAAGTGAATTTTAGTCGAGCCCCAATTTATTATGTGCATTTCCTGCCGAGGGTCGACTGCATTTAAAAAAAATTAATCTTCTATAATTTGGAAGTTGGTCGGACCAGGACTCGAACCCCAACCTTCCGGTTGGTAGTAGGCACTACTAACCACTCGGAGATTGCGGCTAATATTACTACTAACAGCTAAATTTTACCTGAAATGAATAAAGATTATATAAGTGTAGCAAAAAGACGATAAGTAGAAACAAAACTGTCAAAATATATTTGACTAATAGCAAAATTCGCAGTGCCTTAAGCGCTTTTTGAGCTCGTTCCATTAGATCCTTGTTCTATATGCCTGTGCTTTTAACAGTAGATATTGCAACCAAAAGTATAAATTCTCACAACGTTCAAAGCATTCAAAGCAAGATAAATCAAGGAGAGCCAGCACAACCACTTCGCATTGAGCCAGGGCCTTAAGGCGGCGCGGTAAGCAGCATCTGTTAAAGTTAAAAAATACACCTCTTTTGTTATTATGGCAACAGCAAAATTTGCTACCGCTTTCACCATATTTCAGTTGCATTACTTTATAAACCATACCGTTTTTCACTTCATAGTGCTTGTTATCTGTTTCTCGATATTCCTTACATCTAATCTATTCGATCCTACTTGTTCATATGATTAAGTTTGCCGAAAACGCTTTTTATGTTGTATCAGGACGTATCAGGACGCCCCACCCCGCCCAGTGTTGTGTATTTTTGTATTTTTCGAATAGCAGCTGCAGATGCAGATTGGATGGAGGTATGTGTTACGAGCTGGAGAGTCAAGTGTTCGAGCTCTGGCCAGACCAACATTTAAACATTTTTCTTAATGCTGTCGCTTCTTGGAAGTGAACTTCAATACATCTCAAAGTAGTTCTAAATCAAATCTGTTAAGTTGTAATAAAAATCCACCACACTCTGGAGGCGGTTTACACCTAAACCTATTATATATATTGTAAAGCGCTTAATTATTATTTTTTTTCTACCACCCCCGGCCACAAGTTGTTATTACTCGAAGTAAGCTGAATACACCATTTGGATCTACGCTTATTCACAATAAGTTAAACGTATAAGAACAACGCAGCCACAAAATAATAACATGGCGTAGTTAACATAACTACGTTTTTAATTATATTAATTTTTTCAGCTTGTGATCAGTTAGTAAAAAAACTTTTATTTGTGCTTCGAGCAAATTCATATACATATGCCTCAAGCAACTCACGGCCTCCGCTCATAAACTAAGTATCCTCTCGGTAGCCAATAAAAATCCGTTTGGAGGTGAGCTTAATTAATAGGTAGAATCCTACGCACTGCGACATTCTGCGAAAATTACAATATCGCATAGCATAAGATCTGCTAGAGTATTGTGTGAAAAATTAAAACTCACTGTCTTCAAACTGATCGGACCTGGTCGGACTGATAGATCTGGTAAATCTACAATTTTCCAGACATTCACCGTGAGCAATATCTTGGGAAAAATTTCTGAGCAAATAATCGATTCACGTCACTTTTTCACTGATTTTGAAGCAGCATTCGCCAGCACGAAAAGAAGCTACGATATGTCTGATCTTGATATTCAGCAAAGATACCTTATATGGCTGCGTAATCCAATGGCCGAAGCATGGTCGGAATTCCTCAGGACCTCTCGGAGTCGTTCAAAATCAAATGAAGTTTCAGACGAAGTACTCTTTATTTAACTTAATGATTGAGAAAAAGTAAGAGCCGAAGATATTGACATCATTGGCCGCAACAAACTCACCATTGGTTCTTTCCTCTCTAGACAGGATAAGCAAGCGAAACGAATATGTTGACAGCCATAACTTTGAAGTTGTAGATAATTTCGTCCATCTTAAAACCAGTGTGGAAATTCAAGTGCCTCTTTGAACTGAGGTGCTAAAGCCTTCTCTCGACGAACAAAGCCCGAGCTCATCAACATCTGATGAGTCGACAATAGAAGTTTTCGAAAGAGAGGTTATTCGCAAGATTTATGGCCCTTTTAATAATGGAAATGGTGAAACCGCTAAACGATATATCAATGAACTGGGCCAGATATATGGCGACATTGACATTGACCTTGACATAGTACTATGGTTAGGTCATATCGTTAAAATAGAGGAAAGAACTCTAGCTTTGGTGAAAGCGGAGGAAAAGAAAATTTTCACCCCGTTAGTAAGATCAGGTGGTAAGCGAATTCAGTTACTTTTATGGATACGATTTGGTGATTTGTGAACTAACTAATTTCATCGCTTATATTAACGATTATGTGATGCGTTAAGTAGTTTTTAACGATACCTACTAGCTCGGATGTTAATCAATTAAACTTCTGAAGCTCAGCTGCATTGCAGTTGGAAGGATTGTCCACTTCTCGAAGCAAACTTCTATTCACTGTTGAAGGCTCCCCTCACTTTGAAATTAAACGTAGGACAAATACTCAGAAGACATTTTTGATTAATGTCTTTTTATTTTATTTTGACTGTTATTTTATTTATTTTAACCTAATTAAAATACCAAATCTTGTCTCGATAGCGCTAACAACTTCAAAATATTCATTGTTTAATTAACAAGTTATCTAGTACTTAACGACAGTTACCAAGCGATAACGAATTTCGTTAAAATATGTATAGCGAAGAGTCAATTCGTTATAATTGCCGCTAGGGTTTTCTTAAGATTGGAACACCATTAAGGTAGAATAGTGAATTCCAGTACTGGTGTCAGTTTATGTTTCCAATTGGCAACAAATAGGGAAAAGAAGAAACGTATGACGTACTCTTGTTGATTCAGCCAGCGCCAATGTAGTAGCAAGAGTAGTATACTAGCATTTTTTCCGCCTAAATAATTTTCGGCCGTGCTGTGTAGTGTATCAAGGCGCAAATGGAGGAACCTACATTGTATACTAAGAACGGCCAATGGATTTTTATGAGGTGCTTTTATTTCATGTCAGAAATGCACATTTTGTTCGGATCAGGACTTGAACCCTGGCCTTTCGAATGCCTATACGCACTGCTAAATACTCGGCTATTGCAGCCACGATATATATGTATATATATAGAGGATTTTGTATTTAAATAAAACACGTGCGAGCCCTTTGAAATCCAGCAATGACGATTTGCAATAGAACACAGAATAAATACATAAAGAAAAATGTCAAAGCTAACAGCGCGTAAGGTTGCATTTTGGAATTAAAAACCTTAAGAGGTTATGATGTTGCCACAATACCCTCTTCCTAGAGAGTCATAGGGGCTTTGTTCTGAATTTGGTGTGATACTAATAAAATGAACTTGTACTTTGAACATGTCGGCTGTGGGATGCGGATCTGCTGTTATGCCTTCCCGTCGTGTTGCTTTTGTCTATTAATTGTCCTAGTCGCTTCGAAAGAGCAGCAAAGTCGACTCTCAGGTTTTTAATTTCACCTGGAAATTGTACTCCGGAGCAATAATAAAATAATAATCATCCCTCACCGATACGCATTCCATGATAGAGTATGCAATTAAAATTTTGTCGCTAATCGGAGTATTTGTTGCAATAATATCTGCTTGTGCGTGGCAAGTAAACGGCTTACCCAGAGGTCATGAGGTTACTTTCGTCGAGGGTGGGACATGCAGTTCGACGCATTATATAAATTTTTGGGCCTACAAAATTCCAATGAATATAAGTAAGCCTCGATGTTATTGCAGATATCGTAGGCAGCGGAAGCGGAATTAATTCCAGACCACTGCCACCATCTGTGACTGCCATGCTATCATTCATTTTACAATAAAATATTAAATGATATTAACCAAAATTTGCCAGGTGTCACAAATTATAGAGTATGCGATATATAAATAAAACACGTGTGAACTCTTTGAAGTCCAATCCAGAAAGAAATTTTATTTTTAATTTGCATGATTTGCAATAGAACACATAACGAATACAAAAAGCTAAATGTCAAAACCGATAGTACGCATGGTTGCATTACGGAATTAAAAAAATGTAGCCACATATATATAGATTTCGTTTATTTTTTGTGAAATTTTAGACGCTTAGGACTTTGAATTTAATACATTAGTTGTGTGTTATGAAAACACTGAGCACAGCTTTAATCTTTCATTCCCAGCGCATTGGGCATTGCGGCACCGTTGGGGCCGCAAGCCATTAACAACAGATGTGAGGTTAAAACTTTTTACCCCGATATGCGGAGGAATGAAAAAAAAAATAAAACAACTCGTTTCAGGTTCAGTAAACAACAGCATGATTTCTTTATTCTCTACTTTCTTAAATACTATTATTTTGCTAATTGCTGCATTTTTGTTAGCGGAAATGCAGCTATAAAAAAATACAAATTAATTGATTAAAGTAAGTATTTGCATAATAATTCAATAGAAATTTGTTTGGTGCATTTTGTTGATTGTTCCATTTTCGTTAGCGGAAATGCGGCCAAAATAAAATTAAAAAATAAAATGTTAACGTTGCATTTTCGTTAGCAGATATGCATCTAAGTAAGTGTAACGATTCGTTGAAAAAATTGTAATCATAAAGTTAGCAACATATGTATGTATGTAATATTGTAACATGTATGTATGTAATACTACAGTTAACTAACAGTTAAACTGATCAACCCCATTTGGGAAACGTGCAGCATGGGTAATGCCACCTTGGTTGACAGCTGACTGCTTGTCGAACGTCGTACATTCATAGCTTACATGCTCTAAAGTCTTTATGCATTCATTGCATTTCCTGCGCTTTTTTACGCAATTAAATACTGTTTTAATATATACTTGTACACTATGTAGGCTAACAGGTGTTAACAACCCTAAAGCGTCTTTGTAGATGGTAAAATCTTGTTGAGATATTGTCGGAGGATTTAAATAAAGCTTTTACGTTTCATTTGGATAGCTTTGATCGTACTATAAGTATTTACACTTATTTTAATAAAATTTCTAGCAGAAAATGTGTAAATAATGAAATTCGTCAGCTTTCGACTGATTGGTGTATTTTCGATAGTAAGCTCGATATTACTAGTTTATGAAGCCCTAATGCGAATTTAATATTTTGTTCGCACCGACAAGAAAACACTTTGAAAACCAATTTTGTGGACTGTAGACTCAACTGTGTTCGCACCAACTTTTAGTGTTTCGTGGTATCACGGTAAGTCATTACATAAAACAATTGAACAATTTAATCTAATAAGTTTTTTAAAACTAATTTTGTAAAATTTTTACAAAATAAAGGAAAGCCTGGGCATTAAGGAATCAATTCAGAGTCGTTGACAGCAATCTCTACAATTTCGAAATTTTGGAAGTATACGAGCCGGCATTGTCGTGATCTCATGCAATTCAAACACTTTTTAAATTTTATATGATATGAATTTATTAATTTCGCACAATTTACAATATATGATTTTTTAACCTTAATTCTTTAATATGTTTATATTTGTTACCACAGATTTTCTTATATTTTATTTAAAGTATTTTCAGAGGAAAAATACTACTATATCAAAAATCTCTGCTATAAATTTATATATTATATAAATATTAGAAATGGATGAGTTTTCAGACATAACACAACGAATCCTGAATCTGTCAGACACTATTCGAATTTGATCTGATATGGGTTTTATATTTGAAGTATTATGAAGTCTTGAACTAGAATAGTTCCAGGGAGGTCCCAGCATCAATTTTAAGATTTTATTTTGACATACCGGCAGTTTTTTTAAATCTGATTTGGCAACAGTGTTCCAGACTGGAGAACCATATAAAATTATAGCTTGAAAAATATTTTGTATATTACCAATTTGTTTTCTTTGCTCATATTAGCCCGCCTTTAAAACAGTGGGTATAACATTTTTTATTGCTATATTTACCCTTTATTGTACGTGTTTTATGTGCACACTGTATGTAATTTCTTTTATCAGAAACTACTCCACGGCATTTGAGGTCGACAACGGCACTTCATAATTTCCTAGCTTTATCTTATAGCTTGGAAGATAACAAGAACTTCTTTTTCTAGTGAAAAAGATGACTTATGTTTTATTTTCGTTTAGCTTGATTTTCCATTTTTTTATTTAGTTTGAAAAGCTGTTTAGTGCATTTTGTAATTTAATTATGATATCATTGCCTGATTTATGAGAATAAAATATACCTGTATCGTCAGCGTACATAGCATAATGGCAGTTTTTAAACTTTGGAAAATCAGCACAGTAAAGTGTAAACGCGGCGCTTTAAAAAAATAATCCTGGGCCGAACCAACACCGGCTTCGCCTTGCACAGTATTTTTAAGTGAAACACTTTTGTAAATTAGAGGCCTACGGCCGCGCTTTCAAAAAATAAACCTGCGCCGAACCAACACCGGCTTCACCTTGCAGAGTATTTTTAAGTGAAATACTTTTGTGAATTGGCGGCCTACGGCCGAACCAACATCGATTTTGCCTTGCACAGTATTTTTAATTTGCTATTTTAGCAATCCGGCAACATCAATTTTGATGTTATTGTACGTTAAATTTTGCAAACCTTAAAATTAAATTACTCAAAAACTATAAGTTAGCTAGAAAAAAGAAATTGAGTTTTAGAATCTAGGGATCTTAATCTTTCCCCTCATATCCAATTTATTTCCGAAAGCCTGCGATGGAAAACTAAAATTTTCCCAATTTATATATAAGTCCATTATGCCAGACTGAGTCAAATGCTTTTTGAACATCCAGACCAGTTGAATTTTTGTTCATAAAGTTTGATTTTACATGGAAGAGAAACGTTTAATCTGGTGCGCTGTACTGTGGTGAGGCCTAAACCCAAACTGTTCGTTTGTGATTATTTGGTTAAGATTTATAAACTGAGATATTTTTTGTTTTTAATACCTTCTTAAAATTTTTGCTTAAACTACTAAGAAGACTTATAGGTCGATAATTACCAGCCACGTTAGCTGGCTTGACTGGCTTTAGAATTGGTACAACCTTTCCAAGTACTGGGTAAATATAGTAATTTTAGACAAGAATTTATAATGAAAGTAAAATATAGTATCGCCTTATTATGCAGGTATCTTAACATAATATTTTTGATATCATCATGTCCTGCTGACTTCCTTAATGGTATTTCACGAATTAGATAATGAAGTTATTGCTATTAATGAATTCAGATTGAGGTGTATCAGATGATATCGAATTAAATTCCTTTAGTGTTGTGTTAACACAGACATCTAGCATAGGCCTGCAACTTGATTTATTAACTGATAAAATGGCCCTAATTGTACTTCAGTATGATAGGATTACCAAATATCTTTCAAAGATCCGGGAAAATTTTGCACATAATGAATGAACCGTCTAAGGCTAAGACACGTTATTACCTAACTTTGGAAGCAATCAGTTCAATAGAAGGGTACATGAAATTTTAATAAGGAATTTAAAATTTATTAATAACAATATAAAGAATGTAAATATGAGAATTTTAATAAGTGAAGTAAATGCAATTAATTATTATCAAGTACATTTTATTTCATGCTCTTCATATATTCAAACCAGTTACAAACTTTGAGAATGTAGTTTCACCTTTGAACTTTGTAACGGCTTATATTGAATGTGAAGATTTTCCGGAAGTTCTCATGTGGCGTGCTATAAATAAATATGATTTCCTTACCAATTCGTGAACGTCAAAATTTGAAACTCTATGTTGGAAGCCTTCAAAATATGTATATAAGATTTTAAACTCTTCGAAATTAAATAGTTTATATTCATCACAGGAAGATGTTTACAATAGCATATATTTCACGAAGTTTTTCCGTAACGTTTGTGAGATCGCAAAAATCCAAAAAGGATAATTCAGTTAAATTGCGCTTAAATTTTTATTTATTTTAATTTCATACCTATGCCTCTCAATGTCTTTTTTTATTTTTAGCAAAAAACATTTTGATGTGACAAAATTTGCCTTCCACATCGATCAAAAATATTGCTAAAACTGGTGTAGACGATAATTGGAATAGAACATCACTTTTGAAGTGGTTTTCAGCTAAAACTGAGTTTCTTTGTGTTTTCGTTTGACGGACTTAATACGACGAAACGCAAGTTCTCACGAGAAAACTAATTTTTGCCACGAGTTCAACTTTTTTGCATTCATTGATTTCCGCTGGAATTTCATTTGATTTTATTTGTGTAAATGAGAAAAAGTTGAGAACTGTTTGTATTGTTGCTTTTGTGCTCCTGCTCTCACGTTTATAAATTTGCCTTGTTTGCCCCCTAAACCGACACTCTTACCGAATCGAATTTAAAACTGACAAGATTGGATTTCAAGAAACCAAATTACTTTCTTTGTTTATCTAAATCTAATTCCCATAACAATTGGATCCCACGACCCCTGATTACATGATACAACATGACATCATTTTATGGGTTTTATATTTGAAGTATTATGAAGTCTTGAACTAGAGTAGTCCCAGGGAGGTCTGATCATAATTTTTAAGATTTTATTTTGACATACCTGCAGTTTTTTTTTTAAATGTGATTTGGGAACAGTGTTCCATATTGGAGAACCATATAAAATTATAGCTTGAAAAATTGTTTTGTATATTACCAATTTGTTTTCTTTGCTCATGTTAGCCCGCCTTTTAATCAGTGGGTATAACATTTTTATTGCTATATTCACCTTTTATTGTACGTGTTTTATGTGCACACTGTATGTAATTTCTTTTATCAGAAACTACTCCAAGGCATTTGACAGAGGTCGACAACGGCACTTCATAATTTCCTAGCCTTATCCTATATACCCCTGATTATATGATATAACATGACATCATTTTATTTTATTTTTTATTTTTTAGGAAGATGGATAACATAATTTTGCTTGCCTGCCTCTCCGTATTGGGTATCATAATTGCCATTGCCTTATTTCTTGCCGGTGGTTATCTTTGGTGGCGCCACAAACGTTCTCAGCTACAATTTATTGAACCAAATGATGAGGATTCTAGTAACTATAGTCTAAGGTTTGTATGCAAGTGAAGTTGCTCGAAAGAAATGCTAAAACAAAATCCTGTTTTTACTTTATTTTTATTATTATATGATTTTTGATATGTTCGATAGAAGAATTGCAAACCCTTCTCTATTTTATCACATTTTGCGACTAAAGACGAATTTTCAAAGAGGAAGAATAATAATGTCCAGCTAATAACCACCTCATTTGAGATAAACAGATTTGGTAGGGAACAGGTACCAGATATAATAAAGGGCTATCCATTTAGTGATTTCGAAAGTGCAGTGCAATTTGTCTTAGTTAAAAGTCAGGCATTTATGAAAATGCATCGTTTAACAACCGCACAACACGTGAAAATTGTTGAAACTAAAATGGAGATTGAAACGTGGCCACGTTTCGTGTCTTAAGAAGAGATTATGGTGCAAATAATCGTACAACTAGTCAAGCAATTGGTAAAATTTTAAAGAAATAGGAAGAGGCTGTAAGAGAAAGTGTAGCCAAAAACCCGAATATGTCTATTTCTCGACGTTCTCAAAAGCTGGGTTTTTCTTACGGCACATTATGGCGTATTTTGCAATTAGACTTATACCTACATCCATATAAAGTCCAGCTCACATAACAACTTAAGCCAGCTGACCATTCACAACGCCGTAGTTACGTCGATCGGGTGCTTGAACAACAAGCAGTGGACCGCGATTTTTCCAACAAAATTTTCTTCACGACGAGACACTCGATATATAAGCAAATAAGGAAAATTTTCGCATTTGGGGCTCCGTCTGGTTCGCTCTTTTGTCCAAAGAAGTGATTGGACCTTACCTCTTTGAAAACGATAACGGCGAGCCTATCACTGGCAATTCAGAGCGTCACGGTCGTATGATAATCGACTTTTTTTGGACCGCAATTGAAGAACACGACTTGTATAATATGTGGTTCCAACAAGATGGTATCATATGCCACACAACACAAGCGAGTACAGCTTTATTGTGAGAGAAATTTCCCGGTCGCGTAATCTCTCGTCTTGGCGATTTCATCGTGTGATTTGACACCCTTGGACTTTTTTGTGGGGCTACGCGAAAGACTGTGCATATGCAGATAAACCTTTAATCGTAGCGCATGAAAAGCAACATTCTTCAATTTATGCTGAGATACTGCACAATATGTGCCTAAAAGTGGACGAAAATTACTTCAAACGGATCGAAGTTTGCAAAAATTCACGATGTGGTCCTTTGAATGCCTAGGTTAAAAATTTATAATAAAAAAGGAATTTCATGAAAAAGATTGTTTATTTACGTTTATTCTGGAAAGCGCACAATGGATAATCCTGTATAATATCAAACTTTCATTACGTAGACAGATACGACCCTCAATTATATTTTGAGCTTAAGGCCCAGTAGCCCAATGGCTAGCATTGCGTAGTACGATTCGGAAGGCCTTCAGTCCAGGTTGGAGCAACAACCAAAATTATAAAAAATTAATTTTTCTTATAGCGGACGCCCCTCGGCAGAGGATATCAAGCCCTCCAAGTGTATTTCTGACTAGAAAAGGCTCCTCAGAAAAATCCATCGGCCGTTCGGAAGAGGTTTAGAATAAAATGTAGGTCCCTCCATTTGTTGGTAAAAACATCAAGACGCTAAACCGTAAACT
This sequence comes from Neoceratitis asiatica, assembly GCA_030068015.2. NCBI lineage: Eukaryota > Metazoa > Arthropoda > Insecta > Diptera > Tephritidae > Neoceratitis > Neoceratitis asiatica. The sequence continues at coordinate 8,982,754 of CM061530.1, read as the reverse complement.
GGAGGAGGAGCTCGTGCAAAAATCGCTTCAACGGCTACAAAGCGCCAGATATATAGTTATATATAATAATAGTCAGAAATAAAAATAGTTTCCTACATACAGTTACTCGAATTGAGAGTCGGGCAAGTACAAAACATCATTTCCTCGTTTAACTTATTTATATTGATAAAAGGTAATAAATTTAAAGTTTTAAATATTATTACTAAAAGGATTATTACTAAAAAAAACTAATTATTGCATATTCAAATAGTGGTAAAGTTTTTCGAATGAGCGGAGCCTGCCTATGTGAAACGAAATTGCATTACCAGTTCAAGAGTTAGCGTTTTTTGTTTATCAGGTGTCACTGTGCCATCAGTTATTGTTATGAGACCAAAATAGCACATTGCGTGAGATAGCATATTAGAGTTAAGGTGACCCTTAAAACACACATGGCTTGTAGTCTGCAATAACAAAGATTGAGCATCGTTGTCAATGAAAAATAATTATACGAATCTTGAATGAAAGGTGTTTGTTTAGCTTGGATTCATAATTTGCTCACAAGAATTCCTGCGTTTATTAACCCTATAAGCTAGAGATTTTCCTACCTGATGACCAACTGTGTGACGATAAAGAATACTGCTTCATGTCTCAACTTCTTCAAATAGCGTCTGTTCAGTGGTCTGGATTTCGAGTTAAACTACGTTTAAGCTAATTTGTACATTATTTCTCTTGCAATTTTTAAGACAATCTGCGCTCATAACTAAATATGCCCAACACGCGTTCGGGGAATAAATACGTCAATTCAACAGCACCCAGCAGAGGTCGTCAAAACTCAGCAGCTGTCAATGAAGGCAATACTTAATCTAATGATGCATCAGATGCAAAAGCTACAAGCCGAGTTGAGGCAGAGTCAGCAATAACAAAATTAAATGATCACACGGGCCTCTAGAGAGTCTACTACAAATATCCGGAGTCGGTAGATATTATTAAAAAAATTTTGTTGGGAAATGTTAAAACAGTGGCCAATCTCCAACCGCTTGCATACACAATACAGCTATCAGAGGTATGGCACCTCTTCACTTGCTGATCAAAAGAAACGATCGAGCGGTTCCTAAACTGTTGGTTGCGTTAGACAAAATACATTTAAGTTTCTCAAAGCAAACTGTCTACGATGGAGTGAATCGTTACTCTGTGACTCTGACAAAGCTTTGCTCTCTTCGATTATGCTTCAGCGCTATCAATGATGAATAATGATTTGGCTTGGTCTTAAAGAGAAGAAAGAGAATTTGGCGTTACAACGCTTCGACGACACTATGGTAACGGAACAGTCCAGCAGAGTATATCTACAAATATTCAGAGTCGGTAGATATAACAAAATATTTTGGTTGCTGAATGTTAAAACATTGGTCAATCTTCAACTGCTTGCACAGACACTACAACTGTCAGAGGTGCCATACAAACATTCCTACTTGCCGATCAAGTGATACGATGGAGCAGTTCCTGTACTGCTGTTAGCCAATGTAAATTTAAGCATTTCAAGGAAGACTGTCGACGATGGAGTTTATGGTTAATCGGTAATTCTGACGAAGTAAGGCTGGATTGTGTACGGTTCAAAAGATCGAAACTTTGTAGAAAAGCGCCACCATGTAAACTTCGCCAAGGCCGCAGCTCGAATGTTTGGTGAGCGACTACTTATTCAAAGAAAGTCTTAGTGTACGCGAGAAGGCGCAGGAGCTACAAATTTATTAGAGACTTCGATCATTAAATGATCCTTACTTCGAGACGGACTTGCTTTAAAACAAGACAATATGGAACTACAGATAGTCGGTAAATGACAGAAAATAGGTTGCTAGTTCTCGAAAGAAAGTTTAAACGATGTGACCTCAAAACAGGACATGTTCGGATATTAAAATCATACGGTCGAAATCAAGACAGGGGGAGGCACATCTGGTGTCTACCCCATTTCGGAGTCTGAATGCGAATAAGCCTGGAAAGTGCGATTAGTGATCGGTGCTGCTGGTTCAGTTATCATAACTAAACTCGGCCCTGCTTAGTGTACCAGACTTAAATCAGCCTCCAGAAACCATCTTATTGACAGAAGCCGGTGGGCGTATGTGCAGACACAGTGCAAATATACCACCAAGTGAAAAAACGCGCCAAAGGTCAAGCAGCTCAACGTTTTTTATGGATAATTGCTCCCAAACACCCATCGAGGTATGCACTGTAAACGTGTGACATTTCGAGTAACATTCTTGTCGTCTCAGTACGTATAAAACAAGAGGAGGCTAGAGAACAGTTTCCTGTTCTTGGCAGGAAGCCATAGTCAGCTTTCAATACTCCGACGACTTCTTCGAATTTTAAAGAAACACTTTTTGTTTGGACTTAGACCGGACAATGGCGCTATAACACGCATGTAGAATATGAGGTATTGTTACTGCAAGACGAGGTTATTTCTAATACGAACGAGAAAATTTGCCCGAAATACGCGGTGCTACCGATAAAGATCAACGTTTCAATGTTCGTAAGATTTTCAACATTGAAAAGCATGGAAACGATAGTAGGCTGCATTTCGTGATTTCGGAACAACTATAGAAAGGAAGAGCTTAGCGCAAAGGAAATAAGGCAAGCGAGAAATGTTGCTTTGTTTACCTATCTTACGATCCGGGTAGAAAATTTTGAAATTATAAAAGGTCTGTCCACGAATACCTGCCTTATGTGCTTACGCAATTTCATGAACCGGAGTGGAACACCTGTACGCATCCGGCTGACAATGGCTGGAGGCTCCAAAGAACAGACTTTTCTTCTTCTTTGGCGTAGGTACCGTTTACTTGATTTTAACCGCGTAAACAATAGGACGCTGTCTCTTGATTTTCTGAACTATGTCGAGCTCAACTCATCGGACGTCGACGTTGTCCAGGCTTATGCACCAAATGTCAGGACGGAAATGATGAACGACTTGTAGAGTTTGGTTTTGCTTTGTCGAGAGAGGACTTAACTTTTCAATTGCCTATTCAGTCCAAAGTAGCACCTGTTTGCAAAAGTGATTCTTCGTCGGATTTCAAGGCTGACATTGTTAGTGTTGTTAATGGTGGTTCCTAAATAGACGAAATTATCTACGACTTCGAAGTTGTGGCTGTAAAATGTGACGTGGGAGCCAAGTCGCGAATGCGTTGGATGGAGATATTTTGTCTTGCCCTCGTTCACTACCAAACCCATTCGTTTCGCCTCTTTGTCTAACCAGGAGAAAGCAGAATTTGCAGTACGATTGTTATGGCCCATGATTTCAATATCTTTGGCATATGCCAACAATTGTACCCTCTTGTAGAAGATTACGTCTGATATTTTCAGTGCTGCAGCTCGTATTATTTCCTCCAGCATTAAATTGAAGAGATCACACGATAAAGAGTCATCCTGTCTGAATCCCCGTTTGGTATCAAATGACTCGAAGAGGTCTTTCCCAATCTTGACTGCGCTTCTGGTATTCTCTAGGATCAGTTTACATAGCCATATAATTTTTGTAGGGGTATCAAGTTCAGACATAGTGGCGTAGAGGCATTTTCTTATCATGCTGTCGAAGGCAGTTTTAAAATTTATGTATTGATTATTTTCTATCGGGTCTTCTCCAAGATTTGGAACATGGTGAATATGAATATATTGTAAAGTGTGGATTTGCCAGGTCTAAAGGCACACTGATAAGGGTCGATCAGTTTGTTAACTCTAGGCCTTAATCTTTCACATAATACGCTAGGTAGTAACTTATACGCGATACTGCTTAACCCACGATAATTGACGCAAACCGTGGGGTCTCCCTTTTTTGATTGGACAGGCACATTTAGGTTCCATCGTCGGGCATACTTTCGCCCGACCATATTCTACAAAGCTAATGCATGCTCCTTGTCAGTTCTTTGCCACCGTATTTGAATAGTTTTGCCGGGAAGCCATCGGCTCCCGCCGCTTTGTTATTTTTTAATCGGGCAATCGCTATTCGAAATTCTTCATAGTCGGGGGATATCACGTCTACACCATCGGGTTTCGGGTTCGCCATCTCTGGGGGTTTCACTTTCACTGCCGTTGAGAAGGTTGGAGAAGTGTTCCCTCCATTCACTAAGTATGCTCTGTACATCTGTCACCAGATTACCTCCTTAGTCCCTACACGAGTTTGCTCCTTGAAACCTTCTGTAAGTCGCCGCATCTTCTCATAGAATTTTTGAGCATTACCGTTGTCGGCCAGCTTCTCAAGCTCTTCATACTCCCGAATTTCGGCCTCTTTCTTGTTTTGTCTGCAAATACATCTCGCTTCCCTATTTAGCTATCTTGACACTTAGCAGCTGCTTCGTCCATGACGGCAACGAGCATCGCACGAAATGGCCAATGAGCCGAATAGTTCAATTATTTTCAGGCGTCGCTGAGCAAGTGAGAGACGCTCGAGTACATACCAAGTATTGCTTATTTGACCCCCAGAATGTATAATGGCGAAATTGAACATAAGTGAATCCAGCTAGATTCACGCTGGCGGGGACGTTGTCATTTAAATTGTAAATATGTCAGCAATTTATCGAAAGAAACAGTAAAGTTCGAAAATTCACTATCTGACCTGTTTTTATTTCAACCCGTAGGCACGAGTCCACATAGTGATTTTTAATGTATACTGTTGTAGTGGCCGTATGTGCCACCTGTTATACTCTCTAGTATATGCGAAAATACCGATACCACGCTTATACGTTTACTTCAAGAACGTTTATTTATTCTAATGAATCAACAATATTAAATACTATACAAAATACAATTTAATTAATGCATTTTAATTAATTCAGCTTATTACTATCAACTTGTGCAATGTCGAATCAAAACGGCCAACGTCCTTATCTGTCATCTCAAATTATATTGTTTTCACATTTTAGATCAGGGTTGCCATACTACTATTTCGCATTCCTCAACACCTCCCTTTGTTAGGAAGTATCATACTCATTCAAATATGCTGGTGGTCTACGAGTGCTGCGACTAGTTGATGTTGTCTATTCGTTCCTGCATGTGCATGCGAACCCGATGAAGTGGTTTCCACTAGGGGAGTTACTTCAACAGTTTCTGGCTGTGGTACAGTTTGACTTTCTTCATTGAACCGTGGTAATTCTGTGAGATCAAAAACGTCGCATAAATATTTAGTCACATCGCGATTGCTAGTATGGTTTCCATAACGTTTTACCATTTTATTTGCATGTGATCTAATCAGTTTTAGTTGCCCTTTACTTCAATTCTGACATTGTAGTTCACAGAACCAATCCGTTCTATGATAACGCCCGGAACCCAAAACGTATCATTGCCTTGATGCCATTTAACGTTTACAAGGTCTCCTTTCGAAAATTCTCTACATTTTGCTCCGTCTTTGATATTAAACTGCATTTCTTGTTTTAAATTTCGTTGTTTGATTTCCGTTGTTTGTGGCTTAGGTAAGTCTAACGTTGTTTTGATTTTCCGGTTAATGAATGCTTCTTCCGGAGATTTACGTTCTACCACACTCGGATTTGGTGTGGATCTATATGTTTGCAAAAATGTTTGCAAGTTTTCTGAATCCGTTCCTTCCATTTTTAATTTCTTTAATGCCCTTTTTAGAGTATCTACAAAACGTTCCGCTTGTCCATTGGACTGGGGATTATAAGGCGATGTCCTTATATGTTTGATACCCCGCGATGTTACAAATTGTTCGAACGGTCCGCTTGTAAATTGTGTGCCGTTATCAGAGACCAGTGTGTCGCAATCTCCGTAACATGAAAGCGTTTCATTGAGCTTGCTAAAGATTGTTTGCGTTGTGATATTCTCTATTTGAAAGATTTTAGGCCATTTTGAGAATGCATCTACGATAACGAAGTAATAAAACCCATTGCATGGTCCTGCTATATCAATATGTAACCGTTCCATTGGTTTTGTTGCTAACGGCCATGATCGTAGTGTATGTTTTACAGGCATTTTAGCTGCTGATGCACAAAGTTGACAATTCCGTGAATACGACACTATAACTTCGTCTATACCAGGCCAATACACGTAACACCTTACTAACAATTTCATTCGTTCTCTACCTGGATGTCCTCTATGTAATTGACGTAAGATTCATGCTGAGTGCATCTTTCCGTGCATAAAATGGCTGTAATTCTGGTGTTATTTTTTGCTTCCATCCATTTGATAATGCGTTTATGACAGCTTGTGCTGTTGAACATTGCTTTGTAGCTTTTCTGATCATTTCAAAACTCACCGGAAGTTTTTCACATTGATCTTCAATAATCGTATTCATTTCTTCTTCCATTTGCGTACAAGCAATCACCATGTCTTCGTCTTGCTTTGTGTGGTTGGCTATAAGACGTGAAAGCATGTCTACACATCCAAATTCTGTTGTTTTTATGTATTGGATATTGAAATCTTACATCATCAATATTAGTGCCCATCGCTGAAGCCTATTTGCTGCGTACGTTTGGATGCCCTTATTTTTACCAAAGATTGCGATGAGCGGCTTATGATCCGTGCACAATGTGAACTTACGTCCAAAAATAAACCTATGGAACTTCTTTAGCGCAAAAACTAATGCTAAAGCTTCCTTTTCAATTTGCGAGTACTTTTGCTCTGCATCTGTTAACTCTTTTGAGGCGTGTTGTATAACCTTCTCTATTCCGTCCGGAAAAACGTGGCAAATAAATGCACCGATTCCTTTATTGTAGGCGTCTGCTGCCACTTTCAATGGTAAATTGGGGTTATAATGCGTAAGCATTAAATCTGAATTCAAAATGGTTTTGAATTGCAGGAAAGCTTTTTGGCAATAAGAGTTCCAAATAAACTTTTCATTTTTATGAAGCAATTTGTCCAATGGTGCTCTGATTTTGAACATTTCTGCGATGAATTTTCCATAATAATTTACACTGCCCAGAAATGCTCTGACTTCTGAAATATTTTTGGGTCCTGGTAGTGATAAAATCTGACTTATTTTGGTAGGATCAGTTATACCTGTCTTGCTTAAAATGTTTCCCAAATATTTTACCTGTGCAGCAAAAAATTTGCATGTGTCGAATTGGACCCGAAATTTTTACTTTTGTAGCTGTTGCGCCACTTTATGAAGGTTTTCGACATGTTTCTCAAAGGTTGCACCGCCTATGATGATGTCATCTATGTAAGCGACGGTGTCATCTATACCTGACAATATGGTGTCCATGATTTGTTGGAACGCTCCTGGAGCACTTTTGATACCTGGTGCGAGTCGGTTGAACGTAAACAGACCCGTATGCGTGTTAATGGTGAGCAGCTTGGCTGACTCTGCTGTGACGGGTACCTGTAGATACGCGTCTGATAAGTCTATTACGGAAAAACCATGACTTCGCGCGACCTTTGCGTAAATTTCTTCCGGCGTATGCAGCGGATATTGATGCTGCTCTAAACATGCATTTAACCCTGATGAGTAATCACCACAGATCCGAACCTTGCCAGTCGGTTTCTTCACTGCGACGATAGGCGCTGCCCACTCAGAAAATTCTACAGGAGTGATAACCCCTAAATGATGTAATCTATTTAGTTCTTCTTCAATCAACGGTAACATGGAATATGCTACTGACCTTTTCGCGCGAAATATTTATTTATCATCTGGCTTTAGATGCAATGCGGATGTAACTGTGCTACAATTTTCAAGATTTGGCTTGAATATGTCCGCATAGCTTGCTGTATCTGCTTTAAAATATTAGATTGTTGATCCTGAACCGACATGATGTTGTTACAAATGAGATTGAGAGGCTTTTCCCAAATATGGAAAATGTCACACCAGTCAACACCTAAGATGTTCAAAGAATCAATATTTGTTACGAATAAATTACAATGTTGTACTTCCCCGTTTAGCCTAGCTTCACAAGAAAATTCGGCTAGTAGTTTAATCTTATCTTTTGATGCGCTAGTGACGTATTTGTTCTTAAACCGTATTCCCGGTTGATCCATTTGAATCCATGTGGACTTTCCAATTAGCGAGACGTCCGAGGCGGTGTCCAACTGCATTCTGACATCACATGACGGAAACGATGAAGTTGCGGTTTCTATCGGCTTTATGCTTACTGTTGTGTATTTGCGTCGATTAACATACGTTATCGAATTTACTTGTAAGCAATTGTTGTGACCTTTGTTGCTCGTTTGTTGTTGCTTATGTCGCTGAGGCTCTGTGCCTTTGCTTTTGCTGGCGCTGTATGAATTACAGTACCCCTCCTTATGACCGTATTTGTCGCACTTGTTACACTTTTGATTTCGATATGTACAATATTTTGCATAGTGCATGTCTCCGCAATTCCAACAGGGTGTTTTTGGATTTTTCGCTTTATTTGTTTTGCTAATTTTAGTTGCATCGTTCTTGCTTTGGCGCGTATTTGCCTGTATTGCGTTGGTTATTACGGCTTTTGTCCCTTCCACCATTGCTGTATCTTTCTTTAGATTGATGAATTTTTGCGCATGGCTTACAAGAGAGTTTAATGTTTGCTGTGAATCTTCCTCTAGTTTTGCCAATGTTTTTATACGAATTTCGGCTTCTGTATGTGCTTGCAACCCAAATACATAAATGAGGCATTTGAATTGATCTACCGAAAGTTCTGACAGTCTAAACTTTTCACATTGAGTATTGACCCTGGCTGCACATGATACCAGGTCCTCCTGTTGATTCTCGCTAATTTGCAAACATTTGTATCTTATACTGAAAAGCGATTCATTTGCACCAAACATTTCTCCCAGCTTGGAGACTGTTTCTTTGAATGTAAAATCTCGTGGATTTTTCGGTAAAATATGCGTTGCATACTTGTTATACGCAATTGGATTTAATTTCCTCATTAAAAGGCGAACATGTGATGCATCGTCCAAATCTTTGCCATCGACCAAGAAAACGTCTTCATGACGTGCATACCACGTGTCGAATGTGAGTGCGTTTGTGGCATCATAGCAAAATTCTGCAATGCTTTTTGCCAATGACTCCATCAATTGTTCTTTGGAATTTTCAACTGGCTGCTTTGATCTTTGAGTCAATTGTTCCAGTAATTTGCTTTGCATCTGCAACAGTTTCATAAGTTCTTCTTGTTTTGGCATTTTCGCTTATGTTCTTACTTGACCAATTTGTAGGTTATGAGATTACCTCGTCGCCACCTGTTGTAGTGGCCGTATGTGCCACCTGTTATACTCTCTAGTATGTGCCAAAAACCGATACCACGCTTATACGTTTACTTCAAGAACGTTTATTTATTCTAATGAATTAACAATATTAAATACTATTTAATTAATGCGTTTTAATTAATTCAGCTTATTACTATCAACTTGTGCAATGTCTAATCAAAACGGCCAACGTCCTTATCTGTCATCTCAAATTATATTGTTTTCACATTTTAGATCAGGGCTGCCATACTACTATTTCGCCTTCCTCAACATATACCTTAATGATTTTACTCATTGTCATAGTCGTACGAGAAGCTGAACCTTCGCTTAGAAATTAATCTCTTTAGTCACTTGTCAATTAAACCATTAGAAATGGTTCATAAAATGAAGAGATTCGAAAAAGTTTTTATTTATAATTTTCAGTAACTATCTACCTTTGAACGTTTGTGTAATATGCAGTGTATGTTAAACATATTTTAGACTCCCACAATCCTCTACTCAGGAGATTCAAGACACATCCATTACACATACGAAAGCGCCACCTCAACTACAAGCTCCAACGCAATCATTAACAGCACCATTACAAAATAATATAAATCGCAAATTGAATGGATTTCTCAATTTAAAGACTCCATTGATTGGGTAAGTAATTTAATTGAATTTCAAATTACATATTTAAAATGAGAAGTTGGACATATTTAATACGCCGAGGATAATGCCAGAATCTTAATATATATGTTCTGTTCGTCTGTTTGAACGCAAGCTAGACCCTAAAATTTTGAGAAATTTACAACAGATTTGGTAGACAGATACACTGACACATTTACGCGAACATTTGTCGGAACGGTTATAAGTCCGTCAAAGAGCATTTAAGAGCACGAAATTTGGTATTCTACACATAATTTACTTACTGAATACCACTTTGGTATAGCCCCATACAACCGATTTGTTCAGACATGGGGTTTAGCGGCAAAAATTTGTCAAAAAAGCATCTTAGGGCGTAATATTTGAAATCTTATTCACGTAAATTTGAATAAATGTTGAAAATATTTGGAATCGTCAGACAGCAGAGTGGAGATCTTCCGATTCCTCCATTTCAATGTGCGGCTACTATCGAAAACTTTCAAAGTTGGTGCACTTTCATTCATTCGAGTTAAATGACCTAGCCAGTGTAGTCTATTCATTCACTGAACTATGTCAATATCACCGTAGTAGCCGAGTAGTTGACATTGCGTATTGCAATTTGGAATGCCTGGGTTCGAGTCCAGATTCGAGCAACATTCAAAAATATAGAACAAATGATTTTTCTAATTAGGAGGGAATGTCAAGCCCTCCCAGTGTTTTTCTGACATAAAATAAAACTCTTCATAAAACTCCATCGGCCGTTCAGAGGCGGCTTAGAATAAACTAAAGATCCTCCATTTGTTGACAAAAACACAAATACGCAAAACCACGAATTCGAACAGGATCTAGCCCGAAAATCGCTTCACAGTTACAAAGCACCAAATGTATATAATATATATATATATATATATATATATATATATATTATATGTATACATATATATGTATGTCAATGCCGCCGTATTAACCGCACAGCTCAAAAGTCCATAAATCTTCTGCCAAAATTTTCTCTCGAAAACTCTTTGTGCCGTCCCAATGGATGTCGACATCGCCCACGCTTCTGCACCATATAGCAGAACGAGAATCATGAGCAACTTGTAGAAATTGGTTTTGATTGGTTGAGAGAGGAATTTACTTTTCAATGACCTACTCAGTCCAAAGTAGCACCTGTTTGTAAGAGTAATTCTACATTGAATTTCAAGGCTGCCTTGGGTTGTAATGATGGTTTCAAAGTTGTGACATACAAGAGTGACGTGAGAGCTAAGAAGGATGTGGATGCGCCGACAGTTTGTTTGATGACAGGAGATATTTCGTCTTGCCATCGTTCACTACGGGACCCACTCCCTCCTTTGTCTTCCCATTTCTGATTCCGTTGTGGTATCGTCCAACGTCAGTTTGCATGACCGTATACGTTTTGTGGGGATACCAAATTTAGACATAGCGGCATAGATGCAGCTCCTTTTTATGCCATCGAAGGCAGCTTCAAACCCGTTAAAAACGTTAAAAGGGGGAAGGTATCGATTTTAATATCGGATGTCTTCTCCAAGATTTTGTGGATGGTGAACATCTGGTCAATGATGAATGTAATATCTGAGTACATTCTTGCACTTAAATTACTAATTAAACTCAAGCGCTCAGTGCATTTTACATGTATGTCTGCACATACGCATGCTCAAATATTACTGTTAACCTAAGTTTACATAACCTGAGCCTATACAATAATAATTTTAGCAGTTGTGCAGTGAACATTGCATTTTACATGTATGTCTGCACATACGCATGCTCAAATATTACTGTTAACCTAAGTTTACATAACCTGAGCCTTATACAATAATAATTTTAGCAGTTGTGCAGTGAACATTAACAAGCGAGCATTGTAATTTTATGTACATATATATTATCAAATAAATTGTTGTTGAATACTAAAGTAGCACAACCCTCTTTTGTTTTGGATGAAGCAGAGCGCAGTAAGGTTCGCCAGGCATTAGTTGGACCATTTTTTGCAAAGAAGCTGATGCATGTATCTTGTCAGTTCTTCGCCGCCGTATTTGAATAGCTCGGTCGGCAAGCCAACGGTTCCCGCCACTTTATTATTATTTGATCGCTATTCGAATTTCATCATAGTCGGTTGATGGAATGCATTCGATCTAGAAGCCTTCTATAAGTCGCCGTATTTTAGAATTTTAGAGCAATGCTCGCCCAGCTCCTCAAGTTTTTCATATTCACGCATTTCGGCTTTTTTCGTCTGGAAATGCGTCTCGCTTCCATTTTCTGTCGGTATCTATCCCACCCAGCACGTATTGTGGTCGATCGCAAAGTTGTGAGGTAGCCAGTTCGCTTTCTCTCCACGTAGCACGACTATTCTCATCGTTCCAGCCTTGCCGAAATCCAAATGTTTCAGCAGCAGCGATACGCAGAGAACACGTCTAGAACATTGGATACATGTCTTTCGTCTATCTTAACAAGATCAATTTGGTTGCATGTTTTTCGATTCGGCGACAACCATGTAGCTTGATGATTTTGTGTGTGCTGTAATCTAGTACTACAGTCAACTGTATTTGGCGTTAAAGTAGCCTAACACAATTTTGACGTCGTGGCGGGGCAGCGCTCATAAGTGCGTTCTAGGCGCTCATCTTTGGGCACATCGTTCTTCTCTTCCAGCGGGGAGCGGGCGCAAGTCAGAGATATCTTGAAGAACTTCGCTTTGATGAGGATTGTGGCTAGATGTTCATCTTCCAGGGTAAATCCCAGGACTCGGCGACGGAGTCTCACCTTCAACACAAATCTCACACCGAACTTACGCTTCTTTATATTGCCGCTGTAGTAGATTTCATAAATACTAATCTTCTTCCGTCCTTATCCTGTCTATCGCACTTTTGGTACGGCGATGATAACGGAGCCTATTCGTACCAGGACACTTACCAGTTGGGTAGCGGCACCTTTCCAATTAAGGGACCGGACTTTCCAGGAGAATGGCTTCAAACAGTGAAACTTAAAACGGATGCAGGGGTCGTCATTAAAAGAGGGGGGTTTTCATCCCAGACATTGTTTGATTTTCATTTGATGGTTCCGAAACTCTGAGCACAACCGCGGGACTTGTCTTCCCATTTTAGCTCGCCTCTAAACTGGTATTTGTTCTCTACTCATAACATACTTGGTTTAAGTCTCGAAGTCATGAGCTGCTTGAACCATATGTGAGAGAATCGTTTCTGGTCACTCCCAGGTGAATGAGTCAAAAACTTTCCCCACTTGCTTGACCTTCTGCATAACCTTATACTTCATACGATATCAACGCCAAATATACGATTCATTCAGATATTACGGTTTGATTCAAAAATCCGTCAAAAAAGCATCTGAGAGCGTGAAATTCGGTATTCACTCCTTTGCGACAAACTAGTTGCAGTAAACTTCAATCATTCTTCAAAATAGTGGGGTTGACCTTACTTTGGCCGCAGTATACTGTCCGCCACGATTCGTAATACAGATAAGAAATTTAATGACCTTTTCGAAACCCTTGGAGATAGATTTTTAGCTGCAGGATATTATAACACGATCAATAAACCCAAAAGGTCGACAGTTATATAACACGGTCATGAGTACCAAAAATATGTTCGATTTTATCTCACCAAATTCCTGGCCTGTAATCCAAGAAAACTACCAGATCGGATTGATTTTGCAGTCACCAAAAATATAGATAAGTATTAGTATAGGGTTTTCACACACATACACACTAATTGTTAAGGAAATGCAAATGTTTTTTATTTAATGCGAAGTACAATCGTTACAATTAAGTTCTGAATATAACATCATCCACTAAATCAAGTCGTATGTCATGAACAGCACTTTCCATATTGACTTTTAGAGCTAGAGTCTGGTTTATGTTTATTGCTAAAGACCAATGATTTCAAATAACCACTGAAGAAGTAGTCTAATGGTATTAAAACACAACTTCTTGGAGGCCATTCAATGTCAAATTTTCTTGAAATAATCGAATCTCCAAACCTTTCTCGCAATAATTCGGCTATTGCCCGTGCTTTGTGACACGTAGCCTCGTCTTGTTGGAACCAGATGTTATTAAGAGCAACTTCTTCCAATTGTGGCCATAAAAAGTGGGTTATCATCGATTTATACCGCTCTCCATTGACAGCAACGGTGTTACCAGCTTCATTTCGAAAGAAGTACGGACCGATGATTCCAAACTGTCAACTTAGGTGAATATAATGTTTGTTCATGAATAATTTGTGGATTTTCTTCGTACCAGATTCAACAGTTTTGTTTATTTACCGCACCACTCAGATGAAAGTGAGCCTCATCGGATATGATTTTCTTAAAAAATCGTTATCGTTTTCAAGTTGTTCCAAGGCAAAGTCAGCAAATTCATGACGTTGATTGTGGTCCATGGATGAAATTGTAAACATTACTAAATACAATGAAAGAAAAAAGACAGATCATGACATATTAAAAATGGCCAAAACGACACTTAGAAATCATATCATCCCTATTGGAAAACCCTTTATTTGTTGAAACCAGTACTGATTTATCTTTTGTTAACTCCCTAGTAGTTATGAGATTGAATGAACAGCCAGTTGAGTATCCTTTTCGCTTTACGGCATCCAGAACTAACTGGGTGAAATATAAAAAATACATAAAACATCACACATTAATAACGAAGCACTTGTACTCAACAGTATACAGCAGCATATTTAGTAACACCAGAGCAGAAAACGCAGCTAAATGCCGGAAAACTTACTACGAAAGTTGTAAAAAGTTGTTGTAGAAACAAGCGACACTTGCGTCGTGAATAGTAAACAAATCGATCGCCTGATTCAAAAGTACGGCTTAAGATCTCAGAGAAAAGGTTTCAATAAAAAATTGATTTGGAAAGCTAGCGAAAATCTGAAGCACCTTTCAGACTACGTAACGGTTCCTGGGCCAGAATAGAAAAAGAAAAGGCAAGGTTTGTCGAGCACCTTAGTATGACACAATACTGCACCTCTGCCACTAAATCATAGTGTCCCATGATAAAATTCTTTGAAACATCTGTTCTCAGAAAGTATTGCTGTCCTAGATGCAAAAAAAAAGTCTCCTGGATACGATCGTATGACACCAAAGATGCTATGCTAAAGGAGCATTGAAAAATAAATCGAAAACAAGAAAACAAAATAATCCGCTCAATTGCACTGTCTTACAATTCCTATATACTCAGCAAAGAAAGATAAACAAAACAACTTTCTTCCTTCAAATGTTAGTGTTGACTAAAATCATGTGGGTGTGCGATCAATCCATCTCCTGCAAACAGCTCGAGAACTCCACGCACACGTGAAATATATACTCCACGCTAACAATAGATTTATAAAAACCAACCATGATCCATTCACGGGAAATTGGTTTTGTTAGTTTAATTAGTTAGCCGTTGTCTATTAATTCAGTGAACTATTTCAATGCCGCGGTATAGCTCGTACATTTGATCGTTTCAGCGGTATTGCCATTCCCAACGCGCAAAGGACTGTAAATCTTCCGCAAAGCTTTTCTCTCGAACACTTTTAAAGCCGACTCAATCGATGTCGATGTTGTCCAAGCTTCTGCACAATAATCAGGACGGGAATGTGAGCGACTTGTAGAGTTTGGTTTTGGTTCCTCGAGTGAGAACTTTTACTCTTCAATTGCCTACTCAGTCCAAAGTAGCACCTGTTGGCAAGAGCGATTCTGCGTTGGATTTCGAGGGTGATATTGTTGGTGTTGTTAATGCTGCTTCCTAGGTAGACTAATTATTTAAAACTTCGAAGTTTAGACTGTCAACAGAGGCATGGGAACCGAGTAGCGAATGCGACAACTTTTTATTTGATATTTCGTCTTGCCCACTCGCTTCGCTTCTTTGTCTAATCTGGAGTAAGCATAAATACGGTGCGGTTGTTATGGCTAATGATATCAATATCATCGGAATACGCCAGTAATTGTAAACTTTTGTAAAGGATTGTACCTGATCTATTTAGCTCTGCAGCTCGTATTATATTCTCCAGCATCAGGCTGAAGGAATCACAAGATGAAATGCACTCTTTCTGAAACCTTGTGTGGTATCGAACGGCTCGGAGAGGTATTATCCAGGGTCAACTTACATAGCCGTATGAGTTTTACAGGGATATCAAATTCAGACATAGAAGCGTAGAGGCTGCTCCTTATCGTACTGTCGATGGCAGATTTGGAATCAATGAAAAGATGATGTATCGATTATTTTCTCCATAAATTCAGTATGCCCTGGTTGTCAGTGTCCAGATTATCTTCTTGGTCCCTACAAGAGTAGGCTCCGATCATGAAACCTTCTGTAAGTCGTCGCATCTGTTCATAGAATTTTCGACCGATACCTTTGCCGACCAGCTTCTAAAGCTCTTCAAATTTACGCATTTCGGCCTCTTTCTTTTTTCAAATGCATCTCTCTGCCTTCTTCAGCTATCGGTATCTAACCCACTCCGCACGTGTTGTGGTAATCAGCTTTCTCTCCGCTGCATCACGCCAATACTCATCATATCAGCTCCTTCTTTGGCCTTGCCGAAATCCAATTTTTTCTGTAGAGGCGGTAATTAGAGAAAGCATTTTTGATCACATCGTTCTTCTCTTCCGGCGGTGCGTGAGCGCGAATCAAAGATATGTCTAAGAACTTCGCTTTGATGCGGATTACGGCTAGACGTTCATCCTCCTCTCCCACAACAAATCCATCACCAAATTTGCGCTTATTTATATTGCCGGTGTAGTAGGTTTCATAAGGACTAATCTTCTTCCGTCCTTGTCCCGCCCATCACATTTATTGGACGGCGGTGATATCAGAGTGTAGTCTTTCGAAGACATCAACCACCTGGGTAGCGGCACCTTCCCAATTGAGGGATTCCAATTCCAGGTGCCCTCAAATCGTAGTCTTTTCATCATCAAAAAGGGGGTCCCTCAAATGAGGCATTCGTTTAGTTTTTATTGGAGTTCATTTTTTCTGTGGTCCCCAACCCTACACACAACCGCAAGGGATTCGCCTTCTCACTTCCACTGGGCTTCAAACTGATGTTTTTTTGCTACCCAGAGGATACTTAGTCTAAGACCGAAGTCATGAGCTGTTTGAACCATATGTAAGAGAATCACTTCTGGCCACTCTCAGGCGAATGACAGTCCAAAGATTTTCTCACTTGTGTGAACTTCTACACATAGCCTCATCCGCCAATTCCACAAAATCATTCAATGAAACACCTACAGGGGATTACATTATGGAGTATCTGCGAAAATTTCCATTCGAACGTATTTTTTAGTTTCGAATACAATCCGTTTTGGTGAATAACCAGTAAACATAATACTTATCTGATAAATTTATATTAATATCAATAATTTATTACTAATAGATATATATTATATGCATTTTTTTTTTAATTTTCATTGGAATATATGTAAATATTAGCTCCAACTTTTGTACGTACCAGCAGAGCTCACCAACGAAACAAAACTTACTCAATTTCAGTTTCATACATTTTCAGTATATGAGCATAAAATTTATTGCGTAATTGCAGCTTCGAGTAGTAAATGAAATCGTTAAAACGCGAGCAATTATCGGCTAACGACAAACTGGTTTAGATACGTAAGTTACATTGGCGGACAAAAGTCTACATACACCCCCTGTTTTCGTTGAATTGAAAGTTCACAAGATTTATTGGAAAACTTAACGATACAGTTTATTTCAACTATTTTCTCTTATAAAAAAAATTTTTTAAACATGAAATAGTAAAGCTATGACCAAAAAAACGTAAATCAAACATTGACAAAAGTCTACATACAGTACATACATAACTTATCTTAGCACAAAAACTTTGGTTAATATCATGTAATATGGTCTTATTAGTATTTAGTTGGTCCACCGTTCGCATCAATAACAGCTTGAAGCCGTCGTGGCATCGAAGCTTTTAAATTTGTCGTTTCTGAGGGAGTAATACTGTCCCAAGCTTCAATAAGACGTTCTTTGAGTAATGCTGTAAATCTGATTTTTTCTACTTTTTCGCTCAAAAATCTCCCAGACATATTCAATAACATTCAAATCTGGGCCTTGAGGTGGTGTGTGTGTGCTTTGGAGAATGATAAAGCAACCAATCCTTAACAATATGGACCGTGTGCTTTGGATCGTTATCCTGTTCAAAGATCCAGCCTGCGCCAAGCTCCTAACTGTCCACCGATGGCTTCAGATTAGCTTCCAACAATAACTTTTATTTGAACTGATTCATAATACCCTCAACAAAAACAAGCTTTCCAACTCCAGTTGCCGCAACCGCTCCCAAAACCATTACGTTGCCACCACCATGCTTCACTGTTGGTACTATAATTTTGGGGTTAAGTGCAGTGCTTTCTTTTCTCCAAATTCTCTTCCATCGCTGCCGAATATACTGAACTTCGATTTGTCTGTAAACAGGACTTTTTGCCAAAAATCCATTCCCTTTTCCAAATGTGCTTTAGAGAACTTCAATTAAATTTTACGATTGTTTTTCAGAAATAAGAGGTTTTTTATGTGGCGTTCTACTGTGGAAGCCGTTATCATTCAGAGCCCTTCGAATTGTTCTTAAATTAACACACTTTCTTGATGAGTTTGCGATGTTTTCGGCTAATTTTGGACCAGCAGCTTTTGGATCATTATTCACTTCTCTTCGACCTAGTTTTTTCGGCGGCAAACACCCGGCTTTTTTTTCGGTAGATCCATTTTTTTCGAAATATTTCACAGTCACCTGTACATTTGGTGGACTTAAGTTTAAAAATTTTTAAATTTCACCATACGATTTCTTTTCTTTTCTGTGTGAATAACCAATATTCTTACATCAGTGGATATTTCTTTTCGCGGAGCCATTGCTGATGCTAATATGTTTAAACCACAACTAAATTCAATACTAGAAAAGTAAAAAAACATAATTTAAAAAAAGAAATAGTAAAAAAGCTACCTATCCGCCATAACAACACAGCATATCGACGTACCTGCTAGTAAGCCCGTGGTGTATGTAGACTTTTGCCAAGGGCATTTTTGCGCTTTTTCACCATAATTGTTTTATTTTATGTTAGAGAATGGATTTGTTTTAATACATGTGATAAGAAAAGGATTTAAAATAAAACTATATACCTACATTTTTCAGCTAAGTGATAGTACTTTCCACACAGCGAATACAGACGGTGTATGTTGACTTTTGTCCGCCTCTTTATATGCTATACAGTGAATTAATCCAATAAGTATTCCCATGGGCCATGGTGCACAAATTTCATTTATATAAAGGCATATAATAACTAAAAGCTTTAATTGCGACATATCCAATGTTTGGTTTCTCCGAAATTTTAATAAGAAGCTTGTGCTTACAACCCATTCGAGTAACTTTGCAATTGAGCCAGTAAGGTGATTTAAATGGTTATCCATAATTCAACCAGAGATATGGAGTTATTGGCTCTTGTGTGGACTGTCAAGTACTTAAGGCCGTATCCTAATGGGTGCAGGTTTTTAGTTTTGACAGATGACCAACCATTAAAATGGCTTTATTCATAAAAATACCAAAATTAGCAGACAAATCTTTGGAAAATCCCTAGGTGAGTTTGAGTTTGATGCTGATTACGAAAAGTTAAAAAGGTAGCTGATTTTCTAAGCAGGATAAGAGATCGAAAGGGATCTTTCTAGAGCCAATTTAATAGAATTTAAGTTATCTTTGTCTCTCTACCAAAATCCTCATACATTACGTTGTATGTGGTGTTAAAAGAGAGAGAGAGAAAGAGTGAAATAAATGGAAAAAATGAATGCAGAGAATAAATTATAAAAAGTTATGAAGATAATCCACTGAAGATGGCGCCTAAATTACTATCTAATAAAAAAATTAAATATAAGAAGGAATTGAATTCATTTAAAGTTTACAGGTGTAAGGTCAGTATGCAGCTCTTACGAAAAAAACTCATATATTTCGTGGATAGAAAAATGTACTAGGTACGAAAATTTGGCAGATTATATCGTGGACAGCTACTTACATAGGAAGAAGATATGCAAGCGTAAAAAAACAAAACGAAAAACGCGTTATATATATGTTGCTGATTGTGTATACTAATGTTTTCCATGGCTAAAAATAAATAGAAGGTGTAGAAATTGATGAAAAAACTAAAAATATTACATAACTTGCTTTATCAGCTTGAATTAATACGTCTGAAAATTAGCCTTCTTCTTGTTTGTCGCGAAATACATTAATATATGGTGACTATTTATTTTTCTCGGTACCCTCTGTTGCCGTGCTATCGTATTTGTTTAAAAACTTTAGAAATAGAAAGTAGTTTTTCGTTCGAGGTGCGTATGCTTATTAAAAAAATTTCGCGCATGTTTTTTTTTCAATTTTTTTATATGGTGTTTTTGGTTTTCGTTAGAGCTGCATACTGACCTACAAAAATAAGTAATCTTCAAAAGAAATTAAAAAACTAGTAAAAACGAAGTAATGGTGCAAAAGTATCAATGACAATTGAAAATGTATTATATTCAAACTAAAGAGAAAGTTAAACTAAAATATTTGTATTTATAGGCACAAAAAACTAAAGAAATCATGGAGTTTATGCTAATGCATCTAAATACTAATAACGAAATAAACATGTTGCGAAGTATAACAAGGCATTGTAATATGTTGGTCAAAGATATCAAAGATATGTGCTTGGTTTCTTCTTTTCTCTTTTAAGCAGAGATGATTTGTGGATGGAATTCGTGGTACACAAAGTTCACTCTACCTGTACGAATAACAAAACGCGAATAATAATAATTTGTCTGACTTGAATCGAAATAGTAGTAGCTTTTGCGAATTTGGCAATTTTCCTTCTTGACATTCTTCAATTTTAGAATTTTATTTATTCCTCGCCACAATTCAGGCCAAGAATAAGTTAATAGGCGAACAGTAAATTTTGCCACACGATGCAGGTTTGCTTCATTTTAGGAAACGATGATTGAATCTTTGTCAGTCACAAGATTTTGAAGCAATGCTTGTGCTTGTGTTGTTGTTGTTACATTTCGCGACCATGTCTGATTTTCACAGTATGTACCGCATGTGTGTGGTGGTATTTGTTGTATGGCGCATGCGCTTATGAATGAAAATGAGGGATGAAAAAATAATTTGTGTGGATGTACGTACTTACGTACTTGCCAACTTTCCCCTTAAAATCAAAAATTTTGAAATTTATAGAGCACAGCTATATATTTTCAATGACGTGATTAAATAAGTGTAACAAGTATGTCAATCACATGTACAAGGAAAGAGTGGGTAAAATCTGCATTCTCTTTAATAAAATGCCTATGCTGTTACCCAGTTTTTTATCCAGTTTTGAGCAAACGCTTGCTCCAATTATCTAGCTTTTTACCCAGTGCTGGTCGGCAGGGTACATGTATGTACTTGCATATGCATATATGTATATCTAAATACATACATACCCTGTAAACAAGGAGCGTACTTCATGCACCTGTGAAAATACATATACTCCACTTCTGCATAACCCGAGTATCCTATGGAGTACCTACCGCGGATTACATTATGGAGTATCTGCGAAAAATAACGTTCGAACATACTTTTTAGCATCAGCTTAGGTGAAAAGTTAGTAAAACATAATCAGCCCTATTCTGCATTTCGATTACGTTCTCCGTTCCACAGTAATCTTACTAATAAGATATTCTGAGTTACGATCGAATCGAAAGAAGAAGAGGAAGATAAAAGTTCTTTTCGAAATCAGCTGCTTGCATATAAATGCGCGAAATTGAAACACAACAAAGCAAACTGACAGAAACTATTTTTGCGCAATTTAAGTAAATGTGAATAAAATTAAAGTTTAATCTACGTATATGAAAAGTGGAAACAATAGCAGTGGTGACGTGATTTGTCTCATAACTGATCATTTTTAATTTAATAGACTTACTTAGAGATTCAAAAAAACGTTAGACTGAATAAAGACGCTTTCAAGCATATGCTTAAGGAAGAAAGTAAATCAAGTAAATCAAGGTTGGCATCATTCAAGGCAGTTACCAACACGGAGTTGGCGAAGATTGTCACATAGGAATGCCTCAGTCAGCAGTGTCAAAGTCACTTATAAATTTTATTAAAGTGATGCAGCGAAAACTTCGTTCTTTAGGGATGAAATGTGAACAGAAAGAAGAAGATAAAATTCAAGCGAAGCAAGAATTTCATGCGAAGGCGGGCTTCCCAGGTGTCATTATTTGCGTTCATGGTACGCACATAAAAATAATCAAACCTTCTGAAGGGGATTTTCTATACTATAAAATACAAGAGAAAAGGATTTTATAGCATCAATGCCAGGGTGGTGAGGATTATTTATTATACCAGAGACAGAGTCTAAATGAATGAAATTTTACTCATTTACTTAAAGGAGTGCGACGGGGTTTGAGCAAGCTGGGATGTCATATGGGAACACGCTATCGGGAAGGCGAACGGAATACCTGACTGTTAGATATTTATTATATATTGGGTGTTTTTTTATAGAGGTATAGAACTTTAAGTTGGCATTACTTTTCAAGATGGTGACCGATTTAATAGCTGTCAAGTGATTTATTCTCAGTTTGGTTTGGCAGTTCATCATGAATAGTGAATGGTGGATATGGACCAATGATTCCACCAGCCCATAAAGCGCACCAAACAGTCGGTTTTTCTGGATGTAACGGTGTTTCAACATACACTTGAGGATTACCTTCACTCCAAATGCGGCAGTTTTGTTTGTTGACGGAGCCATTCAATCAGAAGTGCGCTTCATCGCTAAACATCGCTAAAATGGACGTAGTGCGCGATACGTTTTCCGCACAGAACCATTATTTTGGAAATAAAATTGCACTATTTGCAAGCGTTGTTCAGGCGTGAGTCTATTCATGATGAATTGCCAAACCAAACTGAGAATAAATCACTTGACAGCTGTTAAATCGGTCACCATCTTGAAAAGTAATGCCAACTTAAAGTTCTATACCACTGTAAAAAACACCCTTTATTTATGTTTCTTAAGTCAGTTTTAAATTGTTATATTTTTTATTAACAGGCGATGCAGGGTATCCATTGCAACCTTGGCTAATGACTTCATCAAGGAAACGAAAGTAGTTACAACATGCGTCATTCATAGGAATGTAATAGAGCGCACAATCGGCGTTTTGAAGAATCAATTTCTATGCTTGTTGAGTGCTCGAGAACTACATTATTCACCAGAAAAAGTATGTCAGATTATAAACGTAGCTTTTGCACTCCAAAATGTTTGCATTTACTATAGAGTGGATGATTAAATCGGAAATGAGTTCGAGTTACCCCATACTCTCTTCTTTTTAAAAATTTAATAAAAACAAATACATTTAATTATATTTTCTATTTAATGTAATTAATTTCACAGCCTGAAATAATTAATTCTAAAATAAAACAAAATTCATTAATATATAACCAAAATAAAATTCATTAAATTTATTTAACTATTTTCAAAAATAAACTAAAAAGGAAACAAAAAAATTATAAACAAAAAAGTAAGCAAAAAAAAGAAAGATTGAAAAATTAATTATGTTTTCTTATAATTAGGCTCCAACCTCAACATCTTCATCTTAATTTCTATTTTCTCTGTAAATAGTTCTTCCCTTATTTGATTAAGTCTGTTCTGCTCCTGGAGTTGTTTCACTGCAGTGTCCGCCATGCTTTCCAAGAACCGATTCATGTGACGTAAATAGGTCACAGTTTCTTCTATTTTTACTTTGAGAGTTTCATTATGCCTCGAGTTTTCGGCATAAAATTGCTTTTGGAGAGCTACATACATGCTCTCTCAGCAAGGAAGTGGTTTGGCTTTCTCTCTTTGCACTGGCAATTGGTTCTGCTAGCAGCTTTGCTAGGAGACGCTATGTCGTCTGGATCGACCGACTGAACCGATATGATCATAATCTCTAGAACCTTTAATTGCACTGGTGCATGCTTGAATGCCAATTATAGAAATCACGTGGGGTTATGCGCTGTAATCGACATAGGCCTCCACCAGTGCCCATAATTTCCCTTATGTCTGCACACATCTTGTGTTTAATATAACACTTCCAATCAACCCACACCTATAAGAAAACCATAGGTCTAAAAAATTAAATTTTAATCTAAAATTCATTTCCAGTAATATCGTACGCTTGAGTCGTTTCAAGATGTCATATTAATTTTGTTCAGTATTGTTTAACACTTCATCATGGGAAGACTTACGCCTGAACAACGTTTACAAATCATTTAACTTTATTATGGAATGTGCTCGCACGGTTCGCTCAACTTATGGTCAACATAATCGGCCAACTGAGCGTACTCGTATTTGCAACATCTTGAGACCAAGCATTCATCATTGGATAATATTCGACCGAATAGACCACGCCCGGCACGCATTGAAGAAAATATAGCGGTCGTAGCTGAAGGTGTGCAGTAAGACCGTGTAGAGTCGATTTGGCGCCGTTCGCAGCAGCTCGGACTGACGCATGGAACGACTTGGTACATTTTACGTCGGGATCTCAAATTGAAAGCATACAAAATACAGCTTGTGCAAGAACTGAAGCCGCTCGACCTTCCCCAGCGAAATCGTTTCGCTCTATGAGCTGTTGAAATGTTCTAAGAAGATCCAACCTTTTCGAGCTAAATTTTATTCAGCGATGAGGCCCATTTCTGGCTCAATGGGTATGTATAGAAGCAAAATTGCCGCATATGGAACGAGGAGCAACCTGAAGAGATTCAAGAGTTGCAATTTTATCTAGAAAGATCAACAGTTTGATGTGGTTTGTGGGCCGGTGGAATCATCGGCCCATATATCTTCAAAAATAATGCCGGTGAGAACGTAACCGTCAATGGCGACCGTTATCGCGCCATGATAACCGACTATTTGATGCCTGAAATTGAAGATCGTGATCTCCGCGACATTTGGTTTCAACAATACGGCGCCACTTCCCACACATCGCATCAATAAATGGATATATTGAGAGAACACCTCGTTGAGCAGATAATTTCACGTTTTGGGCCGGTCGATTGGCCACTAAGATCGTGTGATATCACACCGTTAGACTTTTTCCTATGGGGATATGTAGTCTAAAATCTATGCGGACAATTCCGCTTCGATTCAGGCCTTGGAGCAAAACATCGCGCGTGTCATTCACCATCTGAGACGTAGTCGCGTCCATCATTTGAATTGAATGTTCTTTCGAATGATAATAAATATTTTCCATTAAATTTGAATTTTCTGTTTTTTTTCTTTAAAAAAGTAGGGAACCTCGAAATAGATCACCCTTTATAAGAGCGGATAACGATGTAACGACTACGCATAGACCACATCGCAAACGAGCGAAATACCAAGAGTGAGTATTTTACAACAGACGTAGTCTCAGAAACAGCTATACACCGCCATCCAGCACCACCAACAGAAACTTAAATTCAGCATATTAAGGTGCAACATCAGCCAGAAAACCATGTACTAAATGAGGTGCAGCAACATCAACTCATCAGTTGCAACACCAGCAGCAAGAACAACAACAAATCCAACAAACTCATATAAACATATTTTGAATAAAAATCCGAAATAAAAATGAAGCGTTTATTTATTTCAGTATACATATGCATTAGGATATCGCATAAATATGTCATAACAGTATTGCATAGTTGATGGCATTCATTTCCGTATATATCATATTATAAATCGGATATTTATAACAGATTGAAAAGAGTCAAATGGTCTGTATAAACTCACGGAGAGGATTTGAATTTATAACGCACAGTTTTTGTTTTTTGTAGCCTTACGTATGGTTTAACGTGTTATATATGACATAGTGTGCTTGCTGGCAGTTCACATGTCTGTTCGCAATTGAACCTTTTCGTATATCTACGTTCTCTGAATTAAACTGTAGCACAGCGCCACCGAAGAAAAAGAAAGAGCAACTAACAAGACATCAGCAAACATGCTTATGACAAAAAACTGAATCCACATCGCGCCGTCATCTATCGATATTAGATTTTAAGCAAAACGCGATAAAACATCAAGCTAGTGAACACATGTTTAGCCTACGAACTCAATCTCACCGAAAAAAATCCAAACCGGTAATACAAATACTTAATAACGGAATAATCCAAAACATGGACAAGACTGAACTGTACAAATACTTACCCCGGATATATAGTCACTATCATCAAAGATTTATAGACAATATTTTTGATACTACAATACGATTTTGCCATTCGCAAAGTATCAAAAATTCAGACGATCAGCTAATAACGACCTCTGGCTAGAGATGCACATAAAAAAAAACATCATCATTTATGTAATGGAAAGAAAAATGTGGTAGGCACGGAAGTTTTAAACAATGATTATCTACTGAGAGTGGCTTTTTTGATAGGAAGAAGATATACAAACGTAAATAAAAACAAAGGAAGGGCTGTTTTCGGCTATGTCGAAGTGTTTATATCTTTCATGAACATATCAAATTTATTGAAAATTGCACAATTCGATTTCAGTGATTTTCAGTGTCAGTATAAACTTGAGTTTAAGTCTGTGGAGTACCAAACTTGACGCTCTTAGAGGACCAAATATCTGAACAAGTCGTTTGTATTATATTTATTATATATATATATATATATATATATATATATATATATATATATCAGAGGTGATTTTTTCCAATTTGTGGTTTTGCGTCTTGATGTTTTTACCAACAAAGGGAGGGACCTACAGTTTATTCTAAGCCACCTCTGAACGACCGATGGATTTTTAGGAAGACCTTTGCAGGTCAGAAATACACTCGGAGGGCTTGATATTTCCTGGCTGAGGGGCGACCGCAATTAGAAAAATTAATTTTCTATAATTTTGGATGTTGTCATATAGTACTTCGATTTCAATCATTTTCACTAATAATATGCAATTATTGATATGTGTGCATAATACCAAATTTCACGTTCCTAGATGCTTTTTTGCGGATTTCTGACTCAAAGCCTCACATCTGAACAAATCGGTTGTATGGGAGATTATTCCGATTTTAAAGGTTTTCAATGTTTATTTTGTTCACTTGTGTAAGATACCATAATTAACGCTCCTGTGTGCTTTTTGGCTGATTTTTGACCATGATATATGCAGCTATATGTTATATTCGTCCGATTTCGATGATTTTCAGAGTCAATGTGAAGTTCATTATGCATGTTTAGTGTACCAAATTTCGGTCGTATATGTGCTATAGTGATCTGATCTGCCCGTTTTCGACAAATTATCGTTTAAACGTGCATATATGCATATGCACCTATTCAATGTTTCAAAAACTGAGGGACTAGTTTGCGTTCAAACAGACAGACGGACAGACGGACATAGCTAGCTCACTCAGCTCGTCATTGTGAAACGATCGGTATAAATTTCGGCGGGTCTATCTATGTCTTCTCCTTCTGGTACTTACATACTTCGGACCAAAGTTAATATTACCATTTCGTACATATAAAAGGTATACAAACCAGAAGCTTGAGTAGAACGCGGTAAATTGCTGTCGCTGGTTGTATATACTAATTTTTCGCATATCTAAAAAAAAAAAAAAAAAACAAGTAAAAGTTATAGAAATTGATGAAAAAGCGAAAATTTTTATATAACTTGCTATATGCCGCTTATTTTATGGGTTCACTCTTGCTACTCAGAATCATATAGTAGCAAGCAGAAACTACAGAAAATATATTATTAACAACCCAAATATTAGGACAGATAAATGCAAAATAACGCATACTAGACCTAACATGCGGGTGCCCAACAGCTGGTGGCATAAAATACACGCAGCTAAACACCAACACATCACCCTACTATCAATATACACCAGAAACAATAGTCGTGTGCAAACTAGTGGGCATTCGCTCCAGAATAGGAGGCATCCAGATATTTGTCGAAAAAAAAAAGAAAAGATAGAAAGTTTATGTTTAAGTCGAACAAAACTTTTTTAATATATTCGCGGTATTGCAGTTTTGACTGCACATTTATGTTTTATAAGAGATTGAAAAAAATTATGTTCATAAAAGTGATATTATTTAAAGTAATAATGATTAAAAATACATTCTCTTTTTAATATTTTTTAGTTAAATTTGTATTTAGAGATAGGTTTAATTTAATTAAATTAGTATGCAAGGAATATTAATATGTTTATTACTCATGAAATAAATTACATTATAAAGTTTGGGTGTTAGCCGGTATAAAATTCTCTTGAACATATTCCAATTTATTATTAGATACTATCAACGGTGATTTGTAGGGAACATACAGTTTCTTCATCCAACTTTTTTGGGTTCGGAATAATATTGTTACGATTTTGCTGATTCAACCTCGATGATTTCCCAAATATTTCGGGTACGATCTCTGGATTGTTAAATAAAAGTCACTGACTTTATTTGCAGTTTCCTTATTTAAAAAGAATTTATTAAATGTCATTTTATTACTCAGTAATTCACAATTCAATTACAATTCACTTCACTATTTACAATTACTTGAATTACAACTTTCACAATGTAATTTTTCTTATTACTTCACTGTAATGTAATCACTAACGCGTTTACTTTACGACTGATTCATTCCGCAGTCGTGTGTCGCCCTTATATACAAATCAGTTGTTCGCAACCAACCGCCTGGAATAATCGAATCGTTCTCGATAACGATTGTTCTCGATTTACGCTTTAAAACATGCCAGCTATCGGCTTCTCTCTTTCATCTGACATTCGCATCGCATTTTCGTCACAATATGCTAAAATCATTTTAAGTTCCACTTTGTTCGGGATTGTCTTATAAGTATTTTAGAACCCACAGGTTAACATCATTATTTTCTTTTATCTTTTGGTTTCAATAATTTTATTAACAATACAACTATTTCATAGACTATGTATGGATGACTAAATAATCAGAGCTGAAATATATGCGGTATTGGAGGCAAATTTTTACACAATATTATCGATTTTTTTTTTTTGGTAAAAAAAAGAAAATAAATTATCAAATCACAATTTATCAAGCGATTATATACCAGTAACAAATATAGTACATTAGTATATTTTACATATTAATATTAAAACTTATTAATTTCTTATATTACCGAATTAAATTAAAAAAAAACAACAACAATTCGGAAGGCCTGGGTTTCTGTCCAGGCTCGATCAAAATCTAAACATATACATATACAACCAGCTGACCCGGCCACACGTTGTTGTAGCTTTATGTATTTTCTGAAATTTTTATTCTAATTAGTGTTGCAAAGGGTCATTAAAGTTCTAATTAACCAACATCTAAATCAAAATTTAAAATTTTTTATAATATTTTAAAATTGATCTAGCTACGTATTTGTCAGTGCATTTTGCTAATGTACTACCTACAGCCTTATACGAAAATGTCAACATGAAAGCTTCAAAGTATTTTTTTCTAAATTAAATCGGCCTAGAAATCATCATTAACTTAAATCGAACCATAAATAATATTTCGAATAGGTCGATCCATGGTCTATTTCCCGGAGAGAATGTACTAAATTTTAAGCAAATCGAACCGTAAATACGATTGTCGTATAGATCAGTCCCAGGTCCACCTCTCGCGGATATGTGACCGATGTAAAAAATAGTTAAAAACAAACCTTGATGCGGATTATATATCATGCTAAAATTTCGGCTCAGTCGGTACAGAACTTTTTGAGTTTTTGAAGCGTACACAAACCAACATAACATTTTTATATATATAGATTAATTATTCTAATTACGGTTGCCCCTCGGCAGGGAATGTTAAGATCACCAAGTATTTTTCTGATATGAAATAAAAGCTCGTCATAAAAATCCATCGGCCATTCGGAGGAGGCTAAGAGTAAACCGGAGGCTTAGAGACCTACATCCATTTGTTGGTAAAAACAATTAGACGCAAAACCACAAAATAAAAGACAAGCTCGGCTGAAAAACGCTTCAGCGTTTACAAAGCGTTAATATATTGAACAATTTTCAGACTTACCCTCGATGCTTTCCCAAATCCTTCGAGTTCGATCACTATATTGCTAAATTAAACCAAAGTTTTGTTCGTTCCGCCTCTTAATTGTTAGGAATTTACTCAACGTTTATTTAGTCCGCAAATTTACAATTCACAATACACAATGGCTTGTTTTACAACTCTTAATAATACAATTATTTTCCGCTTCATTTTGCACCAGCGTTATTACTACTGAGTCTTCAACTCGATTGCCTGCGATAGCTGCTGCAACTCCTTTTATACCTGCCGATGGTCAAAACGTTTTGTTCCCGCGCTCAAGAGCAGGCTGACCATTCGCTTTATTGCGGTAGCTGCTGCCGCTCCGTTTATATCTAAGGATGATCCAAACATTATGTTCATGCGCTAACTCGTCTGCATGCAGTAGTTGCTGCCGCTCTTTTCGTCTATCCTTTGTACGGGAAATTTTCATCACACTACCACTTTATTTGTCTGTCCTTAGTACTTAGGATTGTTCCCGATCAGACACCCTATCTGTTCCAAACGCTGCAAGTCTTTCCAGGTGAACCACTTTCATTTTGGTTCTTTGTTTCCTAACAGTATGAATTCGATACACTACGTCGTTCAGCCGTTTGATCACTTTGTAGGGGCCTTTCCAATTGCATTGAAGTTTCGAGGACAAGCCTTTCTTCCGTTGAGGGCTGTACAGAAGCACTAAATCGCCATCTTGAAACCCCTCGGAGTTCATCGCCTTATCATATCTGGCCTTTATCCTGCTACTCACATTTTCAGCTCGCTGTCTCACAAGAGCACGTATCTCTCTCAGCTTTTCTCTAGAACATTAAAAGCTTCCTTTACAATTCTTCTCGCATCACCTTTTACTCTAAACTTCAAATCACTAGGCAACCGAAGTTCACTACCAAAGATGAACTTTTCAGGTGGTTTACCCGTTGTTTCGTGCACCGCTGACCGATATCCCAGCAGGAACAGCGTGTGTGGATATCCCACCAACCTGATGTCTGTCCACGAACGTCCGAAATTGCTCTACTTTTGTTCGGTTCTACCATGCCGTCTGACTGAGGATGCTGAGCTGTCGTCCCAGGTTTTTCTAATACCTAATATTACGCACATCGCCTGGACCACCGCCGATTCAAATTTTCTTCCCTGATCCGAGTACAGTTCTATAGGCGTACCATATTTAGTGAATTCATCCGCTACTGTTTTGGCTTCCTGGTTCGGAATTGGATAGACCTCCGGCCATTTTCTAAAGTAGTCTATAACCACAAGAACGCAATTTAACAATTCATTCATCGATCGATTGACGACAACCAACCCAATAGAACCGCTGTTTGATCTTCTCTAGCCTTTTCGTAGTGTCTAGGTACCTTATACTATGACCAATTTGGAATTCCTTGAGAACGTCCGGAATTCTTAACCTTCGAGAGCACTGGCCATCTTCTCTTTCACATACTCTATGCAAACAGCTTCAACACTGCATGATCTGTTCTAAGTCGGAAGTGATGGCCGTACAGATGCTTGTTAAAATGTTTGATAAAATGCACCAAGGTTAGTAGTTCTCTCCGAGTTACGCAGTAGTTCCGCTCTGATTCCCCAATAGACAACTATCTTCTCCTGTCCATCAATTATATGTGAAACGCCTCCTAAGGCATAGCCACTAGTATCTGTATCCAGAATGATTTTTAAACCTGTAACCGGGTATGCTAGCATAAGCGCAGTATATAGCTTTTCTTTCAGAGCTGGGAAAGCCTCCTATTGTTCTTTGTTCCATTCAAAGGGTCTATTTTTCCTGGTGAGCTAATGGAGGCTATTGGCAGCGCTAGCGAAATTCGGAACAAATCGGTGATATGAAGTACATAGCCCCAGAAAACTTCGTAATTCATACAAATTCCTCCAAATTGTCCAAGTGTTCCTCAAAGCTTTTACTCAGTACGATGATGTCCTTCATTATTTGGCCAACAACTTCACATTTGGCTAGTGGAACACTTCGAGGAGCTTGGCGAACCGGCGTAGTGTCACTAGTATCAATATAATGTTTCACAACATTGGTCCTGCCTGGTTTGTTTCTTCCTACTCGAATATTTTGGAGTATTGGCGAAAAAGTTGATTGATCTTGTGCTTGAAAAGGGTGATCCATTTCGAAGTTCCCTACCTTTTAAAAGAAAAAAAAAAACACAGAAAATTCAAATTTAATTGGAAATATTTATTATCATTCGAAAAATCATTCTTTAGCATTTACTTTTTAAAGATTATCTCTTTCAAATGTTGGCCGCGGCTACGTCTCAGATGATCCATCCGTTGAATCCAATTTTCGATAAATCGTTCGAGCATTTCGACTGGTAACTGGCGAATGGCACGCGTGATGTTTCGCTCCAAGGCCTGAATCTAAGCGGGATTGTCCGTATAGACTTTGGACTTTACATATCCCCACAGGAAAGAATTTTAACGGTGTGATATCACACGATCTTGGCTGGCCCAAAGCGTTAACTTATCTGCTCAACGAGGTGTTCTCTCAATATATCCATTTATTGATGCGATGTGTGGGAAGTGGCGCCGTATTGTTGAAACCAAATGTCGCGGAGATCACGAGCTTCAATTTCAGGCATCAACTAGTCGGTTATCATGGCGCGATAACAGTCGTTATTGACGGTTACGTTCTCACCGGCATCATTTTTGAAGAAACATGGACCGATGTTTCCACCGGCCCACTCCAAACCGTTGTTGTGTCTGGATGAAATGGCAGTTCTTGAATCTCTTCATTTTGCTCTTCGTCCCAAATGCGGCAATTCTGCTTGTTTATTTATTTTGCTTGTTGTGGTTATTTTTTTGATTGTTGCAGTCGATATTGATGTATTGATCCCCCAAGAAGTCTACTCCTAAAGTTACCCCATCTACAATCTGTGCGACTATAAAGCTGTGTAACACCGTCACATTCCCTATTGCGACCTCACATGTTACTTCTCCCACAAATTGGGTGTCCTCACCAGTCACCATTTTCAACCTTGCTCCAGGTAATGGCCTCATTTCTGTAGCGATCAGGTCAGTTCGAATGATGGAGTCTGATGTGCCCGTATCCACTGTTAATATTCGCTCTCGTCCGTCCACATATCCACCAATAGTAACGTTACACGTTTTGCTACCAATTTGCGAGACTGAGGTTTAGAGGCATTCAGGAGCCAGCATACGCCCGTTTAGGTTTTAGTTTAACGAGCGATTAGAGTCGGATTCGCCTTCTTCAGCCATTCGTTTATGTTCTCCTGAATTGTTGCTTTTGTCGGAGCTCGTCTTACATTCCCTCGCGAAGTGGACTGGTTTTCAAAATTAAAATCTTGATTCTTCATGTTGACACCAGAACGATTCATTTCTTCGATCGACTTCAGAGTTTTCCATATTTCTACTTCCACTTCATTGACTTTGTATGCTGCGCTGCTTATGAGTTCTGCCGTTTCACGAGTTTGAAAATACGCGACAGTTTCAGAGAATGTTGATTTTGGATTCGCATACGACACCCGTTTGGTGTAGATGTCCTTTATTCCACCCTTTCGAGGTGATCACTAGATGCGTCCCCAATAGTTAAATGAACCAATCCCTCAAATTCCGAAGCATTTCGACGTAGAGATTCGTTAGGTTTTTTGTTGCGCTTCTCCGTCTCTATCTTGTAAATTTGTCTCCTGGGTTCACTACCACGTCTTTCCACGGCATGCATCATCTCTCTCGTTGTAATCATCTCTCTCATATTCGGGAATAGTTTGCAGTATTTCCGCTGCAGGGCCTTCCAACGTCCCTAAATGTGCAGCGGATTTTTTTCCAAATGCTCCAGATATATGCTTTAGCCGTCTTTTCGAATTGAAGCTTAAAGACATGGAAAGAAATTTTGCCGTCTAAGAAGTTCGTTGACTTTGGTCTCAAAGAGCTCCTCTATTTTATCTTGACGTTCCTTAATTTTGTCCTGTCTCTCTTTGAGTTCTGCGTACTCTTTGCCAACCTTCTCTTGAATCTGTCTGAGCCAGGATGAAATACGCGCTTCCTGGTCTTGCATTTCTGATGAAATGTGGCATACATTTGTGACATGTTGGCATCCTGTTCATCCAACTTCTGTGACATCTTGTCTTTTTGTTCATCCAACTTCTGTGTAATGCCGGCATTCATTTGTGACAAGTTGGCATTCATTTGTAAAATTGCAGCCAATAACATGTTCATGTCCATACCCGTAGAAGAGCCAGGAGCCTTTTCTTCAACCTTAGTTACTGAATGCTCGGAATCTTTCGCAGCGTCAACAGCCTCTTCCTTCTCTATATCTTTCGTGGATATTTCTTCATCCACACGGCAGATTTCATATTGGCTCAAATTGATGTCCTTTGCTACCATAGCTTCTCGTAGTCGTGATTGTAGCTCCGCCTTGTTCCCGTTTGAAGATAATCCTCGCTTCGTCGTCAAATCCTTAATCTTGACCATTTTCGATTTTTGTCCGCAGGCAAACGAATAATCAGCCTATCATTAGGCGCGTGAACAGAATGGTTGGGTCATCTACAGGTATAAAAGGAGAGGCAGCCGCTATCACAAGGAGAGACGAGTAGACAACTTAGTGGAGTTAACATTGCTGTGAGCTGTGTGTTTGAGAAACGGATAAGCTGAGTGAAGCAGATAATAAGTGCGTATCATAAATAATTGTAAAATAAGCCGTTGGCTATAGACGAAAATTGTACAAATAAATTCCTGACGGTTAAGAAGCCGAACAAACAAAGTTTGGGAGTTTTGTTTAGCGATCCAGTGATCGGACTCGAAGGATTTGGAAAATCATCGAGGTGAATTTAGCAAATTCGGTACAATTGGTGTCAGAAGTGGGATTGATAAATAAATTCCGAAAAAAAAACAATAACAAAAATATTTGAAAATGGTCAAGATTCAAGATTTAACGATACTACCGCTCAAAAAGGAATTGGCGAAGAGAGGATTATCTTCAACCGAGAATAAGGCTGAGCTACAATCACGGCTGCGAGAAGCTTTGGAAGCAGACGGCATAGATTTGAGCGAATATGAATTCTGCCGTGAGGACGAGGAGACATCCAAGAAAGAAATGGAGAAGGAAGAGGCTGTTGAGACTACGGAAGATT
Source organism: Neoceratitis asiatica (assembly GCA_030068015.2). Taxonomy (NCBI): domain Eukaryota; kingdom Metazoa; phylum Arthropoda; class Insecta; order Diptera; family Tephritidae; genus Neoceratitis; species Neoceratitis asiatica. Next base: position 8,947,907 of record CM061530.1, on the reverse strand, counting down.
CAGAGCAGTCAGCAACTAAAGTTGAACAAAAGGCTCCTAGCTCATCTACGAGTATGGACATGAACATGTTACTGGCTGCAATTTCACAAAAGTTGGGTGCACAGGATGTCAAGATGTCGCAAATGAATGCCAACATTACAAAAGAAATTACGCAAAAATTGGATGATGAGGATGCCAAGTTGCTACAGAAGTTGGATGAACAGGGTGCCAAGTTGCTACAGAAGTTGGATGAACAGGATACCAAGTTGCTACAGAAGTTAGATGAACAGGATACCAACATGTCACAAATGAATGCCCACATTTCATCGCAAATGCAAGACCAAGAAGCGCGTATTTCATCCCGGCTCATACAGCTTCAGGAGAGTGTTGTTAAAGAATGCACAGAACTCAAGGAGAGACAGGACAAAATAGAGGAGAGGCAAGACAGAATAGAGGAGCTAATTGCGACCAAAGTTAGCAAATTGGAAGGACGTGTCCACGAATTGCTTTCGAATCGTCCAAGCATTTCGAGGAGCACCCCTAGCATAAAAGCCCCATCCTTTGACGGCACCACCCCTTTCCACATCTTTAAGCTTCAGTTCGAAAAGACGGCTAGAGCAAATAACTGGAGCATGGAGGAGAAGTCAGCTGCACTATTCATGGCATTGAAGGGACCTGCAACGGAAATCTTGCAAATAATTCCTGCATAAGAGAGAGATGACTATGAGGCACTAATGCGAGGCGTGGAAAGACGCTATGGTAGCGAGCATAGAAGACAAATCTATCAGATGGAATTAGAGAACTGCTATCAGAAGTCCAACGAGACCCTACAGGAATTTGCTTGTGAGATTGAGAGGCTAGCTTATTTGGGTTATGGAGATAGTCTTGGAGAATACCTCGAGAGGATAAAAATTCAGAGGTTTATCAGCGGAATAAGGAACAATTATAGCAGGCGAGAGTCGTATGCGAATACAAAACCAACATTTGCCGAGACTGTCTCGTATGCTCAGAGAAAGGAAGCGGCCGAGCTTCTGTGCAGACCAGCGTACAAAACGAACTGTACGAAGTTGGAAAGCCCAGATGTGATGAAAGGGATCTGGGAAACGTCGAAAACCGCCAAACTGATGAGAACCAGGATTTGCTACAACTGTGCAAGGCCTTGATACTTATCTCGAGATTGTTATATGGGTTCTACGAGACAAATCGATAACAAGGCGAGCAACGTTACTATCAGCGGATATGTGGATGGACATGAGCGAGAACTAACTGTGGACACGGGCGCGTCAAACTCCATTATTCGATCCGATTTGATCACCAGGGAAATATGCCCATTGCATGGAGCTAAATAGAAAACATTAATTGGTCAGGACGCCAGATTTCTGGGAAAGCCACGTGTAAAGTCACCATCGGGAATATGACAGTGTTACATGAGTTCCTAGTAGCGGAAATCTTAGATGAAGTAATAGTTGGTGTGGACCTTCTCCTTGGTCAAGGAATGAAGATCGATCTAAAGAAAAGAGTGATGGAGTATGGAAATATGCAGTTACCGCTAGGTATTGGCCACGATCATGCGTACAACAGAAATGATGTACCCCTGGTAAAGAACGAGCAGCAGAAGGGAAATACGTACGGAAATGGCAAGGTGTATCGTGCCCTAATGAATAAGTTGAGAGAGGTACGCAAAACTATTGAGCAACTCCCTAACGTCATGAGCAACAAGGTAGAAGGATGTATTAAGGCGAAGAATCCTGAAAGATTTGAAAAAGGAGATTTGGTAATGCTGTCTCTCCACGAGAGACATCCACGAGAGAAAATCTTGCACAGCAAGCGGGAAGGTCCATACAAATTAATTGGACGAATAAATAGTACGGACTATCGAATCCAGATCGTTTGAAAACCAAGAACCAAAATAAAAGTGGTTCACTTAGAGAGGCTCGCGGCGTTTGGAACAGTTGGATGTTTGATCGGGACGATCAGACTTAGGTGGAGGGCAGTGTGACGAAAATCCCAAACCAAGGACAAACAAAACTGTTGACAATGTAAATGCAGCTACCGCAGGCAAACGAATAATCAGCATATCCTTAATCGCGTGAACAGAATGGTTGGGTCATCTACAGGTATAAAAAGAGAGGCAGCCGCTATCACAAGGAGAGACGAGTAGACAACTTAGTGGAGTTAACATTGCTGTGAGCTGTGTGTTTGAGAAACGGATAAGCTGAGTGAAGCAGAAAATAAGTGTGTATCATAAATAATTGTAAAATAAGCCGTTGGCTATAGACGAAAATTGTACAAATAAATTCCTGACGGTTAAGAAGCCGAACAAACAAATTTTGGGAGTTTTGTTTAGCAATCCAGTGATCGGACTCGAAGGATTTGGAAAATCATCGAGGTGAATTTAGCAAATTCGTTACAATATATATGAAATTAGTGTGAAAAATGGTCCAGTCCAATTGAAAAAAACTAAAAGAAACTTTTAGAATTTTATACTACTACTTATATTATTGAATTCGACTGAAATAGCATCATTTTTATTTGAATTTGCCAGATTTTTATGATCACTGTTTAAATTATTGCATAAATGTTATATGAACTTTGCTTACAAAATGGGATTCATATTGCATTTACAATAGTATGCTTATTTGGAATTCTGAAGTTCACATTTATTACTACATGATCCTAAGTAAAGAAAATTCGTTTTTAAAGTACTGATACTACTGTCAAGTTTTGCATAGTTAGTCATATTATAAAAGTTTGTTTTTAAATTTTACCATTATTTGCCATTTTATTAGTAAGAATGATTAAAAATAGTATTACTAATTTAATGTCATTAATTTGTAATTGCATAAATGTAAATAATTTCCTTTTTTTTACTGGCGAAAATGCCAAATGCGAATACCAGAGGAAAATGAGAGACTGATAATTAAAGCGAAATATAGTGCGATTGCAACGAATGTTCGATACGGAGAACGATTCGTATAGAACTTTCCAGTTCTGTAGGCTTCCGCTAATCAAAGTGCTCTAACTCGTCCTGATCGCCAACGTGACAACTGGTTTTAGGCCATAAAAATTTAAATAGAATAAGTTGTTAAAATTTAACAACTGGGTTTGCCCGACATAAAAAACATAGGTGCTTATTTTATGTATATATATATATATATATATATTAGATCTAGGCGAAAACTTTGATCTATGATTTTTAAATTATCACCTACTGGTTTTCCCCAGCTTCCGTCAGAGCCTATTAAGCATAGGCAAGCAGATCCCCATTCAGTAGACCACGAATTGGCTTCACAAATACATAGTTGTTAAAGAGATCATAGCTAAACCATATGGACTTGTGCATATCATGTTAATGCTAAAAGTGAAGTTTCTTAAGAAAATAAATTACTTATAGAAATATAAAAAAGAGATTTGTTAAGACTAGAACTTATTATGGACAGTCAATTAAATTGATTTATGTAATGTTGAAAATGAATAACTATCAAACACTGATAATAATTAATAACTATCTAACACTGTTTTCTTATGTTTGCTTTATCTCCTTTTATTCTTATATACCGTAATGAATTAATAAACTGTTCCGTTCTGCAACTGTCGTTGAATTGGTTACAAGCGTTTTTATTATTCTTCCTACTGCGAATAGACTCTACAAGAGGTTATGGGCCTTTTGTCTATGAAATATTTATACGCGGATTATAAATAGTTACAGTCTTATATTCGGTTTTATTTTTAATATAAAAATGTCTACTTCTCACTCGTTATCGTTTCCTTTCGAAAAATTGCGTGGACGTCAAAATTTCGATGTGTGGAAGCGGCTGCCAAATCATACCTATTGATTAAAGGTTTCTGGAAAATAATCGAAGCTGGATTAAGTGAGAAACCGACAGAAACAGATTGTGATCAAACGTGCGCTTGCTGAGATCACGCTGATAATCGATCCGATTAATTTTGCGCACATTGCGACCGCAGAAACGGCAAAAGAAGCCTGGGATGCACTACTAGCAGCGTATGAGGACAAAGGATTAACAAAGAAAGTGGAATTGTTGAAAACCTTAGTCAATTGAAACTTTCAGATTTTGATTCAATGCAAGAATATATTAACACGATGGTCATGACGTCATTGAAGGTCCAAAATGCCGGATCGAAAATTGACGAAGAAGTGACTGCATCACTTATGCTAGCGGGATTACCCGACGAATTTCGTACGCTAGTATTAGCGATCGAAAAATCAAAAACGAAGTTAACTGTCGACGTTGTGAAAAATATACTCTTGCAAGATGCTAAATTTGATGGCAAAAGTGCTGATACTGCTCTATATTCGAAAAACTTTAAAGAGAAATCAAAAAAATTTCGGTGTCATAACTGCAAACAAGTGGGGCATTTTGCAAAAAATTGTAGAAGCAAAAAGAATGACAAAAACTTTAAAGAGAAACAAAGTAGTGAAAAAGTACTGTATGCTTCTTTGCTTGTGAACAACAGCAATGCTAATGAGTGGTTCGTAGATTCGAGCGCGAGTGCACACATGACAAACGACAAAAACAATTTGATAAATAAGCAACCGGTAACAAACAAAGAAGTCATAGTTGTTAATAAAGACAAAGTCTCAGTGCAGTGTGCGGGAGATGTAAAATTACTGCTCTCAACTGGAAAAACAAAAGCAAATGCATTGGTAAAAAACGTTGAGTATGTGCCTGAACTATGAGCAAACTTGTGGTCAGTTCGTCAAATGACAAATAACGGAAATCGTGTGGTGTTTGAAAAAGAAACTTACAAAAATTTTGATAAAGACTCAGAATTAATAGCAACCACGAATGTTGTCAATGACTTATATCGTTTAAACTGCATAGCTCGTGAATCTACTTTGAACATGGAAAAGGCAATGTCTGTCGCGAATTCTTATTACTTATGGCAACGCCGGTTTGGCCATATTTGTGATGAAAATCTACAAATTGTTAAAAAATCATTAGACGGTTTGAATTTAAGTCAGGTAATCGCGACAAGTGTGTTGTGTGCATCAAAGGCAAACAAACAAGAGCCTCGTTTAAAGGCACTGGAAAACGAGCAGAAAATGTGCTTGATCTAATCCATTCGGACGTAATGGGCCCGCTAAAGACAAAATCATATTTCGGCGCGGTTTATTTGCTAACATTCGTTGATTACAATTCCCGAAAAGTATTTGCAGTGCCAATAAAAAACAAATCAGACGTTTTCACCGAATTTTTAGCGTTTAAAACTCTTGTTGAGAATCAGTGTTCGCGAAAAATAAAAATTCTTCGCACTGATAATGGCACGGAATATGTGAATAAGCACTTTAAACATTTGATGAAAACTAATGGAATATTGCATCAGAAAACAGCGCCATATACGCGCGAACAAAATGGCGTCGCTGAACGAATGAATCGCACGATAGTAGAACGAACGCGCTGCATGCTGTTAGATGCTGGCTTAGGAGAAAAATTTTGGGCTGAAGCTGCTGTAACTGCCGCGCATTTGCTGAATCTTGTACCATGCAGAGGTGAAGCCCGCAGTCCACACGAAATATAGTCAAACGAAAAGCCAAATTTAAAATACCTCCGCATTTTTGGGTGCAAAGCGATGGCACACGTGCCAAAGGAGAAGCGCACTAAATTGGACGCAAAATCGATGGAGTGTGTTTTGGTTGGGTATAGCAGCGAGTCAAAAACCTACCGATTATTCAACCCGGCCAAAAAAAAAAATCGTCATAAGCCGTGATGTAGTTTTTGTTAAAGATGGGCTGAAGGCAACAGAAATCACCGACAAACTTTTGCCGTCACTCGTTGTTAATTTGGATGCAGACGTTGCCAATTCATGGGAGGAAGCGTCCCTCGAACAGCTGGTTGGAGAAAATTCGCTTGGATTGACAACTTCTACAAAATCCGAAGCTGTGTGTCCAACGTTGCTCGAGTCCATAACAGAGTTCGAAGCCGATGACGAATCCACAACAGAGTTAGAAGCCGATGACGATCCAACATTTGTGCCCGAAGTCGATAAAACACATTCGTGATAAGCCAACACCAAGCTATAATTTCTGTGCCGTAGACGCACTTTCAAGTGATCCAGTTACCGTTGAAGATGTCTTGTCGTGTTCTGATGCTGAACAATGGAAAGCAGCTATGAAAATTATGGTAACCCAACTTAGCCTTAGCTTGATTGGAATGAACTTAAATTTTTTTATTGAACATTTCTCTTTTATACAATTTCTTAAACTAATTATTACATACTTATAAATTACGCAATAAAATAATTCTGCTTAGTATTTTTCTTACTGTTCTACTTATGTACTAAAATTGCTGACAGTGCAATAATTGTTTTTATGTTATTTTGCGTATGCACTAATTTGCAAGTGCAATTAACTTCAATTGCTCAACAACGGTTTCACGTAACGTCTGCACGACTTCCGTTTGAAGTTAGTACGACGAAACGTGAAGCAGTTGTTGTTGTTGGTTTTTTTGGAACTGCTTTTTTTGTGATTTACTTTTGACCGCTGCTAACTGTGCTAACTTGAATGATGAATTATCTTCGATGAAAGTAAATAATACTTGGAGTTTAACTGAATTGCCATCTGGAAAGAAGCCAATAGGTTCGAAGGGGGTTTTTAAAACCAAAACGAGTGCTGACGGTGAGCTGAAACGTTACAAAGCAAGGTTAGTGGTAAAAGGTTTTTCCCAGCAAAAGGGCGTTGACTACGAGGAAACGTTTGCTCCCGTAGTTCGATATATGTCCATTCGTCTCTTGCTTGCCCTGGCAGCAAAATATGAAGTGATCATGCACCAGATGAATGCTGTTACTGCGTTTCTTAACGGCGAGCTCCAAGAGGAAATTTACATGGCCCAACCTAGTGGTTTCAATGATGGCTCTGGGCGTGTATGCAAACTGCAAAAGTCACTATATGGGCTTAAACAATCTACCAGAGTGTGGAATGAAAAATTTAATGAAGTTCTTATTAGTCTCGGCTTGCAGCGTAGTGAGGTTGACCAGTGTATTTATTATTCTGTGAAAAATACACAATTGCTTTTTGTCGCAATTTATGTAGACGATGTGTTACTATTTTCAAATGACATAGTTTTGGTCACTCGCTGTTTCAGTTGGCAACCAAATTCAAAATGAAGGATATGGGAGAGGCGCCGTCTGTATTGGGCATTCGCATAACTCGAAACAAGGCGAATGTCTCAATAACCATTGACCAATCACAATACATCGCTGATGTTTTGCAACGCTTCAACATGCACGAATGCAATCCGATTGCTACACCTGTTGACGTCAATCAAAAATTGACAACAAAAATGAGTCCAACAAGCTATGATCAAATGCAAGACATGTCAGAAGATTCATATATGCAGGCTATAGGATGTTTACTTTTTGCTTCGCAAATTACACGTTCTGATATATGTTATGCAGTAAATATGCTTAGTCGTTTCGGCACAAATCCAAGGAAAGCACATTGGGCCGCTGTGAAACGTGTAATGCGGTACCTAAAAGGAACGTTAAATAAAGGGCTTGTGTATCAAAAAAAGTCTGCTGATATAACTGGCTACTGAGACCCAGACTGGGCCCGCGACATCGACGATAGGCGTTCAACAACTGGCTATGTGTTTACTTTCCAGAACGCAGCGGTTTCATGGTCTTCGGAGCGGCAACGCACGGTTGCACTTTCATCCACAGAAGCCGAACTTATGTCGGTTGTCGCAGCGATTCAAGAGTCTGTGTGGCTTAAGCGATTAGAACGCGAACTTGTTCCGAATGCATCGAACGAAATGATACTCAATTGTGACAACAAGAGCGCGATCCATATAGCAACAAACAACTCGTATCCAGCACGAAGCAAACATGTGGATATTAAGGCCAAATTCATCCATGGAAAAATTCAGTCAAAACAAATAAAACTCAACTTCCTCCCCACCGATCAAATGATTGCCGATGTTTTGACCAAAGGAGTAACTGCTGCTAAACATACTTCATTCACGAATGCATTAGGATTAGTATAACTTTTCTTTAATACAAATTTGATCTGCTACCTTTAGTATAACTTTTCTTTAATACAAATTTGATCTGCTACCTTTAGTATAACTTTTCTTTAATACAAATTTGATCTGCTACCTTTAGTATAACTTTTCTTTAATACAAATTTAATTACCTTGAATTTAATCTCGATAAAGTTTAATAGTTTTTCAGGGAAAGTGTTGAAAATGAATAACTATCAAACACTGATAATAATTAATAACTATCTAACACTGTTTTCTTATGTTTGCTTTATCTCCTTTTTTTCCTTATATACCGTAATGAATTAATAAACTGTTCCGTTCTGCAACTGTCGTTGAATTGGTTACAAGAGTTTTTATTATTCTTCCTACTGCGAATAGACTCTACAACATTTAAAGACATTGTCTTTCGAAAGAAAAATGTAAAAAATTAAAACAAATTAAAGCCCCAATAGCCTACTGGTTAGCATTGCGTACTACCCGCCCTTCGGCAGGGAAGGCCAAGCCCTCCGAGTATATTTCTGACATGAAATAAGAGCTCCTCATAAAAATCCATCGGCCGCTCGGAGGCGGCTTAAAATAAATTCTATGCCCCTCCATTTGTTGGTTAAATCTTGAAAGCGTAATTGAGGGAGGAGCTCGGCCTAAAATCGCTCAAACGGCTATAAAGCGCCATAAAATTAAATAATTAAAATTAAAAACAGAGTGTAAATTTTTATATACTCGTATTGTAATTTGTAATTAGTGGTTTTTTGTAAGAAAAACACAATTTTTCTTATTACACACAATTTTTATTATTATTATTTTTTGAGTATATAAGGGGAACACACAGCCGGTTTTTACACGAGTTACAGAGCAAACTCTACTTGAAAATGTATGTTTATAAAATGTTACAGGAACTATTTACAAAATATAACGAAGAAGGAGGATAATAGCGTTGCATATATATATGAAAAGGAGTATTAGAAGGTGTCAGTATAAAGGTGAGATGGAGAGGTAAGTATATGAGGAAGTACACGAACTATGTATGTTTATTTTAATAACTTTACAATTGTATATATTTATGAAGGCTGGTATTCGAGCCCATGCCATCAACGGCCTACGGCGTCAAAACCTCTGGAAGGTTGGATAGACTGCCTGCTGTAGTGTTGGGCGGCAGAGTTTAAACGCATTATGCTTCATGGTTGAGCAACAGCGGAGCGGATTTTCTTGGATCTGTAAAGAGAATTTATATCGAAATAAATTATTAGTGTGCCAAGATCATGATCTTTATATTGTGACAATAACCGAGCGGTAAGAGGCTGTCTCGGTAGTGCGTGAGGTTCACGGATCTCACTGCAGATAAACTAATTTTTATTTTTATTTTTCGGTGAATAAGAAATTCAACACAAACGTATAAATGACAGTTCATAAAACATCGGCATGTTAAAAATACTAGTTCCTTACATAGCCAATATATAGAAGATTGGTTAGTTAGTGCAAAAATGCTAACTATTAGGATTCTAGTTAACAACTAGTATTTTTCCCTTCATGGTATGTATGAATCTTTCACTTATTTGTTATCAATTGCTAAATTAAACTGACTTTTCACTCACTATTTTGAAGAAACTCCGAAAGATAACATATTTTTATTTAACTAAAATAAGCGCACCTTTGGTAGTTGGCAAGTCATGCATAAAATCTCAAAATGAGAGCAGTGACATTATTTGTAACTTCGGCAACGAGCTGTTAAACCTTTGATATTCGTTTAACAAATACCTAAAAGAAAATAGCTAAGCGTACCAGTTTCGTGTTATAATAAAATTGTTATAAAATATATTTTGCATATAAAATAATGAGAAGAGTTAAAAGGGATGGGAGTCTCAGAAATACAAGCAGATTAATAATAAAGCAAAAGGAAGTATATGTTGCTAATAGTGATAGCGAGGAAAACAGTGAAATTGTGTCTGCGCCTTGTTTCCCGGAGAACGAGTTTAAACTCAATTTCTATAGCCTGGCGCAACAATCACCTTCAAAAGAGAAATTGAAGGATTGGTATTACCAATATATACTCTGTCCAAAGTGCGTTTAAGCCCATCTAAAAATTTTAAATGAAGAAAATTCAGACGTGTTCAAACGTGATCAAAATACCTCCAAATTGAGAAAAAAAATTATAATGTAATTATGTTCTAAATGGTGCAGAGTTGAGTTTAAGGGAAATATCTTTATAAACATAAAAAATACTTTCACACAAACAACTTTCAATGATATGATTTAAACATAGCATGTGGCTTATTCTTTGTTACAGATTTTTGTACAAAATTTTTCTCCAACTTTTGGAGATCAGAGTGGTTCTTATAATGTGCATCGGTTGCTTCACACTTTTTTCTCCGATAAGCGGAGCAACGAAAAAATAAAACAACTCGTTTAAGCTCAGTAAACAACAGACTGTTTTCTTTATTTTCTGCATTCTTAAGTACTATTATTCTACTTATTTCCAATAACAAAAATGCAGCTATAAAAAATGCAAATTAATTGGTTAAAATATCATAATAATTCCTCAGAAATTTTATTAATTTTTGCATTTTCGTTAGCGAAAATGCAGCCAAAACAAAACTAAAAAATAAAATGTTAACGTTGCATTTTCGTTAGCGGAAATGCACCCAAACAAAGTGTAACAATTCTTTGGGAAAAATACACAAAATAAAACTAAAGAATAAAATGTTAACGTTGCATTTTCGTTAGTGTGATTGTTGAAAGGTTATTGAAATTTTTTCTATGATTGTTAAATGGTTGTTGGAAATTTCTTCCATGGTTGTTAAATGGTTCTTGGCAGTTTCTTTCATGATTGTTAAATGGTTGTTGGGAGTTTCTGTGTTGTATGTTCGTCTGCGGTTGGTGATTCCCCCGTTTAATATGGTGTATGTTAGACTGTGTCCTATTCTCGGTATATGCATACCCAGCTTTAAATAGAATGTTCATAGCTTGCTCTAGATCTTCTGGGTTTCTACAGAAAAGAATGGACTTCATTATTTCTGGGATTTTACTTTTGAAGATATTGAGGACGGTGCATTTGTTATTCATAGCACTTTGCCTAGTTGCTTCTGTTTCCCCTAGTATCACGAATAGTTTGTTATTTAATCTATTAAGCTTGTTCTTCACTACATTGTAAAAATTTAGTGTATTTGTCTTGAAGGACACCTCTCTGAGCTCGTCGAAATGTTCTTCGCATGATCGTCTGTCCCCGAAATTATTTTGCAGTGTATTTTTTATGTCTGTCCAGGAAACCGCATGTCAGTTTATTTCGATCGCCTGCCTCGCTTTTCCTTTGAGTTTTGATTTAATAATGTCGGAAAAAAGTAGTTGTGAGAGTTCATCGTACCTGCGTAAATAACAAGTATGGTAAGTGTCTGTAAGTCCTTTGGGTCACCACAAAATTCTGGTAAGGTTTTCAAATATTTTAAAGGGTTTAAAGTTAATCTGTTAACCTGAGCTTGATCATGTTCTGCCATTCTCACAAATTTGTTTGTTATATGTATGTATGTATATTATTTATGGATGTTATTTATAAAGTAAAAAAATCTTTTGTTTTTGTCTTCTTCTTTTTATTTTTCAAATATTTGTTACTTGCCTTAATTTTTATTATCTTATGAAAAATTTTTTGTAGTCTTTTAATTTCTTCTTCATAGATGAGTATAGTATTTTTCTTTGAATTTTTGTTTCTATTATAGTTATTTCAATTGCAAACATTTAAACTTTTGGACTGCTTATGAATAATAACGGTAAAAATGCAAGTCTTCTGGTGAATTTGATGCCGCTGTTGGATGTACAATATTTTCTTCTCTGTTGTTATGGTTCTTCCTTCTGCGTAATTTTTATTGGGGCTTTGTTGAGATTTGATGCTGAATGCTTAGGTCTCTTAATAATTTTATAATATTTCTGGTTTTATTAGTTGTGTTGATTTATTAACATAATCTTTTATGTAAAAAAAATATTCTTTCACTTATTAGCACATTTATTTGCATTGATTGTCCTGTTTTATAACATAATCTTTTATGTTAAAACTCTTTTACTGATTGATAGTTGTCCTGTCTATTAACATAATGATTTATGTTGTTGTTTTTTTATTAACACTTAATTTCGTTGATTGTCTTGTATATTAACGTAATTTTTATGTTTTATTTATTAACACATTTATTTATGTTAGCTGTCCGGTTTTATAACATCATCTTTTTTATGTCATATTTTATTTTAGTAACACATTAGTTGTGTTTATTGTCGTGTTTATTAACATAATCTTTTATGTTAAAATATTTTCACTTTAATACCAATTAAGACATAGAAATATCACGTATCACTTTTTCACTTTTTAACTGAAGCTACAAGGATACTTGGGTATCCTACCGACTGTGTCACTTTTTTCTCTGATACGCAGAGCAACGAAAAAAACAACAACTCGTTTTAAGTTCAGTAAACAACAGGCTATTTTCTTTATTTTCTGCTTTCTTAAGTAGTATTATTTTGCTTATTGCTGCATTTTTGTTATTTGAAATGCAGCTATAAAAAATACAAATTAATTAATTAATTTCGTTAGCGGAAATGCAACCAAAACAAAACTAAAAAATAAAATGTTAACGTTGCATTTTCGTTAGCGGAAATGCACCCAAACAAAGTGTAACAATTCTTTGGAAAAAATACACAAAATAAAACTAAAAAATAAAATGTTAACGTTGCATTTTCGTTAGCGGAAATGCACCCAAACAAAGTGTAACAATTCTTTGGAAAAAAAGCACAAAATAAAACTAAAAAATAAAATATTAACGTTGCATTTTCGTTAGCGGAAATGCACCCAAACAAAGTATAACAATTCTATGGAAAAATACCATTATTAAAATTCTTTGGAATTTGCAGTGCATAAAATTTTAAAAATAATTACTAAAATTCCTAAGAAGTTAAAACAACATATGTATGTATACGTGTATGACCAAAATAATGTTAAGGGAATAGTGGGAGACATTATAACATTTCACCTGAGTGAAACCGTTAAGCTCTTAGGACCCTTACACAACTATTCAGTTTATGACTTTGAAAACCATTTGCAACAACAAAAAAAGAATGCAAAAAAGCAGATTTGTAAAGGTACAAATAATAAAAATATAATTATGGGAGATACGCGACATAAAAGAAGTTAATAGAAAAATTATTAGTTTCAATTATTAACTTTATTTGTGGGTAAAGAGTCCAGGTAGCTTTTGTTGCCTAAAAGGAAATTTACCCATTTAATTGGAAGGATTTGAAAAATACTATAATATTACGATACTTGAAAAAAATTAAAGAACGACCAAAGCTTTTTTACAGAACCTGTGAACTCTTTAACAGCTCTGGGTATTTGCATTGCTAGGTATGATACTTCCAAACCCTTATGTAAATTCAACATTGATCAAATTGATTATAAATTTATATGCCTTCCCCAAGACAACAAACTTCTTTTAGTACCATTCTTACATATAGATTATATATGGAGGAATTGGATGAAAATATCACATTGAAAAGTATGTTTATTAAAAATAATACGAATTCAAATATATTTAGCTTTTATTTAAGCAGTAATCGCATTCGCGACTTGGATCTCATGTCACTGTTGACTGTCATAACTTCGAAGTCGTAGATAATTTCCTCTATAATGGAACCAGCATTAGCAACACCTTGAAATTCAATACATAATTATTCTTGCCTTGGTGCTGCTTTGGACTGAGTAGGAAATTGAGAAATAAACTTCTCTCTCGTCGAACCAAAACCAAACTCTACAAGCCGCTCATCATTTCCGTCCTGACATATCGTGCAGAAACCTGGATGATGTCGACCTTAAGAGTGTCCGATGAGTCGGCTTTAAGAGTTTTCGAGAGAAAATTTTTCACAAGGTTTATAGTCCTTTGCTCGTTGGCAACAGCGAATACCGTAAACGGTGGAACGATGAGCTATCGCACGACATTGACATAGTTCAGTGTATGTAAGACACATTAGTATTACTGATGATTCAGTAATTAAAATTTGTATAATACATTCAACAGGTGAAAGCAAGGAAATACATTTTACGGGGAAATCTGTCAAAAAAACTGGATAGTGTAATGGCTATGGATGTAATTACATTAACGAGTACAGATGGAATACACGGGAAACAGAGTTTAAAAGAGTACGGCCTCTCGAAGCTTTCTTAGGTATAAATTTATACATATGTATATGTGACATACATATGTCGTCGTAGAAAACTATTGAAAAGCAAAACATTCGTCAGCATACATATGTTACATTTCTTAAGAAAGGACGTTTGCAAGATAATTTTTTAAGTAACTACAGAGAACGTATAAGACAGAGAAGGACCAATTACGAAAAATCGTGCAATATGTCAAATCGATGCTAGAACACGATGAGCGCATAGAGTTGTATTTTTAGCATTTTCCCCACAGTCTGCCAGAAATTAACAGAGTTCGCTATGGATGCATAACATTGATGAGCGAAGTAACATATTTATTGATTGAAATGTAATGTTAATAACATTTTGTATGCTAATATCTTTTGATCTTGCGCAGATCTAAGAAAATATTGAAAAATTATTTTTGGAAAAATATTCATTATTTACCGCGTTATTGGGAATCATGTATAATTTAAATATTTAAGTTAATTTTCCCTTCCGATTCTGCCTTATGGCGTAATAGATGACCAAATATATTCATGGTTGTTTTGCCGTCGGCATTTTGAATAGATGATTTGCCGTCGGCAATTCAAATAATTTGTTTTGACGAACGACGTTTCTCTATTTCATATGTATAATTTCACAATATTAATAACACTAATCAGAAAAATTATTTAATTATTAATAATTGTAATTTATTTTTTATTTATACCTCAGTTATTATGGTACTGACGGGTAAAGTACAATCATTTATGTTTGTGGATATTTCCATTCAGATACCAATAATTATAAATATTTATTTATGGTAAATTTTCATTATTTATCGCACGTAAAAAATGAGTGCATAATTACATACATCCAAACATGATTACTTCTTTGCAAGCAATCATCGTCTCAAATAACAAAACTAGCTCCTTGGACATATCATATTATATACATATGTATGTATGTATGTATGTTCAAAAAATTCCTGACCTACATCAATCATACATATGTTTCCATTTTTGACCTATATTCTCTACATTCATATATAAGCGACTATACAGGAGTATATACATATATCCATATGTACATTTCTATATACACATGCGCAATTGGTGAATACCACATATTTACAGTGCTTCAGCGCGACGGAGTCAAAAATCACAAATGAAAAAAATTATAATAATATGGCCGCGAAATAAAGCAAGCCATACAAAAACTACGATCGTTCTTCTATATTTGCTGTTCGCCTGTTATCTCAATATGAAGCAAGCTGCTGCCTTGCGCTGGCATACGACAAAAGTTCCTTGAGTTCAAATCCTCGCTTCTTTTTCGCATTTGATTTGATTTGATTTTATTAAATTGACAAGGGAGAGAATTTTCATTCCCTTTGTATGTATGCGTTTTTCGTATACACACAAGAACCTTTGAATGTATTTGTCTTCGCTTCAGCTCAACTTTAATTTTTGATTTTTGCAAATTTTGTCATTGTCGCGGAGAAGATGTTTGCTGATGAAGAGTAGAAGGGAAGAGGGCTCTATGCGACAATTGTTTTTGTCGCTTCTATGCTTCTTGTTCTTTCAGCAAATATATTATGGATATAAAAATATGTATGTAGAGGAGTAATGCAAGTTGTTTTTATGAATGATCGCATTTATGACTTGCGGTTATAAATGAATAATGCTTCTTGAAGAAGATTACAAAATGTTTGTTTTTGAATTAAATCTTTCATAATGATATTACATAATATTAACATATGTATGTAGATGCATATTATTGAATTTTTGCCACACGCAAAAATCTGAAATTTAATATACATATTCGTTCATTGCTTCCGTACCCAGGCGCATTTACATTTCCCTATGTACATATGTACATGTTTGTAAATTCGTATACACATACATACATAATTTATGCATGCCATAATAAACATCTTTGTACGCAAGCACGAATAAGCATTTGTTTGGTTCATTGTTCTTGGCAGAAATATTTCGGATAATACTTACTTTTTCAACTTTTCAACTCTTTGAATGAAATGATACTTTTTTATATTTACACTTTTTATTATATTTTAATTTTTTTATTTTTTATTTTTATAGATATACATATGTAAATACATATTAAAAAAAAAGCGTGTGCAAGAATTTCGAAATTACCAATTTAATGGCGATTTCTCACACGACTTAAAACATATAATATATTCATTATATGTTTATAATATATGTATTAAGTCATTTGTTTACCTGTTTCTTGTAAACACAATGGGTGAAGCCCAGTTGACTAAATTCCAAATATAATATGACCCAACTTGTGTTTAAAGTAAAACTAGGCTCAGATGCAAATACCCTGAAAATAGATAAAAACCTGAAAATACATGAAGAAAACACCTGAAATGAAAAGGAAATATCTAAAAAGATAAGAAAAAAGAGAGAGAAAAAAAACCTAATACCAAATGGGAAAATTAAAAAAAAAACGCATATAATAGTAGGTAACGCTACTCTTACCACTAAAGAGGATGCCGATACTTTAGTGAGCCCTGTACTTTACAATTTTTTAAGTTTTTCTGCGCTTTTAATTTTTTGTTGTTGTTATTCTCATTTGCCAACAACCACCTAGCATTTTTAAATAGCAAAACTGTAATCAAATACTCCATTAGCTTTATTCTGTGTTCAAGACATTTTTCGGTTGTCGAAAACCATTCCGGGAAAACTTCATGAGTTTTTTCTTTTATTACGGGCAATATTAGACATCGAACACCAGAATGATGAGCATATTTTGAGAAAAGCCGAGAATACCACATCATTTGCGAACGACACACTTCGAATACCCTGTTGTCAGGGTTGACAAGACGCAAGTCACTGTCACCCTTGAAATTTTTTGCTCTTATAAGGGCTTCGGATTTGGAGTTAAGGTCGCTCTGTGTGTTTGCCATGAATGCAATGCATTTTTCACACCGGATTTTACAACAAATTTTTTGGTAAATACCATATCCAGTGAAATAGCGCTGCACTTTTATCTCGGTGTCGTCGGGATTTTCCTCAAAATTCTCATCGGGGATATCGATATCCTCCAAGATGAGTTGCTCACGCTTATTCCCTATATCACTATCTTCATGATGACGATCTTCAGGATTTAGATCCCAATCCAAATTGAGATCGTCATCATCCTCACAATTGCTCGCCTTATTTTCAAACCTGTGGTGCAGAATTTTCATAGAAATCAAGCGCGCTACAATGTACTGAATGTCGTGGGCGGATGGGTGTGTATTTATACCCTGACTAGGTCGGACTTTTAAAAATATTTTTCCAACGCGTCTTGGTCAATTTTACCAAGAAGAACAAATTCTAATTTACTATCTTGCGAAGAGAGCTCTTCGCATAACCCTAGCATAGAACAAATAGTTATGCAGAAGCCATCAATGCATTGAACACGTGCATTGGTGGGCAACTGCAAACATTTCAAAAACAATAAATTTTCTATTAGGCGTTGGACCTTCCCAGGATCAATGCGTTTAAACAGACTTTTCAACGGATTGCT
The DNA here is from genome assembly GCA_030068015.2 of Neoceratitis asiatica. NCBI lineage: Eukaryota > Metazoa > Arthropoda > Insecta > Diptera > Tephritidae > Neoceratitis > Neoceratitis asiatica. Next base: position 8,930,237 of record CM061530.1, on the reverse strand, counting down.
GGACCTCAAACTTTTACAATCTAATTCATCAAATAGGTCATTCATTTGTTTGATGAATTTCCACGTGGGCTCTGCATATTTAGCCAACTCTGGACCCAATTTATTCTGTTTATACAACATTTCAATCCCAGCCGCGACCGAATTGCTTAGGACTTGGGTTGCTCCAGAAACAGACATTTTGTCGAAGGGACCTGGATAAACATGAATCTCTGTAAGTTTTGGACAAACTTTAAAATCTATGTTCATCTGATCGATGGAGTACAGCTTCCTAATAACACTAAATGTAGCTATGCCATCGGGGGTTCCTATATCGAATTTCAACATCGTATTACGGATGGACTTAATTAGGTGGCAATAAACATTCATGCAAAAAAATTTCGTATCTTCGTGCATAAAAAAGGGCTTCTCCTCTGTGATACCTAATATATTAAAAACACTAACATTAGAAGCCCTTGATCACAGACTACAGCCTTGAAGTTAAGTCCTATGCTCTTGAGTGCTGTGATATTATTTTTCAATATTGGGAGCAATTCCTGATTAGCAATGCCCCCTTTGGAAATATAATATGAAAAAACATATTTCCATTTGGCGCACAACCCTTTCACCATGAAAAAACAACATTTATTCCCTACCTTAGCTTCGCGTTGGCCATGCCCAAAATCTACCAAGCCATCCAACAAATCAGTTGCCCTGTTATAAACTAGATCGGACTTGATTACGATTCGTCGAACAAAATCACACATTGACGATTTCTAAAGGACATTTTGTCGACAGTATTCGACAAATTAAGAAGGACATTGGCATCCAAGCCAGGGGCAACATATCTAAGAGGGCGCCAGCGCAACAAAGAAGATTTGCTCGGTAGAGCGAATTCTAAAGCGTCACGCATAAAATTATAAGTTTTGGTGGACATATATCTAATGTTTTGTGCCAATGCCTTTTCATTGGCACTATAAAAAATGCTCTTCGTAACGATCATCCTAGCGAATGTTACGGCATCACTGCTCGCAGATTCATCCGCAACTATTGCACGAAACTTCAGTTCGTTGAACTGTTCCCTAAGCTCCCTATTTTCTCGCTGTAGCTCCTCGATTTTCTTATTAAGTTCCCTAATACTACCCCGATAAAAACTAGCAGACTTGGCAAATCGTTCGCGGCTGTTCATATCTTCAGAGTCCACATTGCATTCGTTTTCACAAAATTCTGTCCTAACATCCAATACTTGGGATACCCTATTAAACTCATCATCTTCCTCATCTACCTCATCTTTGAAAAACTCCCTGTCTTTATAAGGAGTATACACCTTTTCTACAGGAAGACATTTCCACTCGGATCCAGCACTATGCGCAATACTAGGTGAGCGTGACCTAGCTGCTGAACCCAAGTTAAGGCACGGAAATGCTCCCTTTAGAAGTGTGAATCTACTAACATATTGACTTAGAAAATGTCGTTGGCAAATAAAAATAACATCCGTAGCGGATACTTTAATATTGCAAGCCAGGGCCCACTGCTTACGATCATCCTCCTTTGTCGGAAATTTGTATAGAATGGATTTACAAGTAGAAGTGCATCCATCTATACAAAATTTCCGACGTGGTGGAGGTGATTTCCAAGCATATGGTGGTGTCTCATCATATCCTTAAAAAAAAAAAAAACAGCATATACTAAAGAGTATGTACGAATATATGTATACTCGTGTAGGTAAAATATAAGAGAAAATTGAAATACGTAAGTTGCACACACACATACACACATACACACATCACTTTTCTTCACACTGAAAATTATATCGGAAGAAAGAAGATATTTTTAATAAAATAATTTTTAAATATAACTAGCGGACCCCAGCGTGCTTTCCTACACTTATAAAAAAAATCTAGAAAATCTAACTTAAATTGAATTTTCGTTTTTTTTAGAAAACGAAACGAAAAAGATTGATTTTTCCAAACTTTTTTATATTAATTTTTTTTAATTTTTTTTAAATTTATTTTCATTTTAATTTTTCATTCTTTCTCTCCCTCTCTTTCAACACCGCATACAACGTATGTACGCGTATTTTGAAATTTGACATGTATTTGTTTTGTTGCATGTATTTTGTATGGATAGTAACCAATGGTCACTAAAATGGTCACATCTCTGGAACGGCTGCGACAATCTCATGGAAACTAACACATTGACCTTTTCCTAATATCCCTTTAAAACTCCCAATACATTGGTGCAATTTGATCTGTTGGTTCTCAAGTTATATAGATTATTTGGATTTTTTTTAATAAAATTTATTTTTTTAAATCCACTAACACATTTTCTATTAACAAAGAAAAATAATTTACGTTCTACCGATAATAATAATAATAATTTTGTCACCGATAATAAGTCATATACAAACATAGATAAATAAATCAGTAAGTGTATAAATTAGATGTATTAGTATTTTATAACCGCAATAATTAAAAAACTACTAGGAAATTCAAAAAAAATTATTTAAGATTTTATCTTTATTTTGCGGTTATTAATGCATATCACCACAAATTTTGGATTAAACTTAAAGTTAACACATATGCTTACATATAAATAAATATACGCACGCGCATTCTTATTTATATGCATATATGCATATGCATATATATGTACACTGCGTTCACATATTTGTCATTATAATTAACACTATAAACGCATACACTTGTTTGTACACACATATGTTATTAAATTGCATAGGATGTGTAAGGTGATTAACAAAATCACACACATTTTTCACATTTCTCCAAATAAAATCCAATACACAATTTCACTTTCACACTTTTTGGTGTACACATGTATGTACAAACATAGCCACATATACATATATAAAGGGTGTTTTTTTTTATAGAGGTATAGAACTTTAAGTTGGCATTACTTTTCAAGATGGCGACCGATTTAACAGCCGTCAAGTGATTTATTCTCAGTTTGATTTGGCAATTCATCATGAATAGACTCACGCCTGAACAACGCTTGCAAATAGTCAATTTTATTTCGAAAATAATGGTTCTGTGCGGAAAACGTATAGCGCACTACGTCCATTTTAGCGATGTTTAGCGATGAAGCGCACTTCTGGTTGAATGGCTACGTCAACAAACAAAACTGGCGCATTTGGAGTGAAGGTAATCCTCAAGTGTATGTTGAAACAGCGTTACATCCAGAAAAACTGACTGTTTGGTGCGCTTTATGGTTATTGCCGATATACGGCCACAAATGTTGGAAAAAGTCATCGAAAATTGGACTACATCCGCGCCAGCCGTGGCGGTCATATGCCAGAAATCATATTTAAAATGTAATGCCACAAGATTGTCTTTTGGATAAATAAAATTCATGTCAATCGAATAATCCATCGTTGTTTTATTGCAACTTAAAGTTCTATACCTCTATAAAAAACACCCTATACAAACATATATTTACAACACTTACCGAGGTAGAGGGTGGGAACAGCTTTTTCTTCAATTTCTTCGTCCCCAACGCACTCTCTTCGAAATGCCTTTTGCATACATAAGCATTTCGGGTAGGCAGCTCCTCCAACGCCGGTATTTGCAGATTTTCCCTCCACTTCGGCGCCTCCACCTGGTTCCTCGGAAAAGAAAAATAGCTAATGTTATCATTTGATGCAAAATGATTATCACACGCGCTAACGCGACATTTCCGCGGATGAGACATTTATATTAAATTTTTAATTAGCAATTAATTAAACAATTTCGAATAGAACCGATGCGATTCTCACAATATCTTAGATTAACTGTAATTGACCGTTGCCATTTCTTTTTTGCTATCATTGTTTTGGACAATAATAGCGCCAAATCTTCTAACATATGTAAATATGTATTTATCATTGCAAATCAATGCAAATATTAGGTAATTAATTAGAAAAAATACAAACACCTGTTACTTACATTTTTCATTTACATAAATTCTCTCGTATACATTTTATATTATGTTATAAGCTCTCATAACACTTTTCGCATTTCCTGATTCATCGCTCATTCGCCTAGTGGTGAAAAGAGCTCTTCCATGCCTGGGGTGAAATGCACCCATCGTGTTCTGGCGTAGTGAAAAAGCGGAACGAAATGACCATCTTCACGCCCTGGTCTTTCGCGTTATTATACGTTCTCTGGTAACTATATATACAGGCGGCCGCGATAGCCGAATAGTTAGCATTGCATACTGTCATTCGCAAGGCCAGGTCCGACCATCATTCAAAATTATAGAAAATTATTTTTTCTAATTGAAATAAAAAGCTATTTGTTGGTACAAACATCAAGACGAAAAACCACAAATTGGAGAAGGAGCTCGGCCAAAAATCGCTTCAGCGGTTACAAAGCGCGAAATATATATTTATATAAATATATGTATATATTCATATATAATTTATTTTTCAGGCTTTCCAATAATATTTTTTAATTTTTTTAAGACGATCATATGAAATTTTTAAGTAAGTATGTTTATATACATATTTATTCTAAGCCATTTAGTTACTAGCGATTAGTATAGAAGACATAGTCAGTAATTTTTAAATTTAGTTATTAACAAAAAATTAAAATATTAAAATAACAAGTACTGAACAATTAGATGGCCTTGCAGCTGAATTGGAAAAAAATCCGTGGCTAGCCAAGGGCTTTCAAAAGGGAACGGTCCGAGCTAATTTTAGACAGCAGTATGAGACAACGATGGTTGGAAGAAGGTAATTACACGATTCCGGTCTCATTTTCATTTGTTGAATTAAACTTTTTTTTATACATATACAGAAACGTGATCGCAGAGAGATGGAGTTGCATAAAGCTGCAGTAGAGTTAAAAGCAGTCAAGCTTTAATTTGCAAGAGGGAAGCCTAAGAACTTACAATAAATAAGACTGGCATGATTATGTAAATAAATATTTTGTTTTTAACAATCAACAATTACTTTTTATTTTGTTCCTTATATATCTAGGTATGTATGTGCAAATGTTGTTCAGAGCTGCACATAATAGCTATTGTATCTATTTGCGTGGGTTTAGAGGGCATATAATGATGTTGTCGAGTACCAAGCAAACAGCGAAATCGTTTTTTCAATAGGGGATAACCAGCATCACTTGGATGAACGTATATATTTTCATATATATGTGGGATGTACGGACGGACAAAGGACTACTAGAAGTGGACAACACTTTTAAAGCAACAATTCATTATTTTTATAAACATATATCTCTGTTCATTTGACGAAACTGTAACACTAATCGACAAGGGTAACACTAATCGAACGAAAGGGATACAAAAAACGGACGTTAAAAAGCAGAGTCAGTCAAGTTTGAAGAACAGACCGGATAGGCCGAAGCTGTGTAATTTAATTTTATTTAATAAATACTTTTACTTAAACGTGTTGTTATTCATTTTGCGCAGCGGAAAATATATCCCACAGAATTTGGGGGCTCGTCCGAGAATTCCGCTGTTTTAATTCGCAAATTAAATAAAGTATCATCAAATCGGTTCGGTTCGATTGTAGTAGCATAGAAATTCAATTTTATGTTCGCGAAAAGCAAAAGCGTCAACTTTTCTCGTAAGTTACGCCTTCACTATTAATAACGACATCTACCTGCCTCAATACATCTTTGTCCAAAATTGTATCGTACAAAATATCGCATCTTTTAGTGAAACTCAATATCAACTTCGGTGCCATCGAAATCTATGCGCGAGGTGAAATTGTTTTAATCTTTTTATTGCCAATACCATACAATGTCTGAATCTTTGAGTTTAAATCGACGTAACCAATGTTCATTAGGGTGTAATATCAATGTTAATGAAATTGTGTTTAGAGAATCCGAAGCAGTGGTAATAATCAATTCTACGCCGACGCGAAGTACAAATTATTCCCCGTTTCGACTACTGACTGGTGTGGACATGCGCGTTAACGCAAATTACGATATTCGACAGTTATTGGAGGAGCTAGCTGTAAAGGAGATTGATGAAGATCGCGAAAAAGTGCGGCAAGATGCGAGAAATAATATTAGACGTATGCAAGAAGAAAATGTGCGAAACTTTAATAAAAACCGCAAACCAGAAACAGAGTACGATGTTGGTGACTTAGTGGCAGTCAAGCGCACTCAGTATGGACCAGGACTTAAGCTTAAACAAAAATTCTTTGGGCCATATAAAGTTAAAGAAAAGAGAGATCATGGTCGTTATACAGTCGAAAAGATTGGTGACATTGAGAGACCGAGAGTAACTCATACAGTGGCAGAGCATATGAAGCCATGGAGTTCTTCGTTCGAGGCGAACTAAACATCAGGATGGCCGATTGTGGGATGTACGGACGGACAAAGGACTACTAGAAGTGGACAACACTTTTAAAGCAACAATTCACTACTTTTATAAACATACATCTCTGTTCATTTGACGAAACTGTAACACTAATCGACAAGGGTAACACTAATCGAACGAAAGGGATACAAAAAACGGACGTTCAAAAGCAGAGTCAGTCAAGTTTGAAGAACAGACCGGATCGGCCGAAGATGTGTAATTTAATTTTATTTAACAAATACTTTTACTTAAACGTGTTGTTATTCATTTTGCGCAGCGTAAAATATATCCCACATATATATATATTTCAAATTGTTAAAAATTGGTATTAATTTTTACCCAAGCTAGAAATTGCGCTCACCAACATTGTATATTTCTTTCAGAGTTCTTCTGGCATCGCTAATGTTCAAAATCAAACTAAAACTAAAAAAAAAAGAAAAATATAAACAAAAAATATCGTGTTCTTACTATCATAGCATTCAAACTAAAAAATTATTTTCTTTTGTAGTGGATATTCCGGTGTTTTCTTTTTGGCTTTACAATTTTAATGTGAGCTCCACCGACACATCAAATAACACCCAGAAATCTTGTTTCTTTTTTAGAAAAAAATGCTGCTTTGCTTAAAATTTTTCCACGTCTGTCATATGAAACTTAATGAATTTATGGCAAATAATGGCCGAGTGGTTAGCATTGCGTACTGACATTCGGCAGGCCTGGGTTCGAGCCCAGGTTCGAGCAACATTCAAAATTATAGAAAAAATTAATTTTTCTAATTGCGGTCGCCAGGGAATGTCAAGCCATGCGAGTGTATTTCTGACATGTAAAAAAAGCTCCTCATAAAAATCCATCGGCCGTTCGGAGGCGGCTTAGAATAAACTGTAGTTCCCTACAGTTGTTGGTAAAAACATCAAGACGCAAAACCACAAATTGGAGACGGTTACAAAGCGCCAAATATATATATATATATATATATATATATATATATATATATATATAATTGCTTATAAAAACGCAATTTCTTCGGACAACGTTAAACTAACGGTTGGCTGGGCTAGTCGAAGATGAAAGTGATTTGCAACACTAGTCTGATATGACCTCTGTCCGTAACGTTGTCCCTTATTTTGTTACTTTAAATAAATACGTTGTCCGCACTTCATTTTTCAAATGTGGTTCGATTTCTTTCAGCACATATTTGAACACAGCTTTCTTCAGTCGAAAATAGTCTTCAAATCTGAAATGAAAGAAAACTTAAGCAACTTACAAGAAGATTTTTCAAAATTGCAAATCCGTGAATTGAACACAATACTTAGTTATTTTCCTTCGATGTGACGACGACGACACGAGGTGACGTCGACTGAAAAACGACGACGATATCAACTACGCCAACCACAACGGGGTAGGATTGTATTTTTTTTTGCATGCAGTTGCAATTGATGCCGAGGATATAACGAAAGAACTTTGCAAAGCATTATCCGTAATAACCTCTGTCCGTAACGTTGTCCCTTATTTTGTTACTTTAAATAAATACGTTGTCCGCACTTCATTTTTCAAATGTGGTTCGATTTCTTTCAGCACATATTTGAACACAGCTTTCTTCAGTCGAAAATAGTCTTCAAATCTGAAATGAAAGAAAACTTAAGCAACTTACAAGAAGATTTTTCAAAATTGCAAATCCGTGAATTGAACACAATACTTAGTTATTTTCCTTCGATGTGACGACGACGACACGAGGTGACGTCGACTGAAAAACGACGACGATATCAACTGCGCCAACCACAACGGGGTAGGATTGTATTTTTTTTTGCATGCAGTTGCAATTGATGCCGAGGATATAACGAAAGAACTTTGCAAAGCATTATCCGTAATAAAAAAGACACTTTCACAAGATATGCATACAAAAATCAGCAGCTAAAAACAGCCAATAGAACAATACTATCGTTACTCACACAATTTTTTTGCAATATTATTTATCAAAAATTCAATAAAGTAAGTTTTTAGTTCAGAGCTAGCTTTAAATCCATTATTTTTAATTAACTAACAACATAGATAAAATGGGTTACATAGTAATTAGTTCAGCTTTACAGAAAGATAGTTCAGCATTTTGCGTTGTGAAATAATGGATGAACTGAAGCCAAATTTGTGATTCGTTATTTTCATAAAAGAGCTGCAATATTCTTGGATATTTATCTTGTAATAAAAAGTACAGTTCTTCGCATATTGGTATTGGTAAAAATTATTTGTGAAGTTTCATCCTGGGTTCGAGCCCAGGTTCGAGCAACATCCGAAATTATAGAAAAAATTAATTTTTCTAATTGCGGTCGCCCCTCGGCAGGAAATGTTAAGCCCCGCGAGTGTAATGCGCTAATACATATTTTTTTTTAATAAAAAGGTTGTAATATTTATATAAATTTATCAGATAAATATTATATTTTATTAGTTCTTTGTTCATTGCAGATTGTATTTGAATCTAAAAAGTGTAATTTTTTTTAGATATTCCATAATGTAATCCCCTGTAAGTTCTCCATGTAGTGCTCGGATGTTATGCAGAGGTGGAGTTTATACTCCGGCCAAGGACATCGCAAATGGTTAGTTTTGGTTTACCCCATTGTCCACGTGGAGTATATATTTCATGTGTGAATGGAGTACTCGAGTTGTTTACAGGGATACAAGTTGTGAATGTGTTTGTTATATTTTTAATATAAGGTGAAAGTGGGTACTCTTGAAGAGAAGGACGATGTTACCATAAATACTTTCTATGAACGGCCAGAACGTACTTGTGTCCCTGCCACTTTGTCAAACTTGTGCTAGGCGATTTTAACACCAGGACGAGTTCTTTTTCTGACACTTGTGGATGAAATTGTCTACCTAGGAACCAGTATTAACAATACCAACAGCGTCATTGTCAAGTTTGACAAAGTGGCACATCGTCCTTCTCTTCAAGACGTAACGTAACGAATGGCTCGAAGAGGTTCTTCTCAATTCTTATTGCGCTTCTGGAATTATCCAGGATCAGTTTACGTAGCCGAATAAGTTTTGTAGGAATACCAAATTTAGACATAGCGGTATAGGGACTGCTTCTGTTTGTGCTGTCGAATGCAGCTTTAAAATCGATAAAGGGTGGTATGTATCGGTTCTTTTCTCCCTGATCATTTCCAATACTTGGTTCATGGTTAATATCTGGTCAAGTGTGTATTTACCATGTCTAAAGCCACATTGTAAGGCTCAGTCAGTTTTTTGAGGTACGTTTAATCTTCCACATAATACGCCAGCTGGGACCTTATATGTGATATTGAGGAGACTTATCTCACTACAATTGGCCCAGACCCTGGGTTCCCCGTTTTTATTAATTGGACAGGGTGCACTGTTCTGTTCGTCGGGCATGCTTTCGTCCGACCATATTCCGCAAAGAAGCTGATGCAGGCGTCTTGACAGTTCATCGACGCCGTATTTGTATACCTGTATAACTCTGATTCCAGACATTTTTTTTATTGGGGCAGGGTGTTCATGTGATGGGCCCCAAACCCTACACACAACCGCAAAAAGCAGTTAGTTGTTATATGTCTGTACGATAGTAATAATTTATATGGTGTGCCGTGAAAACACTGCCTATACTATAGTGACATAAGCTAAAGGGTGTTTTTTATAGAGGTATAGAACTTTAAGTTGGCATTACTTTTCAAGATGGCGACCGATTTAACAGCTGTCAAGTGATTTATTCTCAGTTTGGTTTGGCAATTCATCATGAATAGACTCACGCCTGAACAACGCTTGTGCGGAAAACGTATTGCGCACTACTAAATAGTTAAATAAATAGTTAAATAAATACTGAATGATAGCCCAGTGTAGACCGGAAAAACGGGCTCGATACAAGTATGACCAGTCAGATATTTAATTTCGCGAAATGAATGTTCAGACTGATTTCCAAATTGAAATTTAATTTTAATGAAATTTTTTATGCTGCATGTGAGAACTTTTCAAATTAAATTTAAAAATTTTTAATTTTGACATCCAATTTAAAATCTAATAATTATTGCGTCTGACGGCACCTTTAGCATAACTAAAGAATCGAATATAAAGATTACGCCATGCGTAGTAACGGTACTTACAGTTATAGGAGTATATTTATATATAGTTAGGTTAGAGCCAGCTATAATAAAATAGGTTCTGCTCTAACAAGGAGTGCACTTTTTGTTTATCATAGCCGAATTATAGACAGTTTTCTAGTCCTTAGCCGGCTCTAATGTTAGAGTGATGAAATGCTGTTATTAACTGACCATATTAAATAAATTTCAGATTGTTTTTATGATTTAGGTAAAAAAAAGTGAACCTTGGAAAAACCTAAAAAACACAAAAAAATAAATAATTTAACCTCAATTTTGAGTTGGTGCCAAAAATAAAAATTAGAATTCGACGTATGTCCTCACGAGAAAGCTTGGCGGCTAAGGACACTCACTTTACGTAATTATTAAGTTTGTTTAAAAAAGGAAATATAATTTCTTGAAGTTATGGTCTACCAATTACTACATACTTTATTATTTATTCAATATTTTGCGACACAAAACTCACTTTTGAAATGTGTCAGTGAACAATAAATTAAACTAACTTTTCCACCCTTAGGGTAAGAATATTTTATTAATTTCAATATGTGCAAAAACCTTCATAGTAGCGATTTTACCACTAGATTTCAATGTATAACCGGTGAAGGCTAGATTTTGCTTCAATAGCATATAATAAAATTTTAAATATGAAAGATCCGGTAAATATTAAAGGTCTTCTTCAAATCCCGATGTTTGAATTATTTCAATCATATTTTTTTCTTTTTGACTATTCCCAGTTCATTAAACATGTGTGTTACATATTATAATTTCCAACTGGGTGCAATAGGACAAATTCTTCCTCCAAGACCTCAAGAAACCATGCGGTTCTTTATGAAAACTTTAAAGTTTTAAAGAATTGCAGTCAGATAATGTGTTGGATAAAATATCACGGTATGCATTGAATTTTGACCTCTTTTCGATGTAAGGCTTATTATAATCCTCAAATACGTTTTCCAATTAAAGTACTGAACAAAATAGATCACTACATTTATAAAAAAAGTGAACCCTCTTGTCTGTTTGCCTATCTGTTTGTTCTCGATAAACTCAAAAACTACTGAACGGATTTCTATCCGATTATCAAACAAATACTACATCCACTGTTGCATGTGAAGGCGATTTATCTCTGACACGCACCATCTTAAGTAGGTAAATAAGCATTATGTGTGCAATAATGAAAATCTGTAGGAATATTAATAACGTAATAAGAAGCTTAATATTTTGTATTAGTTGAACATAATAAAAACCTTTAATTATCCTTTATCAGTTACTTTCTTAATAATTCCAATAATATCTTAACTACAGGAACACCATAGCAAATATAAACATATAAATGAGGAATACATTTTAAAAAGCGGCCGTAATAGCCGAGTGGTTAGCATTGCGTACTACCATTCAGAAGGCTAGGGTTCGAGTCCAGGGTCGACAAACATCAAAGATTATAGAAAATTAATTGCGTGGTAATAGTTATTTGGATCAATTTTAAGTTTGCTAGTTTTCTTGATATTTGCTTCTCTCCGAGAGGATACTGTTGAGGTCGCAAAATTTTTTTATTAGCTAATTTGTACTGAAAAATTACAAGTGCACACCTAATAACTTCGAATACACACCGCTCAGTTGTTTTGAGCAGCTATAATTTCGAGCTCACAGCATTCACATCATTTAGATAATAACACGATTTACGTCAACTACAAGTTTATTTCCACAAGTCGTAATTCGTAGTCAGGTTAACTTAACAGTGTCTAGAAATTTCAAATTTGAACATATTAGGGGTATTCTCTTTGTCTAGGAAATGCATGCTACGGTGCGCGGATAGGATATTTTTCCTATCCGTGCAATAGAACAACAACAAAACACATGCGAAAAACATATGGTACGATAGAAAAAATATCCTATACCAAATCCTATGTATATTTATTTCCCACAGCTAGCAAGAAGGAAAATGCAACCCTGTGAAGGAAAAGTAACCCTGTGCTTGTGTGGTTGTTATTGTTTTCCTTGAATATGTCAAAATTTTGCAACGGGGGTGCTCTCGATCTCTAGCACAATTATATATACATTAAAACAAAAGAGTTAAATTTGTTAATCGATAATTCCCTCATACACATATTACTATGCTGATGACATTGAAGCTAGAGAAGTGTTATCAGAACAGCAGAATCGAAGACCCACCAAACTCGTATTACATACATATGTTCATATAAACCCTACAGAGAAAAAAACTATCTGTCAACTAGAATAAAACTAGATTCCGTTCTTTCACTAACTAGTTCATCTTCCACAGGTTTCCGCCGTAAGCAACGGCAACACGGCCAAATTTAAATTTTTTGGCAGCAAAATGCGTGAAAAAAATAAACATTTACAGCATCTTAAGGCTTCCACTTGGACTTTAGTATTACAAAATATTTTGATGTCGAGATTTGTCTGATATGTGTATGTGGTAATATTTGCATTTCAGTGGCCTAATTGATTATTTGCATAAATTTTGTTCGTTGCCTACTGAGTAGAATTTTTTTTTTTATATATTTCGAAATATGTCAACGTATGTAAGTATGTGTACGTGTGTATCTCTCGCGCATTTGGAGAAAATATCAGAATGGTACTGCAAATCCCAACTTTTCGTTCGCAAATCGAGTATTACTTTTCTTTAGAATTTTTTATTTTCCAATCGGTGGTATTTTGAGATATTATAAATATTCGGTCGTAATGAAGTAACATATCTCTCAACTTTTAAATATGATTCAAATCTCTCTAGCCGTTAAGTACTTTGACGACATAAAATGTACAGAAAACTCTACAAGTCTTTGAAATCATGAAGTCTCGCCTTTCTTCGTATCTTGTCCGCAATAACAACAAGTTTTGAATGAACGAAGAACGAAGCTTTTGGCGAAACACGACTCACACATAAGGTTCAAAAAAGTAACTCGAAATCGATTTGGCGTCATACAAAAAATATTTCATTTATTCTTATACTCCAAAGCCCGGCCACACGTTGTTGTGGCTCTTTCCTCTTTTGTTAAATTTAGATATTATAATTGGCACCGTAAATAATGATACAGTTAATCAAAAATATCAAATTTCTCATTTTATTATAGACCTAACTAAATATTTGTATTTATGTTCTTACAATATTTGGTTTATTTTAACGTATTGAAGCAACTGAGTTAGAGTTTAGTCGACAATTAAAGATATGTTAGTTCGCAACCATATGGATGTAGCATGACGCAGCGATCTACGAACTATCTATATTTTTATTCGAATCATGCCTATTTTCGGCCATGTTTTGGCCTGTGACACCCTTCCAAGGAAAAAAAAAAGTATTGTATATGTTAATCTAGACAAAAAATGAGAAACGTATTAAATCTCCAGTAAATCGAACTTGCTCTTTTGTCAATTTCCGACATTTGTTTGCTTAGGCAAGGAGATACCTTCGCACAAAAATTCAACAAAATCGAACCATACAAATATTTGTTACAGTCAGATCAGTATCTGGCCCACTTCTTCGAAAAAATTAATTTTAAGTAAATTGAGCCATAAATAAATTTTTTTTAATCTGTTCTAGACCTGGAAACAACAATGTTTCCTTTGTCAATTTAGGCAAAAAGCTACTTGTGTACCATATATAAATTAAATCAAACCATAAATAAATTATTTTGAGATAGATCTGTCCCAGGTCTATTTCCCGGAAAAAAGGTTGTTTCCATGTTTATTTAGGATAGATGGATCCTATTCCACTTACCTGAAGAAAAAGTGGTTCTGATCTTAAGGGGCACTCACAGTTGTATTGCTAAAAAATAGACATTTTTTATGAAACTCTTTCTCGTAAACCAAAAATTTTTTTCAAGACATCGATTTATTATCTAAAAGAACATAATTTAGATTTGAATTAAGAAAATATGTTAAAAATATTAAATGATTTCAAAATTATATCCTGTCGAAGTGACGTTATTCCGAAAATCATGGCTCGTATAAAATAAAAAAATTTAAAAGGATTGACATTTATTCAAATATTATCTAGTTTAACTGTCAAGTTTCAAAGTTCGATTTTCGTAAAGAAATACGGTCGTTTCTCAGCTTAAAAAATAAAAGTAATCCAGCGATTAAAGACTAGATTTTTATGTATTGAAAAAGTATATTAAATTTCAATACAATCGGTTCAGTAGTTTTCAAGTAAAAGTGGTCAAACTTACATGTACATGAAGATGAAACGTCTCCCTTTTTATATACATATTTCTTGAAAGTTACAACTGCGAGTGCACCAAATTTCAAGTAAATGGAACCACGTGTACTTTTTTTGGGATAAACCGGTTGACGGGTTCCCGTAAAAACATTCTGGAAATTTGAAGGAAAAAAACCGCTGAGTGGTTTCGGAGTCTATAAGGTACATACAGAAAAACATTTTTTATATATTTAGATATATACCCTGCCAACCAAAACTAGGTAAAAAAAAACTAGATAATTTGAGTAAACGTTTGTTCAAAACTGGATAAAAAACTGGGTAACAGCATAGCCATTTTATTAAAGAGAGTGCAGATTTTACCCACTTTCCCCTTATACGTGTGATATTACTTCCTTGTTACACTTACTCAATCACGTCGTTAAGGAAATATATAGCTGCACTCTTCAAATTTTTGTTCTTAGTCGGCGCATGAGCAAGCGAATGAAAAATATTTTTAATTATCAAAACAAATTTTTAATATTTTTTAATTTCTCTTTTTTTGCTTCTTTTTTCTCTTTCATATACGAGCATATGCATACCAGTATGCATTTATACATAAATGAAAATATAAATTAGTTATAAAACAAAGAATAAATAATAATAATTAATAACAAAAATTTGCACTCTCCTCAGGACACGACGTTCCTTTATATCTGGATGAGGAAAAATCTGAAATTGAAAGAAAATATGCATGTTATTCGTGTTGTACTAACTTACATATAAAGCAAAGAAAACAAAAGCAACAACCAAGAAATACAGTCGAAGACTGGTATTTGTTTATTTAGCACATTTTAAGTTCAGTGCCAAATTTTTTTAAATTTAATAATTTTTGTTTTTAACAAACGCATGATATACAAAACAATAATTGAGAAACACAGACGAAACTCACCAAAAAATGTTGTTGCTGTATTCTGTAAAATAGCAAAACATGCATAAATTGAAATATAAAAGTTTTACCTAGATTACACTAATATCCTTACCCCTAATCAATCCACAATCAGGAGGAATTTTATTTCAGTTTTTTCAATTCCAATTTCAATTTTTTTTAAATTAATAAAATGTAAACAAGAGAAGTTCTGTCAAACAAATTAATAGGCAAATTATTTTGACAATTGACAATGAAAATATTGTAAATGTGTAGATGAAAGATCGAAAAGTTGTGAATGTGTTTGTAAATTTTTTTATTTTAAGGGGAAAGTGGGTAGTCTTGGCTGGCAGGGTATAAATACACACATATGCAAATGTACACATGGATACGGTCATTACATATTGGACTGAGTTTAAATGGGCAATTATTGTTGGTCGAAACTCTAAGTTTGTGGGAGAGAGGGCGACGACGAAGTCGACAGCGTAGTCTGTTGTGCTCAGTCAACACGCTTTGTTATCTTATTTGTTGCTGTAAAATTTGTCTATCCTTTTCACATTTATAGTTACATTCTCTGAATGATTGCTGTTATGATAAGTTCAACAGGAAGGTTAGAGAATTTATGGAATTCGAAATTGAAATTTGTATATGTAAAATCGGTAATACAAGCTTTGCGAATATTACTATATATTAGCCATTCTTCAATTATCATAATAATTCTAATAAAGTTGTAATCGCGAAAATTTTTGCCGCAGATTCTTACTTTTAATATTACACTGAATATTGCTTTTGACATTTGGTAGTCAACCAACTATTCTAAGAGTTTTTTAAATTACAAATTAATGGGAGCGCATACAATATATTTACTCCCCAAAATGCCAATAAGGATATACCGCCTTCTTCTTTTGACGTACAAAGAGAATATAAATTTTTTGTGATAGTGTTGGCTGTCAGCTGGTCATTGTGTTTATGTGTTAATGACGGCGTTACGCTGCAAACATTTGTGGACCATATGGTAAATTGGAGTACCCACAAATATTCTGCTCTGTGTGAACTATTTGGAACAGCTCATGTTTCTATACCAGATTTGTGCGGCATGATCATTCTTCGTGTTTTACCGATCGCAATCACCACAGGAAGTTACAATTGCGCAATAAGTTTTATACAGAATTCGAACTAATATATTTTAATGCAAATACATAGTGCAAATGTGCAAACTTAAACATAGTATATATTTATTAAGAATAATATATACATTTCTACGATAAATAATGTGTTTTAATAGCTTTTTACCAAGCGGATTGTATTCGCAGCTAAAAAGTATATTCGAATTTAATTTTTCGCAGATACTCCATAATGTAATTCCCTCTAGGTGCTCCATGGAGTATTCGGATGTTATACAGAGGTGGATTATATGATTTAGCCCTAGGACATCACAATGTTAATTGGATTATATATTTTGCAAGGATTTTGGTAGGTTTTGGATACTGGATTATAATAATATAACAATAATTCTTTTATCTTAAAAAATAAAAAATTATTTCGATGATTTTTAGTAGAATGTTTATTTTGATTTACTTATGTAGTATATATAATTTACGCTCCTAAATGCTTTTTTCACTTAGTTTTGACCAAAGCCTCATATCTGAGCAAATCGGTGTATTGGTATTTCAGAACAAATATGCAATTCGATAAGTCTGTGTAGTGTACCAAATTTCACGGTCTTAGGTACTTTTTGGACGGATTTGTGACCCAAAATTTCAAATCTGAAAAATCGGTCCTATATGCGATATAGAAGTCCGATCTGGTGGTTTCCCACGAATAATCGTTTAAACGTATAGATGCGTCTGCCTACCAAGTTTGGGTGAAATATCTCAAAAATTGAGGGACTAGTTTGTGTTTAAGCAGACTGACGGACAGAAGAACAGACGGGCAGACGGACATGGTTAAATCAACTCACCTCGTCATTCTGATACGATCGACTTAAATTTCGGTGCCTAAGTTAATATACCATTTCATGTACATGAAAGGTAAACTTATTATAATTTAATAAAACATTCATATATGTACATATTTATTTATAAAACGCGAGTATTTTCATTCAAAACACTTACGAAGGGACCTATGCGTAAACATGTACATATGTATGTACACTGGCGGACAAAAGTCCACATACACCCTCTGTTTTCGTTGAATTGAAAGTCCAAAAAGTTTATTGGAACATTTAAGGATACAGTTTATTTAAACTATTTTACCTTATCACAAAAAAAATTTTTTTTAACATGAAATAGTAAAGCTGTGACCAAAAAACGTAAGTCCAACAATGACAAAAGTCTACATACGGTACATACATAACTTATCTTAGCACAATAACTTTGGTTTATATCAGGTAACAAGATCTTTTAAGTATTTAGTTGGCCCACAGTTCGCATCAATTACAGATTGAAGCCGTCGTGGTATCGAAGCTTTTAAATTTGTCAATTCTCAGGGAGTAATACTGTCCCAAGCTTCAATAAGACGTACTTTGAGTAATACTGAGCTGGAAACAGATTTTTTCTAATTTTTCGCTCAAAAATCTCCCAGACTCATCTCGGTTAGATACAGCCAGTGCAATGGTTGGAGTCATCTTAAGACCTGTTCAAACCTTA
Organism: Neoceratitis asiatica; assembly: GCA_030068015.2. Taxonomy (NCBI): domain Eukaryota; kingdom Metazoa; phylum Arthropoda; class Insecta; order Diptera; family Tephritidae; genus Neoceratitis; species Neoceratitis asiatica. The sequence goes on along the minus strand of CM061530.1, from coordinate 8,912,114 downwards.
AGACCCATGACCAGCACTCATTAACCACTTTGGGTAACCCTCCCCAGACCTACTCGGTAAAACGGAGGTCCCCGCAACATTACTCCCAACTTGTTCAACCTTTCGGTTCAATTTCCTGAAATTTGGAATATGCTTTTTTTTCGGGAATTAGAGCTGAAACCAATTTATTCCAAAATTTTTTAGTTTTAATTTATCTAAAAGTCGGTATGTAAGTAAAGTACCTTTTTGCTAAGTTTAATATGAGCAGAGCTTTTTCTTCCGTAAAGCGAAAGTGGGCCATATACTGACTTATTCGCAAAAAACGTATTTAATATTTGATTTGCTTGAGATTCTTTTCTTTTAAGGACAACATAACGAAAAAAATCTTTGTATTGAAATTATGTGGTTTAATTTGGTTAAAATTTTGGAGAAAGGTTTGATGTAAAAGCAAAACGCGAAGGACAGATAAAAGGAGCGACAGCAGATATCACAGAAAAATGAGTTATCACCATGTTCTAGAGCGCGTGAACGGATTTTTTGGGCCATCGTCAGGTTTGAAAGCAGCGGCAGCAGCTATCACAGGCAAGCGAGTTATCACCATGTTCTAGAGCGCGTGAACGGAATGTTGCGCCCATAGTCAGGTATAAGAAGAGCGGCAGAAGCTATTACAGGCAATCGAATTGAAAGCTCAGCAACTCTGGTGCAAAGGGAAGCGGAAAATAACTGTGTGAATTATAAAGAGTTGTAAACTAAACCAATATACCATTATGTACGGTAAATAAATTTATAATTTATTAAGATGTAAATAAACGCTTACTACAATTAATTTCTGACAATTAATAAGCCGAAAAAAATTTGGCCTTTTATTTAGCAATCCAATGATCGAACTCGAGGGAGTTGGGAAATCATCAAGATCAGGAAGTACGCGGTGATGTGTTTGGATTATGCAACGTTCGTCTGCTTTGAGAGATAAGAGGGTAATGTGCTTAAAGGGACTACATTGGAAAACATGTTTGGTGTATCTAAACGATACCATCGTCCTGGATAAAAGATTTTCACAACACTTGAACAATTTGGAGGAACTTTGTTAAAGGATGACTTTTATTTCAACCGGTCCATAATACCCTCAATAAAAACTAGCTTTCCAACTCCAGATGCCGCAACCGCTCCCCAAACCATTACGTTGCCACCACCATGCTTCACTGTTGGTACTATAATTTTGGGGTTAAATGCAGTGCTTTCTTTTCTCGAAATTTTTGCCTTCCATCGCTGCCGAATATACTGAACTTCGATTTGTCTGTAAACAGGACTTTTTGCCAAAAATCCATTCCCTTTTCTAAATGTGCTTTAGCGAACTTCAATTAAATTTTACGATTGTTTTTCAGAAATAAGAGGTTTTTTATGTGGCGTTCTACTGTGGAAGCCGTTATCATTCAGAGCCCTTCGAATTGTTCTTAAATGAACACACTTTCTTGATGAGTTTGCGATGTTTTCGGCTACTTTTGGAGAAGCAGCTTTTGGATCATTATTCACTTACCTCCCAATAAAGCTGATGTCTCTTCGAGTTAACTTCTTCGGGCGGCCAACAAGCGGCTTTTTTTCGGTGGATCCATTTTTTTCAAAGTTTTTTTACAATGGCCAAGATTCAAATATTTTAAATTTCACCATACGATTTCTTTTCTTTTCTGTGCTGAATAACCAATATTCTTACGTCAGTGGATATTTCTTTTCGCGGAGCCATTGCTGATGCTAATATGATTAAACCACAACCAAATTCAATACTAGCAAAGTAGAAAACATAATTTAAAAAAAGAAATAGTAAAAAAGCTACCTATCCGCCATAACAACACAGCATATCGACGTACCTGCTAGTAAGCCCGTGGTGTATGTAGACTTTTGTCAAAGGCATTTTTGCGCTTTTTCACCATAATTGTTTTATTTTATGTTAGAGAATGGATTTGTTTTAATACATGTGATTAGAAAAGGATTAAAAATAAAACTGTTTACCTATATTTTTCAGCAAAGTGATAGTACTTTCTACACAACGAATACAGGCGGTGTATATAGACTTTTGTCCTCCACTGTATATTATTGGTTTTTTAGCTTTAAATTAATTTGTTTGCTGGGGTTGATATAAATAAAAGCATGTATGTATTTCGGTTAGACATCGGTAACCGTCTTCAAGGTGAAACTAATAACGAACAAAAACTAAAACAAAAAAATTTTACAATTCTCGTAGTTAAACCATTTATACTGAATTGAAGTTTACATTTATCATATATAAAAGTTAACACGCGCACCATTCGTATTTGCTGCGACACTCCCACGGTCGCCCATTACAAATAACGCAGCGTCAGCACATTTTAATTTCAAAACGAAATGTGACGGGAGGCATTTCCATCTGCATACCAAAATTTACCCGTGGGAAACCAAGGCCAAGGTCAGTCTTAGTCAGCGGGCTGTAAACATGTTATACAACTCTTACGCCGCTGCTGACTGATGGCTGACAAGCAGTAGTACGAGACGGGCTTCATGGTAGCATTGAGATCATAATAGTGTTGAACCTAATGTTAATAAAGTAAATTGTTCTTGTTGTAAAAAGATTTTCCATCGTTTCATTTCCTTTAGCTAATAGCTCATTTTTTTTGAGTGCATTCAATAGAAAGACTTTAACTGGCGTCTGATCAGGGACCCAGGAATGAATATAATAGTAAAAAAAAGAAACTTTAGTTAACAAAAATGAAGTGACTTCAACCTACATGGGGATAATTGTGAGAGTAAAAGAAATTTTTTTAAAAGCCGGCGAAGCACCAAAAGGAACATTGACAAAGCATATGAAAATTCTTGGCTTATTTTTCTGAGTAATAAACATTTTTTTTTCGTTTTGTATCATTTTCGGATGGAGGAAATTAAAACGACTATTACCAATTTGAAGGGGCCGTCAATGCAGCAGGGTACAGTTGATTCCGCTTTAATATCCTATAACATATTTGATAGCAATTGGGTAAAGGAATGCCATTCGTTGCATTATGCATATTAACAAGTTATCCGTACCCTTGAGCATCAGCTGCATCAGATACAACAAAAGGGGGTCAAGGATTGATGAATTCTTTGCGAAAGTCAACCATCAGTTCTCCTTATAATAAATAAAATTAAAACCGAGTCGTACATAATTGAAACAGTGAAAACTATCGAAACCGCGCGTGTTCATTCGTGCTTTAAATGGAGATGTCCCGGATGTTTCTAATGCAGCATCCTAAAATCTCGCCTGAAGCGGCCTGTCTATAAATCCAAAACGTGGACTTCCAAAATTTTTCATTTACTCTCTCAGTACAAATAATCGAGTGGTAGTACCCGTTAACAATCTCCCAATCAGCTCTTATCTCGCCAATAAAACCAACCCTCCGTCACTTCCACCGAAGTCCAATTGGTCTTCTCACGACTATCATCCCCATATCCAAAGATTGAGCGACCACCGTACAGATTAATAATCGAAGCACATATTCGCGCCAATATGTGGAGAAGATGGATATCAGTCCTTCAGTATAAACGCGAAATCTGTATTACTTGAATCGGCCTAGTCCATTCGGCTGAGCTTTCCAAGTCGGTTCCAATGCTTATATTAGCCAAAGTACTTTACATATATTTATGAAACTTTCAAATGTGGTTACTATAGATGCTATTTATGTAAATTGATTTTAGTTTTCATAATATTTTTATTTAATTGCGCATAATTTGTTGTTAAAAAAATTACTATTGTATTGCAAATTTTTCATATAACACGCGCACAAATGTTTTATATATGGTGTAAGAAAGTTTTTTTGATGTTTTTATTCACTATTTCACAGATTATTACATTTATATATTATTTAATTAAATTAATAAAACCAATTTTACTTATGCATAATTTTTCTTTGACGAATTGCAATTGTAATGTTTCACAGTGACAATAAATGGGTATTGCCATACGGCATTAATATAAAAATATTGTACGATGCAGAGTTGCATGACCACAGAAAAAAATTAATAAAATTTTATGGGAAAAATTTGGAGGATTTTTGTTATAAAATTAATTTTATTGGAAATACTGTTCAAAGCGAAGATGGTGTTGGTCCGGTGGAGGGTTATTTTTCCAAGCGCGTCCGAAGGCCGCCAATTTATAAAGGTGTTTCAGTTAAGAATACTGTTCAAGATGAAAATGGTGTTGGGTTATTTTTCCAAGTGCGGCCGGATGCCGCTAATATAGTGCGGCCGAAGGCCGCTAATTTATAAAGATGTTTCACTTAAGAATACTGTTCAAGATGAAGACCCTTTTCAAATTATTATTGGAAGCAATAAAATACGTTTATAAATTGTAAAATTTGTGTTTTTATGGTTTTTTTCGGAACTTTTTTTTACAGATGGCATCACCAAAATTTATGGTAGTTGCTTTGATAAGCAAAAACTAAGGAAAAAATTCATATTTTTTGCAACTTTAAATTTAAATATCTCAAAAACTAGGAATTTTCGCCGTGTTTGGTTTTCAGTTTTAGAATGGGGGGAGGGACCCCTACCACCCCCATCATTCGTTTTCCCCATAGTATGGGACCGTAAAGGAATTGTTTCCCGTCCATTCAAACGTGGTGCCAAGTTCGAAAATTTACTACGGAAGCAGCAGAGAGTGTTTCACACAATACCGGACGCTAGTAAAGAAAATGATAATGATAAGTAAACGGTGGGGGACGAAGAGCCTGAGGATTTTCTATCCTCCAGTACGCTAACCATACTAAAAGTGCAAACTTCATGGTGGTCGCGAAAGGGCAACGACTAAAACAATCCCGGTAACAACTGTATTTAATGTAGCACCTGTGAGGTGTCAACTCAACTAAGGCTTTTTCAAATCATAGTTGACCCCATTGGATTTGAGTTTTTCATATTACCGGCCGTAAGCGGTTTTTGTAGTATAATTGGGGATGACACATTATGGAAATTAGGCGCGGTAATTGACAGGAAAGATAACTTACTAAAAATTCGGGACTTTAAATTAAACCTTACATTGAGCACGAACTTCTCTCGTTCCTCAATAAAGCGGAGGAAAACTATTCAAGAAGGTCAAAATATTAACGTTTTAGATAAGTTGACGAAAATCAAATGCTAAACTGAAGAGCTGGAAAGCTCGAATAGAAGAAAATAATTGTGAAGCTATTTATAAACCTATGTGAAGCTGAAATAAACAAGGTGGCTGGCCCTCTTTCCCGCCTGAAAACGGAAATTAACGCTCTGACCGAGTCTATTGTAGCTCAACCATCATCAACATCGGCGGTTAATCCTACAGGAAATTTTTTAAATATGGTTAGATCAGAAATTGGCACTGCCACTGGAAGCATTGACAGCAATCCTGAAAGAATGGCTCAATCCAAACATAATAAACAATATAAAAATTCCAAAAAGTTTCTTGCTCTGCTACAGAGAGTTTACAGACCATTTCCAGAGGTATCGATCGAGGATAACGCAAAGAATTGTAGAAGACGTTACCATCGTTGACAACTTGTTTGAAAATATTTAAGGATGAACACTAAAGAGCTCACCGAAATTCTCGTAAAAATAGGCTACTTATACTTGAAAAACATTATTTCTCGGCAATGGCTAGACAAATAAGGGATTAAGTGTGCAGGGTCTGTAAACTGAACAAATACGATAGGCATCCATCAGAACGCTTCCTCCAGCCAACCCCTATTACAAACTACCCCTGCAAAATTGTGCATATCGACATTTTTGAAATTGAAACAAAACAGTACCTCAGCGCACTCGACAAATTCTCCAATTTCGAAAAACGTTTTTGCCATAAAAAGTAAGTAATCTTTTCATTTGCGCAAAAAAACAAGCAAACCTTTTGCATTATTTCTCCGGTCCTAAAGTATGGGCAATAAAAGAGGATTTTTAACACCATTAGTCTTAAATTATATTCACTCCTTAGATGTAGAAATTTACTAGACTCCAACGCAGGCAAATAGTCAAGTTGAGCGTTTACACTACTGATAGAAATATATCGTTTCATTACTGACGAATTTAGTAGGTTAACACCAAAAGAGCGAGTTTCTATCGCAGTATAACAACACCATTCCTTTACGAAACAGAAACCAACGGACATATTTTTCAATAGATCTAGTAGAATGAATTTTCAAGGGTTGGTAAATTTTAGGGAAGAGACTTACGAAATTGTAAAAGCACTGTTTCAAAAGGAACAAGACGTCAGGAATGCGAGAGTTAATTCCCGTCGTACAGCATCACGCGATTTCAATACCAGCAATGATTTGTTTATTGCAAATAAGCAAATAAAAGGCAAACACAAGCCGTTATATAAGGAACAAAAGGTTTCCGAAAATATAAATCTAACTATTATTACCGAAAGTGGGAAAAAATTCCACAAAACCGACATAAAAAATGTCTGAATTAGAAAACATTGGTCAAAAAACAAATTAACTCATGCATAGATCCTCAAATCGCAAGGGTTTGGGCGCTTCTGTATTCGATCAAGTCATACTGGTTCAATTTCGTCTTACACGATGGTTCGGGTGACGATAATCGAGGTGGTTCAACTCAAATAGAGAATTATGATTTTAATTGACGTGAAGTCACTCGTGTCATGATGAGTAGGCCATTTGCAATTATAAATGCTTATGGATAAAAAAGATCACTGCTAGCCTTCCAATGTCATCTGAGTTTACGTCTGTATTCCAATGCCAAGAAAAAGAATAAAAAAAGATATAAATAAATAAAAATAAATAAATAATAACTATCAAATTAACTACCTAACTACAAAATTCAGAAATACTAACCAATTAATACTTACTAAAGTAAAAAATAAAAGCAATAAGAATAGTTATTATTCTTATTAAAAAATAGACATTGTTATTTTTAAATCAGATACCAACTATATTAATAAAATACTGATGTATTTATTGTCAAAAGTATTCCACTATTAAAATCACTTCCTGAGTCTCCATGAATTCCTGATAATCCTTTTCGTCCCAAACTCCACTCATTAACGATATTATTAGAAATTAAAGAATTGTATTAAAGAAATGTAAGAAATTTATGCATTCATACTTCAATAACTTAAAGAAAAAAAGTTGTATACTGGTTTTTATGTAATTATTACCACTCTAGAATTAAGAATAGTTGTAAATGAAAATTATTCCTGAAGTCAAATTAAATTACGATCAAGGATATTGGTTTTGATGATAACTTTACGGTAATTGGTAAATTTTAATAGGGTTAAATTATCAATTTGTAATGTTATCCATATATCTCACCTCTGTGCAGCCGCACAAGCGCGTGTCGTATTCAATCCAAATTCCCCCGTTCTAACCGTTCGTGATGGTCATGGCGGGATAATCAACGGACACTTTAATCTGGTTCATATGATCGACCTGACGCGTTATGAGAGAATTGTGAATCGTCTAGAATACGAAGTCGACCAGATCAATGAAAGCAATGCTATCATGGAGGTCATTACTGATCTGTTAGTGATAATTTAAACGCAACTCGATGAGCTGAAGGCTAAAAGGCTAAGGCGCTCAATCAACTGGATCGGATCAGCCTGGGTGTGGATTCCGGTTCACCTGACGCCTTAGATTGGGATGAAGTCCTGCGAAGTCAAAACGCAATAACAACCAACAATATAAAGTAAACTCTAAAATATTCAAAAAACCCAGCAGTTGTTACAATTTGTAAACGGTATTGAAACGTCTAAAAATGATATCCTTGGGCGTGATCACTTGGGAAAGCATTTACAAGAGATTAAATATAAGATTATGATTCTTAAGGAAGACGTTGGCGAGCTCATTCGAGTATGCCAGAAGGCCAAGACTGGAGTCGTGAACAGCAACCTTTTCAATAAAGAGAAAATAATCCAGTTTATGAGTAAAATTGAAGTCCCTCCTTACAGCAACGTCATCGATGCCATTGAATATAGTGAAAAGTCATTTCATGCCAACGGCACTCTTTTATTTTACGTATTGTCGCTGTCGAAGGTAGTACCAATGAGGTTCAATCACCTAATCACACGAGCGATCTGGAAGAATGGTCATCGGGTGGATCTTAACTACAAGACCTTCTTAATGAACAAACAATGGACGTATGGTATCAAAGAACGCTGCCTATACCTCGTCACGGCTATTGTGTACAAGCAAGAAGCGTCAGACTTACTGTCTGAAGAGAAATGTTTACCACGCTTTGTAGCCATCTAGCCGGCACAGAAGCTACAATTGAAGTGCTTAAAGAAAGCACAATATTCCTGAATAATTTCAACCGCAATGTATGGTCAGGTAACACCTGATTGAGAAATAAAGCCTTTATAAAAAATAAGGTCTTATTTCACTTGAAATGTCAAATAAGGTTCTAAAGGTTTTATTTCACTTTGTGGTAAGTGCCTGGTATAGGGGACAACGACCAAAAAAGCTAATAATCCATACCAATTTACTAAACCACCTTGACCTACAACGCCATCTTGAACATGCCATTACAACACATCGCGCGCCGTGCGAACAGCGCCGTGCTCCGGCCTTCGCGCGCCGCAACTCCCTTGTTAAATTCAAAATTATAGCTCGGCTTGCAGAAAAGAGAATTCTGCTTTTTTGGTCTTTGTCCTCGCTATACTATGTAGACAAATAACCTCTTTTCTTTTTAACTCATAAGAACTTTCAAAGATTTTAATTTTATTTCAGAAAAATATTACAGTAAATGTAATACAAAAAAAAAAAAAAACTGTTCAAAGAAAACAGAAAACATAAGTTGAATTTAAACATAAATTAATTTGCCTTCTTGAACAATTGCTCTACATATTGGGAATAAAATTGAAATGGAGTTGCTTTTGTGGTTATGTTCCATTTTTTGAAAGCAATCACTACAAATTTTGAAATGACTGCATTGCAATAATAAGACATTTCTTTGATTTTGAAAGCATATAACGCACGTTAAGATATTAATATCGCATGTATTGGGAGTAGAAATCTCTATCCGATTATTTGCTTCTTCTTCTTCATTAATAAATTATTCATTGTAGTTAACTGAACTTAAAAACAACATATTATAGCTTAGCTATTTGATACAATCGTTTACACATATTTTTCGATTTTCTAAATTTTCTAAAACCGTTTTTATAAGTTTTTCACGTTTAGTTGGCTTGTTTGAATGTTCTTTATATATTGAAATGCATCCATTCAATGACTTTTTAAAATCTGTCGATTTAATGAAATCTGTATCAAATAAAAAATCAAGAAACTTAAAAAAATTTCCATTTTTTGCAAGTTTCTTAATCAATGTTTATTTTTGTGTATAGGGGTTAATAAATATGATTACCTTTTTCAGCCATTTTCTTTCAAAATAGTCAAGGAATTGTTCGAATAGGTTATTAAATTCGCCATTAATAATCTGACATTTAAGAATGTTAAATGCAGTTATTATATCGCAAGGTTTCAATAATGGAAGTACCAAAAATTTTCGAAAATAACTTTTGGCTTCTTTATTTTTATTTAATTGTGTAAGAAAGTTCGGAATTTTAGAAGCATTTCTTCTCACAGCTTGCGTGAAATGGAACCAGCATGTTTTCAAATGAGCATGTGGGTAAATATGTTCCAATGGTTTTCGCAATGCTTGTTCTAAGTCCGTAGTTACTGCAGTGGGCTTCATATCCAAAATATTTGATTGGATGTATTGGAACACATGGATATACGCTTCTGAACTTTTATTGGACATCAATACATAAATGAAAGCCAACCTCGGCTTCAATTATCGTATTTCTATACATTGGTAATTCGTTATCAAATCTCGAAAAAGCAAAGTTCTTTTGAATATTAATATTTTGATAGATGCGTATTACATCTTCAAAGTTTCGAGGTGCTTTTGGATATACCTCAGATCTAATATTAATTAGTTCTCTTCGCATTTTACCAAACTCCAATGTTTGTGCCATTTCTTTTTTTTGCTTTTTTACACTGGTCATCATATATATCACGTACAGTTGACCTCTTCATTGACATCGTATTAGAGCACTTGGCTTTTATCGCATTAACTAAGTTCATATTGTTTATTGTTTCTGTTTGATTTGAATGATTATGTTCAATATTTTTTTATTTTTCGGCAATAAATTCCATTGTTTAAATCGACTGCAACATTGACTGAACATCCAACATGGTAACAATTATAATATTTAATATTAATTTGCGAATATTTAAATTTATACAATTGATCCTCATTTAGAGTTTGTAATAAATTACTATTTTTTCGAAATCCTGAAACTATTTTCTTCACCTTGCATTTTTAATTTTCCACCAGTTTACACGTGCTTAATATGAATAACTTAACTGAACTAATAGTTGCATAGCATGCACATATACAATATATGTACATACATATGAATATAATAGTTATTTGCTCTTTGGAATTCTCATAAGTTCTCGCGTAAATAAATAAAGGAGCTATTGCACATTTCAAAAAAGACCTAATTGCGTTTTAAATGTGAAATAAGACCTTTTTTTTTGAAAATGACAAAATAAAGGCTTTATTTCACTTTAGTTGCGATATAAGGCCTTAAAGGCCTTATCTCAAAAGGCCTTATTACACCCCGCTAGTACAAGCAGCTCAGGCGTTCAAGTACTCCCATCAGCGCTGTCTGCTATAACGAACAAGAGCCTGGCGGTGCATCTCAACCATTCATGATATTACGGCCGGAAACATACGTCTCTTGGGTTACCTAGAGGTTAAGGCTAACTGGTTCGCAGCATCTGAAGATTTAGGGCTTATTTTTATGGTCCTTATTTGATTTGGAGAAAATTAACGACAGGAGCAAAACTTTCTGACCAGAATTTGTCCTGCAACAGAGTCCTCCAAATTCCAATAAATCATGATCTGCGAGAAGCAGATCTTTAGAGAGTAAAGAGTTAACACACGGTCCATTCGTATTCACTGTGACACTTTTACGGTCCCCCATTACATGTGCCGCAGCGTCAGCACTTTTTAATTTCACAACGAAATGTATAGGGAGACATTTCCAAGGTCAAAGTGAGAAAATGGATTGTAAACACGTTATACAACTTTTACGCCGCTGTCATGGAATAACGGTATATAACGGTTGGCAATGAGAGCGGACAGGCAGTCTATTTCGGGACGGACTTCACGGTAGCTTTGAGTTCATAATAGTGTTGAACCTAATGCTAATAAAGTAAATTGTTCTTGTGGTAAAAAAAATTTTCATCGCTTCATTTTTTTGAGCTGATGGCATTCTTTAAAAAGATTTTAACTTACATTCGTACGTCTTCTCAATTACGTAACCACAGCCATTAATCAGGCAGACATAAATCTTAAAGAGCATTTTTTACACACTCACTTTTCTTACCACCCCTTTACCCAAAAATTCCCACTGTGAGTTCTTGTATGGAGGATTGGGCCATGTGTAGAAGTTCACACAAGTGAGGAAAGCTTCTGACTGGCATTCACCTGGGAGTGGCTAGAAACGATTCTTTTACATATGGCTCAAGCAGCTCACGACTTCCGGTCTTAGACCAAGTATCCTCTGGTGAGCGAAAGTGAAAAGATGAATCCACTGCGGAAGTGCGTAGGGTTTAGAACCCCCCAAATAAAAACTATACTTCAATGAAAAATCAACAAATGCCTCGGATGAGGGATCCCTCTTTTGATGACGACCCCCGCAAACGTTTAAAGGATCAAGATTTGAGGACATGCACCTGTAATGCTCGGTAATTGGAGGGTGCTACTGCCCAGCTGGTTGATGTCCTCGAAAGACTAAAGGCCGGCATCATCGCCGTCCAAGAAATGCGATGAACGGTACAAAGACGGAAGATGGTGCGTCCTTTTGATATCTACTTCAGTGGCCATTTAAAAGAGCGCAAATTTGTTGCAGGGGGTGTGTTGGGAGAGAGACTCCGTCGCCGAGTCCTGGCATTCGCATTGGTGGATAAACGTTTAGCCACAATTCACATCAAAGCGAAGTTCTTCAACATATCGTTAATTTGCGCCCACGCCTCGGGAGAAGAAAATGATGATGTGACCAAAGATGCTTTCTATGAGAGCCTAGAACGCACTTATGAGCGTTGCCCCTGCCACGATGTCAAAATTGTGCTAGACGATTTCAACGCCTGAGTAAACAAAGAAGGTATTATTGGTTCAACAATCGGAAAATCCATCCTCCACAACGAAACACGAAAATTCATCAAGCTACATGGCTATCGCCAGATCATAAAACGCACAACTAAATCGATCATGTTGTGATAGTTGGAAGACATGTATCCAGTATTCTAGACATACGTACGTACCCACCTCTGTGCGGCAAAGTACGCCCGTCAACAAACACAAGGAAGGTTTGACGTCGAAAACCTGCAATCACAGTAGACAGCTAGCAGGTTTTTTACTCGGCTTGCACACCTGGTCTCTGAGAGCACTGATCAGCGACTCGATATAAGGGAGCTGTGGAACGAAATAGCAAATTCCTTGCGGACCGCTGCTTCGAAAACAATTAGTTTAGAACAATACCAGAAAAACAGCTGGTACGATGAGGAATGTCGAATTGCAGCGGATAGAAAGCAGACTGCCTATCTCGCAACTTTGTGAGCGACTAAAACACGGGGTGGGATATAACCGAGAGCTGAAGAGGGAAGCGAGACACATAAGAAGACGGAAAAAGAAAGATTCCGAATTGCGTGAGCTTGAGAAGCTGGTCGAAAAGGGTAATGCTCGAAAATTGTATGATAAGATGCGGCGACTTACAGAAGGTTTCAAAACCGGAGCAAACTCGTGTAGGTAATCTGGTGACAGATGTCCAGACCATACTTAGTGTATGGAGAGATCATTTCTCCAATCTGCTCAATGGCAGTGAAAGTGGAAACCCTGGAGATGGCGAACCAGAAGCCCCAATCGATGACGATGGTATAGAAGTGCCATCACCCGACTATGAAGAAGTTTGAATAGTAATCGCCCGCTTAAAAAATAACAAAGCGGCTGGAGTCGATGGCTTACCGGACCCCACCTTCTGCGCCAATTATCGTGTGATAAGTCTCCTTAATATCGCATATAAGGTCCCATCTAGCGTATTGTGTGAAATATTAAATCCCACCGTCAACAAAATGATCGGACCTTATCAGTGTGGCTTTAGAACTGGCAGAAAATTAACAATCCATTGCCGCTACAACAAAAAAAAAACAACAACAACCTGGAAAATCCACCATTGAACAGATATTCACCATGAAAGGAATCGACACACCCCCTTTTTATACGATAAGGAACTGCCGCTACGCCGCTATGTCTGAATTTGACATCCCCACAAAACTCATACGGCTATGTAAACTGACCCTGGATAATATCAGAAGCGCAGTCAGAATTGGGAAGGACCTCTCCGATTCGTTCGATACCAAAAATGGTTTCAGGCAAGGAGACTCTTTATCGTGTGATTTCTTCAATTTGATGCTGGAGAAAATAATACGCTCCAGAGCTAAACACACAAAGTACAATCTTCTAAAAGGGTGTACAATTATTCGATAGAGTAACCGCTGGCGGGAGCAGAGAAAGAAGAAGACCTCCACTCCGTTGGAAGGATCCCCCTGCAAAGAGAAGAAATGAGTGGCGCGCCATTGTTGATGCGGCTATAATCGCGTAAGCGGTTCCTACGCCAAAGAAGAAGAAGAGTTCTTGAATGAATGAATACGTGCACATGTATGTAAATATATGAATGTGTCAAAAAGAAAATCCTGTGTTTATACGAATCATGTGTATGTATAAGTGATTTGATTGAAAGCTTGGGAAATGTTAGAAATGCTCGGTTAGTAACAGTAGTTTAGCTAATTCGAGAATTAATTTGAAAAAATCGGTGAATAGTAATTGAAGTGCTTTGCCAAGGTTTTATACAATTTTCTAATTTTTCTGAATTTTTTTTTCGAAATATAAAGTGGAGAACCGTTCATCCGGTAAAAATTAAGTGAGTGAAGCAGTTAATCAACAATTCCTGCCACAAAGTTGTAAGTGGAAGGACAACTTAAAATTATCTATTTATTAAATTATAAAATATAATCTAAATATATGTAAAAAGAAAACTCTAAATAAAATTAGTTAAATTAAAACTTAAGTTAAAATGAAATAAAATAAAAATAAAATGGAACAAGACTTTAAGACATATTTAAAATTATAGAATAGAATAAAACTAAAAGTAACTGAAATAAGACTGTAATAAAACCTAATAAAGTAAATAAATAACATTAGTAAACCAAATAAATTGAGGTCTAGATAAGATACAATTAAATAAAATAATATAATAATAATAAAATAAGAATCAAAAGGAACTTAAATTGAAACAAAATAAAAAAATTATAATTATTATTTAAAAGGTGTATTGAATAAAAGGTACATATAAATTAAATATTTAATTAAATTAAATTAAACACAAACAGGAAAAATAATATTAATATATATAAGTGAAGATAAAAAAGCTAGATGAAGTGATATCGAATATATTCTAACAAAAGGAGTAAAAATAAAATCCAAATAAATAAAATGTCGATAGAAATAAATTTTATCTTAACAAAACTAAAATACATATAAACTAAGAATTCTAAACTAAAATAGAAGAAAATAAGAATACTGAAATTTACATTAATTGAAACTTAAGTAAAATCTTAAGACAAAATCTATACTTAATAAAATAAGATGTACAAGTAGATAACATGTACCACTTAGAAACAGGTAATAAATACAAATCAAACTCGTGAATGTCCCAATAACTCCTAAGTTACAAGTGTCAGGAGCTACCGTGGTGCTAAAAGCTTAGAACGTCAGTGTCACATGTTTGCGGCATTTTATTTAGTTAATTGTTCATCAACATATATATATATATATATATTGTGACGGAAATCCCAAATACGAAGAACAAATTGAATGAGTAGCAGTGTAAATTCCCCGAAAAGGACAGAAAATAAAGAAGCGGCAGTAAGATGCAAATTACCCTTACCAAGGACAAACAAAAGGGTTCACAATGTAAAATCAATTCCCCGAAAAGGGCAGAAAATAAAGAAGCGACAGTAAGATGCAAATTACCTTACCAAGGACAAACAAAAGTGTAGACAGTGTAAAGGAATTTCCACGTCGTTAAGGATAAACGGAGCAGCTGTAGCTACCGCAGGCAAACGAATAATCTGCCTATCCTTAAGCGCGTGAACAGAATGTTTGTGTCATGTACAGGTAAAAAAGAGCGGCAGCGGCTATCACAAGAGGGAACGAGTAGACAACTTAGTGGAGTTAACATTGCTGTGAGCTGTGTGTTTTAGAAACGGCTAAGCTGAGTGAAGCAGGGAATAATTGTGTGCCATAAAGAATTGCCAAATAAGCCGTTGGCTATAGTAAAGAATTATAATTATCAAGGACTTAATAAACGTTGAGTTAATTCCTGATGGTTAAGAGACCAAACGAACAAATCTTGGGAGTTTTATTTAGCAATCCAGTGATCGGACCCGAAGTATTTGGGAAATCATCGAGGGTCGTCACGAAAAAAGTTACAATTGGTGTCAGAAGTGGGATTGCTAAATAAATTGCGGACAAAATTGAAAATGGTCAAGATTTAGGATTTGATGATACTGCTCCTTAAAAGAGAATTGGCGAAGCGAGGATTATATTTAACCGGGATAATGCTGAGCTAGAATCACGGCTACGAGAAGCTATGGAAGCAGAAGGCTTCGATTTGAGCCAATATGAACTCCGCCGTAAGGACGAAGATACATCCGCGAAAGAAATGGAGAAAGAAAAAGCTGTTGGCGCCGCAATAGAGTCAGAGCAGTCAGAAAGCAAGGTTGAGGAAAAGGCTTTACGTGTATGGACATGAACACGGTACTGGCTGCAATTTCGCAAATGAATGCCAACATTTCAGAGAAGTTGGATGAACAGGATGCCAAGTTGCTACAGAAGTTGGATGAACAGGATGCCAGCATGTCACAAATGAATGCCCACATTTCGGCACAAATGCAACACTAGGAAGCGCGAATTTCATCCCGGCTCCTACAGATTCAGGAGAGTGTTAGCAAAGAATGCGCAGAACTCAAAGAGAGACAGGACAAAAAGCGTCAAGATAAAATGGAGGAGCTCTTTCAGACAAAAGTTAACGAATTGGAAGTTCGTGGCCATGTATCGCTTTTGAATCGTCCAAGCATTTCGAGGAGCACCCCTAGAATAAAAGCACCATCCTTTGACGGCACCATCCCTTTCCACATCTTTAAGCTTCAGTTCGAAAAGACGGCTAGAGCAAATAACTGTAGCTTGGGGGAAAAGTCAGCTGCACTATTCGTGGCACTGAAGGGACCTGCAGCGGAAATTTTGGAGATAATTCCTACATATGAGAGAGATGACTATGAGGCATTAATGCGAGTGGTGGAAATACGCTATGATAGTGGGCATAGAAGACAAATCTATCAGATGGAATTAGAGAAAAACATTCGCTGAGACTGTCTCGTATGCTCAGACACAGGAAACGACCGCCTCTTATGCAGACCAGAGTATAAAGCGAACTGTGCGAAGTTGGAAAGCCCAGATGTGATGAAAGGAATCTGGGAAACGTCGAAAACCGCCACACTGATAGCACCAGGATTTGCTACAACTGTAGAGGAGCAGGACATTCGCCCGCGATTGTAATATGGGTTCTACGGGACAAATCGATAACAAGGCAAGCAACGCAGATATGTGGATGGACATAAGCAAGTACTAATTGTGGACACGGGCGCGTCAAACTCCATCATTCGATCCGACTTGATCAGCAAGGAAATAAGTCCATTGCATGGAGCTAAGTTGGAAACGTTAACTGGTGAGGATGTCAGGGTTCTAGGAAAACCCACGTGTAAAGTCACCATCGGGAATATGACAGTGTTACATGAGTTCCTAGTAGCGGAAATCTTAGATGAAGTAATAGTTGGTGTGGACTTTCTCCTTGGTCAAGGAATGAAGATCGATCAAAAGAAAAGAATGATGGAGTATGGAAATATACAGTTACCACTAAGTATTGGCCACGATCATGCATACAACGGAAATAATGTGCCCCTGGTAAAGAACGTGCAGCAGAAGGGAAAAATGTACGGAAATGGCAAGGTGTATCGTGCCCTAATGAATAAGTTGAGAGAGGTACGCAAAACTATTGAGCAACTCCCTAACGTCATGAGCAACAAGGTAGAAGGATGTATTAAGGCGAAGAATCCTGAAAGATTTGAAAAAGGAGATTTGGTAATGCTGTCTCTCCACGAGAGACATCCACGAGAGAAAATCTTGCACAGCAAGCGGGAAGGTCCATACAAATTAATTGGACGAATAAATAGTACGGAGTATCGAATCCAGACCGTTAGAAAACCAAGAAACAAAATAAAAGTGATTCACTTGGAAAGGCTTGCAGCGTTTGGAACAGATAGTGTGTCTGATCGGGACGATCAGACATAGGTGGAGGGAAGTGTGACGGAAAGCCCAAATACGAAGAACAGATTGAATTAGTAGCAGTGTAAAGGCAATTCCCCGAAAAATACAGAAAATAATGAAGCGGCAATAAGATGCAAATTACCCTTACCAAGGACAAACAAAAGGGTTGACAATATATAATCAATTCCCCGAAAAGGACAGAAAATGAAGGAGCGGCAGTAAGATGTAAATTAGCCTTACCAAGGACAAACAAAAGGGTAGACAGTTTAAAGGAAACTCCACGTCGTTAAGGATAAACGGAGCAGCTGCAGCTACCACAGGCAAACGAATAATCCGCCTATCCTTAAGCGCGTGAACAGAATGTTTGTGTCACGTACAGGTATAAAAAGAGCGGCAGCGGCTATCACAAGAGGGGACGAGTAGACAACTTAGTGGAGTTAACATTGCTGTGAGCTGTGTGTTTTAGAAACAGATAAGCTGAGTGAAGCAGAGAATAATTGTGTGCCATAAAGAATTGTAAAATAAGCCATTGGCTATAGTAAAGAATTATAATTATCAAAGACTTAATAAACGTTGAGTTAATTCCTGACGGTTAAGAGGCCAAACGAGCAAATTTTGGGAGTTTTATTTAGCAATCCAGTGATCGGACTCGAAGTATTTGGGAAATCATCGAGGGTAGCCACGAATAACGTTATAATATATATATATATATATATATATATATATATAGATTTATATATATTGTGTAATATTTACTTTGGCGCTAACATATATGATTTCACGAATTGATAACTGAGGCGGATGCTGTACTAGTTCTTTTAAGTTTGCTTTTATTATACGTGCGTTTCATAGCTATAAGACACTTTGCAAATGCAGTTTTGTTTTTTTATAGAAACATGTAGAAGCATTTTAAAACAGTTACTTTTGCATTTATGATGCTGGTACTCTTTTCTGCATTTGGTATACCGTTATAGGCGCCGAATCTCACGTCACGCTATAGAACCGTTATTTGCATGATGAGTGCCGATTTTCGTTGTTTCATATTTTTAAGACATTAGTCGAAAATTGGTTATCAAAGACAAGTGACGTGTCAATATCTATTGTTTTGAGTTCTAATTGATTATGCATTTAGTTTCATTATCGCTTGAGGAACGTGGAAAAATATTGGCATATAAGGAGTCTGGAATGACAATATCCTTCATTTCGAAAAAAACTTGACAGAAGCCGATGTGTAGTTCGAAATTTTATAAAACATCCAAACAGTTATAATTTTATTAAGCGAACTGGGAGGAAATGTAAACTTTCTGATGGCGAGCAGCGACTTCTGCTCAATAAAACTTCGAATTCCTCGCTCAGTTGCTCTAACTTGGCTGGAATAATGGCCAATAAAGTGTCCAAGACCACAATATGGCGTACTCTAAACCGCTGCCGGCACTTAAAAATATCGAAGCTAATTAAAGCTCCTTGTCTTCTGCCACGGCATAAGATAGCTCGTCTCCAATTTGCAGAGGAACATCTGTCAGTTGATTGGGGCTCAGTAAGTAAAATCTGTAGATTCAAGAAATCATTTGTTTCAAAATTATGTTTTCAAAGGTCAGTTTTTCTGATGAGAAAAAGTGGAATCTAGATGGCTCCGATGGTTACCGGCACTACTGGAGGGATTTACGAAAAGATCCCCAATATTTTTTAAGCGCAATTTCGGTGGTGGCTCTTTAATGGCGTGGGGAGCCTTTACATCCAAAGCCACTCTTGAATTGCAAGATACCTCCACTCGAATGAACAGTGCTGAGTATATTCAAGTGTTGGAAAACAGTCTTCTACCTTTTCTTGAAGAATATAGGAAGATTCCTTTTGTTTTTCAACAGGATAATGCTCGCAGCCATGTCAGCCGTGAAACAAGATGGTTCTTGGATGTCTGCTCTATCCAAACTATGAACTGGCCGGCCTGCTCCCCGGACTTAAATCCGATCGAAAATAAATGGGGTTATTAGTACGTCGCGTCTATATAAATAATCGCCAATATAATAACATTGACGAGCTGAAGTCCTCAATAATGACTGAATGGGATAAACTTGAAGTCAGTTATTTAAAAAAATTGTCTGAATCAATGAAAAAACGACTTTTTTGGGTTGCAAAAGCCAATGGAGCATCTATTGATTATTAAGAATTTAAATAAAATCTAAAAGTTTCCAAATATTATCATTAAGTCAATAACTTTAATCGGTATCCAAAAGTGTCTTATAATTATGCAACAGCCAAAAATACGAATTTATAAAAAAAATTTTGTTTACAGGACTTTTTAAGGATATAATTTTCTGAAAACATTTACGTTATGAATATATACTTTAAAACCAAATTTGGATTAAAAAATTAAGTTCTGTGTTGCATTTGATTTCTTTTTTTACACTTTTCACTTATTTACCTTCATATATTTCCTTCTTTTTTTTTAATTTAAAATTAAATTAATTTAATCGTTCCATAACATGTTTGATAAATCCCAGGTTTTGCGGCGTCCGCCTAATGCACCATATCACTGCTTTGATATTCTTCAGAGTATCAGCCGACTTCGTCAGATAAATATTTGGCAGG
Organism: Neoceratitis asiatica; assembly: GCA_030068015.2. Classification (NCBI taxonomy): domain Eukaryota; kingdom Metazoa; phylum Arthropoda; class Insecta; order Diptera; family Tephritidae; genus Neoceratitis; species Neoceratitis asiatica. The sequence continues at coordinate 8,892,113 of CM061530.1, read as the reverse complement.
TGTATACACCGTACATGCATGCTCTTTTTTCTTATCTCTTTTCAGCTCACCATCTCCTTCATGCTGGCGCCTTCATCAAGCTTATAAGTGATAACTTATAAGCATATGAGCTAAAAGCTCAACTTAATAAAATAAAAAAAGGTATTCAGGAGAAATATTTAGAAAGAGACAGAGTGGTGGCTAAAATGATAGTGACGGTAGATTAAATATTGCTGGTACGTAATAAAAATTCCTATTATATATATAATATGTATACATATATATACAAATAATTAGTTAAGTTCACATTTTGAGCTTGAAAGAAATTGTTTTTGAATTTAGGTGTGAATTAAAAATTACACTTCTTTTAAATATATTAGACAATATAAATTTTAATATTACAAAATTGATATCTTTCGAAATATATAATAATGTGAAAGAGCTACTAATGTATAAGATGCTGGCGAACTATATGTCAGGAGAGGCGACTTTGTTAAAAATAGGAGTCACTGCAGGGTCCATGGCTACATCGGTATGTAGATGGGGTGGACTGACTCGGACAGATTGATAATTTCTTTTTTCTTTCTTCTCTTTGCTCTTACCTTTCTTCCTTTTATGTTTCTCAGTATTCATGCTTCCTTTATATGAGTATTAATATTTGTTTATGTCTTCTATATGTAAGGAGAAGGGAAAACCCCCACCCGACGACAAACTAGACTGGGATGCAAGCATGCCACTACTCCAACCTACTTACACCGAAAGAAAGTGATGTAACACATAGTCTTTACTTTAGGTCACATATTTACAGCAATGATGCCCAATGATATGATAAAATGCTAGTTCATAACTTGGAGAAAGGTTTATAACGAGGTCTTAAAACTGTAGTAAATGCCCGATACATCAATTTTTGTCCGTATACTATTATTCCGTACTCTTCCAATCTAGTGATTTCTTCACTATCATCCTATTTTATCTTCTATCTTCCTTATCCTAAAATAAGTGCGGCAACCATGTTTAAGACATACATATAGATATGTCATACTTAGATATTTCACAAAATATAAGGGAGTAGATGACCATGACTGAGAGAAACACCCAAGATAATCCTACGGTGGTGCAACACCAAACACACACCAAGCATCAAATTATATACATTTATATCAAAAGAATAGTAAATTAATACAACATAAATTTACATACACATATACTTTTCGAAATCGAAATTTGAAAACCGGAACAATTTCAGTGATATACACAATCATAAACATATATCATAAAGGAAGTGGCTATTCGCACATTAAGTGCGCGATAAGTTTACCGTAAGTGTATGAATAGTGTACGTAGAGCACTATTTTTTTTCCAAAGGGCGAATCTTCCAAAGATACTGCCACTGACAGCATGCACGATTCATACTGTCACATACTCACTGCAGTGTTATTCATCAGGTCATATGCCTCTCCGCTGCCGTTCCTTTATCCTCAGCTCTTTGATCTTTATAGTAGCCCACTCCTTCATTTTATCCCATACCAACCTCGATTGCAACATGTGGCTCACAATGTTGTCGGGCATCATCTTTTCCTTTATTAACTGTTCTATGGTAGCTCTCTCCATTGCATACCTCGAGCAAGAGAAGAATATATGCCTTATATTTTCTTCGGCACTACCGCAGAAGGAATATTTCGTCTTGTCATCATGGCTAAATCTGTGGGGATACTCCCTGAAACAGTCATGACCTGACAAAAACTGTGTGAGATAAAAGTTTGTCTCTCCATGTTGCCTCTGAATCTAGGCTGATACTCTCTTAATTAGCTTATGTGTCCATCTTCCTTTTTCTGTCGCATCCCATTGCGATTGCCACTCATTGAGGCTCGCCTGTCCCTCCATTCTGCGCTCGTCAGCCGTCAGATGCCTAGTCAAAGCTTTTGATTTCTTATAGAGCCTACCAATCTCCGAAGCCAATATATCTGGTGGAATTAGCCGAGATATGATACCGGCTGTTTCATGTGACACCATTCTAAAAGGGCATGCTACTCTAATGGCCTTTAGCCTGGAGACTGCCGACTACCGACTGTGGCTAGGACCACCAGTGTTTGGCATAATTCTCGCCAGGGCCGCTGTCACTTTGGCCGCCTTTCCATCGGCTTTTTTAATACGTACCTTGACATTGAGCCTTGCGTCGATCATAACACCAAGGTACCTCAACGAATTTTGCGGTTTAACGTCGTACCCATCAATATTTAGGGTGACCTCTTCTAGTTTTTTTCTACTGGTGATCAGCACCGCTTCTGTTTTTTTTTTCGGCAAGCTGCAGCTTATTTGAAGTGAGCCAAATCTTAATCTTCAATACGGTTTCGTTACAGATACACTGAATTCGATAAAGTTCCTTCGTGACGATCGTCACAGCTATGTCATCCGCAAAGCCAATTATCTGAACCTCTTTAGGCAGCGGTAGGCGTAGCACCCCATCGTACAGCACATTCCATAATAGCGGACCGAGTACGGAGCCCTGTGGTACTCCACCTGTTACCACGTAGCATTTAGGCATTACACCTCCTATTTGTGTGGTTAGTAAGGGCGTCCTGAACTAGTTCTTCGAGGATCCTTTCGCAACTGCCTTGGGGCACACTCGGGGGGAGATAGCAACTGTAGAAATAGATTTCACTTGTTTTTGCCCGCTTTAGCAAGATTTTCCAAGCGGCGGCTTGGCTTGGAAAGCTTTGCTCCCACAGGCCCATATGGCAGCTTTGTTTTTTTTTTTAATCAGAAATCCAGGTACCGGTGCTTATGTTTCTATACTGCTCACAAACTATAGCCACATCTGCCTTCTCCTCATAGATTGTCTGCTTTAGTAGATCTAGCGCAGCTTCGCAATGATTAAGGTTGATTTGTATTATTTTCATTTGACCTTTTTACATGCCGCTTGATATAAAGAATACTTCCAACTTCCAATTCTGTGACCTGTATATTTTTTTCCGCTGCTTTTACATGCTGCGCAGGATGGTTTTTTGTCACATGTGTCCAGCCATTTTCCTTGTCCGCATCTTCCTTCTCTTTTATAGCGACGCTGCTTACATACCTGTTGCTTGTATTGGCCATCTTTTGCACTTCGCCTTGACTGGCTTTTTTCCTAGGCGAGGTCTTTCTTATTAATTTCTCATCCTCGCGGGGCCTCTTCAGCGTTGAATTTATCGTTACTAGCCTTTGAGGGACATTTTAAATACTTTCCTTGATTTTTTTCTGGGCGAGGGCGTGAAGTTTCGCCACCGAGATAAGTAGATCTCGGATTTGATTGTTGATCGATCGTTGCGGCAGGCGCATTACTTAGGTCAACTTCCTGATCACCTCTCCTAGCTCGCACATGACATCATCATCAGATTATGTCGTTTCCTATAAAAGCGTGCTATCCTGCAGCGCAGGTGGCGATGATCTCGCTCTGCAGGCTTTTTTACAGTAAGCACCTTCTTTGGTGATCGAACCAGTCTTGGTGCTCGTCTAAAGGGGTCAGCTTTGATGCTAACTCCACTGTTGGTCGGGGTCCTCCTGGAGATTTCCGATTCTGGCATTTTGTTGCCAGGGTTTTGAGTGCCACTGCTCATAACAATATCATATATATTATTGTTGCTGTTTGTACTATTTTGTTTCTTCATTCTTTGTTCTTCTTCCAGCGCATCGTGTGGGGGGGGGGGGGGGGGCAAAATACAGAAATGGGTATATCTTCGGAGGTAATGCTCCTACCACAGTTTCCTGAGGCATGTCCTTCGCTTTACCTAGTCCCGCAAAACACGGACAGGCCGGCGCTCACCCGGGGCAATGCTGGCTACTACTTCTGCGTCCAATGCACACTCCCTGACCAAGGACCGAGGTGTCTGTTTACTGATACACTTCGCGGCTGACACCTCAGCAGAGTAAGCTCACATCACCCTTTATATCTCAAAAGCGACGTCATTGTGGAGACTTCCAGACAATGCACCGCGTTGTGTACCGGTCGGGTTATTATACCAGCCGCACCTAACATGGTGAAACAGACGCTCACCTGGAAGCCGCCCAATATGGGACCGTTCTAAAAAGTCTCTGGCGGAATCTCTGTATTTAGCGCAAATGTTATCGATATCCTTTCTTAGGATTCTTTGTTTTTTTCTTGAATTCTTATAGATTTTGACCAAGATTTTTTTTCTTCTTTTTCACAATACCTCATGATTGTGTTTAGATTCAGACTGCTTATAACCAAAGTTTGTTTGTCTTCCGAAAAAGTGAAGTTTATAAAAGCTGGGCAATTTAGTTAAAAACTTCTGCAGCAAATGTAACGTTCATGTTATATAGAAGATAAGATAAAATGTCTAATTGTAAATTGTAAATAATATTCTGCTTGCAATTTGCTGGTAATTTATGTAAAAAATTATACTCGATTTCTTAGATATTAAGTTACTTTTATAGCTGCTATCCCGAACGCAAGGTGAAAACGTGAATATATGTACGTTTTTCTGACTCACCTGCTTTATCGAAGCCCTGTGGCTTGTGATTTACGGCATTTCGGTTCCTGTTTGTGAGTAAAAAATCGAGTATACTACCGGTTTTTCAGGGATCGTGAAAATACAGTTCCGCGACAAACAAATACACTATAGTTAATTGCCAAATTTTATTTTCATGTTAGGTTTTTTTTCGTTTATTCGTTAACTTTTAAAAACAGCTGAAATCACGAAAAAAAGGGTGAACTAAAATTTTCCATCATTTAAAGGGGTAGGCATTACTACAGGTATTTCAATGTTTGCTTTGACGACAGTCCATTATGAATAGATCTTCTTCATATTTTTGTTTGAAAAATTATATCAGAGGCAATATGAAGTGGAATTAATTAAATATAAAAAAAGTTGTTAAGCATTTATTATAATTAACGCATTTATTACCATTTTTTAATTGGCCAGTGTCGCGTTTTTATCAAGGGTGACCAGCGGTTATGACTAGTGCGTCCATTAGTTTTGCTATGACATCCAATGGTTAGCATATTAATGTTAATCTTAACTAAATTCAAAGACTCAATTTCGCAGTATATAGTTCTGAGAGCTTCCCATTAAATGCATTGCGAAATAAGGAATTTGTTAAAAGCAATTTTTTTGTATAAATTCAAATGGTATTATAAAACGACGAAGTGATTCTTCCACCAATATTTTTTTTTGGAGTTTTTGTCACGCTTAGACCCCGTTTTACCATGATTTTAAATTTTTAAATTTCTTTGTAAATAGAAAAGAATTTAATTAGAATATCTTAATTAATTAAATTGATGCACATATATCAACGTCAGAGTGTATACATAAATATGAATTTTCTATCAGAACGGTCAATATAAGAGTTTTTGGAAATAATTAAACAAAAGTTTAAAGCTTTCTTGGTACCAGTAATGTACCTAAACTGTATTTGTGTCTTTCTTTCTTTTAATCCTCAAATTTGCAGTCGCCGATCTAGAAAATGAGAAAATTTTATATTACATATATATTTTTTCGATAATCCTAAAAATATTTATTTTTTCTTTTTAGTATAATTGAAACAAAAAGGGGTGGTTCTCAAAATATCTTTCAAGAAAATATTCTTTAAAAAATTTATTTAGGTTCAATTAAAGTAAACACTAAATTTATTTGTTTTTGGTTGTATAATAATTCTTTTTATACTTCTTGTTCGAAACTGTTAAGTAAATTTATTTGTTGAGAACTCATAATTTTTTTAAAAAAATGTATTAATAATTCTTTCTCAAAATCTAACAACAGCATTCCAAATAAAATTAAACCGAAGAAAACAAAATTTGAACGTTATTTTTTCGGTTAAATTCGAATTTTTTTTCAGTATTACTGGTTATGTAAAACTAGGAAAATAATTATTATCAACTCCGTATAGCTATAAAAATTATGGAATAACAATGATGACGGTCACACATACTAAACATTTTTAAGTATATTTATTCACGAGTTAGAAATAAAACAGTTAAGTAAATATAAAAATTCAATAAAAACGAAACTTTTTTATATATATCACATATTCAGTTACATGCAATTTACAAAATACATAAATTCTTTTATGTTTAATAAAAAAAGTATATTTATATTTCTTCGATAAAGTTAAATCTCTAATCTAAATCTAAAATCTAAGTACATATAAAGCGAACTCTGTTACAAATTTAGTACTTTCTCTTAAGAGATATTTAACATGGCCATATGCTCATTTAAAAACTAGCAGTTCCGTTCAAAATTCAGTGAAGCTTAGAATAGAAAATAGCTTGATAGGCAACCAACGGTTCGTGCTTTTTCCGAAAGGGGGGGAAAACGAGGACGAGGTGGAAAAAGTTGAAGAGGTGGTCGCTAAACCCCGCGACCACTTGTTAAACGACTCGAATGTCACTATCATGTAAAAAATCAATGTGAGTTTGAAGGCTGGTAACTACTCAGTTAACATTAACGAACCTATATACGAAGGAAGTTCTATCAATGATTTTATGCGCAATTATACGGTAAACTTTTTAGCGGAAGCAAAATTCCAAGACTTATCGGCGGGCAAAAAAGAATTTTTTTCGGTAAAATTGTTTTAATAGCCGTCATATTCATGAATACGTTTATTCATTATATTTGATTTGTACTAGTATTACTAGCTGTTAAAATACCGGGTCGAAAACGTGCACGAGGTCGCACTCCAGGATCTTAAAATAATACTTCAATGAGAGTTGGCCAAAAGAAAAAGAAATAATAAAAAATAATTATTTTACCATCTATTATTTCTTCTGAACAAGTGTTTTACGCTAAAATTTCGGAAAGTTTGTTCCACATGCATGTTATTAAGTTCACATAGATATTTTTTTACGAAAAAAAAAATCCTTTTTTTGATAATATAATTATTGTACAAATTTCTCCCACCGTTAATATGACGAAGTTAGTTCAGAGACGTCAACGGTTGTCGTAACCTGTATTCTATAAACATTGAGTGTAGTTCACAATTATTTGACAGAAATGCAGATAAAATGTGACGAAAAATTAAATGATATGAAAATTACTCATTTATCTGTTACCTTTAGGCATTGATAATCGAGGCCAAACATTCACCTATGAATGTAAAAAAGGGATGAATTGAAATTTCTGTATTTTCGTATTTATTTTCTTATAACAATACAAACTCCTAACCCCAGACCACGAATCGTATCGAAAAAAAATTTTCAATAACATCCTGATTAAGTTATACATCAGCAAGTATTGCAGTAAACAATTCCCATTCACACATTTGTTGTTTTTCAATAGAAGATCCTTTTGGAAAGGTAATAATTTTGCCTCGCTACCAGCTCTTGTGCGAATCCATTTTTGTATAAAACTTCGAAGAGTTTCAAACTCACTCTGCTAAATTAAGGCATCTTTGAATTCTAGTTTGATATTATCCAGTTCAGCATATGCTGTAGATTATGCTCCACTTACTTCGGGTTATTTACACAGTGGGGACCCACTTCTCGCCCAAATGGAACCCTCTTTTGAAACTATTCTGCTATTTAATACGATTTTATCGCAGAAATTAAAGCTCTCGGTTAGGACAGAAGAGAAGTATGCATAAATTTTGTGTTTTATTAAAAATGGAATTTATATCAGCATATTTTTTTCTAAACATCTTCGCAGTTTAATTCTCCATGGTTTACAACGTGCAACACACATAACTCCATAAATAATTTTTTTCCTTAGCATATGGACGCGGCGCTGGCCAATTGCCAATTATGAACTGAGAATTTATTTATTTATTGTAAGTTAAAGTAAAAAAAAAAAAATACGTTATATCCATTTATTTACTTGGTCGATCCCTCTAACATAAAATCTCAATTTAGAAATAGTTGCGTAGAAACAAATAAATGAATAGATATATGTAATATTTAAATATATATTTTCACATAAAAATTAATTAATAATTCTGCTGTTAATAATATAATTATTGATAAAAACTATATAGAAATAATCAAAAAAAAAAGTAAAAGCCTTAATAAATTATAAAATAAAATAAAATAAAAACCATAAAATTGTATTCATTTATATAAGAGCATTGAGTTTTGAATCACAATCTCCGAATTTTAAGAACTTAAGACCTTTAAGAAACGTTTAATTTTTATTTTTAACCTTATCATTGAATTTCTGCGAATTTACGCTTGAATTTACATAAACGTATATATTACATATATATACACTCTCGATTGAATTTAAATCTAGATTTAATTAATTATTTTTTTACTTATATCTTGTAAATTTTGTTGTACAAGTATATAAGTAAAAGTAAATACGGTTTAATTGTTTTTACTTTTTATTTCCTTGACGCAAGTCAAGGCAACCGATTCGGTTTTGCGAGTTGCTACGACTGAATACAATTTTTCGGTGACTGCACCTAATTACCTGCTTCTACTTCCCTAATCGCCAGCACTGCTGCCCGTGAAAATGTTGGCTTGGCACTTGCCATTTACTGGTATGCTATGCATTTCTTAGGGTCGCATTTCCGTGAGAACGACTTCACTTAATTATTCACTTGCTGATTCAGCGTCTGGCTTACCTAGTGCTGTTGTTATGGTAAGCTTTGGTTATAATTGTTGTTGTTAGAATTATTGTTGGGTGCTAACCGTCCCCCGCATGAAGTGAAGCCGTCCGCGGCTTCTTTTATGGCAATGTTTAGATTCGCTTGGGTTCTTCGTTTTCGTATCCGACTAACTGCAAAAATTATGATAGCTGCTACCACGACAAGTGACAAAGCGCCTATTGACTGTATTGAGCGGATATGAACAAGATTCTCTAGGTGCGATATGTGCCTGAAGTTTTTTATGTTGATTTTTTCCAAGTATGGGAGTGACAATAGAGTCATATGGTCAGTAAAATTTACAATTTGCGCGGGAGTAGCTTCGGGACGAGAGTGAGCTATTTTATTCAAATTATTATAGGTGGTTGCGTTAATGGTAATTTCCCCGTCAAAGGTTACTATAAAGGTTGCTGGTTGGTTGTTTATTAGTACAATGCCATTATCGATTTCCCTTATGGCAGCTACGTAGTCAGCTGATATCGTTTTGCAGGTTGCTGAGTGAACGTTCAGAAGCTGCATTGTGCACGGGCTATCCCCCAAAGGTTGGCAAAAGCTCGCCATTAAGGTTTCCTTGCAATTGTGCAGTGGTATAAATTTCCCTGGCATTCGGCTATATCTTCTGTTTCCAATGATAGTATCTTTTCGTCGTGTATCACGGGCAACATCTTTAAAAAATTACAAACACTAGCTATCTTTGGATATTTTATAAGGAAATAAATACATTCAATACTTTGAAATATTTTGATCTTAGAAACTTGTAGTAAATCACTTATAGTTACGTTGGCAGAGTGTTCAGCATCCAGCAGGTTCTTTACTTCAATACCGTTCAACAAAATAGGGTTGATTATATTTACCTTACCCAGGGTGACGGACGTTATGACGGTCTCTAATTCCATCATCATCGCACTGTTCCTAGCGGTTGCCAAAGAAAAAGGTTGCCAGTGTCTATCTGGGTTCGCTTGGCGTTTTTAAGCAGTTCATTAACGGTATTTGTCAATTCGTTTATTTTTTCCTGTGTTTTTGAGTTGATCTAAATTTGCTGTTCCTGCGATTCTATTAAGTTTTCAGTTTTCAATTCAATTTTCTGGAAGTCATCAAAATCAGGCGTTCCGGCGATATATTTTAGGGCAGTCCCTAACACGTTGATGCTACGAGCATGGCGGTGGTGTACCCTAAGTGCATCCAGTAGCAGTGTCATCTGTTCCGCGTCATTTCCCAGTAGTCGCTGTACATGCGACTATGGAAACCGCTCTGATAGCCTGGTCGTGTCGTCAATTATTGTCTCGTACAGGGATAAGTTTGTTTTGTGCAATAAAAATCCGTGTTGTTCGTGAATGGCCACAATACCGGTTGTGAGAGGGATATAGTAAGAACTGGTGTAGTTAAGTACCTTTGTTTCGACCGAAAGGCCGAGAAAAATGATATATCTGTAATGATATGAAAGGCGTTTCTTAGTACTTTAAGTTACTTTTCTGAACTTTTCTGTTGTCTATTAGAACAGTTGACCCAAGATCCTTCTGCACCGTTTTTTCGACACAAAGTTTTGTGAACTTGTTACCTATTCTTTTGTTCGTCTTTACGAAGACCTTTTCCCCCGGGATATAGAGTCGTAATTTGCTTCCCACATTGTGTCTTGCCAAGTCTGACTGTTGAATTCCCAACAGCCTGAGTCGGATTTGCTCCCTAAGTTCTTCGGGAATAGAATGAATTATATCTATAGGCCTTTTTTGCGTTACGGAATGGACTTTGCGATTGTATTTTGATGTTGCGACAAGAATCAATTCAATTGTGTCGGATATTTTACCTTCTAGCTTCAGGCAACAGGCAATTTCAGACAGTGTACTATGGAACCGTTCAACTTGACCGTTCGAAGTACTATGTGCAGGAGGTGTGGTATAAATTTCTACACCGAAATTATTTCTTAGTATTGTCTTAATCGTTTCCGGGTTTAGAGATTTTTCATTGTCGCAGACTAAGGTTTTGGTATTTTTATAAAAGTTAAGCAGTTCATATATGGGTTCTTTCACGTCAATTATAGCTCTAGATTTTATTGGGAATACCACAGCGAATTTTGAAAATTTGTCTATGGATGTAAGAAAGTGAGTTTTGTCCGTGGAATAAATATCCACATGGATATTTTCCCCTGGGCACGAGGGAATAGGTGTTTCCTCTACTCCTGGGTTTCGTGGATGTCGTTGGTATTTAGCCTCAGGGCATACCTTACAATTAGAAATTATTTCCTTCAGCATTTTCCTCATGCCAGGAAAGTAGTAGTAGTCGAGGATTTGGTGTACATTTTCACGCAACGATCTATGGGCCCTGTTGTGTTCTGTCTGTAAAATCTTTAGCTGGTCATCCTTATTGAAAACGTCTATGACCTGTTTTCTTGCATGCCGTATCCTGACTGCGGGAAATTCGGTAAGTATTTTGTCTTGCATTTTAGCAAGAGTCGGTAAGTCACACAACACACCGTTCACAACGCCTGTATTAACGCATTCTTTCATTGCGCGCATAAGTTCGTCCGGGCTACTGAAAATTATACGGTGTTTCATCCTTGACTTAAAAATTATTTTTTTGGTTCTCGAGAATGATTCACCCTCCTCAAGAATAATTTGATTCCGAAAACAGTTCAAAGGATTTGGCACCGTCGAAATAGTCTGGGTAAGGGACTCCTCACTATTCGCTATCACGCTGTCCGACCGTTCGCAATCCATCGCATTTATATGTTGTCGGGACGTAATGGAATTGTGGAGAAAACTCCTCCACAAAGGCTCGCCATCTTTTGAGCTTGGCATTCGGATTTTTATCAGAAATTGCAAAGGTCAGAGGTTGGTGGTCGGTAAAAATCTTTAGGTTGTTCACATCGTATAAGTAGTTCCGACGTTTTTGTAGGGCCCAGACTATAGCCAATAATTACCGCTCATTCTTAGCGTAGTTCTCTTCAGTCTGCGAAAGTGTTCGTGATATCATTGTGATAGGTCGCCCGCCCTGAGATAAGACGGCGCCTATGCCATGAGATGATGCGTCAGTGGTCAATTCGAATGGCTTTTCATAGTCGGGGTATAGAAGCAATACATCCTCAGATGCAAGGATTTTCTTTACTCTATTGAATGCGTCTAGTGCCTCATCAGCCAGAGTTATTTCGACTTTCTTCGATTGGCTGGCCTTAATGTTCCCATTTTCACCTCGTAAATATTTCGTCAGCGGCTTGACAATCGCGGCAAAGTCCCTCACAAAGCGACGGTAATAGCTTGCAAGTCCCAGAAATGAGCGCAATGCTCGAAGTGATCTTGGAACCTCGAAGCTAAGTATGTCCTTTACCTTGTCGGGGCAGGTTTTTATGCCGTCTTTAGATACAGTAAATCCAAGGAACTCGACGCTCTGCCGAAAGAATTTAGACTTTTCGGCAGACACGCGCATATTAGTATTGTATAGTTTTACAAGGATTCGGTCGATGGCCCCACCATGCTCCTCTGCAGTTTTGGAGAATATGATTACATCATCGATGTAGACGTGACATGTCTTTCCAATCTCGTCTCTTAGGATGTCATCGATGGCCCGCTGAAAAATGCTTGGAGCATTCTTCAAACCGAAGGGGAGCCTGCAAAATTCATATTTCCCACTGTTTATGGAGAAAGCTGTCTTTTCACAGTCTTTCTCTGCCAAATTAATCTGATGGAAACCCGACTTCAGATCGATTGTTGAAAAAAATGCCGAGCCTATTACCAGACGCGATTTCCTTTTACCCTCCTCGTCATGTCCCTTTTTATCTACTACCCATATTGGGTTGTTGTAGGGAGAACGGGATGGCCTTACAATACCATTGCGCAGCATATCTGAAATTTCATTGTTCACGAACTCCCTTGCTGCCATGGGGTATGGGTAGGTTTTAGAATACACCGGGAGGTCGTCAATGGTCCTAATTGCTCCAACAATGTTAGTGTTGTACGGCAGAGTCTCGTCTGGATCAGCGAAAGCCCTAGCATATCGCTTCAGAATTGATGTAGCGCTCTGTTCCGCCCCCGCCAAAATGTGGTCCGATGAAGTTAACCTATTTACGTCTGGGCAGCGGTAACAAAAAAACTTTTCACAACCTCCATCGTATCTCAAAACTCCGTTTTTCAAATCAATATTACCGTTTATTTCCCTAAGAAGATCGAAGCCAATGATACCGTCAAATGTATCGAGGCTAGGGAGGATAAAAACTCGAAGTTCTTATTAAAAATATTTATTGTGCAATACTGCTCAACTTTTTCGGTGCCATGAATGGATTTAACAGTAAAGGGTCTTTGTTGGTTTTTATTCCCTTAAGAGTGCTTAACATTTTAATATAACTTTTGGCGGCACCTGTATCGACCAGGAACTTTAGACCTCTTCCCCGTAGTGTCCTGCTGACATAGTGCAAGAGGGACCTACCTCTAAAAAATTAACGTCATCGCTTGGTTCAAATTCATTGTTTTCAAACTGCTCGTCGAAATTATAGTTGGCATAGCCATAGTCGTCTTTACTCAGATAATGTTCACTCTCCAAATTATTCATCTCATGAGAGAGGTGGTTAATACGTTCCTTTTTTGGGGCGGGGTAGCGTTCACTTCCGTGTTGTCGTTTTTGTGCAACCGGGGCCGGCTGCGAATTACCTTGGGTGTTTGTGGGTACCGTGGAGTTGCCTGGGTTCCCAATATTTTGGCTTCGAGAAGAACCCTGAACCATTTGTCGGGCATCATTGTATGGCGTCGGTTGTAGGCCGGTTTGGATGGATCCACCTCCATTGGGACCGGACGATGTCGTCTTTGTTCATTCGGGACCCTACGGTATTGTGGTGAATATTGGTATGAACTGGGGACCCGAGGTAAAAGATCCGTCCTTCAGATCGAATTCATGATAGTCATTTTTGTCATCCTCGCTCGGTTAGCCTCAAGTTCCTGGGCCAATGCCCAGACCACGAATCGTATCGAAAAAAAATTTTCAATAACATCCTGATTAAGTTATACATCAGCAAGTATTGCAGTAAACAATTCCCATTCACACATTTGTTGTTTTTCAATAGAAGATCCTTTTGGAAAGGTAATAATTTTGCCTCGCTACCAGCTCTTGTGCGAATCCATTTTTGTATAAAACTTCGAAGAGTTTCAAACTCACTCTGCTAAATTAAGGCATCTTTGAATTCTAGTTTGATATTATCCAGTTCAGCATATGCTGTAGATTATGCTCCACTTACTTCGGGTTATTTACACAGTGGGGACCCACTTCTCGCCCAAATGGAACCCTCTTTTGAAACTATTCTGCTATTTAATACGATTTTATCGCAGAAATTAAAGCTCTCGGTTAGGACAGAAGAGAAGTATGCATAAATTTTGTGTTTTATTAAAAATGGAATTTATATCAGCATATTTTTTTCTAAACATCTTCGCAGTTTAATTCTCCATGGTTTACAACGTGCAACACACATAACTCCATAAATAATTTTTTTCCTTAGCATATGGACGCGGCGCTGGCCAATTGCCAATTATGAACTGAGAATTTATTTATTTATTGTAAGTTAAAGTAAAAAAAAAAAAATACGTTATATCCATTTATTTACTTGGTCGATCCCTCTAACATAAAATCTCAATTTAGAAATAGTTGCGTAGAAACAAATAAATGAATAGATATATGTAATATTTAAATATATATTTTCACATAAAAATTAATTAATAATTCTGCTGTTAATAATATAATTATTGATAAAAACTATATAGAAATAATCAAAAAAAAAAGTAAAAGCCTTAATAAATTATAAAATAAAATAAAATAAAAACCATAAAATTGTATTCATTTATATAAGAGCATTGAGTTTTGAATCACAATCTCCGAATTTTAAGAACTTAAGACCTTTAAGAAACGTTTAATTTTTATTTTTAACCTTATCATTGAATTTCTGCGAATTTACGCTTGAATTTACATAAACGTATATATTATATATATATACACTCTCGATTGAATTTAAATCTAGATTTAATTAATTATTTTTTTACTTATATCTTGTAAATTTTGTTGTACAAGTATATAAGTAAAAGTAAATACGGTTTAATTGTTTTTACTTTTTATTTCCTTGACGCAAGTCAAGGCAACCGATTCGGTTTTGCGAGTTGCTACGACTGAATACAATTTTTCGGTGACTGCACCTAATTACCTGCTTCTACTTCCCTAATCGCCAGCACTGCTGCCCGTGAAAATGTTGGCTTGGCACTTGCCATTTACTGGTATGCTATGCATTTCTTAGGGTCGCATTTCCGTGAGAACGACTTCACTTAATTATTCACTTGCTGATTCAGCGTCTGGCTTACCTAGTGCTGTTGTTATGGTAAGCTTTGGTTATAATTGTTGTTGTTAGAATTATTGTTGGGTGCTAACCGTCCCCCGCATGAAGTGAAGCCGTCCGCGGCTTCTTTTATGGCAATGTTTAGATTCGCTTGGGTTCTTCGTTTTCGTATCCGACTAACTGCAAAAATTATGATAGCTGCTACCACGACAAGTGACAAAGCGCCTATTGACTGTATTGAGCGGATATGAACAAGATTCTCTAGGTGCGATATGTGCCTGAAGTTTTTTATGTTGATTTTTTCCAAGTATGGGAGTGACAATAGAGTCATATGGTCAGTAAAATTTACAATTTGCGCGGGAGTAGCTTCGGGACGAGAGTGAGCTATTTTATTCAAATTATAATAGGTGGTTGCGTTAATGGTAATTTCCCCGTCAAAGGTTACTATAAAGGTTGCTGGTTGGTTGTTTATTAGTACAATGCCATTATCGATTTCCCTTATGGCAGCTACGTAGTCAGCTGATATCGTTTTGCAGGTTGCTGAGTGAACGTTCAGAAGCTGCATTGTGCACGGGCTATCCCCCAAAGGTTGGCAAAAGCTCGCCATTAAGGTTTCCTTGCAATTGTGCAGTGGTATAAATTTCCCTGGCATTCGGCTATATCTTCTGTTTCCAATGATAGTATCTTTTCGTCGTGTATCACGGGCAACATCTTTAAAAAATTACAAACACTAGCTATCTTTGGATATTTTATAAGGAAATAAATACATTCAATACTTTGAAATATTTTGATCTTAGAAACTTGTAGTAAATCACTTATAGTTACGTTGGCAGAGTGTTCAGCATCCAGCAGGTTCTTTACTTCAATACCGTTCAACAAAATAGGGTTGATTATATTTACCTTACCCAGGGTGACGGACGTTATGACGGTCTCTAATTCCATCATCATCGCACTGTTCCTAGCGGTTGCCAAAGAAAAAGGTTGCCAGTGTCTATCTGGGTTCGCTTGGCGTTTTTAAGCAGTTCATTAACGGTATTTGTCAATTCGTTTATTTTTTCCTGTGTTTTTGAGTTGATCTAAATTTGCTGTTCCTGCGATTCTATTAAGTTTTCAGTTTTCAATTCAATTTTCTGGAAGTCATCAAAATCAGGCGTTCCGGCGATATATTTTAGGGCAGTCCCTAACACGTTGATGCTACGAGCATGGCGGTGGTGTACCCTAAGTGCATCCAGTAGCAGTGTAATCTGTTCCGCGTCATTTCCCAGTAGTCGCTGTACATGCGACTATGGAAACCGCTCTGATAGCCTGGTCGTGTCGTCAATTATTGTCTCGTACAGGGATAAGTTTGTTTTGTGCAATAAAAATCCGTGTTGTTCGTGAATGGCCACAATACCGGTTGTGAGAGGGATATAGTAAGAACTGGTGTAGTTAAGTACCTTTGTTTCGACCGAAAGGCCGAGAAAAATGATATATCTGTAATGATATGAAAGGCGTTTCTTAGTACTTTAAGTTACTTTTCTGAACTTTTCTGTTGTCTATTAGAACAGTTGACCCAAGATCCTTCTGCACCGTTTTTTCGACACAAAGTTTTGTGAACTTGTTACCTATTCTTTTGTTCGTCTTTACGAAGACCTTTTCCCCCGGGATATAGAGTCGTAATTTGCTTCCCACATTGTGTCTTGCCAAGTCTGACTGTTGAATTCCCAACAGCCTGAGTCGGATTTGCTCCCTAAGTTCTTCGGGAATAGAATGAATTATATCTATAGGCCTTTTTTGCGTTACGGAATGGACTTTGCGATTGTATTTTGATGTTGCGACAAGAATCAATTCAATTGTGTCGGATATTTTACCTTCTAGCTTCAGGCAACAGGCAATTTCAGACAGTGTACTATGGAACCGTTCAACTTGACCGTTCGAAGTACTATGTGCAGGAGGTGTGGTATAAATTTCTACACCGAAATTATTTCTTAGTATTGTCTTAATCGTTTCCGGGTTTAGAGATTTTTCATTGTCGCAGACTAAGGTTTTGGTATTTTTATAAAAGTTAAGCAGTTCATATATGGGTTCTTTCACGTCAATTATAGCTCTAGATTTTATTGGGAATACCACAGCGAATTTTGAAAATTTGTCTATGGATGTAAGAAAGTGAGTTTTGTCCGTGGAATAAATATCCACATGGATATTTTCCCCTGGGCACGAGGGAATAGGTGTTTCCTCTACTCCTGGGTTTCGTGGATGTCGTTGGTATTTAGCCTCATGGCATACCTTACAATTAGAAATTATTTCCTTCAGCATTTTCCTCATGCCAGGAAAGTAGTAGTAGTCGAGGATTTGGTGTACATTTTCACGCAACGATCTATGGGCCCTGTTGTGTTCTGTCTGTAAAATCTTTAGCTGGTCATCCTTATTGAAAACGTCTATGACCTGTTTTCTTGCATGCCGTATCCTGACTGCGGGAAATTCGGTAAATATTTTGTCTTGCATTTTAGCAAGAGTCGGTAAGTCACACAACACACCGTTCACAACGCCTGTATTAACGCATTCTTTCATTGCGCGCATAAGTTCGTCCGGGCTACTGAAAATTATACGGTGTTTCATCCTTGACTTAAAAATTATTTTTTTGGTTCTCGAGAATGATTCACCCTCCTCAAGAATAATTTGATTCCGAAAACAGTTCAAAGGATTTGGCACCGTCGAAATAGTCTGGGTAAGGGACTCCTCACTATTCGCTATCACGCTGTCCGACCGTTCGCAATCCATCGCATTTATATGTTGTCGGGACGTAATGGAATTGTGGAGAAAACTCCTCCACAAAGGCTCGCCATCTTTTGAGCTTGGCATTCGGATTTTTATCAGAAATTGCAAAGGTCAGAGGTTGGTGGTCGGTAAAAATCTTTAGGTTGTTCACATCGTATAAGTAGTTCCGACGTTTTTGTAGGGCCCAGACTATAGCCAATAATTACCGCTCATTCTTAGCGTAGTTCTCTTCAGTCTGCGAAAGTGTTCGTGATATCATTGTGATAGGTCGCCCGCCCTGAGATAAGACGGCGCCTATGCCATGAGATGATGCGTCAGTGGTCAATTCGAATGGCTTTTCATAGTCGGGGTATAGAAGCAATACATCCTCAGATGCAAGGATTTTCTTTACTCTATTGAATGCGTCTAGTGCCTCATCAGCCAGAGTTATTTCGACTTTCTTCGATTGGCTGGCCTTAATGTTCCCATTTTCACCTCGTAAATATTTCGTCAGCGGCTTGACAATCGCGGCAAAGTCCCTCACAAAGCGACGGTAATAGCTTGCAAGTCCCAGAAATGAGCGCAATGCTCGAAGTGATCTTGGAACCTCGAAGCTAAGTATGTCCTTTACCTTGTCGGGGCAGGTTTTTATGCCGTCTTTAGACACAGTAAATCCAAGGAACTCGACGCTCTGCCGAAAGAATTTAGACTTTTCGGCAGACACGCGCATATTAGTATTGTATAGTTTTACAAGGATTCGGTCGATGGCCCCACCATGCTCCTCTGCAGTTTTGGAGAATATGATTACATCATCGATGTAGACGTGACATGTCTTTCCAATCTCGTCTCTTAGGATGTCATCGATGGCCCGCTGAAAAATGCTTGGAGCATTCTTCAAACCGAAGGGGAGCCTGCAAAATTCATACTTCCCACTGTTTATGGAGAAAGCTGTCTTTTCACAGTCTTTCTCTGCCAAATTAATCTGATGGAAACCCGACTTCAGATCGATTGTTGAAAAAAATGCCGAGCCTCCCATATTTGATAGAATAACAGAGGTATCAGGGATTGGATACTTGTCGCTTATGGTTTTGCTGTTAAGTTTCCTAAAGTCTATTACCAGACGCGATTTCCTTTTACCCTCCTCGTCATGTCCCTTTTTATCTACTACCCATATTGGGTTGTTGTAGGGAGAACGGGATGGCCTTACAATACCATTGCGCAGCATATCTGAAATTTCATTGTTCACGAACTCCCTTGCTGCCATGGGGTATGGGTAGGTTTTAGAATACACCGGGAGGTCGTCAATGGTCCTAATTGCTCCAACAATGTTAGTGTTGTACGGCAGAGTCTCGTCTGGATCAGCGAAAGCCCTAGCATATCGCTTCAGAATTGATGTAGCGCTCTGTTCCGCCCCCGCCAAAATGTGGTCCGATGAAGTTAACCTATTTACGTCTGGGCAGCGGTAACAAAAAAACTTTTCACAACCTCCATCGTATCTCAAAACTCCGTTTTTCAAATCAATATTACCGTTTATTTCCCTAAGAAGATCGAAGCCAATGATACCGTCAAATGTATCGAGGCTAGGGAGGATAAAAAACTCGAAGTTCTTATTAAAAATATTTATTGTGCAATACTGCTCAACTTTTTCGGTGCCATGAATGGATTTAACAGTAAAGGGTCTTTGTTGGTTTTTATTCCCTTAAGAGTGCTTAACATTTTAATATAACTTTTGGCGGCACCTGTATCGACCAGGAACTTTAGACCTCTTCCCCGTAGTGTCCTGCTGACATAGTGCAAGAGGGACCTACCTCTAAAAAATTAACGTCATCGCTTGGTTCAAATTCATTGTTTTCAAACTGCTCGTCGAAATTATAGTTGGCATAGCCATAGTCGTCTTTACTCAGATAATGTTCACTCTCCAAATTATTCATCTCATGAGAGAGGTGGTTAATACGTTCCTTTTTTGGGGCGGGGTAGCGTTCACTTCCGTGTTGTCGTTTTTGTGCAACCGGGGCCGGCTGCGAATTACCTTGGGTGTTTGTGGGTACCGTGGAGTTGCCTGGGTTCCCAATATTTTGGCTTCGAGAAGAACCCTGAACCATTTGTCGGGCATCATTGTATGGCGTCGGTTGTAGGCCGGTTTGGATGGATCCACCTCCATTGGGACCGGACGATGTCGTCTTTGTTCATTCGGGACCCTACGGTATTGTGGTGAATATTGGTATGAACTGGGGACCCGAGGTAAAAGATCCGTCCTTCAGATTGAATTCATGATAGTCATTTTTGTCATCCTCGCTCGGTTAGCCTCAAGTTCCTGGGCCAATGCCAGTGCAGAGGGCAGATCCGAGGGTTGTGGCGAGAAGAGAATATCGCACAATGGCCGATTAAGGCCAGAAATAAAGACGCGAAGGGCATCTTCGCGATATTTTTTACTAAGCGACTCAATAAGCACCCTATTTTCACCGTGAGTCATTGTAGTTTTATTGATTATAAGTGTTAACTTCGGTTCTATCTCATCATAGAACTTAGCTACCGACAATGACCCTTGGCTCAACATTGAGAGCTCTTGCTCAATCAAATACACTGTTTTTTTTATCAGCGTAAGTGAAATCCAACCTTGAAATTATTGCCTGAAAGTTCAGGACTGTATTAAAGGAAGACAAAACCATGTCAGCAGACCCCACCACCTTGTTCCTTATAATGCCCACAGCCTGATAATGCTTTGAGCTTCCTGCATAATTTTCAAAAACTTTATAGGCCGTATGCGCGGCCTGCCACCAGAACACGTACATTCCGGCATTGTCTTAACAAGGTCTAGTGATTCGTCGCAGGTAACGCCAGGCCGAATTGTGACAGCCTCGTATTCCACCACTCGAGCAGTTGTTTCCATTCTCGACAACCTACTGGTCAGTTCGTCCATCTTTTTTTGAAACTCACGCTTTGTCTGCTCGGTCGCCGCGCGAACCGCAACATTCAAAAGGGCCTGCATTTGAGCTTGGTCAAAACACACTTCTTTTCTTAAGGCAACACTTTGCGAAGTCTCCTAACACTTTATTTATTTAAACGGTATGCTAAACACTCTACTTACATACAGATATTCATATTTGATTTCAAGCAGGATCGGGGTGTCTTCGTCTAAGTGTCCTCCCTGGAGTGTCACGCTGGAGCGGCCTGTATTGTTGATTGTTGATTAGTTTATTTATTTATTTAGTAGGGATTAATCCGTACGCGTTACACACGTTTAATTACTTTTGTATTTTTACAAACGTTTATTTTATTTTTGTGTTGTGGGTATCCAACCCTCTGTTGATTAATTAATTTATTTATTTAGTAGGGATTAACCCGTACGCGTTACACACGTTTAATTACTTTTGTATTTTTACAAACGTTTAGTTTATTTTTGTGTTGTTGGTATCCAACCCTCTGTTGATTAATTAATTTATTTATTTAGTAGGGATTAACCCGTACGCGTTACACACGTTTAATTACTTTTGTATTTTTACAAACGTTTAGTTTATTTTTGTGTTGTGGGTATCGAACCCTCGGCCACGTTAACTTTCGTATCCCTTGTAAGGATAATTTCGCGTGGCCCCACGTTGGGCGCCAGTAAAAGCAAGGCAACCGATTCGGTTTTGCGAGTTGCTACGACTGAATACAATTTTTCGGTGACTGCACCTAAATACCTGCTTCTACTTCCCTAATCGCCAGCGCTGCTGTCCGTGAAAATTTTGACTTGGCACTTGCCATTTACTGGTATCCTATGCATTTCTTAGGGTCGCATTTCCGTGAGAACGACTTCACTTAATTGTTAACTTGCTGATTCAGCGGCTGGCTTACCTAGTGCTGTTGTTATGGTAAGCTTTGGTTATAATTGTTGTTGTTAGAATTATTGTTGGGTGCTAACTTATACAAATGATACTCTACCTTAATATTCTATTAATATATTAAAATATTTTGAAATCGTTCTTATTTTGAAGAAAAATAGCTTTTCGTAATCACAGTTGTACCCAAAACGCATCTTGGTGTGGACTTTTCTCTCGTGTGAGTGAATAGAGAGTGTTTTTTCCGAGATGGAAAAATCATCGAAAGACACTGTTACCCTATCATCAGTCGTGTGGGACTTTAACCGACTAAAAAAATATATCAAAGAAAAACTCCTAGCTTTGGTATAATTGCTATATAAGCTAAGCTTATTGGCTAAAACGTCTCAGGGATTTGAAAACTAATTTTGGATATTTGCTTCGCTATGACGCAGTCGCTCTAATCTTCTCTGCTCTATTAGAACCTTTGCAGTCCAAACGTTCACAAAATTCCACACCTGTTTTGATCGCAACATGTGTAGCACTATATTGTTTGGGATTATTTTCTCATAGATTTGTGATTCTAGACTTATTTTATCTACCTCAAATTAGGAACAGTGGAAAAATACATGTTCGGCACTCTCTCTTTCACTACCCTAAAAATAACACGTTTTTACTTCCTCGTGGCCACAACGCAAGGGTATTCACAAGTTTCTTATCAACCAATGCGTCCATCTTCCTTTGGGGGGATGTATCCCAGTGTTTGCCACGCATACTCGTTTGCCTTTCTTCTTCACGCTCTTTTGCTATTAGAGGCCTGTCGATATTTTTTCTTCTGTCATACAGTCTCTTAAATTCCAGAGCCATTATATTAGGTGGCATTATATCAGATATGACTGAAGCAGTTTCGTGAGACACTGTGCAGAAAGCACTAGCAGCTCTGAGTGCACTTAACTGGAAAGAAGATTTAACCGGTTTGGCATATGTATTGTTTAAGGGCGTTGGCCGATACAGGCGCTGCATACAGTAGTCTTCTACTCTTACTAGACCCGCCTATGTTAGCCATTAAGCGGCTTAAGTCCGCGTTGGCTCGTTGGCAGATTTTCCACAGACTTTCTCAATATTTACATTATAGCTGATTCTCGCATCAACTAAATATAACGCCTAAATATTTTAGATATGATTGTGAGGTAATATTACACCCGTCAATGTGATGACTTCCACTTTCTTCTTACTATTACAGTATGAATTCAGAGACAGAAGTCTCGTTGTTGTTATCCATCTTTTTATTTCCAGTGCCGCGGCCCTGTATATCCTCTAGATTTGGTGCAGTGCATTTACCACTATAGTTACTGCAATATCGTCTGCATACCCTATTATTTTAACTTCTTTCGGCATTGAGAGGCGGAGGAATCTGTCATATAAAGGGTGATCCAAGTAGAGCTACTTTTTTCAATAGCCCTTTTTTGACAGATCATGCGTGAATCGTGCCAAACTCTTTTTGTTCAGTATTGTTTAACATTTCATCATGGAAAGAAACAACGTTTACAAATCATTCAACTTTAGTACGAAATTTCACGTTCTGTAAGGAATGTGTTTCGCGCACTTCGGCCAACTTATGGTCAACATAATCGGCCTACTGAGAGTACTATTCGCAACACCACCACCCATCTTGAGACACAACATTCATTATTGGATAATATTCGATCGAATATACCACGTCCAGTACACATTGATGAAAATATAGCAGTCGTAGCTGAGAGTGTACACGAAGACAGTGGATAGTCGATTCGGTGCTGTTCGCAGCAACTCGGACCGACGTTTTCGAGCCAAATTTTTGAGAATGTTTTGAGTAAAGCATTTCCACGTTGATTAGTGCTTTTACTTCCCCATTCCACTGCCCAGGCGAAATCGCCTACTATTATGATTGGTGTTGTTGTTTGCACATCTCTAAGGAGATCGTCAAGAATTTTTTCGTACTCTTCTAGTGGTAGACGTAAGAACTATAGATGTGAACTTCACTAACCTTTGCTCTGACATAAAATGATTTATCAGTCAGTGGTACCTACTACCAATTTGGTGATTTGTATTCGCCTTTTCATTAATTTTACATAATGCACAGAAGGGTTCATTAACGCATATTTTAGCAAAGTGCCCCTTTTCTCCACATTTCATAGAGCATTTGTTTCTGTCTTCTGAGTTTGTGCACCTGCTTGCTAAGTGACCATATTCCAGGCATCTAAAACATTTTTTAAGGTTTGTACACTCCCGTATTCTACATACAACTCAGCCAATCTTAATTTTTTTCTGTTTCTAATAGCTGCCTTACGGCTCTTGCTGGAAGGCTTAAAACTGCGGTATGCAGTTTCTTATGTTCTTCATAGAACTTTCACTGATATTGAGCTGCTTACGTTGTGACCATGTAACTTGGACAATATCATCTTTTGTAGTAACTTTGTCTAAATCATGAATTTCTACTAGTTTTTCGTGTGTAAGGACTTTGCATATGTCTTCATTGTATTCATTCGTGCTTCCCTTTTCCGCTTTCATTAGCTGAAGCAGAATCTCTCTTTTTTGAAGGGTTTCCTCTTTTTTAACCGCTTTTAGGATATCACTAAATGACATGTCACCGAACTTGCGATTACCAGGGCATCCGATTTCGGAGAAGGCCTGTAGGTAGTCTTTTTACTTTATGTTTAGTTTTGCTCCCTTCATACTTAACCGTTACGCAGTTTTCGTCTTTTGACTTTTCCTTTCTTTTGTTTTGAAAGGGCTCACGTTCCTTTTCTCACCATTACAGTTTTTAATCTTTTTCCTCGACTCCAAGTCATAGGACGTTTTTCTTCTTTTGGGAGGCGGCTTTCGGCTAGATTGCCATTCCTCACACATCCTTTTTGGAGTTGCCTCTGAAAAGATTTTAAGCAGAGTGGGAGCTTGTACCGCCTTCTTGAAGTTGCTAAATTGCTCTTGAGAATGCGTATGTAACCTGGAAATAGCGCTCATAAGCTCTCTCATGCTTCTCCCATTTCGTTCTTAGTTTGTAATATTTCCACTGTTGGCGTACTTCCTAGGCTTTTGCGAGGGCCGTGCAGGCCAGGCACGTGTAGTGTATCTAGGTAGTTTGAAAACCAAATAGTAGGTTCAATATTGAACCAGATCGATATTGGTATACTACGTCCTCTGGATCATCGTTCCGCAGTGGCATCAACGCCTGAGGTCGCGAAAATGAAGCACCAAACAGACACGTAGAAGAAATTGCCACTCAACAGCAGGCAAGAGAAGGGGTATAACAGACAATAGACAAAAAAAAAAAGGATTACGGTTGAAAGCTTCCTTTTCAGAATCGAGAAAATGAGGCAGCAGCATGAAATCTCGCATTATCAACTCTTCACTGATTTCTCGTGTCTGATTCTGCACTGAAGTGGTACTGGCAGGTATGAGAAGACCATGATCCAAACTTTGGATACTTTGAACTTAAGGCCGGGATACTGACCCACTTCAGAGCGAACGAAGAATCAGACCACGAGATAATCCGAAAAATCATGGATCGGAAACAGTTACCTCAGGAAGGGCTTGAGGACTTTTATGCGGAAGTACACGATTTGACGTTTATGCTGCGGAAAAAGATACCAGAGGTTGA
Organism: Neoceratitis asiatica; assembly: GCA_030068015.2. Classification (NCBI taxonomy): domain Eukaryota; kingdom Metazoa; phylum Arthropoda; class Insecta; order Diptera; family Tephritidae; genus Neoceratitis; species Neoceratitis asiatica. The sequence continues at coordinate 8,867,083 of CM061530.1, read as the reverse complement.
ATTAGTAGGTATTCTGAGGAAAACTTGAAACGGTGCCTGGCGAATTTGACATTATCATCAGAAATCAAAACTTTAGTTGACTTGAATGCTGAATGCCGACGTGTGGAAAAGGTCATTAAGGAAAACAGGAACAGATCCAAAACCATCAACAAATTAGTTTACTGGATCCTCGTTGATTTCATGAATCAGCAAACACAATGCAAGTCGATACAATCTGCAGCTCAATGAAAAACACATCATCGTTCAAGCAAAAAAAGTGATGTGAATAGGCCTGGTAGAAGTATGCTATGTTTTAAGTGTGGAATACCTGTATCTTTGTATGTTAAGAACCTAATTGATACCTTAAAAGACAGTTGTTGCAAGTCCTCATTCCACAAACAGTTTGCTTCGCATGTGGCGACGATGCATCATTTTTGCGTATTCAAGCCTGCAACGGGAAACGGAAAGTTGGCGGGGATCACCGGGAACTCCAGCCAGTTGCCGAGAAACCCGAAAGCAAACCAACAATTAAAATATTAAATAAAAAGGTATAACGAAGTAGGTATTGAAGAAGAGAATAGTAGGAAGGATTTAGCAAATTGTGAGCGTCTATAAAGAGCTTGCATCAACGAAAATTTGAATATGAACCAGTACGTAAGAGAATTTTTTGTGAAGCAATAGAGAATAACATCTTGAAGTCAAAAACTAGGAACTTTAAGTAAATACCAAAAATTAAAGAATTTTTTTTAGAAGAATTTACAAAAGAATTGTGTCAACGATAGCAACGATTGGGGATAACCGCTTTTTTGCGCAAATGAAAATAGGAGGTTTAGAAGCCATAGGACCTCTGGGTTCAGGCCCAGGAACTTGTTGTTTGGGCAGGGATGCAAAGAATTTTTTGGAAGGCAATGAAAGCAAGATAGCCCGAGTGAAAAGTCAGAAAATCAGTACCACGAATGTGGGAGAAACTCCTGTGACAGGAGTATAGCCAGTCTTGTGGGATGGTGTTACACGCGAAATAGAGTTCCTCATAATGCCGGAATTACAACCAGAAGTATACTTTGGCATAGATTTTTGGAAGATGTTCGATACGCCAGAAAAGTAAATGAGAGGGCGATTAAAGATGCGTACTTATTGCCTCATGTCGACTGTATCTTGAGTGGCTTACAACATACTCTATACATTTCGGTAATTGATTTAAAAGGCTCATCCTGGTAAATTCCACTAGAAATTAAATCTAAAGAAAACATAGTTTTTATTGTCCCCGGGAGGTCACTTTACCACTGCACAGTCATGTCATTAGGTTTATGCAACGCGGCTCAAAAAATGTGCAGACTAATGGATAAAGTGATACCTGTGTCGTTACGTGAGAATTTTTTTGTGTACCTAGATGATCTCTTAGTGTATTCTGTAGATTATCAGCGTCATGTTTGCTTATTAGAAAACGTCGATTGATGTTCACGTGACAAACCTGAGAATACATTTTGAGAAAAGCAAATTTACCACGACGGACGAAGCCAAAATATCTCTTGACAAACTACAGCACAGTCTCTTACTCCCGTACCCTGACTTCAGACATCTCAGCGAAGTTGAATAAAGCGCAGAGAAATTATAGTATCACCGAACTCGAATGATATGCAGCCGTGATTAGTGTCAAAAGATTCAGACCGTATGTCGAAGGTATGCCATTCACTATAATTAGATATCATGCTAGCCTTGAATTGCTTATGAATCACAAGTACTTATCTAGAAGACTAGAAAGATGGAGCCTTAAGCTGCAAGCATACGACTACGACATATGTTTAGACTTTGACTCTGACGAATACAGTGAACTCAGGACTGTAACTGAAAACAAAGACAAATTAGCCGACATGTGCATATCGGACGGTTACAGACGGACCCAATTTAGCAGGGGGCTGAGTTTCAACGGGGCCAGACCTGGAAACTTTGGGTACCGTCGGAGTTGCGGCACAGACTAGTGGAACTGCTCATGAATTACCTTCAGCTGGTCATGGTGGCATCCAAAAAACCTTTACGCGCCTACGTGAAAAATATTACTGGCCAGGTATGGGGACAGATGTACAATTAGCTATTAAAAACTGTGATACATGTTGCTGGCGGAAGACGAGTTTAACACTTATTATGAGCGTATTTTTAAATTAAATTTTACTTATTTTGAATTAATTCGCTTGCGCTAAAATAATTGTGCCTCTCGTGGATGTATGTATGACTCTGCCAACGAACCAAAGGAAAAATAAAGCTTTTTAAAACTTAACAACATATTCTTGGGAAGACACCTTCCTGTATGCAGGTACCAAAAATTGTTGCAAAGGCCTTTGAATTGCATTTGAGTGCTTTTTTCAGAACAAGATCTGGTACACCATCTGCTCCGGGCGCTTTGTTACTAGATAGTTTTCCCCCTGCTTCTGAAATTTCTTCTTCGGTTGGTGGTGGGATAGTGGCGTCAAATAAGGAAGCTTTATTATTTTCCACTAGCTCATGTGCAGGGATCCATAGGGAGTGGTCCACGCGTTACGTGGTCCCTTGCTGCCAGCGCCCAACCGCGCCTCTAGCGCACACGGAAGTGCCCTCAGCACATTTACCCCCTTTGGGTAACTCCCCACTGGCCTCCACGGTATGACTCCCAACCTTTTTTACCAACCCTCCCCCACCTCCATCCAGCTCCACCTCCCGTGCGGAGGCTAATCAGCAGCTTCTAGTACCTCGCACAGTCTATTCCGTGTGTCAGACCATCGTATGGCGGAATGCGATATCAGCCAAATACAACTCATGCACTGGCTAGTGCCACTTTCCGTCGTGCTCGGATCTGCACACCACTCGTGAGTGGAGTAATGCATTCGTTGCCCCTTGCTGTAGGAGTTTGCCCCCGCTTGTTAATACTACACAGTCGCAAACCACCACCAATGTGCGGCAACCACGACAGTGGGTTACACAGCTGCAACAATCAAGACCTCTGCACAACTCCCTCACCCCCCGTGTTACGAAAATTTCCCCGAGACACTTCGGACTTATACAATTTAACTGCTAATGACTCCAAGGAAAGACCGACGAGACAGTCGACTTTATGAGCCGGGAGCACCTGCCAATAGCTGCGATCCAAGACACAAGATCTTCTTAGTAGGGTTGGCTATAACATAATAAGAAAGGATCGCGAGCGAGATCATGGTGGAGGCTTTGCCTTCATTTTACATAACGCCGTGCAGTATTGTCTTATCGACTGCGACATCGACCGCAGGGATACTATCCTAGAATGTCAGGGTATAGCTATCCGGTCAGGCGGTGTCTTGCTCGAAATATTTAATGTATAAGTAAAAGTAAATACGGTTTAATTGTTTTTACTTTTTATTTCCTTGACGCAAGTCAAGGCAACCAATTCGGTTTTGCGAGTTGCTACGACTGAATACATTTTTTCGGTGACTGCACCTAAATACCTGCTTCTACTTCCCTAATCGCCAGCACTGCTGCCCGTGAAAATGTTGACTTGGCACTTGCCATTTACTGGTATGCTATGCATTTCTTAGGGTCGCATTTCCGTGAGAACGACTTCACTTAATTGTTCACTTGCTGATTCAGCGTCTGGCTTACCTAGTGCTGTTGTTATGGTAAGCTTAGGTTATAATTGTTGTTGTTAGAATTATTGTTGGGTGCTAACTGCCCCCCCGCTTGAAGTGAAGCCGTCTACGGCTTCTATTATGGCAATATTTGGATTCGCTTGGGTTCTTCGTTTTTGTATCCGACCAACTGCAAAAATTATGATAGCTGCTACCACGACAAGTGACAAAGCGCCTATTGACTGTATTGAGCGGATATGAATAAGATTCTCTAGGTGCGATATGTGCCTGAGATTTTTTATGTTGATTTTTTCCAAGTATGGGAGTGACAATAGAGTCATATGGTCAGTAAAATTTACAATTTGCGCAGGAGTAGCTTCGGGACGAGAGTGAGCTATTTTATTCCAATTATAATAGGTGGTTGCGTTAATGGTAATTTCCCCGTCAAAGGTTACTATAAAGCTTCCCCTTGTCAGCTTTGTTAAGTTTCCATCGTACAGCGTTGCTGGGTGGTTGTTTATTAGTACAATGCCATTATCGATTTCCCTTATGGCAGCTACGTTGTCAGCTGATATCGTTTTGCAGGTTGCTGAGTGAACGTTCAGAAGCTGCATTGTGCACGGGCTATCCCCCAAAGGTTGGCAAAAGCTCGCCATTAAGGTTTCCTTGCAATTGTGCAGTGGTATATAATTTCCCTGGCATTCGGCTATATCTTCTGCTTCCAATGATAGTATCTTTTCGTCGTGTATCACGGGCAACATCTTTAAAAAATTACAAACACTAGCTATCTTTGGATATTTTATAAGGAAATAAATACATTCATTACTTTGAAATATTTTGATCCTAGAAACTTGTAGTAAATCACTTATAGTTACGTTGGCAGAGTGTTCAGCATCCAGCAGGTTCTTTACTTCAATACCGTTCAACAAAATAGGGTTGATTATATTTACCTTACCCAGGGTGACGGACGTTATGACGGTCTCTAATTCCATCATCATCGCCCTGTTCCTAGCGGTTGCCAAAGAAAAAAGGTTGCCAGTGTCTATCTGGGTTCGCTTGGCGTTTTTAAGCAGTTAATTAACGGTATTTGTCAATTCGTTTATTTTTTCCTGTGTTTTTGAGTTGATCAAAATTTGCTGTTCTTGCGATTCTATTAAGTTTTCAGTTTTCAATTCAATTTTCTGGAAGTCATCAAAATCAGGCGTTCCGGCGATATATTTTAGGGCAGTCCCTAACACGTTGATGCTACGAGCATGGCGGTGATGTACCCTAAGTGCATCCAGTAGCAGTGTCATCTGTTCCGCGTCATTTCCCAGTAGTCGCTGTACATGCGACTATGGAAACCGCTCTGATAGCCTGGTCGTGTCGTCAATTATTGTCTCGTACAGGGATAAGTTTGTTTTGTGCAATAAAAATCCGTGTTGTTCGTGAATGGCCACAATACCGGTTGTGAGAGGGATATAGTAAGAACTGGTGTAGTTAAGTACCTTTGTTTCGACCGAAAGGCCGAGAAAAATGATATATCTGTAATGATATGAAAGGCGTTTCTTAGTACTTTAAGTCACTTTTGTGAACTTTTCTGTTGTCTATTAGAATAGTTCACCCAAGATCCTTCTGCACCGTTTTTTCGACATAGAGTTTTGTGAACTTGTTACCTATTCTTTTGTTCGTCTTTACGAAGACCTTTTCCCCCGGGCTATAGAGTCGTAATTTGCTTCCCACATTGTGTCTTGCCAAGTCTGACTGTTGAGTTCCCAACAGCCTGAGCCGGATTTGCTCCCTAAGTTCTTCGGGAATAGAATGAATTATATCTATAGGCCTTTTTTGCGTTACGGAATGGACTGTGCGATTGTATTTTGATGTTGCGACAAGAATCAATTCAATTGTGTCGGATACTTTACCTTCTAGCTTCAGGCAACGGGCAATTTCAGACAGTGTACTATGGAACCGTTCAACTTGACCGTTCGAAGTACTATGTGCAGGAGGTGTGGTATAAATTTCTACACCGAAATGATTTCTTAGTATTGTCTTAATCGTTTCCGAGTTTAGAGATTTTTCATTGCCGCAGTTCATATATGGTTTCATATATGGGTTCTTTCACGTCAATTATAGCTCTAGATTTTATTGGGAATACCACAGCGAATTTTGAAAATTTGTCTATGGATGTAAGAAAGTGAGTTTTGTCCGTGGAATATATATCCACATGGATAATTTCCCCTGGGCACGAGGAAATAGGGGTTTCCCCTACTCCTGGGTTTCGTGGATGTCGTTGGTATTTAGCCTCATGGCATACCTTACAATTAGAAATTATTTCCTTCAGCATTTTCCTCATGTCAGGAAAGTAGTAGTAGTCGAGGATTTGGTGTACATTTTCACGCAACGATCTATGGGCCCTGTTGTGTTCTGTCTGTAAAATCTCTAGCTGGTCATCCTTATTGAAAACGTCTATGACCTGTTTTCTTGTATGCCGTATCCTGACTGCGGGAAATTCGGTAAGTATCTTGTCTTGCATTTTAGCAAGAGTCGGTAAGTCACACAACACACCGTTCACAACGCCTGTATTAACGCATTCTTTCATTGCGCGCATAAGTTCGTCCGGGCTACTGAAAATTATACGGTGTCTCATCCTTGACTTAAAAATTATTTTTGTGGTTCTCGAGAATGATTCACCCTCCTCAAGAATAATTTAATTCCGAAAACAGTTCAAAGGATTTGGCACCGTCGATATAGTCTGTGTAAGGGACTCCTCACTATTCGCTATCACGCTGTCCGACCGTTCGCAATCCATCGCATTTATATGTTGTCGGGACGTAATGGAATTGTGGAGAAAACTCCTCCACAAAGGCTCGCCATCTTTTGAGCTTGGCATTCGGATTTTTATCAGAAATTGCAAAGGTCAGAGGTTGGTGGTCGGTAAAAATCTTTAGGTTGTTCACGCCGTATAAGTAGTTCCGAAGTTTTTGTAGGGCCCAGACTATAGCCAATAATTACCGCTCATTAGTAGCGTAGTTCTCTTCAGTCTGCGAAAGTGTTCGTGATATCATTGTGATAGGTCGCCCGCCCTGAGATAAGACGGCGCCTATGCCATGAGATGATGCGTAAGTGGTCAATTCGAATGGCTTTTCATAGTCGGGGTATAGAAGCAATACATCCTCAGATGCAAGGATTTTCTTTACTCTATTGAATGCGTCTAGTGCCTCATCAGCCAGTGTTATTTCGACTTTCTTCGATTGACTGGCCTTAATGTTCCCATTTTCACCTCGTAAATATTTCGTCAGCGGCTTGACAATCGCGGCAAAGTCCCTCACAAAGCGACGGTAATAGCTTGCAAGTCCCAGAAATGAGCGCAATGCTCGAAGTGATCTTGGAACCTCGAAGCTAAGTATGTCCTTTACCTTGTCGGGGCAGGTTTTTATGCCGTCTTTAGACACAGTAAATCCAAGGAACTCGACGCTCTGCCGAAAGAATTTAGACTTTTCGGCAGACACGCGCATATTAGTATTGTATAGTTTTACAAGGATTCGGTCGATGGCCCCACCATGCTCCTCTGCAGTTTTGGAGAATATGATTACATCATCGATGTAGACGTGACATGTCTTTCCAATCTCGTCTCTTAGGATGTCATCGATGGCCCGCTGAAAAATGCTTGGAGCATTCTTCAAACCGAAGGGGAGCCTGCAAAATTCATATTTCCCACTGTTTATGGAGAAAGCTGTCTTTTCACAGTCTTTCTCTGCCAAATTAATCTGATGGAAACCCGACTTCAGATCGATTGTTGAAAAAAATGCCGAGCCTCCCATATTTGATAGAATAACAGAGGTATCAGGGATTGGATACTTGTCGCTTATGGTTTTGCTGTTAAGTTTCCTAAAGTCTATTACCAGACGCGATTTCCTTTTACCCTCCTCGTCATGTCCCTTTTTATCTACTACCCATATTGGGTTGTTGTAGGGAGAACGGGATGGCCTTACAATACCATTGCGCAGCATATCTGAAATTTCATTGTTCACGAATTCCCTTGCTGCCATGGGGTATGGGTAGGTTTTAGAATACACCGGGAGGTCGTCAATGGTCCTAATTGTTCCAACAATGTTAGTGTTGTACGGCAGAGTCTCGTCTGGATCAGCGAAAGCCCTAGCATATCGCTTCAGAATTGATGTAGCGCTCTGTTCCGCCCCCGCCAAAATGTGGTCCGATGAAGTTAACCTATTTACGTCTGGGCAGCGGTAACAAAAAAACTTTTCACAACCTCCATCGTATCTCAAAACTCCGTTTTTCAAATCAATATTACCGTTTATTTCCCTAAGAAGATCGAAGCCAATGATACCGTCAAATGTATCGAGGCTAGGGAGGATAAAAAACTCGAAGTTCTTATTAAAAATATTTATTGTGCAATACTGCTCAACTTTTTCGATGCCATGAATGGATTTAACAGTAAAGGGTCTTTGTTGGTTTTTGATTCCCTTAAGAGTGCTTAACATTTTAATATAACTTTTGGCGGCACCTGTATCGACCAGGAACTTTAGACCTCTTCCCCGTAGTGTCCTGCTGACATAGGGCAAGAGGGACCTACCTCTAAAAAATTAACGTCATCGCTTGGTTCAAATTCATTGTTTTCAAACTGCTCGTCGAAATTATAGTTGGCATAGCCATAGTCGTCTTTACTCAGATAATGTTCACTCTCCAAATTATTCATCTCATGAGAGAGGTGGTTAATGCGTTCCTTTTTTGGGGCGGGGTAGCGTTCACTTCCGTGTTGTCGTTTTTGTGCAACCGGGGCCGGCTGCGAATTACCTTGGGTGTTTGTGGGTACCGTGGAGTTGCCTGGGTTCCCAATATTTTGGCTTCGAGAAGAACCCTGAACAATTTGTCGGGCATCATTGTATGGCGTCGGTTGTAGGCCGGTTTGGATGGATCCACCTCCATTGGGACCGGACGATGTCGTCTTTGTTCATTCGGGACCCTACGGTATTGTGGTGAATATTGGTATGAACTGGGGACCCGAGGTAAAAGATCCGTCCTTCAGATCGAATTCATGATAGTCATTTTTGTCATCCTCGCTCGGTTAGCCTCAAGTTCCTGGGCCAATGCCAGTGCAGAGGGCAGATCCGAGGGTTGTGGCGAGAAGAGAATATCGCACAATGGCCGATTAAGGCCAGAAATAAAGACGCGAAGGGCATCTTCGCGATATTTTTTACTAAGCGACTCAATAAGCACCCTATTTTCACCGTGAGTCATTGTAGTTTTATTGATTATAAGTGTTAACTTCCGTTCTATCTCATCATAGAACTTAGCTACCGACAATGACCCTTGGCTCAACATTGAGAGCTCTTGCTCAATCAAATACACTGTTTTTTTTATCAGCGTAAGTGAAATTCAACCTTGAAATTATTGCCTGAAAGTTCAGGACTGTATTAAAGGAAGACAAAACCATGTCAGCAGACCCCACCACCTTGTTCCTTATAATGCCCACAGCCTGATAATGCTTTGAGCTTCCTGCATAATTTTCAAAAACTTTATAGGCCGTATGCGCGGCCTGCCACCAGAACACGTACATTCCGGCATTGTCTTAACAAGGTCTAGTGATTCGTCGCAGGTAACGCCAGGCCGAATTGTGACAGCCTCGTATTCCACCACTCGAGCAGTTGTTTCCATTCTCGACAACCTACTGGTCAGTTCGTCCATCTTTTTTTGAAACTCACGCTTTGTCTGCTCGGTCGCCGCGCGAACCGCAACATTCAAAAGGGCCTGCATTTGAGCTTGGTCGATTTTAAGACTAACACTTAAAATCGTCTTTCAAAACACACTTCTTTTCTTAAGGCAACACTTTGCGAAGTCTCCTAACACTTTATTTATTTAAACGGTATGCTAAACACTATACTTACATACAGATATTCATATTTGATTTCAAGCAGGATCGGGGTGTCTTCGTCTAAGTGTCCTCCCTGGAGTGTCACGCTGGAGCGGCCTGTATTGTTGATTGTTGATTAGTTTATTTATTTATTTAGTAGGGATTAATCCGTACGCGTTACACACGTTTAATTACTTTTGTATTTTTACAAACGTTTATTTTATTTTTGTGTTGTGGGTATCCAACCCTCTGTTGATTAATTAATTTATTTATTTAGTAGGGATTAACCCGTACGCGTTACACACGTTTCATTACTTTTGTATTTTTACAAACGTTTAGTTTATTTTTGTGTTGTGGGTATCCAACCCTCTGTTGATTAATTTATTTATTTATTTAGTAGGGATTAACCCGTACGCGTTACACACGTTTAATTACTTTTGTATTTTTACAAACGTTTAGTTTATTTTTGTGTTGTGGGTATCGAACCCTCGGCCACGTTAACTTTCGTATCCCTTGTAAGGATAATTTCGCGTGGCCCCACGTTGGGCGCCAGTAAAAGCAAGGCAACCGATTCGGTTTTGCGAGTTGCTACGACTGAATACAATTTTTCGGTGACTGCACCTAAATACCTGCTTCTACTTCCCTAATCGCCAGCGCTGCTGCCGTGAAAATTTTGACTTGGCACTTGCCATTTACTGGTATCCTATGCATTTCTTAGGGTCGCATTTCCGTGAGAACGACTTCACTTAATTGTTCACTTGCTGATTCAGCGTCTGGCTTACCTAGTGCTGTTGTTATGGTAAGCTTAGGTTATAATTGTTGTTGTTAGAATTATTGTTGGGTGCTAACTTATACAAATGATACTTTACCTTAATATTCTATTAATATATTAAAATATTTTGAAATCGTTCTTATTTTGAAGAAAAATAGCTTTTCGTAATCACAGTTGTACCCAAAACGCATATTGGTGTGGACTTTTCTCTCGTGTGAGTGAATAGAGAGTGTTTTTTCCGAGATGGAAAAATCATCGAAAGACACTGTTACCCTATCATCAGTCGTGTGGGACTTTAACCGACTAAAAAAATATATCAAAGAAAAACTCCTAGCTTTGGTATAATTGCTATATAAGCTAAGCTTATTGGCTAAAACGTCTCAGGGATTTGAAAACTAATTTTGGATATTTGCTTCGCTATGACGCAGTCGCTCTAATCTTCTCTGCTCTATTAGAACCTTTGCAGTCCAAACTTTCACAAAATTCCACACCTGTTTTGATCGCAACATGTGTAGCACTATATTGTTTGGGATTATTTTCTCATAGATTTGTGATTCTAGACTTATTTTATCTACCTCAAATTAGGAACAGTGGAAAAATACATGTTCGGCACTCTCTCTTTCACTACCCTAAAAATAACACGTTTTTACTTCCTCGTGGCCACAACGCAAGGGTATTCACAAGTTTATTATCAACCAATGCGTCCATCTTCCTTTGGGGGATGTATCCCAGTGTTTCCCACGCATACTCGTTTGCCTTTCTTCTTCACGCTCTTTTGCTATTAGAGGCCTGTCGATATTTTTTCTTCTGTCATACAGTCTCTTAAATTCCAGAGCCATTATATTAGGTGGCATTATATCAGATATGACTGAAGCAGTTTCGTGAGACACTGTGCAGAAAGCACTAGCAGCTCTGAGTGCACTTAACTGGAAAAAAGATTTAACCGGTTTGGCATATGTATTGTTTAAGGGCGTTGGCCGATACAGGCGCTGCATACAGTAGTCTTCTACTCTTACTAGACCCGCCTATGTTAGCCATTAAGCGGCTTAAGTCCGCGTTGGCTCGTTGGCAGATTTTCCACAGACTTTCTCAATATTTACATTATAGCTGATTCTCGCATCAACTAAATATAACGCCTAAATATTTTAGATATGATTGTGAGGTAATATTACACCCGTCAATGTGATGACTTCCACTTTCTTCTTACTATTACAGTATGAATTCAGAGACAGAAGTCTCGTTGTTGTTATCCATCTTTTTATTTCCAGTGCCGCGGCCCTGTATATGCTCTAGATTTGGTGCAGTGCATTTACCACTATAGTTACTGCAATATCGTCTGCATACCCTATTATTTTAACTTCTTTCGGCATTGAGAGGCGGAGGAATCTGTCATATAAAGGGTGATCCAAGTAGAGCTACTTTTTTCAATAGCCCTTTTTTGACAGATCATGCGTGAATCGTGCCAAACTCTTTTTGTTCAGTATTGTTTAACATTTCATCATGGAAAGAAACAACGTTTACAAATCATTCAACTTTAGTACGAAATTTCACGTTCTGTAAGGAATGTGTTTCGCGCACTTCGGCCAACTTATGGTCAACATAATCGGCCTACTGAGTGTACTATTCGCAACACCACCACCCATCTTGAGACACAACATTTATTATTGGATAATATTCGATCGAATATACCACGTCCAGTACACATTGATGAAAATATAGCAGTCGTAGCTGAGAGTGTACACGAAGACAGTGGATAGTCGATTCGGTGCTGTTCGCAGCAACTCGGACCGACGTTTTCGAGCCAAATTTTTGAGAATGTTTTGAGTAAAGCATTTCCACGTTGATTAGTGCTTTAACTTCCCCATTCCACGGCCCAGGCGAAATCGCCTACTATTATGATTGGTGTTGTTGTTTGCACATCTCTAAGGAGATCGTCAAGAATTTTTTCGTACTCTTCTAGAGGTAGACGTAAGAACTATAGATGTGAACTTCACTAACCTTTGCTCTGACATAAAATGATTTATCAGTCAGTGGTACCTACTACCAATTTGGTGATTTGTATTCGCCTTTTCATTAATTTTACATAATGCACAGAAGGGTTCATTAACGCATATTTTAGCAAAGTGCCCCTTTTCTCCACATTTCATAGAGCATTTGTTTCTGTCTTCTGAGTTTGTGCACCTGCTTGCTAAGTGACCATATTCCAGGCATCTAAAACATTTTTTAAGGTTTGTACACTCCCGTATTCTACATACAACTCAGCCAATCTTAATTTTTTTCTGTTTCTAATAGCTGCCTTACAGCTCTTGCTGGAAGGCTTAAAACTGCGGTATGCAGTTTCTTATGTTCTTCATAGAACTTTCACTGATATTGAGCTGCTTACGTTGTGACCATATAACTTGGACAATATCATCTTTTGTAGTAACTTTGTCTAAATCATGAATTTCTACTAGTTTTTCGTGTGTAAGGACTTTGCATATGTCTTCATTGTATTCATTCGTGCTTCCCTTTTCCGCTTTCATTAGCTGAAGCAGAATCTCTCTTTTTTGAAGGGTTTCCTCTTTTTTAACCGCTTTTAGGATATCACTAAATGACATGTCACCGAACTTGCGATTACCAGGGCATCCGATTTCGGAGAAGGCCTGTAGGTAGTCTTTTTACTTTATGTTTAGTTTTGCTCCCTTCATACTTAACCGTTACGCAGTTTTCGTCTTTTGACTTTTCCTTTCTTTTGTTTTGGAAAGGGCTCACGTTCCTTTTCTCACCATTAGAGTTTTTAATCTTTTTCCTCGACTCCAATTCATAGGACGTTTTTCTTCTTTTGGGAGGCGGCTTTCGGCTAGATTGCCATTCCTCACACATCCTTTTTGGAGTTGCCTCTGAAAAGATTTTAAGCAGAGTGGGAGCTTGTACCGCCTTCTTGAAGTTGCTATATTGCTCTTGAGAATGCGTATATAACCTGGAAATAGCGCTCATAAGCTCTCTCATGCTTCTCCCATTTAGTTCTTAGTTTGTAATATTTCCACTGTTGGCGTACTTCCTAGGCTTTTGCGAGGGCCGTGCAGGCCAGGCACGTGTAGTGTATCTAGGTAGTTTGAAAACCAAATATTGAACCAGATCGATATTGGTATACTACGTCCTCTGGATCATCGTTCCGCAGTGGCATCAACGCCTGAGGTCGCGAAAATGAAGCACCAAACAGACACGTAGAAGAAATTGCCACTCAACAGCAGGCAAGAGAAGGGGTATAACAGACAATAGACAAAAAAAAAAAGGATTACGGTTGAAAGCTTCCTTTTCAGAATCGAGAAAATGAGGCAGCAGCATGAAATCTCGCATTATCAACTCTTCACTGATTTCTCGTGTCTGATTCTGCACTGAAGTGGTACTGGCAGGTATGAGAAGACCATGATCCAAACTTTGGATACTTTGAACTTAAGGCCGGGATACTGACCCACTTCAGAGCGAACGAAGAATCAGACCACGAGATAATCCGAAAAATCATGGATCGGAAACAGTTACCTCAGGAAGGGCTTGAGGACTTTTATGCGGAAGTACACGATTTGACGTTTATGCTGCGGAAAAAGATACCAGAGGTTGAATTAGTAGGTATTCTGAGGAAAACTTGAAACGGTGCCTGGCGAATTTGACATTATCATCAGAAATCAAAACTTTAGTTGACTTGAATGCTGAATGCCGACGTGTGGAAAAGGTCATTAAGGAAAACAGGAACAGATCCAAAACCATCAACAAATTAGTTTACTGGATCCTCGTTGATTTCATGAATCAGCAAACACAATGCAAGTCGATACAATCTGCAGCTCAATGAAAAACACATCATCGTTCAAGCAAAAAAAAGTGATGTGAATAGGCCTGGTAGAAGTATGCTATGTTTTAAGTGTGGAATACCTGTATCTTTGTATGTTAAGAACCTAATTGATACCTTAAAAGACAGTTGTTGCAAGTCCTCATTCCACAAACAGTTTGCTTCGCATGTGGCGACGATGCATCATTTTTGCGTATTCAAGCCTGCAACGGGAAACGGAAAGTTGGCGGGGATCACCGGGAACTCCAGCCAGTTGCCGAGAAACCCGAAAGCAAACCAACAATTAAAATATTAAATAAAAAGGTATAACGAAGTAGGTATTGAAGAAGAGAATAGTAGGAAGGATTTAGCAAATTGTGAGCGTCTATAAAGAGCTTGCATCAACGAAAATTTGAATATGAACCAGTACGTAAGAGAATTTTTTGTGAAGCAATAGAGAATAACATCTTGAAGTCAAAAACTAGGAACTTTAAGTAAATACCAAAAATTAAAGAATTTTTTTTAGAAGAATTTACAAAAGAATTGTGTCAACGATAGCAACGATTGGGGATAACCGCTTTTTTGCGCAAATGAAAATAGGAGGTTTAGAAGCCATAGGACCTCTGGGTTCAGGCCCAGGAACTTGTTGTTTGGGTAGGGATGCAAAATTTTTTTGGAAGGCAATGAAAGCAAGATAGCCCGAGTGAAAAGTCAGAAAATCAGTACCACGAATGTGGGAGAAACTCCTGTGACAGGAGTATAGCCAGTCTTGTGGGATGGTGTTACACGCGAAATAGAGTTCCTCATAATGCCGGAATTACAACCAGAAGTATACTTTGGCATAGATTTTTGGAAGATGTTCGATACGCCAGAAAAGTAAATGAGAGGGCGATTACAGATGCGTACTTATTGCCTCATGTCGACTGTATCTTGAGTGGCTTACAACATACTCTATACATTTCGGTAATTGATTTAAAAGGCTCATCCTGGTAAATTCCACTAGAAATTAAATCTAAAGAAAACATAGTTTTTATTGTCCCCGGGAGGTCACTTTACCACTGCACAGTCATGTCATTAGGTTTATGCAACGCGGCTCAAAAAATGTGCAGACTAATGGATAAAGTGATACCTGTGTCGTTACGTGAGAATTTTTTTGTGTACCTAGATGATCTCTTAGTGTATTCTGTAGATTATCAGCGTCATGTTTGCTTATTAGAAAACGTCGATTGATGTTCACGTGACAAACCTGAGAATACATTTTGAGAAAAGCAAATTTACCACGACGGACGAAGCCAAAATATCTCTTGACAAACTACAGCACAGTCTCTTACTCCCGTATCCTGACTTCAACAAACGGAGTGAACAGAGCATTATTTCAACTTGATGATGACAAGAGCGCACATCTCAGCGAAGTTGAATAAAGCGCAGAGAAATTATAGTATCACCGAACTCGAATGATATGCAGCCGTGATTAGTGTCAAAAGATTCAGACCGTATGTCGAAGGTATGCCATTCACTATAATTAGATATCATGCTAGCCTTGAATTGCTTATGAATCACAAGTACCTATCTAGAAGATTAGAAAAATGGAGCCTTAAGCTGCAAGCATACGACTTCGACATATGTTTAGACTTTGACTCTGACGAATACAGTGAACTCAGGACTGTAACTGAAAACAAAGACAAATTAGCCGACATGTGCATATCGGACGGTTACAGACGGACCCAATTTAGCAGGGGGCTGAGTTTCAACGGGGCCAGACCTGGAAACTTTGGGTACCGTCGGAGTTGCGGCACAGACTAGTGGAACTGCTCATGAATTACCTTCAGCTGGTCATGGTGGCATCCAAAAAACCTTTACGCGCCTACGTGAAAAATATTACTGGCCAGGTATGGGGACAGATGTACAATTAGCTATTAAAAACTGTGATACATGTTGCTGGCGGAAGACGAGTTTAACACTTATTATGAGCGTATTTTTAAATTAAATTTTACTTATTTTGAATTAATTCGCTTGCGCTAAAATAATTGTGCCTCTCGTGGATGTATGTATGACTCTGCCAACGAACCAAAGGAAAAATAAAGCTTTTTAAAACTTAACAACATATTCTTGGGAAGACACCTTCCTGTATGCAGGTACCAAAAATTGTTGCAAAGGCCTTTGAATTGCATTTGAGTGCTTTTTTCAGAACAAGATCTGGTACACCATCTGCTCCGGGCGCTTTGTTACTAGATAGTTTTCCCCCTGCTTCTGAAATTTTTTCTTCGGTTGGTGGTGGGATAGTGGCGTCAAATAAGGAAGCTTTATTATTTTCCACTAGCTCATGTGCAGGGACCCATAGGGAGTGGTCCACGCGTTACGTGGTCCCTTGCTGCCAGCGCCCAACCGCGCCTCTAGCGCACACGGAAGTGCCCTCAGCACATTTACCCCCTTTGGGTAACTCCCCACTGGCCTCCACGGTATGACTCCCAATCTTTTTTACCCAACCCTCCCCCACCTCCATCTAGCTCCACCTCCCGTGCGGAGGCTAATCAGCAGCTTCTAGTACCTCGCACAGTCTATTCCGTGTGTCAGACCATCGTATGGCGGAATGTGATATCAGCCAAATACAACTCATGCACTGGCTAGTGCCACTTTCCGTCGTGCTCGGGTCTGCACACCACTCGTGAGTGGAGTAATGCATTCGTTGCCCCTTGCTGTAGGAGTTTGCCCCCGCTTGTTAATACTACACAGTCGCAAACCACCACCAATGTGCGGCAACCACGACAGTGGGTTACACAGCTGCAACAATCAAGACCTCTGCACAACTCCCTCACCCCCCGTGTTACGAAAATTTCCCCGAGACACTTCGGACTTATACAATTTAACTGCTATTGACTCCAAGGAAAGACCGACGAGACAGTCGACTTTATGAGCCGGGAGCACCTGCCAATAGCTGCGATCCAAGACACAAGATCTTCTTAGTAGGGTTGGCTATAACATAATAAGAAAGGATCGCGAGCGAGATCATGGTGGAGGCTTTGCCTTCATTTTACATAACGCCGTGCAGTATTTTCTTATCGACTGCGACATCGACCGCAGGGATACTATCCTAGAATGTCAGGGTATAGCTATCCGGTCAGGCGGTGTCTTGCTCGAAATATTTAATGTATAAGTAAAAGTAAATACGGTTTAATTGTTTTTACTTTTTATTTCCTTGACACAAGTCAAGGCAACCAATTCGGTTTTGCTAGTTGCTACGACTGAATACATTTTTTCGGTGACTGCACCTAAATACCTGCTTCTACTTCCCTAATCGCCAGCACTGCTGCCCGTGAAAATTTTGACTTGGCACTTGCCAT
The DNA here is from genome assembly GCA_030068015.2 of Neoceratitis asiatica. Lineage (NCBI taxonomy): Eukaryota > Metazoa > Arthropoda > Insecta > Diptera > Tephritidae > Neoceratitis > Neoceratitis asiatica. The sequence goes on along the minus strand of CM061530.1, from coordinate 8,849,763 downwards.
TTACTGGTATGCTATGCATTTCTTAGGGTCGCATTTCCGTGAGAACGACTTCACTTAATTGTTCACTTGCTGATTCAGCGTCTGGCTTACCTAGTGCTGTTGTTATGGTAAGCTTAGGTTATAATTGTTGTTGTTAGAATTATTGTTGGGTGCTAACTGCCCCCCCGCTTGAAGTGAAGCCGTCTACGGCTTCTATTATGGCAATGTTTGGATTCGCTTGGGTTCTTCGTTTTTGTATCCGACCAACTGCAAAAATTATGATAGCTGCTACCACGACAAGTGACAAAGCGCCTATTGACTGTATTGAGCGGATATGAACAAGATTCTCTAGGTGCGATATGTGCCTGAGATTTTTTATGTTGATTTTTTCCAAGTATGGGAGTGACAATAGAGTCATATGGTCAGTAAAATTTACAATTTGCGCAGGAGTAGCTTCGGGACGAGAGTGGGCTATTTTATTCCAATTATAATAGGTGGTTGCGTTAATGGTAATTTCCCCGTCAAAGGTTACTATAAAGGTTCGCCTTGTCAGCTTTGTTAAGTTTCCATCGTACAGCGTTGCTGGGTGGTTGTTTATTAGTACAATGCCATTATCGATTTCCCTTATGGCAGCTACGTTGTCAGCTGATATCGTTTTGCAGGTTGCTGAGTGAACGTTCAGAAGCTGCATTGTGCACGGGCTATCCCCCAAAGGTTGGCAAAAGCTCGCCATTAAGGTTTCCTTGCAATTGTGCAGTGGTATATAATTTCCCTGGCATTCGGCTATATCTTCTGTTTCCAATGATAGTATCTTTTCGTCGTGTATCACGGGCAACATCTTTAAAAAATTACAAACACTAGCTATCTTTGGATATTTTATAAGGAAATAAATACATTCATTACTTTGACTTATTTTGATCTTAGAAACTTGTAGTAAATCACTTATAGTTACGTTGGCAGAGTGTTCAGCATCCAGCAGGTTCGTTACTTCAATACCGTTCAACAAAATAGGGTTGATTATATTTACCTTACCCAGGGTGATGGACGTTATGACGGTCTCTAATTCCATCATCATCGCACTGTTCCTAGCGGTTGCCAAAGAAAAAAGGTTGCCAGTGTCTATCTGGGTTCGCTTGGCGTTTTTAAGCAGTTAATTAACGGTATTTGTCAATTCGTTTATTTTTTCCTGTGTTTTTGAGTTGATCAAAATTTGCTGTTCTTGCGATTCTATTAAGTTTTCAGTTTTCAATTCAATTTTCTGGAAGTCATCAAAATCAGGCGTTCCGGCAATATATTTTAGGGCAGTCCCTAACACGTTGATGCTACGAGCATGGCGGTGATGTACCCTAAGTGCATCCAGTAGCAGTGTCATCTGTTCCGCGTCATTTCCCAGTAGTCGCTGTACATGCGACTATGGAAACCGCTCTGATAGCCTGGTCGTGTCGTCAATTATTGTCTCGTACAGGGATAAGTTTGTTTTGTGCAATAAAAATCCGTGTTGTTCGTGAATGGCCACTATACCGGTTGTGAGAGGGATATAGTAAGAACTGGTGTAGTTAAGTACCTTTGTTTCGACCGAAAGGCCGAGAAAAATGATATATCTGTAATGATATGAAAGGCGTTTCTTAGTACTTTAAGTCACTTTTGTGAACTTTTCTGTTGTCTATTAGAATAGTTCACCCAAGATCCTTCTGCACCGTTTTTTCGACATAGAGTTTTGTGAACTTGTTACCTATTCTTTTGTTCGTCTTTACGAAGACCTTTTCCCCCGGGCTATAGAGTCGTAATTTGCTTCCCACATTGTGTCTTGCCAAGTCTGACTGTTGAGTTCCCAACAGCCTGAGTCGGATTTGCTCCCTAAGTTCTTCGGGAATAGAATGAATTATATCTATAGGCCTTTTTTGCGTTACGGAATGGACTGTGCGATTGTATTTTGATGTTGCGACAAGAATCAATTCAATTGTGTCGGATACTTTACCTTCTAGCTTCAGGCAACGGGCAATTTCAGACAGTGTACTATGGAACCGTTCAACTTGACCGTTCGAAGTACTATGTGCAGGAGGTGTGGTATAAATTTCTACACCGAAATGATTTCTTAGTATTGTCTTAATCGTTTCCGAGTTTAGAGATTTTTCATTGCCGCAGACTAAGGTTTTGGTATTTTTATAAAAGTTAAGCAGTTCATATATGGGTTCTTTCACGTCAATTATAGCTCTAGATTTTATTGGGAATACCACAGCGAATTTTGAAAATTTGTCTATGGATGTAAGAAAGTAAGTTTTGTCCGTGGAATAAATATCCACATGGATAATTTCCCCTGGGCACGAGGAAATAGGGGTTTCCCCTACTCCTGGGTTTCGTGGATGTCGTTGGTATTTAGCCTCATGGCATACCATACAATTAGAAATTATTTCCTTCAGCATTTTCCTCATGTCAGGAAAGTAGTAGTAGTCGAGGATTTGGTGTACATTTTCACGCAACCATCTATGGGCCCTGTTGTGTTCTGTCTGTAAAATCTCTAGCTGGTCATCCTTGTTGAAAACGTCTATGACCTGTTTTCTTGTATGCCGTATCCTGACTGCGGGAAATTCGGTAAGTATCTTGTCTTAGCAAGAGTCGGTAAGTCACACAACACACCGTTCACAACGCCTGTATTAACGCATTCTTTCATTGCGCGCATAAGTTCGTCCGGGCTACTGAAAATTATACGGTGTCTCATCCTTGACTTAAAAATTATTTTTGTGGTTCTCGAGAATGATTCACCCTCCTCAAGAATAATTTGATTCCGAAAACAGTTCAAAGGATTTGGCACCGTCGATATAGTCTGTGTAAGGGACTCCTCACTATTCGCTATCACGCTGTCCGACCGTTCGCAATCCATCGCATTTATATGTTGTCGGGACGTAATGGAATTGTGGAGAAAACTCCTCCACAAAGGCTCGCCATCTTTTGAGCTTGGCATTCGGATTTTCGATTCGGAAATTGCAAAGGTCAGAGGTTGGTGGTCGGTAAAAATCTTTAGGTTGTTCACGCCGTATAAGTAGTTCCGAAGTTTTTGTAGGGCCCAGACTATAGCCAATAATTACCGCTCATTAGTAGCGTAGTTCTCTTCAGTCTGCGAAAGTGTTCGTGATATCATTGTGATAGGTCGCCCGCCCTGAGATAAGACGGCGCCTATGCCATGAGATGATGCGTCAGTGGTCAATTCGAATGGCTTTTCATAGTCGGGGTATAGAAGCAATACATCCTCAGATGCAAGGATTTTCTTTACTCTATTGAATGCGTCTAGTGCCTCATCAGCCAGAGTTATTTCGACTCTCTTCGATTGGCTGGCCTTAATGTTCCCATTTTCACCTCGTAAATATTTCGTCAGCGGCTTGACAATCGCGGCAAAGTCCCTCACAAAGCGACGGTAATAGCTTGCAAGTCCCAGAAATGAGCGCAATGCTCGAAGTGATCTTGGAACCTCGAAGCTAAGTATGTCCTTTACCTTGTTGGGGCAGGTTTTTATGCCGTCTTTAGACACAGTAAATCCAAGGAACTCGACGCTCTGCCGAAAGAATTTAGACTTTTCGGCAGACACGCGCATATTAGTATTGTATAGTTTTACAAGGATTCGGTCGATGGCCCCACCATGCTCCTCTGCAGTTTTGGAGAATATGATTACATCATCGATGTAGACGTGACATGTCTTTCCAATCTCGTCTCTTAGGATGTCATCGATGGCCCGCTGAAAAATGCTTGGAGCATTCTTCAAACCGAAGGGGAGCCTGCAAAATTCATACTTCCCACTGTTTATGGAGAAAGCTGTCTTTTCACAGTCTTTCTCTGCCAAATTAATCTGATGGAAACCCGACTTCAGATCGATTGTTGAAAAAAATGCCGAGCCTCCCATATTTGATAGAATAACAGAGGTTTTTACTTGTCTTGGATACTTGTCGCTTATGGTTTTGCTGTTAAGTTTCCTAAAGTCTATTACCAGACGCGATTTCCTTTTACCCTCCTCGTCATGTCCCTTTTTATCTACTACCCATATTGGGTTGTTGTAGGGAGAACGGGATGGCCTTACAATACCATTGCGCAGCATATCTGAAATTTCATTGTTCACGAATTCCCTTGCTGCCATGGGGTATGGGTAGGTTTTAGAATACACCGGGAGGTCGTCAATGGTCCTAATTGTTCCAACAATGTTAGTGTTGTACGGCAGAGTCTCGTCTGGATCAGCGAAAGCCCTAGCATATCGCTTCAGAATTGATGTAGCGCTCTGTTCCGCCCCCGCCAAAATGTGGTCCGATGAAGTTAACCTATTTACGTCTGGGCAGCGGTAACAAAAAAACTTTTCACAACCTCCATCGTATCTCAAAACTCCGTTTTTCAAATCAATATTACCGTTTATTTCCCTAAGAAGATCGAAGCCAATGATACCGTCAAATGTATCGAGGCTAGGGAGGATAAAAAACTCGAAGTTCTTATTAAAAATATTTATTGTGCAATACTGCTCAACTTTTTCGGTGCTATGAATGGATTTAACAGTAAAGGGTCTTTGTTGGTTTTTGATTCCCTTAAGAGTGCTTAACATTTTAATATAACTTTTGGCGGCACCTGTATCGACCAGGAACTTTAGACCTCTTCCCCGTAGTGTCCTGCTGACATAGGGCAAGAGGGACCTACCTCTAAAAAATTAACGTCATCGCTTGGTTCAAATTCATTGTTTTCAAACTGCTCGTCGAAATTATAGTTGGCATAGCCATAGTCGTCTTTACTCAGATAATGTTCACTCTCCAAATTATTCATCTCATGAGAGAGGTGGTTAATGCGTTCCTTTTTTGGGGCGGGGTAGCGTTCACTTCCGTGTTGTCGTTTTTGTGCAACCGGGGCCGGCTGCGAATTACCTTGGGTGTTTGTGGGTACCGTGGAGTTGCCTGGGTTCCCAATATTTTGGCTTCGAGAAGAACCCTGAACAATTTGTCGGGCATCATTGTATGGCGTCGGTTGTAGGCCGGTTTGGATGGATCCACCTCCATTGGGACCGGACGATGTCGTCTTTGTTCATGAGGGACCCTACGGTATTGTGGTGAATATTGGTATGAACTGGGGACCCGAGGTAAAAGACCGTCCTTCCGATCGAATTCATGATAGTCATTTTGGTCATCCTCGCTCGGTTAGCCTCAAGTTCCTGGGCCAATGCCAGTGCAGAGGGCAGATCCGAGGGTTGTGACGAGAAGAGAATATCGCACAATGGCCGATTAAGGCCAGAAATAAAGACGCGAAGGGCATCTTCGCGATATTTTTTACTAAGCGACTCAATAAGCACCCTATTCTCACCGTGAGTCATTGTAGTTTTATTGATTATAAGTGTTAACTTCCGTTCTATCTCATCATAGAACTTAGCTACCGACAATGACCCTTGGCTCAACATTGAGAGCTCTTGCTCAATCAAATACACTGTTTTTTTATCAGCGTAAGTGAAATCCAACCTTGAAATTATTGCCTGAAAGTTCAGGACTGTATTAAAGGAAGACAAAACCATGTCAGCAGACCCCACCACCTTGTTCCTTATAATGCCCACAGCCTGATAATGCTTTGAGCTTCCTGCATAATTTTCAAAAACTTTATAGGCCGTATGCGCGGCCTGCCACCAGAACACGTACATTCCGGCATTGTCTTAACAAGGTCTAGTGATTCGTCGCAGGTAACGCCAGGCCGAATTGTGACAGCCTCGTATTCCACCACTCGAGCAGTTGTTTCCATTCTCGACAACCTACTGGTCAGTTCGTCCATCTTTTTTTGAAACTCACGCTTTGTCTGCTCGGTCGCCGCGCGAACCGCAACATTCTTAAAGCAACACTTTGCGAAAACTCCTAACACTTTATTTATTTAAACGGTATGCTAAACACTCTACTTACATACAGATATTCATATTTGATTTCAAGCAGGATCGGGGTGTCTTCGTCTGAGTGTCCTCCCTGGAGTGTCACGCTGGAGCGGCCTATATTGTTGATTGTTGATTATTTTATTTATTTATTTAGTAGGGATTAACCCGTACGCGTTACACATGTTTAATTACTTTTGAATTTTTACAAACGTTTATTTTATTTTTGTGTTGTGGTTATCCAACCCTCTGTTGATTAATTAATTTATTTATTTAGTAGGGATTAACCCGTACGCGCTACTACTTTTGTATTTTTACAAACGTTTAGTTTATTTTTGTGTTGTTGGTATTCAACCCACTGTTGATTTATTTATTTATTTATTTAGTAGGGATTAACCCGTACGCGTTACACACGTTTAATTACTTTTGTATTTTTACAAACGTTTAGTTTATTTTTGTGTTGTGGGTATCGAACCCTCGGCCACGTTAACTTTCGTATCCCTTGTAAGGATAATTTCGCGTGGCACCACGTTGGGCGCCAGTAAAAGTAAATACGGTTTAATTGTTTTTACTTTTTATTTCCTTGACACAAGTCAAGGCAACCAATTCGGTTTTGCTAGTTGCTACGACTGAATACATTTTTTCGGTGACTGCACCTAAATACCTGCTTCTACTTACCTAATCGCCAGCACTGCTGCCCGTGAAAATGTTGACTTGGCACTTGCCATTTACTGGTATGCTATGCATTTCTTAGGGTCGCATTTCCGTGAGAACGACTTCACTTAATTGTTCACTTGCTGATTCAGCGTCTGGCTTACCTAGTGCTGTTGTTATGGTAAGCTTAGGTTATAATTGTTGTTGTTAGAATTATTGTTGGGTGCTAACTTATACATTCCTCCCGTTACAGGTTGCCCAGTTGGATACCGTCCTGATATAGGTGCGCAACTCAGAGGCGAAAACCGTTTGGTTTTGGGTGACTTTAACGCGCATCACGATCTTTGGCATTCCTGCCTGTCAAATGATCATTGAGGAAAGGTGCTGGCGGAACAAATAGACGATTCGACATTCTGCACAATGAACGACGAAGCCCCTACCAGGATTGTGGGCAACTGTAATAGCTCGCCAAATATTACAATAGCTAGCGCTAGTCTGACAAACTGCGTAGATTGGCGGCCTATGCTGACACTTGCATCAGACCATTTGCCCACAGTCATCTCGATTGACAGGCATCCCGACTTCGTTTCCGAGGACCACCGGACGTTTGTTAACTTCAACAAAGCTAACTGGTCCAGCTTTACGGAATTTACTTAGAACGCCTTCAGTGTCCTCCCCACTCCCACCAACGCCCTAAGCGCAGAAAAAACATTCCGCAAAATTGTCGTGTCTGCTGCCGCTCGCTGCATACCTGCAGATCGTATTGCGGAAATCCATCCTTCCCCACCGACGAAACGGCGGTTTTAGCGACAAGGCGCTACACGCTACGCCTGGCCGATCCCGGTGATCCCCGTATTAGGGAACTCAACACCGAGATTCGGAGCAAGGTCAAGGGGTTATCGGGAAGGCGAAAGCCTCCAAATCTATCGACCCCGACGGAATAAGCATGCTGATGTTAAGGAATTTGGGCCCCGCGGGAGCAGACCAAGGTTCTCAATCTCTCTCTGACCGCTCTAATTATACCCGACGTGTGGAAATTGGGTAGAGTGGGCCCGCTACTTAAGCGGGGGAAACCCTAAAATAAAGGAGAACGTTATTGTCCGATATCTCTCCTTTCCCCGGTAGCGAAGACAATTGAGGCTTTGCTGCTCCCGTCTCTCACAAACCATCTGATCCCAGCTACCCATCAGCATGGCTTCCGGAAAGTGCACAGCACCACAACTGTACTTAACGCCATAAACACTCAGATAATTCATGGCCTGAACCAAAATCGACCAAGTGCGCGAACTGTTCTAGTAGCACTGGACCTGTCGAATGATCGACGATCATCGGTTGATTTTCGAGGTCAAGCCCTAAAGCTACGGAAAACTAAACAAGGTGTTCCACACGGTGGTGTCCTCTCCCCGATGCTGTTTAATTTCTAGATTTCGAGGCTTCCTCCACCACGAGAGGGCGTCGCTTTGATCTCATACGCCGATGACTGCTCGATTTTGGCGTGTGGCCAGGATATTGATGGCCTTTGTTCTAAAGTAAACTGCTATCTCGACGACCTTTCCAACTTCTTCACTGCACGACATTTACACCTACAACCCGCGAAATCCTCTGCCACCCTTTTCACCAGCTGTACGAAGGATTACCGGCTAGAACTCAATGTGAATGTCGATGACGTAAAAATTCCGACCACGAGCAACCCAAAGTAATGGGAGTCACATTCGTTAGCCTGCATACGATTGCAATTGCCACCAAAGTACAAAGCCGCAACAAAATCTTCAAATCGCTAGCCGGTAGCACCTGGGAGAAGGACAAAGAAATGCTGCTGGCAACGTACAAGGCAATTGGCCGGCCGGTCGTAAACTACACTGCCCATATTTGGACGCCATGGACTAGCGTGGCGCAGTTAAAGAAGCTCCAGACTTTCCAGAACACCGCCCAGCGGACCGTGACGGGAAACCTCCTTATGACGCCGGAGTACCACTTACACAGTGAAACATCCATGCTTCCAGTTAAGAAGCATAATGTTATGCCGTGTAAGCAATATCTGCTGGGATGCTACCGTAGGGATCATCCTAATAGACATTTATTGGAAGACGAACCACGACCTAGGCACATCAGGAAGGGAGTACTTGACTACCGGGACGACGTGTAGCAATACAGACAAAACCCGCTGGAAAGGACGGCGTACAGACAGGCCATCGTTAACACCTTCGTGTACTCTCTTCCCGTGAAGTATGTTCTCGAAGTCTAATCACCACCCATTGCAGAACAAGAGCTCGAGCTGCCTCGTGAGACTCGCGTAACCCTGGCACAATTAAGATCTGGATACTGTAGCAAGCTTAACTCCTACCTGTCCAGACTCGACCCTGATATACCCAACACATGTCCCGCATGCAACGAATCCCCGCACGACACTAACCACCTCTTTGCATTGTCCACTTAGCCCGACTCATCTAACACCCCTCTCCCTTTGACCAAACCCGTCGAAACAGCACGTTTCCTGGGCCTCCCGTTAGATGACCTCGATGACTGAAACTGAACTTGCCTGGACCTAGACGGGGATGGCGTATTGCCACTACAACAACAACAACAGCTAATAACGACAGCCTATTAGCAGGCAGACGTAAATCATAAGGAGCATTTTTTTTTACACAATCACTTTTCTTACCCCAACATACATGACAACGGATAGACAGATCAGAACGAAACCAAACACTGAAGATGGCGGTTTGCCGAAACCGGTGTGTTACTAAACCAAAATTGACAAGGGATGACGGAAATTCGTTCCGATATAAATCTAGTATCCACCCTGTCGGAAAAACACAAAACCAAATCAACTTTTCTTACCCCCCTCATACATAAAAAATTCCATTGTGAGTTCTTGTATGAATGAATAAGTGCACATGCATGTAAATATATGAATGTCTCTAAAAGAAAGACCTGTGATTATACGAATCATGTGTATATGTGATTTGTGTGAAAGCTTGAGAAATGTTTCACATACAAGATGCTCACTTAGCAACAGTATGTTAGCTAATTCGCGAATTAATTTGAAAAAAAAAAAACGATAAATAGTAATTGAAGTGCTTTGCCAATGTTTTCTACAATTTTTACACATTTTAAAATTTTTTTATCGGCAATATAAAGTGGAGGACCGTTCATCCGGTAAAAATTCCGTGAGTGATCCAGTTATTCAACAATTCCCGCCATCAAGTTGTCAGTGGAAGGCCAACTTAAAATTACCTATTTATTAAATTATAAAATAAAATCTAATAATAGTTTTTAAATAAAATTCTAAATAAAATTAATTAAAATTAAAACTAAAGATATAATGAAATAAAATAAAATAGAACAAGAATTTACACATTTTAAATAAACACTATTAAAAAATATAATGAAATAAAACTAAAAGTAACTGAAATAAAACTGTAACAAAACCTTACAAAGTAATTAAATAAAATTAGTAAACCAAATAAAATGATATCCAAATAAGATACAGTTAAATTAAAACAACTGTATAATGAAATAAAAATCAAAAGGAACTTAAATTAAAACAAAATTATATAAATTAAAACTAAAATTAAAAGATGTATTGAATAAAAACACGTAAATTATAAATTAAATTAAACACAAGCAAAAAATTATAATATATATAAATAAAGATAAAAAAGCTAAGTAAAATAATAGCGAATATATTCTAACAAAAGGAGTTAAAATGAAATCCTGGAACTACTGTGGGGCATAAGATGCACCAGCAGCTGGCACAGCAGAATCAATCTAAAGGAAGCAAAAAATACTGCCTGAAAAAGGGTCAACGAACCAGTGGAACGACTGGTAAGGAAAAATCAAGTAAAAAGTAAGATATATATATATATATATATATATATAATATATTGTGTAATCTATACCTTAGCTAACATGTATGATTTTACGAATTGATCATTGAGGCGGATGCTGTACTAGTTCTTTTAAGAAATTTTTACACCTAGTAATTAAACTTTGCATTCCATTTAATTTATTTTTTTACACTTTTCACTTATTTAACTTTATATTTTTTTTTCTGGAGTATTTCCTTTTTTTAATTTAAATTTAAATTAATTTAATCGTTTCTATATATGTTTGATTAATCTCAGATTTTTCGACGTCCGCTTCATCCACCATATCACTGCTTTGATATTCTTCAGAGTATCAGCTGACTTCGTTCAGATAAATATTTGACAGGTGTATACACTGTTTATGCATGCTCTTTTTTTCAGCTCACCATCTCCTTCATGCTGGCGCCTTCATCAAGCGAGATCACTAAGTGATAACTTAAAAGCATATGAGCTAAAAGCTCAACATAAGAAAATAAAAATAGTATGCAGGAGAAATATTCAGAGAGAGACAGAGTGGTGGCTAAAAAGAAAAAGACGATAGATTAAATGTTGGTGATACAAAAAAAAAAGGAATTACACGAAAACTTGTAAGGACCCCCAAAATCCCAGATATTGGAGACCTTACAGTGAAACATATATAAATACATATCTAGTTATATATACAAATATATATGTAGATATATATTGAATTCCTTATAAACATGTATAATGAATCTAAACTATTCTATTCTTAAGTACATAGCATTAAAGAGAATTTATTTAACAGTTGTCATACCGATGTACATATGCATGTACATTAATGAACTTACTCTATTACGTTATACGTACGCTTTAGTCATGTTCAAACATGAATATTTTCTTGAACATGCGTACATAGCATTAAAGAGAATTGTTAACTAGTTGTTATTGTAGAATTCTACTCCTTCGCTATACCTATGTATGTACATACGTACGTTTATTAATTTTATTCTTTTGCATTATACGTACATATGTACATATATACATACATATGTAGAAATATTTTAAATTTTAACTCTTCGCTTTAGACATGTTCAATCATGAATTTTCTTGAACATGTGCATATATATACATACATAGCGTTAATAATAATATTAGTTGTTATTATAAAATAACATTCTGCCTGCGTGCAGGATAGTATAAAAGGGCAGGCGAATTGTAAATAAAGTTAAGTAGCCAGTAGATGGTTGATAGGCATACTGTCCGTGGTTATCACCGGCAAAGGTAGCGCACCTGAGGGATTTCACCTCACGAGCGTTTAGTTTATACACAACTAGGGGTTTCACCTGGTCGTAGGGAAGGCTAGTGGAGGGAATACCACCTCCGCTACCTTTACGAAGCGTAGCCAAATTATTCTAGAAGAGTAGCTAGTATAGTATATTCGGGAGAGGGTTTCCACCTCACCGTAGAGAAGATTAGCGGAGGGCATATCACCCCGCTATCTTTACGTTTGTATTACATAATACTAAATAAACTTTGTTGTACGAAATATGGGAAATTGAGTAGTTATTTCAATAACCTTGGCGAGACTGAACTAACCCGAGCCAAGAGGGAAACTTCGTTACAAACTTTACACGCTTGTATACATACATATACAAATAATTAGTTAAGTTTACATTTTGAACTTGGAAGGAATTGTTTTTTCATTTGAGTTTGAATGAATAATTACACTTATTTTAAATAAATTAGAAGATATAAATCTTAATATTGTAAAATTGATATCTATCGAAATATATATGAAAGTTGATAATTTATAAGATGATGGTCTAATTCTTTTTGTTGTTGTGGGTGTTGAACAATTAAGTCAAAACTAAATACCAGAATAGCAGAACACAAATCCGATTACAAACTACGATATCAAACGAATACACAAAAAAGCAAAACTTTTATCCCACTGCGCAGGCAGTGGCCATTTTCCAATTTGACGAAGAAAAATCCTTTTACAAGAACAATATTGCAGCAAGTGGTATACATTAGAAATGCTTCACATAACAAACACACCAACGAACATAAAACTAAAGTTCAAATCTGACACTCATAGAACAAAACTCTACAAAAGATGACTAGATATGAAACTTTTTATTTCATGAGAGCGCCCAGATGTCTGCATTTTGTATATCTGCATCACACGTTGAAGACCATGTATGTATGATATATATAAACTGCAATTTAGTTTAAGAAATATTTTTTATTGTTTTTTTTTTTGTTCGTTATTAGTTTTGCCCTGAAGATGGTTATCGAAGTGTATACATAGGAAAACATAATAAATATTGTGTTTTTATTTATATCGACCTCAGGTTAGTAGGTAGGAGTGCAGCCCGCAGAACTGTATGACCTCGGACACGATTAGCGCTGAATACGTCGGTCTTATACACTATCCCAAAGAGCTTCGGTATCCTGCTACTACGTTTCATCTTTACGTTCAAACCATTTGGTTGTCTTAATGGAACTACTTTGTCCCTGAACTACGTGTCGCTGAACCGCTGGCTGTTATAATAACTCTATTAATAAGAATCGATTGTGTCCATCTGCAAACCGTGCAATGGACCTACAAATCTATGCCGAGAATCAACGATTGCGCTTATTTCTATATTGTTGAAGGATATCTATAAATGCCGCCATTGTGTACTGTTTGTGTTGTTATGATTTTTCTCCTATGCTGATCACTTAATTTAGAGCAGTTTCAGTTGATCGGCACTTTCCTAACATATGTTGGATTATAGTGTTCTTGTGCGTTCTTTGTACACAATTTTACACTTTCTATCGATCAACAGTAGGCTTTCCATGCTTCTGCTTTTGCTTTTCTGACTGCTTTTTTATAATTTTTCATTGAAAGTTTCCCTCACCAGAGTTTTTAGGTTCCTAAGGTACCCATGGATGTGATTTCCTCCCTTTATGAACCGTCAAAGGAGTAGAAATATGTGGTTCAAACTTTTTTAAGTATGCTAACAGTCTTATTTTCCTGTAAGCGGCTAGCACTGCGAAGGGTCGTGCCAACATCTGAAACGATGCGTATCGGTGCTCCTCTGCGACACACGAACTGCTTTAGTACGAGGGGGAATCATTCCGTCGACGTGATGGCGCGTTCTTAATGTGAACTGCACGTGAGGTCAGGCACGTAAACAAGGCGCTCCAATGCTTTTCTCGACGACGTCCAACAACTACGTCGATTGGACCGAAATAGTCTACCCCAGTGAATGTGAATGGCAATAATGTATAAGGTGACAGTAGTTCTGGAAGATGATTTTCCATTAAAGGCGGTTGCGGCTTTGCCTTTCGATTGCGGCACATTTGAAATCTTTTGGTGCAATCTCTTACTAAAACACGTAACGCAACTACGCAAAATCGCTGGCTGGCCGACATTCATTCACAATAATTTCGTTATAGTGATGGTGAAATTTTCTATGGTAAAGGTCCATTATCAACCACGTTCCTGAGTGATTCTTCGAAAATATTAGAGGTCGTTTCACGTTGACGGCCACACCGTCTATGAAGTCGATTCTACCCTTTACCCGTAGAAGCCCACTCTTGTCCAGAGACGGTGACCATTTAAAGATGGTAGATGGGTGTGGAATGACCTGACCATGTTTAAAGCTTTTTATCTCGTCGCGAAACTCATCTTCCTGACATACGGCTATAAGAACGAGCTCTGCTGCTTCCATGTCGGGAAATTCAAACAGTTTTAGTAGCCGTTGTGTTTGATGTACTTATGTGATGTATTTCAGCTGCCACGTTTGCGTTAGCGACTTCTAGCACCGTCGACGGGCAATCAGATTCCGGTTCAGTTAGGAACTTCGGTGTCCGTCCAAAAAAATCTGCGGCTTACCTGAATAGACAGTACTTCGTCTACGAATTTTGCCAGTCGTATGCCCAGAACAGCAGCTGTTAATAGCGAGCTGTCCAAGTGGATCATATATTATAATTATGATACGCAGAATTTGTCGTTTTGACGGAAATTTAGATTCGTCAAAGACTTTTTCTGGAAACTTCTCCACGAATGTCAGTTCGTCCGACTCTGGAAGCCACCACCTCCCTAATACCTTTTCGATAGAAGCGGCTGACTCTTCAAATCGTCTTGCTAGTGGTGTCTTATCGGCAGAAAGTAGAGTCGGAATTCTTTCGAATGCGAAACCTAATTTCACATTTCGCATCCGCCTTCTCTGCCGATCCAGCGAACCGCAGTCGACATACTGGATAAATAAAATAAATGTGTTATTAATTATGGATTTTACCATTTAAGGATAAGTTTCGGAAAAACGTTGAGCATTTCCGTTCTTTACATAGTTCGCAAAGGAGAGCACGAAGCACAAATGTCATTAAACACATTGCGTAGACGTCTGGCTGTCGACTGAACATTTGCGCTGCTTGATCTTGATCGAAAGCAAAGCAGTATGCCAATCATAAGATTTCAACTCATCAGGCCCTTTCAACAGCATGCTATTCAAAGAAGTATCTCCAAACTTGGCTACAGCATCCCATTTTATTAATAATTTTGAATATGGAAAGGTACCACGACCTGACACTAGTCGGTATTTTGCTCGATTCCAATTTGCGAACGTATCCCCTTTTCTTGTAGTCATAAATTTTGGTGACGATAAACTGATGAAGTAAAGGATCGCGTTTCATCTTGCCTTATGATATGAGTCGGGTAAATTGAGTAAGTCTTGTTTCCACAATGATGTGGTTTGTCATCTCTTCTCAGATGGCAGAAATTTTGTGAATTTTTATAATGATACTTACAAACTAAAAGTTATTATATGCAAAGTCAGCATGTTGACATTTAGTAATTCATTCATTGACAAAAGTATTATATGCAAAGTCAGCATATTGATATTTGGTAATTAGCAAAAGTATTATATGCAAAGTCTGCATATTGATGTTTGGTAATTCATTCATTGACAAACCGACGCTGTCGATCAGTCATGCTGATCAATACGTGTGTTGGTCAATGTGACGGATTGAGTAAGCTTAAAAAATGCATTGAAAGTGGAACGCATTCTGAGTAATGCTACACCATCCGCCTTAGGAATAGTCGTATATAATTAAAGACAACTGTATACGACTATTAAATTGCTTTTTGTATTCTATTGTAATTTATTGGTAACTTGATATTGAAAGTAGTTTTTTTTTTTTTTTTGTTTACATTTGTTTCACATGTGTCTTTATTGTGCTGACTTTGTTTTTTTTTTTTGAACATAACATGCAGTTTTTGTTTCCTTTGTCTTGTGTGCATATATATATTGTTATGAGTAAATTAGAGTGTTTATTTTGAGGTTGTTTTTTTTTTTTTTTTTTTTTGTTATTACTAGAGGTTTTATACTGTTTTAAGTCTATTTTTATGAATTATAATTTCTTTTTCAGTATCTTTTTTATTGTTTCTATTACTATTTCCCATTCTATGTGGTATTAAAGTAAAATTGTTATTCTTATCAATACTTTTAACCTTATAATGTCCTTTATATTTATTATCTAACTTATGGGAGGCCTCTTCTCTAACTAACACTAAATCTCCTATGTTTATTTCCTTACTGTAGCTATTTTTATCATAATTGGATTTTTGTTTTTCTTTAGCCTCTTGGACTAATTTCCTAGCTCTTTGCTGTGCAATCTGAAGTCTATATTTTACTTCTTTGTCGTAAGCTTCGTGGTTGTACAATGGGCTGATTTTCTTTTCTTTTAGGAATTCGTAATTCGGTGGATTTTTTGCAAATATAAGTTCAAAAGGGCAATACTTATGTGTGGTTGATGGCGTTGTATTGTAACAGTACGCGAAATACCTGAGGTAATCATCCCAATTATCTTTGTCACTGGTTATGTATGAACGTACATATTCATTGAATGTTCTGTGAGTGCGTTCTACAGTACCCAAAGTTTGATGATGATACGGTGTTGAAGTTTTATGCTCAATTTTTAACAGTTTACACAGTTCTTCGAATAATTTATTTTTGTACTCTGTGCCCATGTCCGTTAGGATTGTTTTCATGCGTCCGTAAATCAAAATGAAATGCTCGAACACGGCTTTAGCGACTGTTGTTGCATGTTTGCTTGGGACTGGGATCGCTACCAAGTATTTGGTTAGATCGCATATAATGGTAACCGGATATTCGTTTCCATTCATTGTCTTCGGTAATGGCCCGACTGTATCGATTTGTACAATATCGAAAGCCTTCGGAGGTGTTTCCGTTATTGTCATTGGCTCCTTTATATCCTTATTAGTTTTATTTTTCTTACAGTGGATGCAGTTTTTTACGTATTTTCTTACGTCATTTTTCATATTTAGCCAGCTATACTTCTGCTTGATTTTATCTGTCATGCGATTTATTCCTGGGTGGCCACCACTAATAGGATCGTCATGACATTTGTGCAGAATTTCTTTAATTTTCCCGGGATTTGTCACATATATAACCTATAATTTCGGAGGATCGAAAACGAGCTCGACTTGTCTTTTTACTTCAAATTTATTTAGCGCTTCGCATATTTTGGGGTTCTCTTTGTGACTTTCTTTATTTTCAATATTACTGCTGGTATTTTTTGCTGCTGATCTTGTTGTTATTTTTAGTATTTTACTTGCTTCCACTGACATATCTTTTAGGTTTGTAATTGTTATGCGAGATAATGCATCCGCAATGTGATTTTCTTTTTCGGCGATATACTCCACTTCGAAATCGTACTCTTCTAAATCGAGTCTTACTCGTGTTAACTTAGATGAAGGACTCTTCATTGAGAAAAGGTATGTTAAAGGACGGTGGTCGGTTTTAACTAGAAATTTTCTGCCATAGACATATGGTCTGAAGAAGGTTATGGCCCAATGGATTGCGGCTAGTTCTTTTTCTATTGTGGCTTTGTTGATTTCACCTTTTGTGAATGACCTAGAAGCGTAAGCATTTGGTAACTGTTTGCCATCGTGTTCTTGGCTGAGGACTGCCCCACAAGCGTACCACTAGCGTCTGTTGTTATGCAGAATGCTTTATTGAAATCTGGGTATTGTAAAAGTTTTGGACTAATTAATGCTTTCTTTAAGTAAACGAAAGCTTCTTGACATTCTTCTGTCCAATCGAAGGAAACATTCTTTTTGCAAAGCCTAGTTAATTTTCTTGAGTGTTCTGCAAAATGCGGTACGAATCTTCTGTAGTAATTGCAGAAAGCTACGAATCTCTTAACTTCATCGGCTGTTTTTGGTATTGGATAATTTTGGACTGCTTCAAATTTGCTTGAGTCGGGTAGTATTCCCTTGCTTGTACATTTATGGCCTAAATAAGTTACTTCTTGGCTGAAGAATAGACATTTATCTGGATGTAGTTTTAGATTGTATTTTCTACAAGTGGAGAACACCTCTCTTAAGTTTTTTAGCATATGTTTTTCAGAACAACCTAATACAACTAAATCATCCATGTAGAGAAATGCTTGAGATGGTTTGAGGCCTGCAAATGCTAGCGTCATCATTCTTTGAAATGAATTTGGTGCTACTTTTAATCCATCGGGTAGTCTTTTGAATCTATATGTGCCGTTTTCAGCTGTGAATGAGGTTATATCCCTCGAGTCTGGGTGTAATTCTATTTGATGAAAACCTGACATAAGATCTAGGCATGAAAAATATTTTGCTCTTCCAAGTTGATCTAAAATATCATCAATTCTTGGGAGTGGGAATTTATCTGCTGCTAACTTTTTATTTACCTGTCTGTAGTCAACTACTAATCTCCATCTTTTTTCTGTGCTCCCTGGAAGCGATTTTTTAGGTACTAGTAAGATTGGGCTATTGTATTCTGATATGGAGTGTTCTATTATGTCGTCTTCGATTAGCTTATTTACCTGCTTGCTTATTTCTCCTTTTTGTGTCTGAGGCAATCTATAGTTTTTTATGTAAACAGGAGTATCATCCTTCATGTGTAATTTTTGTTTGTAAAAATTATTAGAGGAAATTGGTTCAGTTTCTAGTGCAAATATGTCTATGAATTCTGTGCATAATGCTGTTAGGTGTGGATTGACGAATTTTGGAAAGTTTTTGGTTAATCTTTTTAATTTTTCTGTATTATTGCTATTGTTATTGTGTGTGGTTGTTTCAATTAGTTTATAGTCATCTAGATTTTCAGTATTAATTTTGTAATTTTTAATAGTTGTGTTTTTATGTGTTGTGTTGATAATTCTAACGAAAGTTTGATCTTTATTTGTAATTGTGTTTGCTATAAAAATGCCTTCAGATAATTGTTGATTTGGTATGAAGATGTTTTTACTATCGGTGCTTACTTTAACTTGTCTAATGACTTCAGACCTAGCAGGGATTGTAATTGTATTGACAGACAGACAATTTGTTAGATGCATTGTTATTGTTTGGGGAAAATCATATGGTCTTAGGATTAATTTATCCTCTGTTTTGCCATAATCTAAAATACAATTGTACTTCTTTATAAAATCTAGTCCTATTATTCCGTCGCATGGGATTGGAAAGTCGTCTTCTACGACATGGAATTTATGGTAAATTAGAAGGTCATCACCTTTTAAATCTGCTTTAACTGTGCCTAATGTACTGGTTATACCCTGACCAATGCCTTTTAAATCTGTGATTTGCTCTGTCTTTATTTTATGATTATTACTAATTTGATGCTTTTTAATAATGGAAATATCTGCTCCTGTATCTATTAAGAAATTTGAAATTGAATTATTTAATGATGTCCTTGTAGATACATAGCTGTTTAGATGTAGATTTAGTACACATATTTTCCTATCTACTGATCTTGAAGTGGAGTTTATTGGTTTTCCTGCGTACGTTACGGGTCTGGTTATAAGGTCTATTGCCGTTTTGGTTTTGTGATCCTCTCTGGGAATTATTATTTGATCTAAATTTATTGTTGTATCTTTGTTGCGGTCTGAATCTTCTACCTCGGTAACTCCCGTAGTTGTTATTTCGGTATTGACTTTGTTGTCGTATATTTAAAATTGTGTTGGAGCTGCCCGTTATTTCAGTACAGCTGTTTGTAAATTTGGAGATTGCGTCGTTCATTGATGTGAACGTTCCCGCTTGCATAATCATTTTGACCTTGTCATTGGAGCTGTTTTTACACATAGCTCTGACTGCTGCTTGTGTTGAATATTTCGTTGCCAAGTCTGGATTAAATCCATCCGAAATATAAGCTCCTTCTAATGACTTAGTGATTTTTTCTATTTCAGCGCTGTATTGATTTGCAGTTTTGTTCCGTTGTTGGATGTTCATGAGTTTAGCTGTTAAAACTTCTACTGATTCGCCTTTTATTGCAGTTTTTAGCTTTGCTTTTATTTGTGCTATTGTACTTTCGTTACTAATGAAGTTTCTTCCTGTGCCTTTTAACTTGGTTTTTATCATTGTTATTGCTAAGGCTTCGTGCTCATCTTTGATTTGATCAAGTATATCAAGGGCATCTAAGAAACTGTGCAAATTCTCCGGCTTACCATCAAACTCTGGTAGCACTGATGAAGCAGCTTTAATAAATTCAACTACAGTTTGTGTCATTGTAACTTTTATGATTGGGATGTCTAATGGCTTATTTTCTTCCACTGATGGGTTCTGACTCGAAGAAGGTGATAGAGTCTGGGCAAGTTTTGAGAAAATTAAATTAAAATCAACCTGGAGTATCTCCTCTACTGTGGTTGGTATTGATATTTTTATATTGTATCTAGCTAAAGAAGATACCAGTTTATCTCGTACGGCGGTAAAAAATTGGTAAGCTTCTTTTTGGTGTTCTTTGGTAAGTATACGGTTTGCCGTATTGATTACCTGTCTTATACTATTTAGAGCTTCTAAAATTATGTTCAAATGCTTTACTATTGTTTGCTTTATAGTTTTATTGTCAGAAATTTTTATAAATTCTTTTATTGTGTCTTCACATTTTTTAAATACCCTATGAAAATCTTCCTCAGTGGTAATCTCCTCCATACCTGTGAAATAGCTGTAACCTAATCATTATATCTATATTTTTTTTTTGTGTTGTCCCTAAGCAAAAATTAAAATTTTTGCTAATGGTTAAGCTGCCGCGAGGCTGCTAAATTTATTCTAATATTTGGTGTGTTATGTTTCGTCTTGTTTTGTGTTGTTCAGTTCAATTGCTAAATTTATGAACTGATTGTCCAGTTGAAGCTAATTTCGCTTGCTGCTTGGCCGGTGACTCGAACGCAGTGTCGCCTTGTTGACTATTCATGCTTTTTACTTTTGTTGCTAAATAAACTTCTTCTCACCGCTGTGGTAGCTGCTGCTGCTTTTTTCCGCTTTTTATTCTTGATTTTATAGTGGCAGGATTTCAATACTTTGCGTTGATTTTCCAGTTTATACTGGCAGGATTTCAATACTTTGCGTTGATTTTCCAGTTTATACTGGCAGGATCTCAATACTTTGCGTTGATTTTTATTCTTGTTTCCCAGTTTATACTGGCAGGATCTCAATACTTCCAAATATTTTTTTCTTCTTGATTTTCCAGTTTATACTGGCAGGATCGCCATGTGATAACCGCCATGTAAAGTCAATCAATAATTGTCTCTTTATTAAAATGTTTCTCCTTATATACAAAATTTCTTACTCTACATATACATGATACTTACAAACTAAAAGTTATTATATGCAAAGTCAGCATGTTGACATTTAGTAATTCATTCATTGACAAAAGTATTATATGCAAAGTCAGCATATTGATATTTGGTAATTAGCAAAAGTATTATATGCAAAGTCTGCATATTGATGTTTGGTAATTCATTCATTGACAAACCGACGCTGTCGATCAGTCATGCTGATCAATACGTGTGTTGGTCAATGTGACGGATTGAGTAAGCATAAAAAATGCATTGAAAGTGGAACGCATTCTGAGTAATGCTACATTCCTTTGAGCGAAGTGGCTTCGTTGGTGCGTAAACACTGATAGAGTCTGTAGCAAAATACGCCTTCATCTGCTCATCTATTCGATCACTGCTAGTAGGACTGCAACATGCATGCAATACACGTAGAGTTTCTGTGCGGTTGAATGAGTTACGCACATAAGCAGTTCAAATCGGTACTTAGTAGCGATCACATTGGAATCGCCATTCTCCCTAACCTCGATTGGTACACAAATTTTTGCGTTGTCGATATCAATAAGAATGGGCGCCCTGTATTAAAAACTGTTGTGTTTGAGTGGGTAAGCCTAGATGAGCAATAGTGCGTACTCCTCCTCTGTTGATAAAATCCCGAAACTTACGAATTTGGAATTATCTTCGCTTTACGTAATTTCGTTGCATCTGAGGCATTGTGCCTCCGATGGGCCGTTCAAGGCGATATCATCTGCAAGATCCATCTCAATCAGAGTGCAAGCGGCGTCTTCATCGATGAGTGCGTACGTGTCGATTGATTTGGACGCACTATTTGCTCCTGGCCGATGCTGCTATTTACAGTAGTAGGTGTGTGAATTGCATCGGCGAACGTAATGAGATTTGAAACAGCACAAGCAAAGTTTTTGCTCCCGAACAAGCTGCCAGCGATCGCTTTTCAACAGTGCCTTCAATTCAGCACATTCCGATACTCATGATTCGCTTTAGACTTCGGGCATACAGCCGTTTTCACGTTTTTGTTTACATTTTTATCGATGATGTCGTGGACTAAAATTCTCGCCTTTTGAAAGTTGCGGCCACTCTTCTTGGTTTCGGTAGTGTCGACTGCTGTTACAGCTACCTGACAAATAGTTACCTGACTTGTGTACATTGCTAGACCAAGAAGCCGCCATTCGTCGAATATTGCAACGTCAGCTCGACCGAGAGACATACGATAACTACCCCAATTGCGTCTTTGATCGCTGGGAAGTTTAGCTACCAGGTCGTTTAGCGGGGCAGATTCATTTAAATAATCGCCTAGTTCGACCGCCTGCATAGTAGCCCGATAGTTCTGCACTGTCTCCGAAAAGGCTACTAGCGTTTCTAATATATCACCCCTATCCGGAGGCTCTTACCTCAGCTTCGACTGCATTGTTTGATGAATAATGTCTGGCCTACCGTAAAACGTTCTCAATATATTGATTGCCAGTCTCGTTGTTGATGGCGTCATTAACCTACCACACACTGCTTTGAGGGCTGGTCTCTTTAAATATTTTTTCAGTCTGATCCAATTTTCTTCATCAGTGAAATCTGCATTGGAGTTAAGCTAATGTTGGTTGTGCTGTGTTGGCTGAGAACATTGTAAAGTGCGCCATACACTTGCGTATGTGCAGGCATCTAATTCGGCTGCGCACAGTTTGACGTATTCGTTTGCACGAATCCTAAGTTGTTCGGCGGTGGACCCATAGTGCTATTCATAACAGTGGCAGTGGAAGTGAGGCTAGGTACGGCGGCAATGCCGTTGATGGGCATGTATGCGCTCGTGAAGCGGTGGTGCATTCGAAATACATATATAGCATGTAGTGTGATTAAGGTCCATGGACGGACGTTGTTATAGAGGCATTATTCATACGTGGTACTGTAAACGTCGAAGGATAATAATGGGCGTTGATTCTTGACAGTGCGGCGGAATTGCAGTAGAGGGTGACCCCATTGCCTTCGGCTATTACTTTATAATGTTCGGCGTCTTCCATTTTAAGCCTCGATAATTTAAAGAAATACAAAATATCTCAAAATGTTGTCCCGGCAATTGGCGGCTCGCGATTGAAACCATATTTAAGTCTCCTTTTCAATGATCTGAAATCTTTATTCCATACAATGATTAAAAGTTTATAAATTTCTTAAAGATATAAATTCAATGTATGAAACTTACATTTTGATTTATCTGCGGCACCTATGCGCTCTTGAACAATAAGAAAAATAATGAAGGAGAGATTACATTAATTTTGACACTTGCAATTAGAATTAGATGAATTGAGAACAAAAGGAAAAGACAAAATGCGATGGGTTGCCAATGGAATTTTTGGCAACATATATATTATAATTAGTTTGTAAATGAGAATGAGGATAATTATTTTTATATTAAATTATTGATCTATGCATATATCTGGAAAGAAAGTATTCTATATGCAAATCTACGCAAAAAGCCATGTTTCAAGCAAGGCAAAACTTTTTCTTGGTCCATCTGATCCTTTCGAATACTGAAATTAGTGAAATTTCGTAAGAAATTTCTTTTTGTCTAGACAAACATATTGAGCACTTTTTTGCTCAAAATTTACCAAATACCGGTCCCACTTCTCGGAAGAAGAATTAGTGTTTATACATTTAAAATTAACCTTAAAATTCTAGAAAAAAAGGAGTGCTTACAACTGTCTATATATGTATAACGTGACGTGAAGAATTTCTTTTTTTTAACTTAAAACGGGCCATCCATTTATTTTCGATACCTGTAAACACAAATTTTTATCGAACTTACTAAGAGGACGATTAACGAAGCTTCTTTGGTGAAGCAGTAGCATAATGAATGGGGGGAAATAAGGATGTGGTTTAAAAGTCTTGTTATAGTAGGCGCATGCGCAAAAGAATAAAAGGCATTTCAAGTCTTGATATTTTCATATTAAATATTTATAAGTGAAAAGATGGAACGTTTGGATATGAATAACAATAATAATATTGTTTTTTTATAAACATATATCTTAATAAATACATCTATACATTAAAAATCTTACGTTCGTTTGTAAATCCCGGAAAGTCCAAATTTTCAGAATGGCTTTACTGGATCGGAGAGTGTTCCTGTGAAGTTTGTTTAGAAAAACGCATCCAGGAAGTGGACCCGATCCGATCTATACAAAAAAATCTTATTTTATTTGTTGTTTGATTTACTTTACAAGTATTTTTTTTTACCGAAATTTAGATGTTTTCTTCCAGAAAGTGAATCTGGAACCGATCTATCCCCAAAAATCTTATTTATGGTTTGATTTACTTGAAATTCGGCGCAAATCTATATTTTTGATTAAATTAACACAGAGAATATTTTTTTCTTCCGGGAAGTGATCGTGAGACAGATTTATCCCAAAATATCTTATGTATTGTTCAATGTAATTGAAATTTGGACCTAACTATTGAAAATTGTATATATGGTTTGATTTACTTAAAATTTCGTACAGAGGTAGCCTTTCACCTAAGTAAAGATAAGGACCAGCTTTTCTTCTGGGAAGTGGACCTGAAATAGATCATTTCCACAAAATCTTATTTATGATTTGATTTACTTGAAAATTGGTACATTGGTAGCTTTTTGCCTAAATTAACACAGGGAAAACTGTTTCTTTCGGGAAGTTAGATTTGCTTGAAATTTTATGTTTTTGTCTATATTGTCATATAGAATGGGAATTTTATCACAAAACAACGGATAGGCGAAAATAGGCATGATTTGGGTACAAGTTTTGATCTTTTGTAGATCGATGACGCACCTAGTTTACAGCCTGTCTTGAGTTTAACGATTCGGTTATATCCATATGGTTATGAACTAATTTTAGTGGTCCAATCTTATTGTACACAAACGTAAACTAAAGTAGAGCCGTTTGGTTTTACTCTGAAGCATTCGTATTTACATTTTCGTGGAAGGCTTTGATTGGCGATTATTCTCAGAATAGCTCAGCCGCTGCGATATGCAAATATTAAATATTGAAAGCACATAAATACAAAAATGTAGATAGATCAATAATATAATAAGAAGTTTGTTATTTATAATTAACTGAATCATTCTTTAAGTGGCAGCACCGAATCGAGCTACTACTGTACCGTTTGGTCCCGGTCTGTGCCGCGAACAGACGATACTTTGCTGTATGTCCAAATGAATATTCCGAAGCTGACGCTGGAGCAAAGAGATATTTACAATCACATAATACAAATTGTGAATGACATATTTGGAGGTGTGTTTTTCTTGGATGTTCCTGGAGGGACTGGCAAAACTGACCTTATTATGCTGATTCTGGAAACAATTCTATCACTAAACGGCATAGCATTGATTCTCTCGTAGTCAGGAATATCTGCAACATTGCCACTGAACCTGCAATCCATTGAGACTCCGATATATAATTTTTCCAAAGCGAGATCAATTCTTGCTTAAAATAGTCAACGTTGTGCGGGATGTACAAACCCTGCAATTAATCACAAATATGAGTGTCAACCTGGAAAATAATACATCGGCCGATGTATTTTCACACCAGTTACTGAAAAAGGATAATCATATCATATATTATATATATTAATCAGCTGAAACTCTGCAATGGTACATGGCTTGCAGTCCATAAATTACAGAAGACGTCCTCATTCCGCCCGATACTTCCTTTCAATTCAAGCGACTACAGTTCCCTGTTCGACTGGCGTTTCAAATCACGATAAAAAAAACTCAGGATCAGTAAACTCAAATATGTTGTATACCCAGAAGTATTGAGTAAATAAAATTATGATAATATCCAAAGTTTAACTTTTCATCTATTTAATGAATATGTGCCACAGCAAATCGTGACAGGGTATGTATATATATTTATATTGTTATATAGAAGTAAAGGGTAAAGATAATCTTGTGGCATTACATTTTAAATATGATTTCTGGCATATGACCGCCACGGCTGGCGCGGATGTAGTCCAATCTGGACGTCCAATTTTCTATGACTTTTCCCAACATTTGTGGCCGTATATTGGCAATAACACGGCGAATGTTGTCTTCCAAATGGTCAAGCGTTTCTGGCTTATCCGCATAGACCAATGACTTTACATAGCCCCACAGAAAGTAGTCTAGCGGTGTTAAATCACAAGATCTTGGAGGCCAATTCACAGGTCCAAAACGTGAAATTAGGCGGTCACCAAACGTGTCTTTCAATAAATCTATTGTGGCACGAGCTGTGTGACATGTTGCGCCATCTTGTTGAAACCACATCTCCTGGACATCATGGTTATTCAATTCAGGAATGAAAAGGTTAGTAATCATTGCTCTATACCGATCACCATTGACTGTAACGTTCTGGCCACCATCGTTTTTGAAAAAGTACGGATCAATGATTCCACCACCAAACAGTCAGTTTTTCTGGATGTAACGGTGTTTCAACATACACTTGAGGATTACCTTCACTCCTAATGCGGCAGTTTTGTTTGTTGACGTAGCCATTCAACCAGAAGTGCGCTTCATCACTAAACATCGCTAAAATGGACGTAGTGCGCGATACGTTTTCCGTACAGAATCATTATTTTCGAAATAAAATTGCACTATTTGCAAGCGTTGTTCAGGCGTGGGTCTATTCATGATGAATTGCCAAACCAAACTGAGAATAAATCACTTGACAGCTGTTAAATCGGTCACCATATTGAAAAGTAATAGCAACTTAAAGTTCTATACCTCTATAAAAAACACCCTTTATAAGTACATAACATGACCTTTCCAATCAAAGCATCCAGTACTTTTTTGACGTCTGCTGAAACGGGTACTATTTTTAAATCTGTCTAATAAAACATCTCCAATCCCTGGGACAGAAGCCAAGTCGACTGTTCCAAATATTCGCGATTATTTTTATAAAAATATGTTTCCGTGTTTTTCAGAAACTCTTCGTCAGTATATGCGCCATTATTTTTTAAGTTCACTACTAAATATTAAACAGTTAACGGAATAAACTGATTGTTCTGCTGCTGAGCCAACTTTTACTTCTATTGATTAATTCCTTTTGCTTCTGATTTGCCGATAAGGTCTGACTCAAAACCTTCAATTACGCTTGGTGTAAAAAGTAAAGTCACAATTCTGACACGGAAAATTTTTTTATGGGCGCATTTTGGCGGCAATTAGAAATACCAAACGAAGCCAGGTCCTTCTGAACTTGATTTTTCCAACGGAGTGGAGGCCTTTCTCTTGCTCTGCTCCGATGTGCAGGTTCTGCATCGAATACTTGCAAATCTGGAGCGCTTTCATCCTTTCGAGCGACATCGTCTAGCGCAAAAGGCTATAAATCTTCCGCAGAACCTTTCTCTCAGAAACTCCTAGTGCCATCTTATTTGATGTCCACATCGTTCACGCTTTTGCACCATACAGCAAGACTGGAATGATGAGTGACTTATAGAGTTTGGTTTCGATTTATCGAGAGGGGATTTTACTATGCAATTGCCTACTCAAAGTAGAACCTAATGGCAATAGTGGATTTCAATTCTGACATTGCTGGTGTTGTTGATGTTGGTTCCAAGATAGGCGAAATTATATAGCCATTATATATAACTTCAACGTTATGACTGTCAACAGTGACGTGGAAGCCAAGACACCACTGCGTTGACTGTTAATTTAATGATAGGAGATATTTCATTTTGTCCTCGTTCACCACGGGACCCATTCGCTTCGCTTCTTCATCTAACCTGCAGAAAACGGAACTAACAGTGCTGATGTTGTGGCCAATGTTACCAATATCATTGGCATACCATGGTACCATGCCTATTTAGCACAGCGTTTCTTAATATTTTCCCAGCATCAGTTTGAAGAAATCACATGATAAAAAGTCATCCTGTCTGAAACCCCGTTTGTTATCGAGCGACTCAGAAAGGTTCTTTCCAATTCTGACTGCCCTTGTGGTATTGTCCAGCGCCAGCTTACATAGCCGTAAAAGTTTTGCTTGAATGCCAAATTCAGACATAACGTCATAGAAGCATATCCTTTTTAAGCAATCGAAGGCAGCTTTAAAATCGATTGAAAGGTTGTGTGTATCGATAATTGACTTCCACAACAAATTCGTCACAAAATTTTCGATCCTTTATATGGGCGATGTAGTAAATTTCACAAGGACCCACCTTCTTCCGTCCCTATCCCGCCCATCGCACCCCTCCCGTGCTGTCCCTGCAAAATGCTACAACTGTTTTAGTCAAATTATATGCTTTCAATAGTTGGAGTAAGTAATTGACAATGATATCAAAAGTTTCTCCTGATTGATCATGGAGGTTTTAAATTTATTTTGAACACCTTCGTGAGGCTCGGAAAAACGCACTAGGATAGGATACATTGTTTTACAGTGATTTAAAGCGTCGTTCAAAATTGTAATAACGTTGGATTTACCAAGATCACCTTTCAATTCTTTGATCTCTCTACGCACTCAAACATGCACATGTAAATTTCTGATCAAAACATGATAGCATCAATTTCGACGCACATTCATTGGAACGAACGCTATGGTTTCGATATCTACATCCTTAAAGTTGGTGCAAACTATTTCTTGAAAAAGTTAAACATTGAAGAACTTTAAGCAGCGGAACTATCGGCATTTTTATGATTTTTATGTTTTTCAGACTTTAAATGCTGTTCAATATAACTGACGCCGCGACAGGGAACTCTAAAATTCGTTCCACACTTTTCGCATCTGACAACAGTTTTTTTTGGGATGACGCCCGTGAAGAGGAAGCTCTCATGAGTACTGCTACACCGACATAACAGTATGCACGACTTGCAACCTCAAAGCTGCACCTACGTACTAAATACCACTGTCCCGCGGAACTGCCAATAAAGTATTACCTCGCGGGGCTGGTAAGCACATTGGCTATTACGCGTTACTTTCACAACGAGCTGTGATATACACGCTACCTGAACAACTGTAGAGGCCTAGTGTACAGTCTACTACATTCTATCCATACGTCGCGAAGGACACCACATTGAAAATTCTTTATTAATGATCCTGGTGCCTTAAAATTTCCGCTTGTCTTAATTTATATATGACTTTCGAAATCATACCTATTTTTTGCCAATTTTCAGGGAAAAGCAGTATATAAATTAATGAATTACTTTCATTCAAAGCTCTGGTGGCGTCTGAATGGTATCTGGGACATCGAAACATTACGTGTCCAGCATATTCCTCACACTCTGGGCATATTGGATAAGACGTCGAATTGTCATGGCCAAATCTGTTGAGGTATATTCTGAAGACTTTAAGTCCTGAAAGGAATTGCGTCAGGAAGAAGTCGGTGTCTCCGTGTCGTCTTTCTATCCACCGGCTTAAGCAAGGAATGAGCTCGTGAATCCATCTGCCCTTTGCAGAGTTATTCCATCGCTCTTGCCAGTCACTTATAGGCCGACGCCTTTCTTCGGCAGCGATTTCCATTCGAATAACGGCCACATTTTTCACCGAGAGCCTTAAATACACCCTTTTCATTTCCTCAGCGAGGATGTCAATTGGGATTTGATCAGCTAGAACATATGTTGCAGAATAGAACTTACCACCCTGCTTAATAGCTTTCTCTTACTATGTGTATGCCCGTAATTATTTGGAATCCCACTAGCATGGACTTTTGAAGCCTTATCAACCGCATACTTTATGTGAGCTTGATCAGCTCAGACCCTACTCTGTGCAGCCAGTTGCAGTTTCTTTGTTGAGAGCCAATATATAATCATTTTTATTGATATGTTGACCTTGTCTTCAGCCTCGGATATAGTTTTTGTCGATGTGACCACGGCGATATCGTCGGAACAACCTATTACCTTGGCTGTATTTAGAAGTTGTAACCTTAATATTCTATCATACATCAAATTTCAAAGGAGTGGGCCAAGCAGATCCTTAGGGGAAGCCTGCCGGGAGCGTATAGACCTCGGATCCGTCATCGCTAATAAAGCTCAGCTTTCGATCTGTGAAGTAACTAGTAATTATTTTAATTACATAATTTGGGGCTTTCATACTAACAAGAGTATCCAATATACAACACCACCTTGCAGTGTTAAATGCGTTTTTAACATCTAACGTAACTACGGCACAGTATTCTTTTTTAACAAAGCCCCACATTTTCCTTCAATAGCTGTTGCCGCTGTATCAGCAATAACTTTAATAGCGTCGACGTTGATCAAGATTTTCTAAAGCCAAATCGAAGCGGCGAGAGATAATCCCGTTCTTCTACGAACTTCAATAACCTTTCACTAATAATACTGTCGAAAATCTTCCCCATGGTGTCTGGTAAACATCTGATAGCAGAAGGAGCATTTGGGAGCAATGGTATTTCGATTGCAAATACAAATTTAACGAACATTTGAGTTTAGACATGTTCAAATTAGGATTTCAACACATTATAGTTAAAGTTAATTACCACGATCCATTGTCCAGTTCCCGGAAAAATTAACAGGTATAAGGAGCGGCAACAGCTATCACAGGCAAAGGAGTTATCAGCATGTTTTAGAGCGCGTGAACGGAATTGTTGGGCCATCGTCAAGTATAAAAGAAGCAGAAGCAGCTATCGTAGGCGATCGAGTTGAAAACTCAGTAGCAATAACACTGGTGTAAAGTGAAGCGGTGTGATTATAAAAAGTTGTAAAATAATTGTTTATAATGAAGAAAATTGTAATTTGGGAGTAAATAAAATTTGAGTAAATTTCTAACAATTAGAAGCCGAAAGTACGAATCTTTGACTTTTATTTGGACTGCAAAATGATCGAACTTGAAGTATTTGGGAAATTATCGACATTAAAACTGACGTCAGAAGTGAGGTTGCTAAAAAAATTCCGGACAATAATTGAAAATAGTCAAGATTCAGGATTTGAAGATACTGCCCCTCAAAAAGGAACTGGCGAAGCGAGGGTTATCTTCAACCGAAAGTAAGGCGGAGCTACTATCATGACTGTGGGAAGCAATGGAGGCCATTGGCATTGACTTGAGACAATACTACTTCCGTTGTCAGGACGAAGAGACAATCACACAGAATATAGAGAAGAAAGAGACTGTTGATGTTGTGAAAGATTTAGAGCAGCCATCAAGTAAGATTGAAGAAAAGTCTCCTAACTCATCTACGATTATGGACATGGGCATGCTATTGGGTGCAATGTCATATTTGAATGCTGGGGACATGTCATAAATGAATACTAACATTACACAGCACACGTCACCACTATTATCAACATTTCTTAGAAATTAGATGAACAGGATGCCAACATGTCACTTTCAAGCTCTGAAGGTAAGGCTATGCACTGCGCCTATGCTAACGTACCCGGTTCCAGGTGCAACATTCATTCTTGGTACAGATGCTATGTCATAGGAGGTGAATTTACACAAGGAACTACTGCGTGACAAGAAGAGAACTACTAGCGTTGGTGGATGTATACTGCAGCGCAGAAGTGGCTACTACAGTTCAACAATTCTGGAGGACAGCTACTGCGGTAGACTGAGAGACAACAAAGTCAGGACTTCAGTATTGAACACCGCACAGTTAATACCCACGGGAATACTGACAACATATCGCGTCGACCATGAAGCTTGGAATGGAAAAGTGGACGGTAGAGAATGTTAATAAGAACACGTGCATACTATTTGACAGTCGTAATTCAAGTTACTTTTTATTAGATTTCATATATATATATAGAAGTATACTTACTTAAGTACACATACAAATATTTTGATATTGCCAGACTTATGAAATAAATTAACACCCCCACTTATCAAAATAAGCTTAGCACCTAGTGTTAACCCATTATATATTTTCTTTAGATTGGTGTAATTCCCAACATTTTCATAAATTTATAATGCTTGGTTGGCATAAGACCCTTTGTCAACAAATCAGCAGGCATTTCTTCAGTTGATACATATCCAATTGTAATTGTATTATTTTGAACAACATCTCTTACGAAGTGATGACGAACATCTATATGTTTTGTTCTATTATGCGATTGATGATTTGTTGCAAGTTTCAAACGATTTGGTTATCGCAATGTAAAGGAATTTTGTACCATTTTTTGGTAATATCCTACAATAAATTTCTTAAGTAGACAGCTTCTCTTGATGCCTCTGAGAGATCCACGTACTCTGATTCAGTACTGGACAAAGAAACTGATTTCTGTTTCCTACTTTGCCAGGAAATAACAGAACCGAACATGGTGAAACAGTAACCACTATATGACTTTCTTTCTATATTGTCACTCGCCCAGTCAGCATCAACAAAACCCGTCAAATTTTCATTACATCCTTTAGTATATTTTAAACAGTAACCTTTAGTCTTTTGTAAATATTTCAAAACTCTTTTTGCATAACTATAATGAATTTCTGTATAACAATTATTGAATTGACTAAGATAACTCACTGCATACGCAATGTCTGGTCTTGTAAGAACCGCTAAATACATCAAAGAGCCTATAAGTTTTTGATAAGGAACGGCATCGCAAGTAGTTATTGACCGTTCTATATTAAGCTTACACTCAATGGGCGTATCGATTGATTTACAATTAGAGATATTAAATTTGCATAATAATTGTTCGATATATTCTTGTTGATCTATGGAAATACTGTCGCAATTCGTGTTCGTTTGAATTCGCATATCTAAATAACGTTTTACATAGCCAAGATCTTTTATTTTAAATTCAGAATTGAATACAGTTTTTAACATTTCGGTTTCCTTTACATCATTTGAAAATATCAAAAAATCATCCAAATAGACTGTTACTATAGTTTTAACATTATTTTCAATTTTTGTAAATAGACATGGTTCATTAAAACTTATTTTATAACCCAACTTACATAAACAGTTTTAACCTTTTTCATACCAAACCAATGAAGACTGCTTCAGTCCGTAAATAGCTCGTTTTAGCTTTAAAACTTTTCCGGTAACTTTACTCTGGAACCCTTCAGGAAAATACATGTAAATGTCTTCATTCAGATGGCCATTCAAAAAAGCTGTAGTGACATCTAAGTGCGTGATATCCATCGCATATTTCACGCTGATAGCAAATAACATTCTCAACGTAGAGTGTCTTATCACAGGGGAGAAGGTTTCGTGATAATCTATACCATACTTCTGGCTGAAACCTTTCGCCACAAGTCGAGCCCGGAAACGTACTTTACCATCTACGTCAAACTTTTTGTTAAGGACCCACTTTGACTTTACTATTGATGCCCCATTTGGCATTTCCGAAATATCCCAGGCGACGTTGTTTTCGAATGACTGGAGCCCATTTTGCATAGATATGGACCACTGTTCTGCTTCTGGACCTGACAAAGCCTCTTCAAAGTCGATGTGGTCCGACACGATATTCGAAACACACATATAGAGTAACCAAAGCGATCTGGGACTTTTCTCACCCTTTTGCTATATACTCTTTCTGCAGATGTTTGGATTTCTTCACAAGGCATAGGCGGTATGTTATCATCATTGCTTCCATCAGGATCTGTGTGAACAGAGTTGTCTAGGGGTGTTATGTTCAGAGATTCGTTTAATGAACATCGCATGGTGTATTCGAAATACCCGAACGACAGTTCTGCATCCTCAATCAGATAGCATGGTAGAACGGTTCAACCAAATCCTTGAGAACACTTGCAGACAAACGTCAGGATGATTGAGACAAACATCAGGATGATTGAGATATTCATATACCTTTGTTCCTGATGGAACAACGGCAACGATCCTCTTCGATAGTGAACGTCGGTTGCCAAGAAGGTTACAACAAAGTAATCAAGCGCCTTAATGATGTAGTGTATCGAATGTAGACCGCTGGGAAACCATGGAACAAGATGAAAGTGGTCCATATGGAAAGGTTTGGGGTGCTTGGAACAGTAGCTATCACAGGAAAACGAGTTATCAGCAAACGAGTTATCAGTAAATAAACGTTGAGTGAATTCCTGACAATTAAGAAGCTGAAAGAACAAATCTTGGACTTTTATTTAGCAATCCAGTGATCGAACTTGAAGAAATCATAGAGGAGAAAATCACTACAATATATTTATAAAGATATGAAAAAATTTTTTTTGAGAAAAACCGATCTGCTATTCGTCAAGTAACATATAGTAATGAAGATGATTTCATGCAATTATAAACTTAATTTTGTTGTATTTCAGTATTAGTGAGAAAGAGTTTTTAAGAAAACTCAGCAATATGATTTTATTTTTATTTTTACTCACTGCCTTTATGACCTTTCATTTCTTTTTCGTTTAAAATTGTTTGTTAAAAAAATTTGGATTAATAAAATAAAGGCTTAAAAAAATTCTGCATATAAATCTTCAAATCTAAAAAATTTGGTGTATATCCCAATGTATTAGCTATACCGAAACTTTCTAATTCGGATAACTATTGTTGGACTAATTTTATAGGGCCACCTTTGTGATTATCACAGTTTTTGCCACTCTCATAACTTCTTGCAACATTTTTTTAGTATGAAATTAAACCATATACCGAATCTGAGTGGTAGAAGCCTTTTGCGTATAATATGGAATCGGCATATTTATGAGTATCAAAAATATTTGATTTTGTAAATTATTTTTCCCTACGTCAGGCATACACCAAACAGAGAGCTTGTGGTGATCTTAAACTTGCTATTATGGCTCGAGTCCCATTACACAAATGAATATTCAACAATTGTGGCAATAAAGGATTGTATTAAAATTAAAACAACAGCCTTCCGTGAGTAAGTATATTTTTAAAGTCACAGATGAGATTACTTAATGATTAGCCAAATCTACAGCGACACATTTTCCAAACTTAAAAAACATGTATATGCAAATCAGCAATACACAAGTATTATAAATATACATTGTATTCGTTGCGCAAACCGAGACGTAATCGATTATGGCGAGATCATTTGAAAAGATTGTTGCTCTGATAGAACATTATACACCAACAAGAGCACCTGAGGTTGTTTTAGACAACTAGTAGGTGTTCCACATACATTATACATACATATGCTTTGTATATATATACAGGATTCTCAATTTAAAGTAAACCTATTTCAAACTAACTGAAACTATTTGGCTTTTAATATGAAGCGACGTCTTTTTCATATTTTTCGAAGCTTTATTTGTATTAACATTTAAAATTTATTGAGAATATTTTTTTGAATGCGTTGTCGTTTTTAAGTTAAGTTTTTAAGCCAGAGTTAAGTATTCAGACGGTTTAAAAGGAAGAAGAGTGATAGATAATGAACTGCGTCCATAGAAAAAATCTTATGGATTTCAATACACAGCTCCTTTTTTACTGACCTCACTATCGAACTCCAAACTCCTTATTTTTTTATATGTTACCGAATTATAATAAAATCCCACGTCAACATATAGACACAAATTATTAAAAACAACCGTTCACCACACAATTTAGAAAATATTTGCATGAATTTCTTATGGAAACAGAATTTGTTTATAAATTATATATGCTCTAGCGCATCGATCATATGAAATATTTATTTATGTGTACTGCTCTTGAAGAAGATATCCAAAAAATAAGCGATTGGCGATAATCTCTATTCCGGCGGATTTGATTATTATTAACCGGTGGTTACCGGCTTCGCCTTGAACAGTATTTTTAAGCTTAACGTCTTTGTAAAATGGCGGCCTTCGGCCGAGCTCTACAAATATAATCCTGAGCCGCACTAACATCGGCTACGCACTGCACAGAATTCTGCATAATTCCCTTAATCATGAATAAAATATGCTTTAATATAATTGTGAGGTTGTACATACAACCGTGTATGGCAGAGTATTTTTATTTTTATGCCGTATGGCAATACTCATTTATTGTTATTGTCCGACTTTAGTCGCAATGTAACAACCTTCTCATGTGTGCGAATATATACAACAACCATATGTCCGTTCTGAAGCATCACAAAACCATGAATTTGCAAACATTCATTCGGCGACATATTTACAAATCGTGATACCTCTATGTTATTAACTTGTCCGCCAGTTTTTTCCATGATGTTTCAGTACAATTAGAGGACAGAACAAACCCAGAGATTTAAATATGCGCGATGAGACTGAGAGAATATTTCGTTTTGTGCCCTTTATGTCTACTGAGCCGAGATCCGCTTTCGGAGACCAGCTTTAATTGTGCTTGTTTCGTCCATCTCCAACGATTTGTCTTGTTCATCGTTCCGAATTTTTTTTATTTGATACACATGTCTTAATTTAATATACTCATTCATGAAGTCTTAATACCTGGAGTGATCCACTGGATTTTTTGTAATTTCCTTTCTAAAGAAAGGAATCGGTTTTTGGCTATTTCAAATGTTAAGCCAAGTAGAGATCGGTCTTTTTAGAAGGCAGTTTAACTTCGATGCGAACACTGGGCAATATTTTCAAATTTTCTTTCTTTTCGCAACCTATATGCTCTGGCATAAATTTCGATTCTTAACTTTTTAACTCTTCTATTTGCCAAGAAAAAAATTTGAAGCAAGTTTTCGATATTGTTGTTTTCGATAATTCTTGTTTCAGTATTGGCAAGGCAAGTGTCAGATCATATATATATATATACGTATATATATATATATATATATATATATATATATATATATATATATATATATATATATATATATATATATATATATATATATATATATATATATCTGGCGCTTTGCGCCCGTTGATGCGATTTTCGGCCGAGCTCCTCCTCCAATTTGTAGCTTTGCGTCTTGATGCTTTTACCCACAAAGGGAGGGAATTTTTAGGAAGAGCTTTTATTTCGGTTCAGAAATACACTCAAAGGGCTCGAAATTCCCTGCCGAGGGACGACCGCAATTATAAAAATTAATATTCTATAATTTTGGATGTTGCTCGAATTATGCAATGCAAATAGCTCTAGTGATATTTGACTAAGTTTTACATTTGCCCGAAACAATCCAACCCAACTGAATTTTTGTAGAGTGAGTAATTTAGCGTTAAGCTTTAATTGACCTACTGACAAGAGGCTGTAATCAAAATGTCGATTTTTTGACGTTTGAGAAAGTAGGATAAGTAATAACCCACAACTTTACATTTGCCTCATAATCATTTATCCGAAATTTAATGGATGTGGACACTTTGCCTTTGACATTGGCCTCAATTTGACAAAACCCTGCTAATCTAAGTTCTTTACGCTCTTTCTACAGCACAAGTCCCCTTGCCGTTTCTTCACTTATTAAATTAATTTCCGAACCACAGTCTTGTAACACCCGAGCTACCAAATATTCCCCACTCTTGCTTCGAATCCGTACAATTACTGTTGCTAGAATTACCACGTCTTCTGATACTGAAATATCAGTAACTGCCCTATTAGCTCGATGGATTTTGGACTCATCTATGGCAGCGTGAGAATTACTAGGCATGCCAGTTGTCACGGCAGAAAAAATTTGACAAATTATATAATAATGAAAGCTGTGGGCACTGACCTACTCTACGCCATACGGAGCGATAATTAGACATACTGCGACCTACTTTTGAACAATTGATACAGAGGACATTTTTTTAGCGAAATTACTACGATTTGTCACAGTTATATTTGCAAATGAAGCGCAGTTTATTTTTAAATGCCCTTTTAATTTGCAAGACGCGTATTTATTATTATTGGCATTTGATTCTGTTATACTAAATGAAGATCTTTCAGATCGCTTTTCATAGGATTTTGTTTATTTGAATGAGGGCTCATTTTACTTGTAATCGTTTACTTCTGGAGCCTGGCAGCGCTTAATGAGGACTTTGACACAATTATTCCAAGTAGGAAATCTCGAATAATCAATATGGTAACTCCATTTTGCTCCTGCAGCCTCATTGACCTTTGGTATAGCGAAATGAATGAATAGGGCATTGATTATATCTTTTTCGCAGTCCAACGAATGAAGCGAATTGTATATGGCGGAAATCGTTTCAACGTTATTTCGAAAAAGAGTTGCATTTGGATGCGAAATTTTAGTTATGCTAAATATCAGCTCAATGCTGTCAAAAAACATCAGACACCTCATGAAGAAAGCCATTATAATATTTTATTGGAATATTTTTATGCAAACTAAGCAATCATCATCAAATAGCCATCAAGGAGCACTGGATTGGAATATTTTCAGCAGTGTTATTGAAACATACTAAACAACAATAGCATAAGTCATCGAATCAGCGATTAATGTCTTTCAGTCAATCTAAATATATATAAATGTTCTGTTGGTTTGTGAACACTTCAAAAACTCAAAAAGTTCTGCACCGATTGATCCGAAATTATAGCATGATATATAATTCGCATCAGGGTTTGTTTCTATCTATTTTTTGCATCGGTCACATATCCGCGGGAGGTGGACCCGGGACTGCTCTATTCGACAATCGTGTTTACGGTTCGATTTGCTTAAAATTTAGTACATTCTCTCCGGGAATTAGACCATGGATCGACCTATTCGAAATATTATTTATGGTTCGATTTATGTTAATGATGATTTCTAGGCCGATTTAATTTAGAAAAAAATTCTTATGCTTCGATTTGGTTAAAATTTTAGATGATATGTCTAAATGGACCATGGATCAGGAAAAAAGTTCAATTTTCTTGAAATATTTTTTACAAGAAAGAGATTACTGACAGAAAAACAAAAATTATAATAATTTGAAAGTGACCGGAGGCTGCGTTCGTCTTACTTTGAAGCTTTCATGTTGACATTTTCGTATAAGGCTTTAGGTAGTGCATTAGTAAAACGCACTGACAAATACGTAGCTAGATCAATTTAAAAAATAATAAAAAATTTAAAATTTTGATTTAGATGTTGGTTAATTAGAACTTTAATTACCCTTTCTTTGCAACACTAATTAGAATAAAGATAGAATAGAAAAAAAAATTTCAATAAAGTTGTGTAAAATTTTGGCTTCAATACCGCGTATATTTTAGCTCTGATTATTTAGTCATACATACATAGTTTATGAAATAAGTGCCAATGAGTTGTATTAGCCAATTCTGTTAAAAAAATTATTTAAACCAAAATAAGTTAAGCGAAAGATAAAAGAAAATATGATGTTAATCTGTGGGTTCTAAAATACTTATAAGACAATCCCGAGCAAAGTGGAACTTAAAATGATTTTAGTATATTATTTCAAACCCAAAAAAGTTGGATAAAGAAACTGTATGCTCCCTACAAATCACCGTTGATAGTATCTAATAATAAATTGGAATATTTGCAAGGGAATTTTATAGCGGCTAACACCCAAACTTTTTAATGTAATTTATCTCATGAGTAATAAACATATTAATATCCCTTGCATCCTAATTTAATTAAATTAAACCTATCTCTAAATACCAATTTAACTAAAAAATATTAAAAAAAGAATGTATTTTTAATTATTATTTCTATAAATAATATCACTTTTATGAACATAATTTTTTTCAATCTCTTATAAAACATAAATGTGCAGTCAAAACTGCAATACCGCGAATATATTAAAAAAGTTTTGTTCGACTTAAACATAAACTTTCTATCTTTTCTTTTTTTTTCGACAAATATCTGGATGCCTCCTATTCTGGAGCGAATGCCCACTAGTTTGCACACGACTATTGTTTCTGGTGTATATTGATAGTAGGGTGATGTGTTGGTGTTTAATTGCGTGTATTTTATGCCACCAGCTGTTGGGCGCCCGCATGTTAGGTCTAGTATGCGTTATTTTGCATTTATCTGTCCTAATATTTGGGTTGTAAATAATATATTTTCTGTAGTTTCTGCTTGCTACTATATGATTCTGAGTAGCAAGAGTGAACCCATTAAATAAGCGGCATATAGCAAGTTATATAAAAATTTTCGCTTTTTCATCAATTTCTATAACTTTTACTTGTTTTTTTTTTTTTTTTTAGATATGCGAAAAATTAGTATATACAACCAGCGACAGCAATTTACCGCGTTCTACTCAAGCTTCTGGTTTGTATACCTTTTATATGTACGAAATGGTAATATTAACTTTGGTCCGAAGTATGTAAGTACCAGAAGGAGAAGACATAGATAGACCCACCGAAATTTATACCGATCGTTTCACAATGACGAGCTGAGTGAGCTAGCTATGTCCGTCTGTCCGTCTGTCTGTTTGAACGCAAACTAGTCCCTCAGTTTTTGAAACATTGAATAGGTGCATATGCATATATGCACGTTTAAACGATAATTTGTCGAAAACGGGCAGATCAGATCACTATAGCATATATACGACCGAAATTTGGTACACTAAAAATGCATAATGAATTTCACATTGACTCTGAAAATCATCGAAATCGGACGAATATAACATATAGCTGCATATACCATGGTCAAAAATCAGCCAAAAAGCACACAGGAGCGTTAATTATGGTATCTTACACAAGTGAACAAAATAAACATTGAAAACCTTTAAAATCGGAATAATCTTCCATACAACCGATTTGTTCAGATGTGAGGCTTTGAGTCAGAAATCCGCAAAAAAGCATCTAGGAACGTGAAATTTGGTATTATGCACACATATCAATAATTGCATATTATTAGTGAAAATGATTGAAATCGAAATACTATATGACGTAGCCCGCAATAGCCGAGAGGTTAGCATTGCGTATTACGATTCGGAAGGCCTGGATTGGAGTCGAGTTTCGAACGACATTCAAAATTATAGAAAATTAATTTTTCTAATTGCGGTCGCATCTCAGCAAGGAAATATCAAGCCCTCCGAGTGTATTTCTCATCCGCAATATAATAAATATAATAAAGCCAACATGCAAGCGACTTGTTTAGATATTTGGTCCTCTAAGAGCGTCAAGTTTGGTATTCCACAGACTTAAATTCAAGTTTATACTGACACTGAAAATCACCGAAATCGAATTGTTGAATTTTCAATAAATTTGATATTATTCGTGCCTGAATTCTGGAAGCGGGCATCTGGGGAGGTGCCGAACTTCCACAGTAATCCAACCTATAAAAATGAAATGCTACTTCCTCTCCAAAGTGGAGCACAAATAATTAACGTTTTGGTTTGTTAATTAAAATTAATTATATTATGAAATTTTATTATAAATTCAAAGATAAAAAATACAATTTATAAATTAGTGGGGACTCACCGTGATGTCACTGCTGTGAAGACTGATATCAAGAGTGGACCTTTATAGATTCCGCAGAAGGTGGAAATCTAAAATGGAATATATAACGGGATTCAAAACTCCCAAAATAGTTTATCATGTTATCTTCCAATGTAGCAGCGACATCTATGTGCGAAACTGCCTTGCAGTATGATTGCAATATATTTACATATGAGTATAGGGTACAAGTTAGTTTACATTTCTTTATTTCTATTTAAAAATTTATACAATTAATTTTACTGTAAATGATAATAAATAAAAAAATGTTTGGCTTAGGGTTGCCGTCACCATTGGCAGCTAATAGGGAGTGCCTCCTGATAGCACCCATCCGAACATTGTGTTCTGAGCGGCTGGCCGGGTGGGAGTAGCGGATATCAAACCCGGTCGTAAAATGGCGGCATATACATCTGCTCCCAGGACTAACGATAACGAAGTTGCTCTGTAGAACATCGGGTCTGCCAGTCTTACGTTGTCAAATTCATCGACGACTCGCGCATCCAATGTATGCTCTGGCGTAGTCATGATTAGGTTAGGCAGTACCTTCGCTCGTATCTCTAGTCGTTCACGCCAGGCCTTAAGTGTTAATCTGGATTCCTCTCGAAGACCATGTAGTTTTGGGTTTTGCCAACGCCTTTGGTATTGTCGATGATGACTGCCCTGGATCAGTGAGCGCTCTTACCGACTGACATCGCCCATTCACCATTACTCTGGTCTTCACTGTTGGCGTAAGGACAGATCGGCTCGTGACGTTTCGACCAGACCCCTTCGCTGTCGGGCGTCTCTTACGTTGTGGCGAGAGGGTCGTGGACGTCTTTCTATAGTTTACTTCGGGGGGCGATAAACCGCCGACCGGATACCCGACAGAGGAGGTCTGGATATTAGTGTGTCAATTGAGTTATGCGATTATTCAGTTACTTGCAGGACGTCTTCTTCTTCTTCGCTGAAAATGATCTCCAATACCTCGTCATCACTTATGTCGTTTAGATCCTGAGCCGTGTAAGGACAACGCGGCCTCTATGACTGGCGGCTGGGGTAAGTTGTCCTCTTTGACAACTACAAAGTCATCAACCTCTTTGTTCCGCTGAGGGTATTGCCACTTTACTCTTTTCCGAAATTCTTCGGGATATTCAGCCTTCCAGCGCTGGCAAAATACTTGGTGCCAACAGTTGATGATCGACAGTGAGCTTCCGTTGATTTTGGGTCCTGCAATCGCCAGAAGTTGAGTTCCAATCAGAAAACGTCCTGGGGTTAAAGGTTCCGTTGATTCTGGGTTATCTGAAAGTGGGCTGATTGGTCGTGAATGCAGACACGCTTCTATCTTTGCAAGTAAGGTAGAGAACTCTTCCATTGTAAAGCCGATAGTATTTGACACCTTTCGAAAATGAAGCTTGAAGATCTTCGTTCCCGCTTCCCATAATCCTCCCATGTGAGGTGCTCCTGGAGGAATAAATTGGCAGTTAATTTCTTGGTGGGCATATGATTGCACAGTAAGACTTGATGCTTCAGTTATAAACCTCTTCAAATCCTGCCTCAAAGCTTTGCTGGCTCCTACGAAGTTTGTGTCATTGTACGAACACACGTTACGGAGACAACCTCGCCTTGATACAAATCTGGAAAAGCCAGCTAGAAATGTTGAGGCCGATAGTTCACTGGTTGTCTCCAGGTGTATTGCTTTCGTCGCAAAACATACAAATACGTTGACGTATCCTTTTGTTATCAGACATGCTTCACCCGTAAAGTTTTTGATGTCGAATGAACCAGTAAAAACAACGCCGCTATTGGTGAATGGTCTTGTTCGTTCAGGTGAAAGCGCAGCCATGA
The DNA here is from genome assembly GCA_030068015.2 of Neoceratitis asiatica. Classification (NCBI taxonomy): domain Eukaryota; kingdom Metazoa; phylum Arthropoda; class Insecta; order Diptera; family Tephritidae; genus Neoceratitis; species Neoceratitis asiatica. The sequence goes on along the minus strand of CM061530.1, from coordinate 8,806,899 downwards.
TTTGTTCTCTTGTTTTTTTTTTCTGTAAATAATACAAACTTTACAATTATTAATAATGAGTTTTATTAAATTTTTCACTCGCACAACCCAATATTCCGTTATCAACATCTCAACACGAGTTGATTCCCACCATGCAGTGAAATCACGTGTGAAAACTTGACAAGAAGTAGGGAAGATTGGCAGTCATATGGTAAAATAATTGGGTAGCGCTCATTGTGTTATGCCGATAGCGCTAGTCTGCTACCTACTCTCATGATTCCATTCTTATCAAGGAAGGGATTGAGCGTAAGGATGGAGCTTATTGGGTTTGAACCTGCGAGTGCTTGGTATTCTGTCAAATAACACCGTTTCTGTGCCAGCAGAAGGAGACGTTCCTTTGCCTCTCGAATTTCTGCGGATCTAATTTTCGAGGTCTTGTTTCGGGGTGTCAGCTTTAGTACTGGATATGTTCTACGGTAGAATTGGAAAATTCGTACAACTACCCTTAATGCTCGGGAAAAATTAGAGAATCGCTCCAAAATGTCTTCGCTCTTTTGAATACGTGATGCATGAGATCTTACGCTCTCCTGTTCTAACTCGGTTTCCATCGCTTCATCATTTTTCTGAGATTATTCAGACGGTTCCAATTTCAACCATTTGGGACCTTGCCACCAGAGCCTACTCTCCGCTAGTTTAAGAGGGGATACGCCGCGACTACCTAGATCGGCCGGGTTGTCATTTGAATCCACATGACTTCAGTCACTCACTCCGTCGAGTTCATCGATTTTTGACACTCTGTTTGCGACGAAGGTAGTCCAGGAGCAGGGGGCTTCCGCAGCTATGAGAGCACTATGGTAGAATCTGTCCATTTGTAAAACGTTAGTTGAGGAACGTCAAACTGTGGAAGAAGAGCATTGACTAATTCCGCTAGGAGTAGCGCTCCACATAATTCCAAACGAGGTAGGGAGATTGTTTTTACCGGTGCCGCTTTGGTTTTTTCTACCAACTGATTTACCTCAGTTGTCCCATCTAAGGTATGTTCCCGTAATCTTACGTAGAGGGCAGCAGTATATGCATTCTCAGAATCATCGCAGAATCCATGAAACTCGATATCGTTCCAAGGTGTAAAGCTAAGTCACCTTGGAATTCTTATTTTTACAATGTGGACATAGTTTTTTAAGAATCTTACCCATCGTAGATAAATTTCGCTCGGTAAACTGTCATCCCAGTCCATTTTGGAGAGTCATATATCCTGCATTAAAATTTTTGTTTCTACCACTATAGGTCCTAACCAACCTGCAGGGCCGAACAGTTTTGCTACACATGATAGCACTTCTCGCTTTGTATAGATCAGCTTGATTTGCACCACTTTTACGTTAAAATGAAATCTTTCGTGGGCAGCGATCCATCTAATGCCTAATAACCTTGCTTCACATATCGCGCCAATCTCCAAGAAGTCATCTTTGAATAGGTAGTCTTTTGGTAAATCAGTCAGGATTTCCTTAGAAATTGAAGTCAATTTCCACAGGGGAAATACCGCTTTTTTTAGAGCTTTGGGAAGTTCGTCAGGCATTCGTATCGCTGTGTCGCAGTCATGACCTCCGGCAAGGACTTCATCAACGTACATGTGCTGCTTTATGACTCAAGAGGCTAAGGGATATTGATATCTGATATCTTCTGCCAGTTGAAGCAGAATCCTTATTGCTAAATAAGGAGCACAGTTAACTCCGCACGTCACCGTTTGGAGTTCATAGTCCACTAGTTCTTCCTCGTTTGAGTCTCTAAATAAAATCTTATGGAAATGGGTGTCATTCGGATGTAATAGGGTCTGCCGATACATTTTTCCAATATCTTCGTTAAAAACATATTTAAGAAATCGCCATTTTAGTAAAATTGCAATGATATCAGCTTGCAGAACCGTAATGGGATGGAGTGCGTCATTCAAACTTACCCCGTTCGAGGATGGACTTGATGCATTAAATACAACGCGTTTTTGTGCTGACAGGTTTGATGACTGTATGATGTGGCAAGTAATATGTTCCTCGAGTGTTTCTTCCGGTGTTGTTGTCAACTGGCTTCATATGACCGAGTGTTATATACTCTCGCAGTACTAGGTGATACTCAGCCCTAAACTCCGGCCTTTTCAGCATAGCTGAATTTCGAAGCAATTGATGCATATCACTAGTTCGCGAGTATCCTAAATTAATCTCCTCTGGGAATTTTTTTCTAAAAGGAAGCGCCAAAATATATCGTCTTTCATCGTTCCTTATCGTCGTGCTCCGGTAGTACTGCTCGCCTCCTCAGGAGTGACCGGTTTCTTGCTTGGAACTTTCTCATGCTCAGAGTTTGAGATTTCGGAGAACATGGAAACATATGAATCTGGAGTCACCCTCCAAAGACTGTCTCCTGTGCCAGGAGGCAGGCCAAGACATTCTTCAATATGTTTCCCATTATTACGGCAGGATACAGATTCGCACCAATGACCAAGTCAACCTGCTGACTTCTATAAAAGTTAATGTCGGCTAAATCAATTGGGGGCAGTAGCCCAAAGTCTATTTGGTTTAATGAGAACTGGAAAGGTTTCCTGTCAGGTTGGGGAGAACTAGGCCTCTTGCCTCAATTCTAATCTGTGGGTTGAGAGGTGAACCTAAAACAAAGTTGGCGATTTCTCGCACTTTATCCGGGGCCGTCGGGTTTATTCTACATACATTTAAGCCAGCCCGTTGAGTTGGCAGATTAATACGTCTTTGCAACAGCTTGGTTATAAACGTGCCCTCCGATCCCGAATCCCGAAGGGCTTCGTAGTTTACTCCTGAGAGACAAATGTGCACCATTGCTGTAGCCAAGATCACGTTCTTCGTGCTTGATGCGATAAGTGCGTTTTATGGACCAATTCGACATATAAACTAATGAATAAACCTTTACGAACCCAACATCCTTTACTTAAAATTGCTAATAATGCATTAATAGATCTACCAGCTCCAATTAACATTTCAACCTGATGAAATTTTGGCTCTTTATTAGGTTTATGTTTAATTATTCTGTTGAAGTATCGGGGGGTTGAGTTTGCCTATCCTCTCTGTTTGCAGGTGTTCGGCAGCTGAATGTACTCTTGCCATTCCTTGCAATATGAGAATGAGCCAAACAGTTCATGCACAGATTGTATTTTCTCACAATTTTCGAACGATCATCCACCTTCATGGCAAGAAAATTTGGAAAAAACTTAAGCACATGGGCTTCCTCTGGGCATACACGTTTCGAGTATTGAGAATGGTGTGCCAATACCCTTTTTCCTGAGGGAGGTGCGGATGCACGATTTCACGCTGCTTTATCAACTCGCGTACTCTGAATGTCAGATACTATCTCAAGTGTCTGGAACCTGCTTGAGAGAAAGCTATCTAAATCCTCCCACCTCGGAATTTCGACTTTGTTCACTAGTCCTTGCTCCGAAAGTTCTAATGTTGTATCCGGCAGCCTGCTAGAAACTAAAATTACAAAAATAGCGTCCCAATCGCTGATCTCAATCCAATACATTTGGAGAATTGAGACGCAATTGTTTACTGCTCGTTGCAAATTCTTTATATCACCACCGCGCTCAACTGCCACGGTAGGCAGATTGAACAGTGTCTTCAGTTGACTATATACCATTACTCTCTTATTCTCGTAACTGTCAGATAGGTTGTGCCATGCGGCTGCAAAACCATCATGGGTTAGTGGAGATTTCTTTACGATGTCTTTAGCTTCTCCTCGCGTATTCTGATAGAGATAGTATGGTTTCTAAACCGGGGTCAAACGGGGATTGTTGATGTAAATAGTTGTAAATAGATCCCTAAAAGATGGCCATGCCATATAGTCACCATAAAAAATTTCGGTATGGCACACGGGGAGATGAATATTCGAACAAGAAACTGCTTCAGGTCCCCAGAATTCAGGATGCGCCGTTGACGAACTTAGGTTGCACAAATGTCTGGTTATGAATGGTTTCACCCATCAATGCAGCGCAAGTCTGATATGATACGTAGCAATCCTGATACCGACATTTTGCAGAAAGTCTGGCCCGATGTATCTGATTCTCCTCCATATAAGTTCCGCGAATACCCATCAAATGTCTTCTTAACTTTAATCCATAATGCCTTGAGTGCTTCTTTTTGTATTTCTAGTGAAAAAAACCGAATGATTTGCACTTGGAGTGTTGTTATATAACTCTTCGAACTCTAAAAGTGCATCACAGGCCCGTTAAAATTAATCAACGTTAGCCATTTCAATGGCTAGAAGCTTAAACGAGGGATGCCTGTGGTACTCACTGTTTGCTGGGCCGTTGGTAGGGGGCCTTGCTTCAACTATTGAAAATTAAAATCGGTTGACCGTTAGTAGGGGAATCGCTGCCACTATTTACAAAAAACTTTGATCTTGCGGCAAACTATTTTTCGGCGAACAGCAGTGACGCCTGACCGAATGGTTCGTAGTCCCGCCGTTCAGTACTCCCGACTCGTCTCTTGGCTTTAAAAACCGCCACTCTTAAGTATTTTTTGGGGCTGCGCTTTTCCTTGTGGTACCACCCAATGCCAGTGCGACCACAGGGTCATTTCACTTTTTCACTTTTTTTATCACTTTCTAGTGGGGCGTCTGGTTTCACGCGCTATACTTTCAGATACCTTAGTGCCTGCGCGCCAATTTTTTCATACCACTTGCACTTATAGTGGCGCGATACACTAACGGCTTTATTGATGCTTGCGCGACCACTCTTTCACTTTTTCCAACTTTTACAGTGACGTACTTCGCTGGCTACTGATGCCTGCGCGACCACTTTTACACACTTTTTATACTTCTATAGTGGCGCGCTTCGCTGTGACCACTTTTATACACTTCTCTTTTTCCCAACTTTTATAATGAACAATCTGGGTATGTATAGGGTGTTTTTTACAGGGGTATAGAACTTTAAGTTGGCATTACTTTTCAAGATGGCGACCGATTTAACAGCTGTCAAGTGATTTATTCTTAGTTGGGTTTGGCAATTCATCATGAATAGACTCACGCCTGAACAACGCTTGAAAATAGTGCAATTTTATTTCGAAAATAATGGTTCTGTGCGGAAAACGTATCGCGCACTACGTCCAATGATACGGACCAATGATTCCACCAGCCCATAAAGCGCACCAAACAGTCAGTTTTTCTGGATGTAACGGTGTTTCAACATACACTTAAGGATTACCTTCACTCCAAATGCGGCAGTTTTGTTTGTTGACGTAGCCATTCAACCAGAAGTGCGCTTCATCACTAAACATCGCTAAAATGGACGTAGTGCGCGATACGTTTTCTGCACAGAACCTTTATTTTCGAAATAAGATTGCACTATTTGCAAGCGTTGTTCAGGCGTGAGTCTATTCGTGATGAATTGCCAAACCAAACTGAGAATAAATCACTTGACAGCGGTTAAATCGGTCGCCATCTTGAAAAGTAATGCCAACTTAAAGTTCTATACCTCTAAAAAAAAACACCCTATATAATGTGTTTATGCTCAATAAACAATTAACCATTTACCATCTTTATATTCTACTTTAGATCGTAAATCAATTTAAATTACTTTTGATACGTTCTTCTTTGAAACTGGTTCCTATCTTTTTTTTGGGATTAATTTATTACTTTCGATTGTATACATACTTTTTTGATGTATTTTTTATATTTTTTTATTTATTCTTTTTCGTGAGAATTTTTAATTTTTCGTATATATATATATATAAATATGGATATCTATATATATACTTATATATATATATATATGTATATATATATACCTTTTCTGGATACATCTTTTTTACTGTTTTCACTCTTTTATTTTTTATATATATATACATGGATATGCCAAAGATCACTTATCTCCATATCTCCTGTACCAATCCTCTCCTTGGTGGGTGATGTCTTCGAAATCGGGGGCTTCCACTCCTGTCTTTTATTTTCGCTGCAAAATCATAATCCACAACTCGTTCACAGTCGCCAACAGGGATGCTTATCAATAATTTTACAATTATTTTACCAATGCGGCGACCTGTCTGTGTGTAGATTTTAATTTTTTTCTTGGATTCTCTGTGGATTACACTTGGCTCGAGGGACCAATATTCGTGCCGGAGATGATAGGGGCCGGAGTTACTACTGAATTCTGGAAGTGGGGATCGGGGGAGGTGTCGAACTCCCACAGTAATCCAACCTATAAAAATGAAAACGTATAAAAATGAAACCCTATTTTCTCTCCAAAGTGGTGTACAAATAATTAACGTTTTTCTTTGTTAATTAAAATTAATTATATTATGAAATTTCATTATAAATTCAAAGATAAAAAATACAATTGATAAATTAGTGGGACTCACCATGATGTCGCTACTATGAAGACTGATATCAAAAAAGGACGTTTCGCAGGCAACTTTTATGCCTTTTATAAATACCACAGAAGGTGGAAATCTAAAATGGAATATATAACGGGATTCAACCCTCCCAAAATAGTTTATCATGTTATCTTCCAATGTAGCAGCGACATCTATGTGCGAGGCTGTTGCGACGCAGCAGGGTTGCACGCATAAACAGATATGTTCATGAAAGATATAAACACTTGGACATAGCCGAAAACAGCCTTTTTTTGTTTTTATTTACGTTTGCATATCTTCTTCCTATCAAAATAGCCACTCTTAGTATATATCATTGTTTGTAATTTCCGTGCCTACCACATTTTTCATTCCATTAAATTAATGACTATGCTTTTGTTAAGTGTGTATGTGCATCTCTAGCCAGAGGTCATTATTAGCTGATCGTCTGAATTTTCGCTGCAAGTTTTTGATATTTTGCGAATGGCAAAATCGTATCGTAGTATCGAAAGTATTCTCTATAAATTTTTGATACTAGTGACTATACATCCGGGGTAAGTATTTGTACAATTCAGTCTTGTCCATGTTTTGGAGTATTCCGTTATTAAGCATTTCTGTTGAACAATCCACCACTTGCTACGTGCTGAGTTCTGAATTTACTTACATATACTAAACTCCATTTCCACGATGAGTCTTATTAGTCGTTGCAAATGGGATCGGGTAAAGACACGACATCTAACAATCGGACAGGTGATGAAATTTTTGCTACTTCTATGAAACTTCCGCAGTTTGCAGCTTATTAAAAAAAAATTATTCAGAGAATAATAACTTTTCATCATTAAAGAAAATTCTAATTGAAAGGCATTCCTTCAGAGCATCGCGTGAGAACACTAATTAGGCAAAGATCTGTACGATTCTGAAATGGGCGATCGTATGTCTTCAGAAATTTATAGGCCTCTAGTACTAGTACTGGTTCTAATTTTAGCCAGGAAATTTCGGATGAGAAAGATACTCAAGAATTTGACTAGTTTAAATCAAGTGACATAAATGAGTTAATCAAGTCGGCTGATAATGTTTGGGAAGTTATCAACAAAAATGAAATTGTGCAGGAAATAATTTTGAAAATTCTAAAGAAAGTAATTCGGTTTTAACGAAATCAAAATTATTCAGGTTCGTGATTGACAAGTAGAAATCGTTTTAGAAGTCCATTTAAATATGGTCGAAAACCTCGAGGTAATCCAAATTGGCTCTGTAGATATCAATATAAATATAAAAATAAGGCTAGGAAACGTGAACAATCATGTGCTTTTGTAAAAGTTGATAGTTCAACACTAAGGTTTTCTGCAACTTATAATTTAATTTACCTATATGCAATTTATAATTGAAACCTTCCATGTGATGATTTTATAAGGCTTAAAACTTTTACTGTACCAGATCGTTATCCTTTGCCTCATATTCGCGATTTTAATATGAATCTTAGGAACAGAAAGATTTTTTCAAAATTATATTTAGTTCGAATATATCTTCAAATTCCCATAGCAGAATAAGATATCTATAAAACGGCAATTACTACAACTTTCGGCATGCTTGAATTCATTCGAACGCCTTTTGGGTTGAGGAACGTAGCACAAACGTTTCAAAGATTTATCAACAAAGTAGTAGGTAAATTAAATTTTGTTTTCTCACATACTGATGATCTTTTAGTTGCAAGTGAGAGTGAGGAGCAATATTTTAAGGATCTACATGTACTTTTCCAATGTTTATATGGTTTAAATTTCAAAGCAAGAAAACTCATTTTTGGAGTTTCCAGTGTTGACTTTCTAGGACATAGTATAACTGAAATAGAAATTCCACCTTCAGAAAATAGAACAGAAACTATTCAAAATTTTAAAAGACCAAAGTCAATAAACCAATCAAAAAAAAATTATTGGTATAATACATTTCAAAATTAGCGTAGTTTACTGGTGTAATATATGACTTAATTAATAAAACGGATGAATAAAAGGAGACAGAACATTGGTTTGGGAGGACAAATATATTAAAGCATTTGGAAATATTAAAAAAAAGTTTGCATCTAAGATTTTTTTAAATCACTTTAATAAAGATGAAAGACATTTTTTAACTGTTGATGATTCCAATACAGCTGTAGGTGGTGTTATACAACAACATTTAAATAATAAGTTGGAACCACTCGCGTTCTTTTCGAAGTCGTCTTCTCCAGCAAAGATAAAGTATAGTGCTTGTGGCAGAAAATTATTAGCAATTTTTTTGAATATAAAACATTGTTGGTATCTGTTAGAAGGACTGCCGTTCACTTGTTTTACCGATCATTAACCCTTAGCTTTTGCATTTAATTCCCAACACGGACGTCTGCAGTGGACAGACAAGGCATCTTGAGTTTATTTTATAATTTACAAGTGATATACAGTATATTAAGCAAATGTTGTTGCTGATAGTTTATCTAGAGCCTTTGAAGTAGAAGCGATATAAAATTTTGAAATTATATTACAAAATTTTAAAGAACGAACAGCAACATGAACTAAACAAACTTGTATCTGGTAATACACTTCGGAATCTCAATTCTTCAGGCGATTATCCTAGACCTTTCATTCCAAATACTTTAAGCAAAACAGTTTTTGATAAGTTGTATAATATTTCGCATCCGGGAACTAAATTTACTCCCCAATTAATCATCAAAAAGTTTTTTTGGCTCAATATGAATATAGAAATAAATTCTTAGTCCAGGGAATGTATCAGTTGTCAAAAACCTAAAGTTTATAGACAGACAAAGTCTCCTTTGAGTGCAATTTCAATACCAAGGAACAGATTTGAGCACATTCATTTGGATCTTGTTGGACCTTTACCTGTATAAAAATCACATCGTTACACATTGACAATAATCGTTAGGTTCGCTTCAAAGCACGAACAGTGAGTTAGTTTCTGACCGTCGACTAAATCGCACACGTATGTGCCGTGTAAACATTTTAGTTAAACGTTTTTCCGACCACTGATACCGGCCACGTGGTTTTTATACAGACTTTACCGTACCGGTTGGTTGTAGTTTTTCATGGTGAATTGTTTCTTCGCGTAATCCTCTTTGGCCTCATTGTGGCTTTCCCCCTCGCTTCAACCAAAGTCTTCACGGGATGCGTAGAATAGCGAATGCGTAGAATCGTAGAATGCGTAGAATCCGCATTTTTATTTAACTAAAGGTTTTGGTGGTCCAATTGGTAGGCACTGGAGCCCCTGAGATGCTCAGCCGTCGACGAAAACCCACGTCACACTGGCGCCGAACAGGTACCTGATTTTATTGATGAATGCGGTTACCACCACCAATATTAATGGCTAAGGTGCGCCGCACACCCAAAATACCACCAAGAAGACATCAAACGGGGAAGGTAATAACGACACGCTGGAGACCAACTCTCTGGGGTGGATTTACCTATTGAGAAAGGAACGGCTCGTAGCAGAGTGCATGCGGCACAATATTTCTTCTCAACAACCGCATCGTTGCTGAACTCCGCCATGCGCTATGCACCTACATACGTGCTAAGAGAGACAGTAAATCTTCTGAAAACCTCGTCCAGCTATTGAAGAAAGAAACAGACAAACAAAAGCATAGCACCATCATCACGCCACAAGGCTCTGCAATAGCACCGCATAAAGCGCATGGGCTGACTTTCCTGCAGAGGCTGAACGATTTTTTCTTTTCAAACGCCACCTTGCACATCTAGCTAAGACAATTCACAAACCAGACCATCTGGAACACATATTCGATGGTTTACGAATTGAATATCGGATGTATATACGAAGAAGGGACTTTCAAACCGTAGACGAACTTCTAGACCTAGCGGAAGATTTCGAACTCTTGAAAAGTGAAGAAACCTAGTAGCGCAGACCTATTTCACACGGCATGACCACTACCAGAAGCAACTTTAACGGCAGGGATCTTTGTTGGCGTTGCAAAGAGCTGGGACACAACCGAAGTAATTTCCTCAACATCCGCAGATTATTCTGTTCGCGGTGAGGGCGAGACGGGGTAATGTCACGAGACTGCCAGTGTGAAGCCTGGATGATCCGTGCAACAAACGAGAAAATAGATAGACGTTTCTATTTACCCGTCGTCATCGAAGGCATGCTGGCACAAGCGCTAGTCGACAGTTACTTTGACATACGTCGGCAAACGCTTACAATGAAACCTAGAGAGCAAGCGTCCGAAACGACGAGTCAAAAACCCTGCTTGCATCAGCGCTACCCACACTGGCAGAAGATTTAATACTGTGTATGGACTTCCTCCGGCGAAGAGCGGTGCGTATTGACATTGACGACAAGCCCATTGTTGCCGCGACTGGTGGAAAAGGTAATCCGCCTCATAAACTAACCGATCGAACCCACCTTACTTTAGAAGAATATGGAGAACCAGAAGATGCGCTGGGGTCGGCGATGCCACAGATCGTTCACACTATTAGACTGAAACACGATCGTCCACTAAAACAACGCTATTATCCCTGGAACCCGGCCATGCAGCAAGTAATCAACAGCGAAATTGACGGGCTACTGGCGGGCGCCTATAGTTCACCCCCGCCAGTATTTCTGATGCATTCCCGCTCCCACAATTTAGGGTCACTCTTAAACAACTGAAGGAAGTGCAGTTTATATTAACAATTGACTTGGAGAATGGGTTTTGGCAAATTCGGCTAAGTCACTACTCTCGTCCGTTCACGTCTTTCACCGTTCCGGACAGAGGACTATTTCAATTGAAAGTAATGGCCTCGGGCTACACCTCGCGCCCATTCGACTCCATTATGAGCCCTAACCTTCAATCAAAAGTTTTCGCGTATTTGGATGGCACCATCGTTTTGCGCAATACCTTCATTGAACACTAGCACTGCCTGAAAATTGTGTCATTACACAGTTGCAGGATCGAGTCACCTTCTCCCTGTTCGTAAGCCCAAACAAGAAATATTATTTATTGCACACTGAACGACTTTCTTGGGCTGCCTTGTATCTTGGCCTCTATGATGTAAAAAGGGTCCCATTACTTCGAATACAGATTAAACAAATTTATTTAAGAAATCATCTTTCTTTCTTTCTAAACACAGTATTGTTAAACATTATTCCGGATACAATTTCAAATTTTACAATCTATCTTTATTTGATCTTTACTTAACTTTTATTCTAAGTATATTTAAATGAAAAGTACATGTCCTGCCTCAACCGGTTCTCATTCTAGGTGGTCATCGACCTCATTTACATATACGAAGTGTGTTCAAAGGAAAATCTGAATTTTGAATTTTTTTTTAAACTACTAATTTATTCATCAATATCTATTTTGTCCCCTTCAAAGTAACCCGCACTTCTTAAAGGCGCTTTTCGGTATGGCCATCAGCTCTTCCTTCGATTCTGACTTGATCTCATTAATTGTGGCAAAACGCTTTACTTTCATTGGTTTCATTAGTTTTGGGAATAGGAAAAATTCGCAGGGAGCCAAATCTGGTGAATACGGTGGTTGAGGCATGATTACGGTTTTGTTTTTGGCCAAAAAACCACGAATGAATATTGATCTGTGAGCTGGTGCACGATTTGTTTTTCCACAATTACGAAAGTTTTAGCCGTATTGCTTCACGTAAACGTTTCATAACTTCCTTGTAGTATTCCTTATTAAGTTTATGACCTTTTTGGCAGAAACTCATGATGCAACACACCATGGTAATCAAAGAAAACAGTGAGCAAAACCTTCACCTTTTCCTTGGGACATACCTCGAATATACGAATTATATGAATATACTTTATCCCTCTTCTTCTTCTTTGGCGTATTCACTGCTTACGCGATTATAGCTTTGCTGTTTGCCGCCAGTTGGAAATACTAAGTGCGACCAGGTCGCTCTCCATCTGATTTTTAATGCAAACAGAACAAAAAAACTGAGAGGGATAATTAAACGTACATATAGGGTTTTCTAATAAGAGTGATATGATTTCTTTAAAAAAAACACACTAACAGTTGAGGAAAATCAAATGTTTTTTATTTAATTTGAAGTACAATCGATACAATTAAGTTCTGAATATAACATCATTCAAATTGCCTTCACGACTTCTTTTGCAGGAACGAATTCGATGAACCCAATTTTGGAGCACTTTTTTCACTAAATCAACTCGTATGTCATGAATAGCACGTTCCATATTGTCTTCTAAAGCTTAAAGAGAGTCTGGTCTGGTCTGAGTCTTTCTCGCAATAATTCGGTTGTTGCACGTGCTGTGTGACACGTAGCCCCGTCTTGTTGGAACCAGATGTTGTTAAGATCAACTTCTTCCAATTGTGGCCATAAAAAGTTGGTTATCATCGATCTATACCGCTCTCCATTGACAGTAACGGTGATACCAGAGCTTTATTTGGAAAGAAGTACGGACCGATGATTCCACCAGACCAAAAACCACACCAAACTTTCAATTTAGGTGTATTTAATGGTTGTTAATGAATAATTTGTGGATTTTCTTCGCACCAGAATTGACAGTTTTGTTTATTTAACGCACCACTCAGATGAAAGTGAGCCTTATCGGAGAAGATGATTTTCTTAAACAAATTGGGTTCATCGAATTCGTTCGTGCAAAAGAAGTCATGGAGGCCATTTGAATGATATTGTGACGAAAATCCCAAATACCAAGGACAAACAAAACTGTTGACAATGTAAATGCAATTCCCCGGAAGGACAGAAAATAAAGAAGCGGCTGTATAATGCAAATTACCCTTACCAAGGAAAAACAAAAGGGTAGACAGATTAAAGGAAATTCCACGTCGTTAAGGATGAACGGAGTAGCTGCAGGTACCGCAGGCAAACGAATAATCAGCCTATCCTTAAGCGCGTGAACAGAATGGTTGGGTAATCTACAGGTATAAAAAGAGAGGCAGCCGCTATCACAAGAAGAGACGAGTAACTTAGTGGAGTTAACACTGCAGTGAGCTGTGTGTGTTTTAGAAACGGATAAGCTGAGTGAAGCAGATAATAAGTGTGTATCATAAATAATTGTAAAATAAGCCGTTGGCTAAAGATGAAAATTGTACAAATAAATTCCTGACGGTTAAGAAGCCGAACAAACAAATTTTGGGAGTTTTGTTTAGGAATCCAGTGATCGGACTCGAAGGATTTGGAAAATCATCGAGGCGAAACAATAAGTGTGTTTTTCTTAAAGAAATTATATCACTCTTATTACAAAACCCTATACATACTTAAAGAGAACCCTTTACCCGAGAGTCTCATGTTTTTTTCAAACATCAATTTGTTTTTTGAGAACGCGATTAGCAATAGAAACCACAACAAGCTTATATTTCATTCCATATATATAACCATGTACGTTTGTAGAGTTACGCGTATATATATATTTATATATATATTTATATAAGTACATCTGATATATATAAGTTAAGGTTTCCCTATTGAGTTTACTTAAAAAAATAATTGAGCCATCAGCTCAAGGAAATGAAAACGATAGAAAAATCTTTTTTGTAACAAGAACAATTCATTTTATTAAAATTAAACTGAACATTTATTATTATTAAATTAATGCTTCACGGTTGCCCGTCTCGAACTAGACTGCCTGTCCGCTGTCATTCCCAACCATTATATACCGTTACCATGGTAGCGGCGTAAAACTTGTATAACGTGTTTGCAACCCGTTGTCTGAGACTAACTTTGACCTTGGTTTCCCACGGTCAAGTTTTGGTATGCAGACGAAAATGTCCCCGTTAAATATCGTTGTGAAATTAAAATGTGCTGACATTGCGGGACGAGTAATGGGATCCCGTGGGAGTGTCGCAGTCAATGCGAATGGAGCGTATTGTTGAAAACTAATTGTTTCCGAAGCAGCGGTAAGCAGGGAATTTGCTATTTCGTTCCGCAGCTCCCATATATCGAGTCGCTGATGAGTGCTCTCAGAGAGCAGGTGTGCAAGCCGAGTAAAAAACCTGCTGGCTGTCTACTGTGATTGCAGGTTTTCGACGTCAAACCTTCCTTGTGTTTGTTGACGGGCGTCCTTTGCCGCACAGAGGTGGGTACGTACGCATGTCTAGAACACTAGATACATGTCTTCCGTCTATCACAACATGACCGATTTGGTTGCGCGTTTTATGATCTGGCGACAGCCATGTAGCTTGATGAATTTTCGTGTTTCGTTGTGGAAGATGAATTTTCCGATTGTTGAGCCAATAATACCTTCTTTTCCCACCCTGGCGTTGAAATCGCCTTGCACAATTTTGACATAGTGGGGGGTAGTGCTCATAAGTGCGTTCTAGGCTCTCATAGAAAGCATCTTTGATCACATCATCATTTTCTTCTGTCGAAGCGTGGGCGCAAATTAATGATATGTTGAAGAACTTCGCTTTGATGTGAATTGCGGCTAAACGTTCATCCACCACGGCGAATGCTAGAAATACCGCTGAAGCATATTTCACAAGGACGCACCATCTTCCGTCCTTGTACCGTCCATCGCATTGTTTGGACGGCGGTGATGTCAGCCTTTAGTCTTACGAGGACATGAACCAGATGGGTAGCAGCACCCTCCAATTAAGGGACATGCCCTCGAATCTTGATCCTTTAAACGTTTTCAGGGGTCGTCATCAAAAGGGAGATCTCTCATCCGAGGCATTTGTTGATTTTTCATTGAAGTATAGTTTTTATGTGGATTTGTCTTTTCACTTTCGCTCACCTTCAAACGGATGTTTGTTGGCTACCCAGAGGATACTTGGTCTAAGACCGGAAGTCGTGAGCTGCTTGAGCCATATATAAAAGAATCGTTTCTGGCCACTCCCAGGTGAATGGCTCCCCTCACTTGCGTGAACTTCTACACATGGCCCCCATACAAGAACGCACAGTGGGAATTTTTGTGTAAGAGGGTGGTAAGAAAAGTGAGTGTGTAAAAAGAAATGTTCTTTAAGATTTATGTCTGCCTGATTAATGGCTGTTGTTACGTAATTGAGCAGACGTATGAATGCAAGTTAAAATCTTTTTAAAGAATGCCATCAGCTCAAGGAAATGAAGCTATGGAAATTTTTTTTACCACAAGAACAATTTACTTTATTAGCATTAGGTTCAACACTATTATGAGCTCAATGCTACCGTGAAGCCCGTCCCGAACTAGACTGTCTGTCCGCTCTCATTACCAACCGTTATATACCGTTATTCCATGGCAGCGGCGTGAAAGTTGTATAACGTGTTTACAACCCGTTGTCTCAGTTTGACCTTGGAAATGTCTCCCGATACATTTCGATGTGAAATTAAAAAGTGCTGACGCTGCGGCAAGTGTAATGGGGGACCGTAAAAGTGCTTCCCGCAGATCAGGATTTAGATGGGCATCCTTCTTATTGGAATTTGGAGGACTCTGTTGCAGTATGGACAAATTCTGGTCAGGAAGTTTTGCTCCTGTTGTGAACTTTCTCCAAATCAAATAAGGACCATAAAAAATAAGCCCTAAATCTTCAGATGCTTATCCTCTAGGTAACCCAAGAGACGTATGTTTCCGGCCGTAATATCATGAACAAGGTTGAGATGCACCGCCAGGCTCTTCTTCGTTATAGCAGGCAGCGCTGATGCGAGTACTTGAACTTCTGAGCTGCTTGTACTCCAGTAGGTTTGATTATCGTTTGTTATCGTCTCGTTTTCCATCTACAGAACATAAGAGCCAGAGAGGTGGTTAGGGGTGTTACCTGACCATACGCTGCTGTTGAAATTATTCAGGAATATTGTGCCTTCTTTAAGCACTTCAATTGTAGCTTCTGTGCCGGCTAGATGGCGGCATCTCGTTTCACCTCCCTTAAGTAAGCGTGGTAAACATTTCTCTTCAGACAGTAAGTCTGACGCTTCTTGCTTGTACACAATAGCCGTGACGAGGTATAGGCAGCGTTCTTTGATACCATACGTCCATTGTTTGTTCATTAAGAAGGTCTTGTAGTTAAGATCCACCCGATGACCATTCTTCCAGATCGCTCGTGTGATTAGGTGATTGAACCTCATTGGTACTACCTTCGACAGCGACAATACGTAAAATAAAAGAGTGCCGTTGGCATGAAATGACTTTTCACTATATTCAATGGCATCGATGACGTTGCTGTAAGGAGGGACTTCAATTTTACTCATAAACTGGATTATTTTCTCTTTATTGAAAAGGTTGCTGTTCACGACTCCAGTCTTGGCCTTCTGGCATACTCGAATGAGCTCGCCAACGTCTTCCTTAAGAATCATAATCTTATATTTAATCTCTTGTAAATGCTTTCCCAAGTGATCACGCCCAAGGATATCATTTTTAGACGTTTCAATACCGTTTACAAATTGTAACAACTGCTGGGTTTTTTGAATATTTCAGAGTTTACTTTATATTGTTGGTTATTATTGGCCACTAATGCGCTTTGACTTCGCAGGACTTCATCCCAATCTAAAGCGTCAGGTTAACCGGAATCCACATCCATTCGATCTGATCCAGTTGATTGAGCGCCTTGGCCTTTTAGCTATAGGGCCCTTCAGCTCATCGAGTTGCGTTTGAATTTTCTCTAGCTGATAAGTGATAGCATTGGTTTCTTTGATCTGGCCGACTTTGTATTCTAAACGATTCACAATTCTCTCATAACTCGTCTGGTCGATCATATGAACCAGTTTAAAGTGCCCGTCGATTATCCAGCCATGGCCATCATAAACGGTTAGAACGGGGGAATCTATGTTGAATACGCAATATGGTTGTGCGGCTGCACAGAGGCAAAATCTATAAATAAGATTACAAATTGTTAACTATTACAATTTACCAATTACCTTAAAGTTAACATCAAAAACAATATCCTTAATTGTAATTTGATTTGACTTCAGGAATAATTTTCATTTATAACTATTCTTAACTCTAGAGTAGTATTAATTACATAAAAAACAGTATACAACTTTGTTTTTTTTTAAGGTTTTAAAGTACGAATGCATAAATTTCTTACATTTTTTTAAAATAAAATTCTTTAACTTCTAATAATATTGCTAATGAGCGGAGTTCCGTACGAAAAGGATTATCATTAAGTCATGGGGAAAGTGGAATGTTTTGACAATAAATTCATCAGTATTTTATTAATATAGTTAGCACCTTAGTATTTACTGATTTAAAAATAACAATGTCTATTTTTTAATAAGAATAATAACTATTCTTATTACTTTTATTCTTTACTTTAGTAAGTATTAATAGATTAGTGTTTCTGAGTTTTATAGTTAGGTAGTTAATTTTTTAGTTAGTTTGCATGGAATGCTTTTCCTTTTTTATTTTGTTTCATGCGTGAAGTTAACTCGCATTTTATTGATTTTGATGCCGAAATCTGTGGATGAAGACTTGTTGAAGATTACTTTTCATGTAGTCAGAGAAAGGGACATACCATACGCTGCGATTATAGGATGTGATGTTCTAAGGGAATTTGAGCTTGTTCTTAACAAGGACGAAATTCAGTTTGAGCCAACAACGAAGACTGTAGCTGCGGTTACGGTAGGGAAAAAATGTGTTGAGAGTGATGGTAGGCCATGTGCGACAGATGATGCTGCGATATCAGTCGTACCTGTTGCTGCGATAACAGGTAGCAATATCACTTCTGTGGACGAAAAGCTAGAAGTAATGAAGCTGATACTGGAAATAGTATTGAGGAAAAAGCATTTGGTTTAAAGAGTTTGAAACATTATGTCTGGCGAAAGATTTTGAGCAAATTGATGAATTTAAAAGTGTAGATTTGTCGAATATCAGTGAGGAAAATGCGAGAGTAATCAAAGATTTTGTAGAAAGTTATGAGCTTAGGAAACCGGAAAGTTCACCAATAGAAATGAAGCTAATTTTAACCGATGAAGTACCAGTTTATCAACGCCCACGTAGAATGTCATTTAAAGATCAGGAAGTTGTAAACAATCAGGTAGCAGCATGGTTGAAAGAAGGCATTGTCCGTAAAAGTACCTCGGAATATTCTTCACCTATCGCATTAACAGCTAAAAAGAATGGGTCTAGAAGATTGTGCGTAGACTATAGGAAAATAAATGAGAAAATAATAAGAGACAATTTTCCGATGACAGTTATTGATGAAGTTCTTGATAGATTGTATGGAGCATATGTTTTTACAACCTTAGATTTAAATGATGAATTTTCCATGTTCCGATAGAACCAAGTTCTAGAAAGTTCACTTCATTTGTGACGCAAACGGGTCAATATGAATTTTGTTTCGTGCCGTTTGGTATATCTAATTAGCCGGTAGTGTTTTGTAGGTATATTCAAGCAATTTTCCAAGGTTTACTGAAGGATGGTAAAATAATCGTGTATATGGACGATATTGTCAACCCGGCCAAAGATGAAAGAGAGGGTATAGAATAGCTTAAAGTTGTTTTGAAGAGAGCAAGTGAAAACGGGTAGAATACCAAATGGTAAAAATGTCAATTTTTGAAAAGGCAAATACACTTTTTAGGGTATATCATTGAGAATGTGGAAATATTACCGTCAAGTGAGAAAACAAGGGCTGTTGAAAAGTTTCCAATACCGTCAAGTAAGAAAAAAATTCAATGATTCTTAGGTCTAACATCATTTTCAGACGTTTCATAAGAGACTATGCAGTAATAGCTAAACCACTAACTGAGTTATTGAAAAAAGAAGCAAGATTTGTTTTAACTGACGAACATTTAGTACCTATTCAGGTACTGAAGGACGTGTTGGTGAATGCGCCAGCTCTAAAACTGTTTAATCCGATAGCATACACAGGGGTTCATGCAAAATCATCGAAATATGGCTACGGGGCAAAAAGATGGAGAGGATCAACAATTACATCCAATAGAATTTATGAGTATGATATGAGAGGAAGACAACAGCAGCGGAAGAAAAGTACAGTTTATTCGAACTTGAGGCTTTAGCAGTTATCATGTCGGTAAAAAAGGGGCGAAATTATATCAGGGACTTGAAATTTAAAATAGTAACGGACTGCAATGCTTTTGCGTTGACAATGAGCAAACGTGACGTGACAGACAGAATGATGAGATGGGCAATGTATATCCAAGAATACGATTATACGGTAAAACACAGGGCAATAACGCGTATGAAGCGCGTTGATGCACTCAGCCGCGTATATTGCTTTATAATCGAAGGCTCGCTAAAGCTAAGATTACGAGAGGCACAGGAAGATGATGAGTGGATTAGGAATGTAAGAGAGTTTTGGTTAAAGAACAGTGTGAAGATTATTTTTTGAGAAATGAAATTCTATACAAAGACCCCGTTAAGGAACTTTTAGAAGTACCCACTTCTATGGAAGATGAAATTATACGCATAGCGCACAGTCAAGGCCGTTTTGAAACCAAGAAAACACAAGACCTAATTGAAAAATTTTATTTCTTCGCAAAATTGAACAGTAAAATTGGCAAAGTGATTAGAAGTTGCGTAGAGTGCAGTGCAAAGTCAGGGAAAAAGGAAGGTCTATTACATCCGATTGATAAATCGTGCGAACCGTTAGGCACCTATCACATAGATCACGCCAGCCCGCTAGCCGAAACTCACAAAAAGTACAATCACATACTAGCAGTGATACCTGGATTCAGTAAATTCATGTGATAGACAGAGTGATGAAGCAGTCGGCTGTTTTCGGTAATCCGAAACGAGTAATCACGGACAGGGGACGTGCATTCACTTCAAACGCATTTAAAACGTATTGCGAACAAGAAAACATACAACATTTACAGATTGCAATAGGAGTTCCGCGAGGAAACGGTCAAGTGGAGAGAGTGCACAAAATAGTAATACCTATGCTTGCGAAGTCATGCCATAGCAATCCAGCTCACTGTCACGAATTATCAATGAGTGAATTGAATTTAGAAAGAGACACAATTAGGGAAAAAGCACAAGAAGATATAAAAAAAATTCTAAAGGAAAATTGTAAAAATTTTAACAAAAATCTAAATAAAGAAAGGAATACAATATAGCAGAACCTGTTGCAATTGCAATTGCAATGCAGTTAAAACCCAAATATCTAGGACCATACATGGGAGGTATAAAGTAGAGAAGATAGGGAACGATGAAGGACCTAAAAAAACAAGTACTGCATGCGAATTTATCAAACCATGGAGTACGTCATTCGAGTCGAATAACACATCAGGACGGCCGAATGTGGTAATGTAACAAAACCAACCATCTGGCAACTACATACGGACAGATCGCAGAGAGGAAAATACAAGCGAACGAAACAAAGAAGTCGTTAAACTGACAGAGAATCGAACACAACGTATCGGGTGCACCCTAGTGCATATCTAATTAAAACTCAATGTATAATTTATAAACCAAAAAACTTTCATATATTCAACATTATTTAAACTTTTAATAAAATGAATTGTTAAACTGTTAAAAACTGTAAATAAACTGTTTTCGTGTTAATATCGGGAGCGTGTGGCAATAGCGCTTCCCACATTTATTATTATTTTTTATTCTTTTTTTTGGCATTGGAATACAGACGTAAACTCAGATGACATTGGAAGGCTAGCAGTGATCCCTTTTATCCATAAGCGTTTATAATTGCAAATGGCCTACTCATCATGACACGAGTGACTTCACGTCAATTAAAGTCATAGTTCTCTAGTTGCGTTGAACCACTTCGATTGTCGTCACCCGAACCATCGAGTAAGACGAAATTGAACCAGTATGACTTGATGGAATACAGAAGCGCCCAAATCCTTCCGATTTGAGGATCTATGCATGAGTTAATTTGTCTCTTGACGAATGTTTTCTAATTCAGACATTTTTTATGTCAGTTTTGTGGAATTTTTTCCCACTTTCGGTAATAATAGTTACATTTAGATTTTCGGAAACCTTTTGTTCCTTATATAATGGCTTGTGTTTGCCTTTTATTTGCTTATTTGCAATAAACAAATCATTGCTGGTATTGAAATCACGTGATGCTGTGTGACGGGAGTTAACCCTCGCAATCCTGACGCCTTGTTCCTTTTGCAAGAGTTATTTTACAATTTCGTAAGTCTCTTCCTTAAAATTGACCAACCCTTGAAAATTTATTCTACTAGATCTAGTTTCTGTTTCGTAAACTCGCTCTTTTGGTGTTAGCCTACTAAATTCGTCAGTAATGAAGCCAGTCTATCAGTAGTGTAAATGCTCAACTTCACCATTTGTCTCGCTGCGCTGCGTTTTAGTCTGGTAAATTTCTATACCTAGGGAGTGAATATAATTTAAGACTAATGGTGTTAAAAATCCTCTTTTATTGCGTATTACTAATACTATAGGAACCGAGAAATAATGCAAAACGTATTCTAGTTTTTTGCGCAAATGAACAGATGACTTGCTTTTTATGGCAAAAACCTTTTTCGAAATTGGAGAATTTGTCGAGTGCGCTGCGGTACTGTTTTTTTTTTCCATTTCAAAAATGTCGATATTCACAATTTCGCAGGGGTAGTTTGTAATAGGGGTTGGCTGGAGGAAGGGTTCTGAAGGATGTCTATCGTATTTATTCAGTTTACAGACCCTGCACACTTAATCCCTTATTTATCTAGCCATTGCCGAGAAATAATGTTTTTCAAGTATAAATAGCCTATTTTTACGAGAATTTCGGTGAGCTCTTTTGTGTTCATCCTTAACTATTTTCAAACAAGTTGTCCACGATGGCAACGTCTTCTACAATTCTTTGCGTTATCCTCGATCGATACCTCTGGAAATGGTCTGTAAACTCTCTGTAGCAGAGCAAGAAACTTTTTGGAATTTTTATATTGTTTATTATGTTTGGATTGAGCCATTCTTTCAGGATTGCTGTCAATGCAGCACTGTCGTGCTCTGGTACTGAGATAAAAAAACCTACGGTAGCCTTGATGAGGTTCCTCGAGGCATCGCGAAATATCTCCTTCCCTAAAAATCAACCTAAATACATTAATAGAGGCTTCCATATGTGGTATAAGATCAGAATTATTTTGCTGAGCTGAATGCATGGTACATTCAATGGCAGTGCCAATTTCTGATCTAATCATATTTGAAAAGTTTCCTGTAGGATTACCCGCCGATGTTGATGATGGTTGAGCTACAATAGACTCGGTCAGAGCGTTAATTTCCGTTTTCAGGCGGGAAAGAGCGCCAGCCACCTTGTTTATTTTACTTGGCTTATAAATAGTTTCACAATTATATTCTTCTATTCTAGCTTTCCAGCGCTTCAGTTTAGCATTTTTATTTCGGCAACTTATGGAAAACGTAAATATTTTGATCTTCTTTACGCCATACAAATATGACCTAAAGTTGTCTAATGCCCACACTATCACCAACATTTCTTTTTCGTTGGTGGAATAGTTTTCCTCCGCTTTATTGAGAAACGAGAGAAGTTCGTGCTCAATATAAAGTTTAATTTAAAGTCCCCAATTTTTAGTAAGTTATCTTTCCTGTCAATTACCGCGCCTAATTTCCCTAATGTGTCATTCCCAATGATACCACAAAGACCACTTAGGGTCGGTAATATGAAAAACTCAAATCCAATGGAGTCAACTATGATTTCAAAAAGCCTTAGTTGCGTTGACACCTCACAGGTGCTACATTAAACACAGTTGTTACCAGGATTGTTTTAGTCGCGATGCCCTTTCGAATCAAATTTCTATTCGCTCCGGTACCTACTAGAAAGTCTAACACGCTACCATCGGGTAGCATGTACTCTTGGTATAGTACGCTAGATGACTGGAGGAGTGAAAATCCTCCACATATTGGCGCGAGTATGTGCTTCGATCGAGTCGTGAGAAGACCAATTGGACTTCGGTGGAAGTGACGGAGGGTTGCTTTTTTTTGGCGAGATAAGACCTGCTTGGGAGATTGTTCACGGGCACTATCACTCGATTATTTGTACTGGGAGAATAAATAGAAAAATTTCGGAAGTCCACGTTTTGGATTTCTGGACAGGCCGCTTCAGGCAAGATTTTAGGATGCCGTATTAGAAGCATCCGTGACATCTCTCCATTTAAAACACGAATGAAGACATCAAATGCGCGGTTTCGATAGTGTCAGTTTCTGATTCAACCATATTTGAGAAGTTTCCTCTAGGATTATCCTCCGTTGTTGATGATGGTTGAGCTGCAACAAAATCGGCCAGAGCGTTAACGTCCGCTTCCAGACGAGAAAAAGCCTTAGCAACCACGTTTATTTTACCTGGTTTATAAATAGTTTCAGAAATATATTCTTCTCTTCGAGCTTTCCAGCCCTACAATTTAGCATTGTAGTTTCGGCAACTTAAAGAAAACGTTAAAGGCTGTTGGTCAGTGTATAATGATCATCTTAGCACCATAAAAATTAGACCTAAGGTTGCCTAATGCCCATACTATTGCCAATATTTATATTTCGTTGGTGGCATAGGTTTCTTCCACTTTATTGAGGGAACGAGAGGCATATGCAATGTGCTTCTCTGTCCCGATTTCTCCCCGAGACAATACTGCTCTGATTGCAATGTTTGAAGCATCGGTTGTCAAGTTAAATGGCTTGTCAAAAGGTAATCTTAAAAATTCGTACTTGGCATTTATTGTTGAGAAAGCCGTGTTAGGTATTAGGATTTCATAGGGATTTGGTGAATTCCAGACGTTAGATCAATTGTAGTATAGTACAAAGCTTGTCCATGGTTGCAAAGCATCGCGTTTATGTCAGGGATGGGATATGTGTCTGCTATTGTCACCGCGTTCAGCCTGTTATACTCAATCACCATGCAGTATTGTTTTTCTCCATTGGCTTTTAGGTTTTCGGCACTACCCAAATTGTTGAGTTGTAAAGACTTTACCAGGAGTGTACAACACCCTCGGTAAGTAACTCATTAATTTGCCTTTCTACTTCGTCTCTTAAGTACGCGAGGTAAGGATTATTTTTTCTGTAAATCGTTTTAGGTGTAGGGGTCCTTATTTCAGCCATCACACCTGTGTCTCTAAGCTCACTCCCATTTAAAGGTTTAAAAAGTTGTGAGTATTTTGTAAGGACCGCCAAAATCCCAGATGTTGGAGGCCTTACAGCGAAACATATATAAATACATATCTAGTTATACAAATATATACATATATGTATATTGAATTCCTTATAAACATGTATAATGAATCTAAACTATTCCATTCTTAACAGTTGTTATACCGATGTACATATGCATGTACATTTATGAACTTGCTCTATTACGTTATACGTACGCTTTAGTCATGTTCAAACATGAATATTTTCTTGAACATGCGTACATAGCATTAAAGAGAATTGTTAATAATACTAGTTGTTATTGTAGAATTCTATTCTTTTGTTATACCTATGTACTTATACATGCGTACGTTTATGAATTTTATTCTTTTGCGTTATACGTACATATGTATGTACATATGTACACATATTTATAAATTCTACCCCTTCGCTTTAGACATGTTCATTCATGAATTTTCTTGAACAAACATACATAGCGTTAAGGAAAAACTGTTAATAATATTAGTTGTTATTATAAAATAACATTCTGCCTGCGTGCAGAACAGTAATAAATGGCAGGAGAATTGTAAATAAATTAAGTAGCCAGTAGATGGTTGATAGGCATACTTGTCCGTGGTTATCACCGCCAAACGTAGTGCACCTGAGGGATTTCCACCTCACGTTTAGTTTAAACATGACTAGGGGTTTCACCTGGTCGTAGGGAAGGCTAGTGGAGGGAATACCACCTCAACTACCTTTACGAAGAGTAGCTAAATTATTGTAAAAGCGTAGCTAGTAGAATATATTCGGAAGAGGGTTTCTACCTTACCGAAGGGAAGATTAGCGGAGGGAATATCACACCGCTATCTTTACGTTTGTATCATATAATACTAAATAAACTTTGTTGTACGAAATATAGGAAATTTAGTAGTTATTTCAGTAGCCTTGGCGAGACTGAGCTTACCCCAGCCAAGAGAGAAACTTCGTTAACATTTTTGAAACAAAATATTAATTTCCTCGTAAACTCCTGGGGGCAAGTTCTCGCCCAATGTAAAGTTTACGTTGCATGATTTGCGCGCTTTAAGTGGAATCTTATAGTCTTAAATTTTTAGTAAATTATCTTTCCTTGCAATTACCATGCCTAATTTCCCTAATGTGTCATCCCCAATGATACCACAAAAACCACTGAGGGTCCGTAATATGAAAAACTCAAATCCAATGGAGTCATCTATGATTTCAAAAAGCCTTAATTACGTTTTATCTTTAATTGATACCCCACAGGTGCTAAATCAAAAAAAGATGCTACCAGGATTGTTTTAGTCGCGATGCCCTTTCGAATCAAATTTTTATTCGCTCCGGCACCTACTAGAAAGTCTAACATGCGACCATCGGGTAGCATATACTCTTAGTATGGTACGCTAGATGACTGGAGGATAGAAAATCCTCAGGTTTTTCGTCGCCTACCGTTCACTTATCATTATCATTTTCCTAACTAGCGTCCGACATAGTGTGAAACAGTCTCTGCTATTTCCGTAGTAAATTTTCGAACTTGGCACCACGTTTGAACGGACTAGGCCGATTCATGTATTTCACATTTTGCGTTTATACTGAAGGATCGACATCCATATACTCCACATATTTTCGCGAGTACGTGCTTGAGATAAGAGTCCTGAGAAGACCAATTGGACTTTGGTGGAAGTGACGGAGGGTTACTTTTATTGGCGAGATAAGAGCTGCTTGGGAGATTGTACCACTTGATTATTTCTACTGGGAGAGTAAATAGAATAATTTCGGAAGTCCACGTTTTCTAGACAGGAGAGTTCAGGCAAGATTTTAGGATGCTGTATTAAAAGCACCCGGGATATCTCTTCATTTAGACCACGAGAGAACACATCAAGTGCGCGGTTCCGATAGTTTTCCACTAGTACTTTCACTGTTTCAATTATGTACGACTCGGTTTAAATTTTATTTATTATGAGGAGAACTGATGGTTAACCTTGGCATAGAATTCATCAATTCTTGATCCCTTTCATTGTAGCTGATGCAGCTGGTACTCAAGGGTACGGATATCTCTTTTATCTGCGTAGTGCAACGAAAAGCATTCCTGGACTTTTGCCCAATTGCCATCAGATGCATTGACGACCTCAAAGTCGGAATGCATTACTTCCACCGAGTAAACCCAGGGCACGTACTGAACAGGATAGCTGTCGAAGACTTGTAGCTTTTCGACATAGGGAAGCTGGCCTTGTGTCCGCTTCCGTGACTGGAGCTTGAGCTACCAGTTCTTCTGCTGGTTCAAGGGGAGCACCAGTTTCCAGCAGACCTGGAGCTTGCCATGTCCAAACGTGTTATTCGCCTCTCAAGAGAAGTTATTTTTTCTAGAAGGGCATTGACGTCTCCCGTCAAATTGGTAACAGTGATTCCTCCATCCTAAAATGATAAAGTAATTTATTTTTCCACAAGATTTTTTATTCCACAGTTATCCTTCTGTATGATGAAGTCACTTAATTTATTAATTCACTTTTTTCCAAAAAAATTTCACCCCGGGGTCTCTGCTCGGGCCTTTTTCCAATTGAGTTTACTTAAAATAGTAATTGAGCCATCAGCTCAAAAAAATTAAATTGAAAACTTATTTTTATTAGCTTCACGGGCCGTCCCGAACTAGACTGCTGTCATTCCCAACCGTTATATACCGTTATTCCATGACAGCGGCGTAAAAGTTGTCTAACGTGTTTACAGCCTGTTGTCTGAGACTGACTTCGACCTTGGTTTTCCACGGGCAAGTTTTGGTATGCAGACGGTCTCCCATTACATTTCGTTGTGAAATTAAAACGTACTGACGCTGCGGCACGTGTAATGGGCGACCGTGCAAGTGTCGCAGCGAATACGAATGTAGCGTGTGTTAACTTATATATAACAAGTGTCGCAGCGAATACGAATGTAGCGTGTGTTAACTTATATATAACAAGTGTCGCAGCGAATACGAATGTAGCGTGTGTTAACTTATATATAATATATATATTGTTATATCCGAAAGAGAGTTTACAAAAAGGTAATAACAACTAAAAGGTGCATTAGATAAACAGGTATGCACATATTTTTTGTAGAGGCCTCCACGCTGTATGGTGATCCTGTGTAAACCTTTTTTTATACAATTAACTAAAAATTTTACTATTTTTCTCACTATTTATCTTTCACTTTTAATTACAAAAGAAAATTATAAAAAAAAGTATTTTAAATTATAGAAACATCACTTTCACTTTCACTCTACCAGAGGGGTTATTGAAAAAAATTAATGTTACCATTGGCAACAAGTAAACTTGTAGCACCTTCGTTTTGCTGTTGGTTGGTTTGAATCCCTGTGGGATGTTCTAGGTCATTATTTTTAACAGATTTGATTGGCTGAGGCACCTTGCGAGATCTGGTTTGTACACCAGCGTTTGGATTCAGTTCACGACGGTGACATTTGCAGCGGCATTGTGGACCAATAGAATTTCGTTTTAGCCAGTTCAGAAGGCACAATTTGTGAAACTGGAGAGAGCATACCATATAATATATATATATATATATATATGTAACACGTATATGGTTCTTTGTACTTATTTCGTTTTAACTCACTATTCAATAGGATTAAAAATTGAAATTCCAAATATATATCTCAATAGAATTTACTTCAATAAGTTGGAAATTGTATACAAAAATAAAAGCAAAATTATCAAAAATCAATATGGTCAATATGGTGGTTTCTCCAGTCGGGAGGTGGTTAAAATTGGTGATGAGTTATTCTTGGCATGCGTATATGTATATTGATATTGTGATCTGAAAAAAATACAAATGACTGTAAATCGGTTATAGTAAAATCTTCACAATGAACTCCGATACATTTCAATTATAAATGCAAAAAAAGAGAAAAATCTCGAGAGGGAATTGAGGAACAGTCAAAATCGGAACCTTTAAAATAGGAAGTTGAAAGAGCGGTTGGTAAGCCAATAAGCATTTAGCCGTACATTGACAAAACTCCTAACAGTCTAACTAAATCCAAATCAAAAAAGAATGAAAACTCTAACCAAAAATACTTAAATGGTTATCGAAGCACACCATCATTTTAGGTAAAACACCTAGGCATTATGCCCAAATAATTTAAGATTCCAATAAATGAGTTTTGCATGATCGAAACGAAAAGAAAATTAAAGTTTGAAAATAAAGTGCTCAAGCAATTTAAACTAAATAGGTAAAAATCGTCTGCGTTTGGCAAATAACTAAAAATTCCGAATTTCCTACTTTTGCTTTAGCGCAAATAAACGGGTCTGACGGACGGCAAAACATTCTGAGGTAGATTAAGGTATGGAGCCACCATGAAAAAAAAAGCCAATTAAGTCATCACAACATCCTTCGGGGGTCCCATGTTGGGCGTCATATTCTCTTATGTGACCAAAGAACATGGTTTATTCGAATCGATTAAGAGGTGATCAGAAGGGCTTGCGAAAGCATCCTACTTCCTACAACTATTTCCCGAAGCTAGGGTGGATCATTAACAGTTGCAGGATAAGTCACCTTCTCCCTGTTTGTAAGAGCAAACAAGAAATATTGTTTATTGCACACTGAGAGAACACACGAATATTCTCCAATAAATTAAATATCCAAAAGCATACATATACATATATAAATAACATACATCACCGAGCAGCACCGAACGACTTTCTTGGACTGCTCTGTACCCGCCCTACCTTGGCCTAAATGATGTAAAAAAGAGCCTATTGTAACACCCACACTTCCTTCGAATAGGGACTAAACAAATTTATTTAACAACACGTATTAAGCAATATTATTTTAGTTCATCTTTCTTTTATAAACGTAGTATTATTAAACATTATTCCGTATACTATTTCAATTTTTACAATCTATCTTTATTTGATCTTTACTTAACTTTTATTCTAAATGTATTTAAACTAAAAGTACATAAAGAGAACTTTTTAGCCTACAGTCTCAATATTTTTCAAACATTAATTTCTTTTGAGAATGCGTTTAGCAATAGAAACAATGTATTATATTAATTACAAATATGGTATAAAGAAAACAATAAGATTAAGAAAAATATTAGCAAAGTACTCACATGCCGATACTGCAGACCCGCGTATCGTAGAGGCCTCCTCGCTGTATGGTGATCCTGTATATAAACCTTTTTTTATACAATTAACTAAAATTTTTATTATTTTTCTTACTATTTGTCTTCCTTTTACCAAACTATATTCACTTGATTTAAAAAAATATTATGCAAAATAAGTATTTTTTAATTATAGAAACATAATTTTAGCTTTCACTGTACCAGAGGGGTTAATGGGAACACAAAAAATTAGATAGGTGAAAGAATAAAAAAAAAAATACTATGAATGAATATTGTTGAGCAAGGTTTGTATGTTTTACCATGTGGTTTCCCCACATGGAACTAAAGAAGGATTTAAGATACTTGAAAATGAATAGTAAAATATAAAATGAATATGTTTGATATTTAGGAACAAAAAGAATTTAAGTATATCTTATTTAATAGTATATAGATAAGACCATCTTATTTAAGTATTGTGTTACAAAAAATATATTATTAGCTTTAAGTGGATTTAGCACGTAGGAGCAATTATGTAGTTTGATTCACTTTACAACGTTTAAGTACGAATATTTTGTGACTTTAACAAAATGATTTTTTTTTCAGACTGACTGTGCTTTCAAACACATTTTAATTCAATTTAGTACATACTTCGAAATTTAAATTAATTATTTTCCGTATACCAACGCTGGTAGCTGCAGCTTCACAAAAATTACTAAAAGCCATGTAAAGTAGAAAATTGTCTACACATGTTTTCTTTCATACACGAATTACGATGTTTTTAGTAATAAATTTAGGTGTTGGACTAGGCCGGTGTTAACTCCAGCGGCATTCAGAGCAAGAGCAGTTGTCGCATACGCAAGCCGAAGCTTATCTGAGCTTGAAAAACGATATTCAACTACCGAACAAGAATGCCTGACGGTATTGTAAAGCATCAGTGAAATTAGCCCGTATCTGGAGGATTATCACCTCACAGTGATTACAGATCGCCACTCCCTTAAATAGCTTCATACTCCACAGATCCCATCTAGCAGGTTGGCTAGGTGGGCCCTAGAGCTTTAACAATTTTATTTTGACATCGAAAACCGGAAAAAGTCGTCGCTGACGAACTATCACGACGTCCGACGCCTTACTTAGATGAAAATCATAGCTGTTGGTATGTCACATCAAATCCGAAGAAGTATTCAGACTATCACATAATCGAAGGTATTCTCTTCTGCCACATCGCATCACACAACTTATTGGCGATCACCCCGACAAGCGCCAAAACAAAAATCTGGTCGAAGGCCACGAGCAAGCCACCGCTGGGCATTTAGGCGTCCACAAGACGCTTAAACGGATCGAAGAAAGTTTTTATTGGACCGTAATATACCAATAAGTACTAAATTGTGTGCGATGAAGTCAGCACTGCACAGAATATCAAGTACAATAGATGAAACCAGCAGGTATGACGGCAACGATGCATTGCTCCCGCCCCTGGGAAAATGTAACAACAGAATTCGTGGGTCCGCTGCCATGATCCGCGATGGGCATCACGTGCCTCCTACTTATAACAGACAAATTTTCTAAGTGAGACGAACTTATCTCCGTCCGCAGTGCCGCTACCGCCAGCTAAATCAAGCCATTAAGGGAACGCATCATATACTGCTTTGGATGCCCTAACGTATTCTTGTCAAACAACTATAAGTAGTTCACCAGTAAACGATTGGAATAATTCCTAGCATCTTACGGACTAAAGCATAGGTTTACAGTAGTGTATGCATCATACGAAAATCCCACCGAGCGCACTAGACGCATAGTCAAGAAGATGATCGGCCAACTCTCGAAGACTAACCAACGGACATGGGATCACGAACTCCCTGAAATTGTGTTTGCCTTGAACACGTCACAACATGAGTCAACACAAACATCAGCAGCCGAAATAAACTTCGGCCAAACTCCGGTTATACCACGTCAACTTCGTCGAGAAGGACCAGTGCCACCAGAAAAATCACCACCGTTCCACCTATCACCGAGCTATGTCAAAAAATTAAACGCAATTTGGAAGCCGGATCACAGCGCCAGAAACCACACTATAACCTTCAACCAAAATCACAACTAATCCATATTTTTCATCATATAATCGACTAATTTATTCTTTAAACAAATTATATTTTCCTTATCTTATTATTTGAAATGTATAAATTTGAACTTGAACTTAAGCATGTGTATTATGTTTATGTAAAATGAATTACAAACAAGTTTCTCTTTAGTTGTTACGAGGGACAAAAAATATATTACATTACACTAAATTAAATGAATAATAAACATCGTTTTTTAATTCGTCATTAATATGTTTAATAAGATTTAAAAAAAACCGTAGTTAACATAAATTATTTTAATTGTATATAAGCGAACACACCTAAACCATCAACCATAGCCATAACCCTGCAAACATTTAAAGACCATATGGTCCACTGGAGTACCTACAAATATACTCCTCTGTGGCAAATTTTGGCCCAACTCATGTTTTTACACAAACTTAGAGCGGCACCACCATTATTCATGTTATACCAATCGCAATCACTGCACGAAGTTACAATTGCGCTATAAGTTCTATACTCGTATACAGAAAATGTATGGAAATGAAACTGAGTCAGTTTCGTTTCGTTGTTGAGCTCTGCTTGTACGCAAAAGGCGTGCAGAATTTACTATTATTTCAATGAAAATACCTAGCAAAAATACGCAAACTAATATATATTATATATTTATTAACTATAATCTATTAATATTAATATAAATTTATATAAAAAATATTATGTTTTACTAACTTTCACCATAGAAAATGCTATTCGAAACTAAAGAATATGTTCGAATGTAATTTTTCGCATATACTCCAAAATATAATCCCATGTAGGTATTCCATGGGTACTCGGGTGTTACGCAGAGATGGATTATATGGTCCAGCCCTAGGATATCCCAATGTTAATTGGACCATATTTTTTGCATGGGTTGTGGCAGATTTTGGATTACTCTATTGTCCGCGTGGAGAATATATATATCAAGCGTGCATTTATTACTCGCCTTGTTTGCAGGGAAACAGCATTTCGCTCATTTCGCAGGCGGTAGCCAACAACGATGACTTTATGCGAAACTTTTTATTTCCTGAGAGCACTCAAAAATCAGCATTTATATATTATTTCTGAACACTGCCACTGGGATAGAAAAATAACTTTTTGCGATTTTGTGAGAAATTTTGTGCATTTTATTATTATTCAAATATTTTGTTGAAAAACTGTCCAGTATTTAATTGTATTAAGTTTTAACATTAAAACTACAATCATTTCTGTAATATTTCATTCTTAAGCAAATTTATCTAAAATTTAAAACAGTGAATTTCTTTATTTACATAGTGGCACTGGTGCCTTTTGCACATCAGCTGTTGAGTGTTCCCCGATATGACACTGCTGCCAACACAAGAATGTGAGATGGGGGAACGCTCTCTGCTGCAATGTTAGCGAATAAGGTTGGCGGTTCTAATTGATTCTTGTTGAATGCAGAATTCATCGCTACAACATGACCAATAATATTCCTCCGCCTAACAGGATATATAAATCCCACCACATCTTCTGCTTTGGTGCTCAAAAATATATTAGGATGTTAATATGATTAGGCATGTCTCGCAATTTAGTATATTTTCCTAGACGAAAAGTAGAATTTGTAAATTGTTATTTGTGAAAGGTTTGCCAAAATGTTGGTAGTGAACTTAATGCCACATACACAAAAATTCCTACAAAATACATGTTTGGAATCTGCATTTGGCTATGTGTTAACTATGATATTTTTGTGTGTTATATTTTCAGTGTGTTGCATAAAATAAAAGCTATGTTGTTTTATGTATATTCTCATATAGCAAATGTTTCATTTTCGGTCTTATGAATTATATGTTTATAAGTGCCTGAGTAGCGGAATTGTTACCTAAGTAAAAAATGCAACTAATTTTTTATGAGAGTTGTTTTATTAATGTAACATTACTGCCATATAATTTAATTTTTTAATACATGTGTTAATTAAATCAATATAATATATTTAA
This sequence comes from Neoceratitis asiatica, assembly GCA_030068015.2. Taxonomy (NCBI): domain Eukaryota; kingdom Metazoa; phylum Arthropoda; class Insecta; order Diptera; family Tephritidae; genus Neoceratitis; species Neoceratitis asiatica. Next base: position 8,773,469 of record CM061530.1, on the reverse strand, counting down.
TATTGAATATTTTATAGTTTTATTAAATAAAAACATTTTAACGAACATGATTATTACATTATATTTTATTTTGAAATTTTCTGATTTTCCACACTGATGTTTCAAAAGCACGTTACCGATCTTTTTCGAGTGTTTGGCTCCCCAGTAGGGATATTATCCCCCATATAAGTATTTAGATTGAAAAGCATAGAGCGGTACTTCAGAATTACAACATTCAAACAAATTTTTTTAAACTAAGAAATATTTCTCATAATTTGTATGAAAATACATGACGTACTTAAACGTTTAACAAACATTCTTGCAACACAACAATTTCGAATGCATTGCTTCGCGTAACCCAGATAGTGATTTACGACACCCTGGTTTCGACAACCAATAAAAAAAACCGACAAAGAAAGAAGCAAAATAGAAAGGGAGGTAGGTTATTGTATAGTCCGTACAATGCCTTGTAGATCCGCGGCGGAGTCGGCCTTTTTCGCTATACGTATTTCTATCGCCCTCTCAGTTCTCAATGAGCTTTGTAGCTCAGAGGCGTAGTCCGCCTTTCGTCTCCTATCGTGATTTCTATCAACCTCACTGTTCTCAATGAGCCTCGTAACTCTGAGGCGAGTTCGGCAATACTCTTGAGCCTTGTAGTACAGAAACTGAGCCGACGATTCACTCTTTCCTTTTTTTCCTACGTCTTTCTCTGTTCTCTATTTGCCTCGCAGCTTTGAGACGGAGTCGACCTTCATCACATATTCCATTTCTGTACTTTCCGTATACTTCGTATACTAGATATTTTTTCGTTTACAAAATGGTATAGCGCTATAGACTATAGACTTCCACTTAATGTCGTGACTATAGGACCGTTAAGACTTGTGTATGCTTTGTTTCAAATAACCGAAGCACGAACGTTAGTTAGTTTCTGACCGCCGACTCGATCGCACACGTCTGAGCCATGTAAAAATTTTAGTTAAAAGTTTTTCCGACCACTGATGCCGGTCACGTGGTTTTTCTATAGACTTTACCGTACAGGTTGGTTGAAGTTTTCCGTGGTGAATTGTTGCTGCGCGTAATCCTCTTGATGATTTCCAGGAACTTTGGCCTCATTGTGGCTTTCCCCCCTCGGTTCAACCAAAGTCTATACGGGATGTGTGGAATAGCGGTAATCGGAATTTTTTTAACCAAAGGCTTTGGTAGTCCAATTAGTAGACCCTGAGATGCCTCAGACGTCGTCGAAAACCTAGGTTGCAAAGTCATCAAATTACAACTTCTTCATACCATCCTTAGACTAATGGTATGATAGAATGTTTTCACAGAAAGATTTGAAAATGTCCGTTCGGCTTTAAATTATCATAATTTCAATTCAGATTTTTATGTTCCGAAAGATTTAAAGAATGTTTTTGCACATCTAGTTAATAAACGTTCTTTACAACAACCGTACGAAGAACAGTATAAGATTATTGAAAAAAATAAAAAAATCAGTAGTTCTAATAATGTGACTTAATCGCCCAACAAGACCTTCAGAAAATTTTCCTCTGTGTACCGAAGACACCATATTTCGAATGTTCGAACCATGTTTGATGGGAAATTAAATTTTTTATTTCCAAATTTGATTGAATTTAATTGATTAAAGAAGCGAAAGACAAAGCGAGCACAAGTCAAAGTCACTACTGGCGAAACCGAAGTTGTATATAGAGAAAAAAAAATATATATATATAACTGCTTCGTGTGACGTTCTAAATTTAAGTGAATTTATTTTATTTATTCTCGAACCTGCTAGCTACAATATTTTTTCCTTTCTGCAAATATATGTGTTAATAAAAGCGCTTCTTTGCAACTTGGCATTCACCATGTGACAGATGTGTCAAGGTGTCAAGGTGTAAAGGTTATCTACGAAATGGAAAATCTACGCAGTCAAGCGAATTGCTTGAGAGAAAGAGGGGAACCGATCTAGGAAGTCATGGTCATCTTCGAGCGCGTGGCATACTTACGCCTTTTTGGCGTAGAAGTACTGCGGGTCTTTGAATTAGTGCAGAACTTTATGTGACAACTGAGCCACTTCGGTCCGTCAGTGGGATTCACTCCACTTGCAACATGACGCCATGTACCGCTTGGAACGTATTCTTGGATTTGAGAGGTGCGGTTTTATACATATGTCTTCCAAGTGTATGGTGGCTTCATGACCTATGCCGATACGATCCCGGAATCTGATCACAGAAATGCACGCTTCTAAATTGACTTATTTTGAAGGGTTGACACCAGTTTTGCTAATAATAATGCGCTATACAGCTCTAGTCGAGGTAATCCATAATCCATAAGGGTGGAAGTAATTTATTTGTTCCCGTGTGTGTGAATGTAAATTGTTGCCCAGTATGGTTGTCATGACATCACAAAATCTGTGGATTTGAGTGTCCGGCCCTGCAGCGAAATTAACCTAGCGATGTATTTCAATTGCACAAATTGCGGGCAAAAGAAAAAGTATGCCATTTTGACAAAGCTTTGGGCTTAGGACATTCATCCCAATATGAGTCGTCAAGCCAGAGTTCTGGTCACAAAATCTTTTCTTGAACTGGCGACAGCCATCCTACAGGGTCAAAAAGTTTTGCAATCGAGGATAATATTTGACCGCATTGGTAGTAGCAGCTTGGAGATTTGTATATGTTTGTCTTGGTTGTAAAAGCACTATAAAATTTCAGAATGTTTGAATCTAAATAGCAGATCCTCTTTGGTATACTGTTGCAGGATAGTCAAGTTAGAAAGAAGCCACTAGAGATTATTCCACGCGGGTAGATGAACTCCATGTGGCGAGGTCAAGGAATTCTTGCAACACATTGTTGTACATTGTATTTACCTCTCCTTTTTTCTTTAGCGTGCGTTTCATACTGAAGAATTGTTGAAGATCTGCGTTGGCATAAAAGGGTAGTGGTTTGCTTGTATATGTTTTTGCAAGCTTGATCCTCATGTGAAATCTGTGGAATTGGAGGTTTTCCAGAATTTTCTTAACTGAGCACCGGACGTCTCAGTTGAAATATCCTCTACTTGTGTCGAGAATTACACCACTTTTTCGGTTACTGGGCCGCTAAGGATGCAACCGAAGGTTGTGTCTTACGCTACGCAATTTTTTTGAAATTATCGCATTTTGTAAGTAAGTGTCGGGAATCGCAACAAGGACACGTTCATATCTTTGTTTTGCCACAAATGATTATTTCCTTTTCAAGGATCTATTATGAGCGATGTATTGACTGGTGACTGATTTCGGCTTATTTTGGCTTGGAAGAAGCCGTCCCCTACTTCGTACCTTGATGTGAGGATCTCGTTTTTTGGGACCAGGTTGGCAATTCTTTTCGAGATGAAAGATGATAGCGTGAAATGAAAATCGCTTAGATGATATTGCTTCTCGATTGAATCAGCTTGGCCTTGTGTTTTGTACCAGAATACAATTTCTGGGCACTGGAGAGTCTATGTAAATCGCGTGAACACGTTACGAAAAGCGGGTAATTTTTCAAAACAACCATAGAAAGTCTTGGTATCATATGATGGAGCCTGAAGGTTTATATTGGATGATGCAGCAGATGTATCAAAAATTAATGCACTTTGTGACACAGAAAGAATTGAAAAAAATTATGGCTATATTTTTTTTAATATTAAAATCACAATTTGTTATTGTATAAAATTTGTCGTATTTGTATAAAACATATCACCAAAAAAATTAGATATAAATATTATTTGTAAAATTAATTGAAATATTATTTAATTCACAAATCGAAAGTGTTGTACGTGTCGATTAACGGTAGTAAAATTTCCTGTTGGGCTTGTTTTAAACTAGCTGTATTTTTTCCAAAAATTTACGTATGGATGTAACTATGCATATGACAACTGTAAAAAGATACAACAACTATTTGAGTACAGCAAAACAATTGGTACATACATACGTAATATATGCGTGTGGATGCATGCATACTAATCTTTTGATCCCAGCTACTAGCATTGCAAAGACCCCTATTATTGTTGGCTCCAACGTAATAGAATTGCTATTGTCGTAGTTTTTTTCGATAGCTATTGACAACTATTAACACTTATTAGCTATTTCCGTTTGCGTTGTCAACAATAAACGACGCAAAATCTGTCGGCACCAAGCTTGATGACGACTAGTACAAAATTTCGCAAGTTTTTTTTTTTAAGACGAACCTAAGAAATTTTAAAGTAGGTATTCATACAAATGGCATAGTTCTTGGGACACTGCATGACAATTTTATCTTTTTAAGTAAGTATACATGTACATACATGTGTTATATTCCTTAGATTGTATGCAAAAAAAAGTTAATTTTTATTTTAAGTAAGTACATATATATTTATTTTGTCAGGCTTTCCTAAAAATATTTTAAAGTTTTTTACGACGATCCTATGAAATTTTTAAGCAGGTAGCTAGTTTATTTAATAACGTTTATAAAGGGTGTTTTTTATAGAGGTATAGAACTTTAAGTTGCAATAAAACAACGATGGATTATTCGATTGACATGAATTTTATTTATCCGAAAGATAATCTTGTGGCATCATTTAAATATGATTTCTGGCATATGACCACCACGGCGAGCGGGTGTTGTCCAATCTAGACGTCCAATTTTCGATGACTTTTTCCAACATTTGTGGCCAAATATCGGCAATAACACGGCGAATGTTGTCTTCCAAATGGTCAAGCGTTTGCGGCTTATCCGCATAGACCAATGACTTTACATAGCCCCACAGAAAGTAGTCTAGCGGTGTTAAATCACAAGATCTTGGAGGCCAATTCACAGGTCCGAAACGTGAAATTAGGCGGTCACCAAACGTGTCTTTCAATAAATCTATTGTGGCACGAGCTGTGTGACATGTTGCGCCGTCTTGTTGAAACCACATCTCCTGGACATCATGGTTATTCAATTCAGGAATGAAAAAGTTAGTAATCATGGCTCTATACCGATCACCATTGACTGTAACGTTCTGGCCACTATCGTTTTTGAAAAAGTACGGACCAATGATTCCATCAGCCAATAAAGCGTACCAAACCGTCAGTTTTTCTGGATGTAACGGTGTTTCAACATACACTTGAGGATTACCTTCACTCCAAATGCGCAAGTTTTGTTTGTTGACGTAGCCATTCAACCAGAAGTGCGCTTCATCGCTAAACAAAATTCGCTTATGAAAATCGTGAACAACGGTAATCTCGTTTTCGAAATAAAATTGCACTATTTGCAAGCGTTGTTCAGGCGGGAGTCTATTCATGATGAATTGCCAAACCAAACTGAGAATAAATCACTTGACGGCTGTTAAGTCGGTCGCCATCTTGAAAAGTAATGCCAACTTAAAGTTCTATACCTCTATAAAAAACACCCTTTACTAACGAAGACGATGTTTGTGTCATATCTGTAATGAGCAAAAGTTAAAGAAATCAAACTTCCAGGGCTATGAATGCAATCTGGCAGGTGGTGGACGGTATTGCCAAGTAACTCTTTGACCAGTATGCAATCTGTCCAAAAGCTTTGAAGAATATTCGCCGATGATCGTTTTTAAGGTAATCGGTGTGAATGACACTTCGTGCATTCCAATGCCCTTGTTGGCTGACAGCCCCACTGTGGGCTTCTTCGGGGCACGGTCACCCTTAGAAACCCACTGTCTTGCTTGTTCTTTGGTCTCTGGTGTGGTGAGGTGTCACTTGTGGTGGTACGATCACAACGGAACTCAGTAAACCACTTCTTAACCACTGAAATTGATGGTGCAATGCCACCATTTTATTTATAAAGTGTTTCTTTAGTTTCGATGATGGTTTTTTACGCAAAAAATAATGCTTCATCGGTACGCGAAATTCACTTTTTTCATTTTCGATGAACCACACGATATTATATGCTTTCAATTGCTGTCAAACACAAACTAAATGACGCATCTGGCTCAAAATTTTACAGCAGTCTATTAATCGATAACAGTTGACAGGATTAATGTTGTACTTAGAGCAGAGAACGTTTAAGACAGAGAAGGACCAATTACGAAAAATCGTGGAATATGTCAAATCGATGCTAGAACACGATGAGTGCATAGAGCTGTATTTTTAGCATTTCCCCACAGTCCGCCAGAAACTAACAGAGTTCGCTATGGATACATAACATTGATGAGCGAAGTAACATATTTACTGATTGAAAATGTAATTCTCTGTACTCCGCCAAAATTCTGTATACAATTGATGTATGTTAATAACATTTTGTATGCTAATATCTTTTGATCTTGCGCAGATCTAAGAAAATATTGAAAAATTATTTTTGGAAAAATATTCATTATTATTGCGTTATTGGGAATCATGTATAATTTAAGTATTTAAGTTAATTTTCCCTTCCTATTCTGCATTATGGTGTAATAGATGACCAAATATATTCATGGTTGATTTGCCGTCGGCAATTCAAATAATTTGTTTTTACGAAGGACGTTTCTCTATTTCATATGTATAATTTAACAATATACATGTATTAATAACACTAATTTTCAGAAAAATTATTTAATTATTAATAATTGTAGTTTATTTTCATTTATACCTCAGTTATTATGGTACTGACGGGTAAAGTACAATCATTTATGTATATGGATATTTCCATTCAGATGCCAATAATTATAAATATTTATTTATGGTAAATTTTCATTATTTATCGCACGTACAAAATGAGTGCATGATTACATGCATCCAAACATAATTAGTTCCTTGCAAGCAATCATCGTCTCAAATAACAAAACTAGCTCCTTGAACATATCATATTATATACATTTGTATGTATGTATGTTCAAAAAATTTCCTCACCTACATCAATCATACATATGTTTCCATTTTTGACCTATATTCTCTACATTCATATTTAAGCGACTATACAAGAGTATATACATATATCCATATGTACATTTCTATATACACATGCGCAATTGGTGAACACCACATTACAGTGCATCAGCGCGACGGAAACAAAAATCACAAATGAAAAAAATTATAATAATAATGGCCGCGAAATAAAGCAAGCCATACAAAAACTACGATCGTTCTTCTATATTTGCTGTTCGCCTGTTATCTCAATATCAAGCAAGCTGCTGCCTTGCGCTGGCATACTACAAAAGTTCCTTGAGTTCAAATCCTCGCTTCTTTTTCGCATTTGATTTGATTTGATTTTATTAAATTGACAAGGGAGAGAATTTTCATTCCCTTTGTATGTATGCGTTTTTCGTATACACACAAGAACCTTTGAATGTATTTGTCTTCGCTTCAGCTCAACTTTAATTTTTGATTTTTGCAAATTTTGTCATTGTCGCGGAGAAGATGTTTGCTGACGAAGAGTAGAAGGGAAGAGGGCTCTATGCGACAATTTTTTTTGTCGCTTCTATGTTTCTTGTTCTTTCAGCAAATATATTATGGATATAAAAATATGTATGTAGAGGAGTAATGCAAGTTGTTTTTATGAATGATCGCATTTATGACTTGCGGTTATAAATGAATAATGCTTCTTGAAGAAGATTACAAAATGTTTGTTTTTGAATTAAATCTTTCATAATGATATTACATAATATTAACATATGTATGTAGATGCATATTATTGAATTTTTGCCACACGCAAAAATCTGAAATTTAATATACATATTCGTTCATTGCTTCCGTACCCAGGCGCATTTACATTTCCCTATGTACATATGTACATGTTTGTAAATTCGTATACACATATTTATGTATGTCATAATAAATATCTTTGTACGCAAGCACGAATAAGCATTTGTTTGGTTCATTGTTCTTGGCAGAAATATTTCGGATAATACTTACTTTTCCAACTTTTCAACTTTTTGAATGAAATGATAATTTTTTTTATTTATACATTTTATTATATTTTAATTTTTTATTTTTTATTTTTATGGATATACATAAGTACATTCATATAAAAAAAGGGGGCAAGAATTTCGAAATTACCAATTTAATGGCGATTTCTCACACTACTTAAGGCATATATTATATACATTATATGTTTATAATATATGCTTTAAGTCATTTGTTTACCTGTTTCTTGTAAACACAATGGGTGAAGCCCAGTTGACTAAATTCCAAATATAATATGGCCCAACTTGTGTTTAAAGTAAAACTAGGCTCAGATGCAAATACCCTGAAAATAGATAAAAACCTGAAAATACATGAAGAAAACACCTGAAATGAAAAGGAAATATCTAAAAAGATAAGAAAAAAGAGAGAGAAAAAAAACCTAATACCAAATGGGAAAATTAATAAAAAAAAACGCATATAATAGTAGGTAACGCTACACTTACCACTAAAGAGGATGCCGATACTTTAGTGAGCCCTGTACCTTACAATTTTTTAAGTTTTTCTGCGCTTTTAATTTTTTGTTGTTGTTATTCTCATTTGCCAACAACCACCTAGTATTTTTAAATAGCAAAACTGTAATCAAATACTCCATTAGCTTTATTCTGTGTTCAAGACATTTTTCGGTTGTCGAAAACCATTCCGGGAAAACTTCATGAGTTTTTTCTTTTATTACGGGCAATATTAGACATCGAACACCAGAATGATGAGCATATTTTGAGAAAAGCCGAGAATACCACATCATTTGCGAACGACACACTTCGAATACCCTGTTGTCAGGGTTGACAAGACGCAAGTCACTGTCACCCTTGAAATTTTTTGCTCTTATAAGGGCTTCGGATTTGGAGTTAAGGTCGCTCTGTGTGTTTGCCATGAATGCGATGCATTTTTCACACCGGATTTTACAACAAATTTTTTGGTAAATACCATATCCAGTGAAATAGCGCTGCACTTTTATCTCGGTGTCGTCGGGATTTTTCTCAAAATTCTCATCGGGGATATCGATATCCTCCAAGATAAGTTGCTCACGCTTATTCCCTATATCACTATCTTCATGATGACGATCTTCAGGATTTAGATCCCAATCCAAATTGAGATCGTCATCATCCTCACAATTGGTCGCCTTATTTTCAAACCTGTGGTGCAGAATTTTCATAGAAATCAAGCGCGCTACAATGTACTGAATGTCGTGGGCGGATGGGTGTGTATTTATACCCTGACTAGGTCGGACTTTTAAAAATATTTTTCCAACGCGTCTTGGTCAATTTTACCAAGAAGAACAAATTCTAATTTACTATCTTGCGAAGAGAGCTCTTCGCATAACCCTAGCATAGAACAAATAGTTATGCAGAAGCCATCAATGCATTGAACACGTGCATTGGTGGGCAACTGCAAACATTTCAAAAACAATAAATTTTCTATTAGGCGTTGGACCTTCCCAGGATCAATGCGTTTAAACAGACTTTTCAACGGATTGCTGGACCTCAAACTTTTACAATCTAGTTCATCAAATAGGTCATTCATTTGTTTGATGAATTTCCACGTGGGCTCTGCATATTTAGCCAACTCTGGGCCCAAGTTATTCTGTTTATACAACATTTCAATCCCAGCCGCGACCGAATTGCTTAGGACTTGGGTTGCTCCAGAAAGAGACATTTTGTCGAAGGGACCTGGATAAACATGAATCTCTGTAAGTTTTGGACAAACTTTAAAATCTATGTTCATCTGATCGATGGAGTACAGCTTCCTAATAACACTAAATGTAGCTATGCCATCGGGGGTTCCTATATCGAATTTCAACATCGTATTACGGATGGACTAAATTAGGTGGCAATAAACATTCATGCAAAAAAATTTCGTATCTTCGTGCATAAAAAAGGGCTTCTCCTCTGTGATACCTAATATATTAAAAACACTAACATTAGAAGCCCTTGATCACAGACTACAGCCTTGAAGTTAAGTCCTATGCTCTTGAGTGCTGTGATATTATTTTTCAATATTGGGAGCAATTCCTGATTAGCAATGCCCCCTTTGGAAATATAATATGAAAAAACATATTTCCATTTGGCGCACAACCCTTTCACCATGAAAAAACAACATTTATTCCCTACCTTAGCTTCGCGTTGGCCATGCCCAAAATCTACCAAGCCATCCAACAAATCAGTTGCCCTGTTATAAACTAGATCGGACTTGATTACGATTCGTCGAACAAAATCACACATTGACGATTTCTAAAGGACATTTTGTCGACAGTATTCGACAAATTAAGAAGGACATTGGCATCCAAGCCAGGGGCAACATATCTAAGAGGGCGCCAGCGCAACAAAGAAGATTTGCTCGGTAGAGCGAATTCTAAAGCGTCACGCATAAAATTATAAGTTTTGGTGGACATATATCTAATGTTTTGTGCCAATGCCTTTTCATTGGCACTATAAAAAATGCTCTTCGTAACGATCATCCTAGCGAATGTTACGGCATCACTGCTCGCAGATTCATCCGCAACTATTGCACGAAACTTCAGTTCGTTGAACTGTTCCCTAAGCTCCCTATTTTCTCGCTGTAGCTCCTCGATTTTCTTATTAAGTTCCCTAATACTACCCCGATAAAAACTAGCAGACTTGGCAAATCGTTCGCGGCTGTTCATATCTTCAGAGTCCACATTGCATTCGTTTTCACAAAATTCTGTCCTAACATCCAATACTTGGGATACCCTATTAAACTCATCATCTTCCTCATCTACCTCATCTTTGAAAAACTCCCTGTCTTTATAAGGAGTATACACCTTTTCTACAGGAAGACATTTCCACTCGGATCCAGCACTATGCGCAATACTAGGTGAGCGTGACCTAGCTGCTGAACCCAAGTTAAGGCACGGAAATGCTCCCTTTAGAAGTGTGAATCTACTAACATATTGACTTAGAAAATGTCGTTGGCAAATAAAAATAACATCCGTAGCGGATACTTTAATATTGCAAGCCAGGGCCCACTGCTTACGATCATCCTCCTTTGTCGGAAATTTGTATAGAATGGATTTACAAGTAGAAGTGCATCCATCTATACAAAATTTCCGACGTGGTGGAGGTGATTTCCAAGCATATGGTGGTGTCTCATCATATCCTTAAAAAAAAAAAACAGCATATACTAAAGAGTATGTACGAATATATGTATACTCGTGTAGGTAAAATATAAGAGAAAATTGAAATACGTAAGTTGCACACACACATACACACATACACACATCACTTTTCTTCACACTGAAAATTATATCGGAAGAAAGAAGATATTTTTAATAAAATAATTTTTAAATATAACTAGCGGACCCCAGCGTGCTTTCCTACACTTATAAAAAAAATCTAGAAAATCTAACTTAAATTGAATTTTCAATTTTTTTTAGAAAACGAAACGAAAAAGATTGATTTTTCCAAACTTTTTTATATTAATTTTTTTTAATTTTTTTTAAATTCATTTTCATTTTAATTTTTCATTCTTTCTCTCCCTCTCTTTCAACACCGCATACAACGTATGTACGCGTATTTTGAAATTTGACATGTATTTGTTTTGTTGCATGTATTTTGTATGGATAGTAACCAATGGTCACTAAAATGGTCACATCTCTGGAACGGCTGCGACAATCTCATGGAAACTAACACATTGACCTTTTCCTAATATCCCTTTAAAACTCCCAATACATTGGTGCAATTTGATCTGTTGGTTCTCAAGTTATATAGATTATTTGGATTTTTTTTAATAAAATTTATTTCTTTAAATCTACTCACACATTTTCTATTAACAAAGAAAAATAATTTACGTTCTACCGATAATAATAATAATAATTTTGTCACCGATAATAAGTTATATACAAACATAGATAAATAAATCAGTAAGTGTATAAATTAGATGTATTAGTATTTTATAACCGCAATAATTAAAAAACTACTAGGAAATTCAAAAAAAATTATTTAAGATTTTATCTTTATTTTGCGGTTATTAATGCATATCACCACAAATTTTGGATTAAACTTAAAGTTAACACATATGCTTACATATAAATAAATATACGCATGCGCATTCTTATTTATATGCATATATGCATATGCATATATATGTATACTATGTTCACATATTTGTCATTATAATTAACACTATAAACGCATACACTTGTTTGTACACACATATGTTATTAAATTGCATAGGATGTGTAATTGTTCACGATTTTCATAAGCGAATTTTGTTTAGCGATGAAGCGCACTTCTGGTTGAATGGCTACGTCAACAAACAAAACTGGCGCATTTGGAGTGAAGGTAATCCTCAAGTGTATGTTGAAACACCGTTACATCCAGAAAAACTGACTGTTTGGTGCGCTTTATGGTTATTGCCGATATACGGCCACAAATGTTGGAAAAAGTCATCGAAAATTGGACGTCCAGATTGGACTACATCCGCGCCAGCCGTGGCGGTCATATGCCAGAAATCATATTTAAAATGTAATGCCACAAGATTGTCTTTTGGATAAATAAAATTCATGTCAATCGAATAATCCATCGTTGTTTTATTGCAACTTAAAGTTCTATACCTCTATAAAAAAACACCCTATACAAACATATATTTACAACACTTACCGAGGTAGAGGGTGGGAACAGCTTTTACCTTCAATTTCTTCGTCCCCAACGCACTCTCTTCGAAATGCCTTTTACATACATAGGCATTTCGGGTAGGCAGCTCCTCCAATGCCGGTATTTTGAGATTGGCCCTCCATTTCGCCGCCTCCACCTGATTCTTCGGAAACGAAAAAAAAATTATGTTATCATTTGAAACAAAATGATTATCACACGCGCTAACGCGACAGTTCCGCGGATGAGACATTTAAATCAAAATTTTAATAAATCGCACAATCAAACAATTTTGTATAGAACCGACGCGATTCTAACAAGATCTTAGATTAACTGTAATTGACCGTTGCCATTTCCTTTTTGCTATCATTGTTTTGGACAATAATAGCGCTAAATCTTCTAACATATGTAAATATGTATTTATCATTGCAAATCAATGCAAATATTAGGTAATTAATTAGAAAAACACATACAGCTGTTACTTACATTTTTTATTTACCTAAATTCTCTCGTATACATTTTATATTATGTTATAAGCTCTCATAACACTTTTCGCATTTCCTGATTCATCGCTCATTCGCTGTTAGCTAGTGGTGAAAAGAGCTCATCCATGCCTGGGGTGAAATGCAACCATCGTGTTTTGGCGCAGTGAAAAAGCGGAATGAAATGACCATCGGCACGCCCTGCTCCTTCTAGTTATTATACGTTCTCTGCTTAGAGTAACTTTGCGGCAAATTCAAAAAGGCGTATTTTGCTCCAACGACTACATGAGGTGACTGAAAAATGACGAAAAACGAAACAATAGGAGCAATAACAGCAAAAGAGTATTTAAGAGTGAGTGTGTTCACATTGTTTAGATACTAAACATATGTACATACAATGTATGCTTCTCTTGCAATGACGACAGCGAATAAAACAGAGAACGTCAAGTTATAGCTAAGCAGAGAACTTATAACAACGAGAAGGTGCAAATTCGTTGCAACCTCGATCCACATCATACATGTCCTGAAAAACTTTGGGAAAGGGATTCACCACACCCAAATTTAACAGCCGTCGGAAAAAAATAAATGTTATCAACAGTATGGTCAATTGAATTTCTGCTAAAAGCAAAGAAATCGTATGAAATTTTTCTTTATGTTAATATTTTTCTGGGCTTTGGCATTTTAACTAAAGGAATACGGATGCCCTGAAGAGTAATTTAAATAACAATTTTTTTTATTTTCTCATTTTAAATCTTACTTATATAATTAAAAAAAAAAATCAAATGAGGGTCATATATTTGATTTGGATATTATTGCGTATTTTATAAATTCTGTACGTACGTAAATTGTAAATTGAAGATTTGTCCGTTTTTACCGTCAAGCCATCATCAATTAGCTATTTAGATAATATGTTTTTGAAGTGGTCTGTGGCGTAGTGGTTATGCTGCTTTGAATTTAATTTTGTTGTCTCGGGTTCAAATCTCAGCAAACGAGAAGTTTTGTTTTGCTTCTTCACTAGATTTTTTCGCTGAACATAATTTTTAGATTTTTCAGCTTGCCGTCGTTTGTAAAAATCGTAAGTTGCCGAAGCAGTGAAATTCCTTGATGATGGCGGGTACAAGGGAAGAGAATTGACAATTTGTGTAGGCATGTATAAGTTTTTCGTATACACATACATTCTTTGAATGTATGTGTCTTTAACTTCAGATCAACTTGAATTTCTGATTTTTTGATTTTTGGTCACCGAAACGGCTTGTGGGTAGCAGGAGTAAGGGAAAAGCGATCACACAATATTTGGTGTGTATTTGTTTTTTGTATGCACATATGTAGGTACTTTTGAATGTATGAGTTTGCGACTTTTGCTCAACATAAAATTTTGATATTTGGCAAAGTTTGACTTCGCTTGAGGAAACTGTTTGTGGATGAAGTGTAGAAGGAAGGAGGGTTTGTGCGGTAGTTGTTTTTATTGCCTTATGCTTCTTCTTCTTATAACAAATAGCTTAAGGAATAGAGAAGTTTTATGAGTGATCGCATTAGTGACCTGCCAGTATGAATGCATAATGGATTATTAACTCTGCCTGAATGACTTAATGCATGCTTTTGTTTTTAATTTAAAGGCACATACATATGTGCATATTTATGTATATATACATATATTTTCCTAAAATAAATTATTTTTCAAATTCAATTAATACTTTTAATTATATTATGTAGCTTTAATGAAATTATTTGCATGTAAACGTATACATACATACTTCCATTACTCTGTCCCTCAAAATTATTTTTTTGCTTCTGTCGTACAAAAGTACAAAACTAAAATCGAATACAATAATAACATTTTCATTCATAGACGCAAGCGCCGTACAACAAAGCAAAGTGTGTTTATTCATAAATAACACCGCACGCATGCCCCGCATACTCATGCCTTCAAGTTGCTTCTTTGCGACGGTGACAAAAAATACAAATACAAAAAATCATGGTCGCGAAATGTAATGCAGAAGCAACAACAACAAACAATCCCTTTGACTTCGGCAAAAAGTCAAATAGTCAATCAACCACCGAAATGAAGTAAATCATACAAAATCTATCTTCGTTCTTCTTCTTCTTCCTTTTTCGCATTTTAAATTTTATTTAATTGACAGATTTTTCAATCGTCGCCAAGGTATGCTTGTGGATGACGGGGAACAGAGGAAAGAACTTGGCATGCCCTTTTGTATGTATGCGTTTTTCGTATACATACAAGTACCATTGAATGTATGTGTGTTCAACTTCAGATCAACTTGATTTTCTGATTTTTGTGGTTTTTGTCATCGTCGCGAAGAAAATGTTCGCCTATTACCTCATATTGCCCAGCAAGAAATTCCTTGCCTTCCCGCGTGCCCTTTGTTCACAAGCCGAGGATGATGATGGCAAAATTGCTAAAAATTGTCCAGTGAATTTTCAATTTCTAATTTTTGGCATTTTGGTTTGTGGAAGAAACGCGCGAAGGGACATGATGGGTGTTTTTTTTTTCATGAGAAGGGCATTTTTTGCAATTTTAACTAGCGGCCAATCAAATAGCGTTGTCATGGTAATGATATTCCTGCTGGATGTGTACGCATAAACAAATAAACGTATGTATGTACATACATATCAATTCATGTGCGTATACTCAACGGTTCCTAGCAAAACATGCGAAAAAATTCTTAATGTACATAAACGCAAGCGCATCGTCAACAAAGCACATGCGACAAGCAATAATTCTCCCCGCGCGCAGCTCTTCCACAAGCATTTTGTGTATTAGTGAAGTCGTTTATAGACGAAGCATCCACGATGGGAGAATATATTCCTTCGTATGATTAATCAGCTAAGAAAAAGAACGAATTTTCTATTCTGTATTTGGGTACAAGTGCCGAATATGTAAAAGTTTTTCTAAGTCAAGGGTGGCGGAGCTGGTATAGCGCGAGTGCTATTTGAAGTTTTTGGTGTCTTTACTTTTGGCGCAAGTTCAAATTCCTTTCGCTCATGCCATATTATAATTCAAAATAATTACGTCATTAATTTTTATTTTATTTACTTTATATTTTATCATTATTCATTGAATATTATATTATAATTCAAAATAATTATTTTATTTATTTTTTAATTAAATTTTTTTTGTAATCATAAAAACTACATTTTACTTGAATACAAAAACTTAAACTTATTATAGTTTTTGAAATAGATTCTGAAATTTTAAGATTTTATTTTTTATTGCATTTTAATTAAAAAATAACAAAATGCTTTATGAAAAAGAAATAAAAAAATAATAAATAGTTTGATTTTCATTATATTTTTATTGGTTTTACATTTTTTCCTTATATTAAACATTCAGTTTACATAATTCTGTTAGTTTAACAGGCAAAATTTAACAGAGTGGTGAATCCCTTTCCCGTGATTTTCTAACTCTGCACAAGCTTCAATCGAACTTATAATCCAAAAGTCAATTGCACCTTCTCGTTGTTATAAGTTCTCTGGCTAAGGTCCAGCGCGTGCCAATTGCCAAATCGCTCCCATTTTTCCGTCCACCAGAATAACATTAGCGTATTACACCTCAGGAATAATTCAACACAAATTAACAGTGAGCAGGCAGAAATCACGCTCAAAATAGCAGAATGAGCAATATTCCAAGTAAAATAAGAAAATCCATGCAAATGAAATGTAAAATTGATAAAAGCCTATGAAAAAAATTGTGTCAAATTGTTATCAGAAATTTCTGAGCTTATCAAGTTTTTTTATTGAATTTTAATAATTTTTAAATTTCTTTAATATTTTTCAATTTAGAAATCTTATCTTTTTTATATATGGTACATTTTTTTATATTAATATTATTTTAATAATGAAATAAGTGCTAATTATAATAACTTAATCGTAATAAATAATATCTTAATATTTGATTAAATTGTATTAATGTTTATTTGCATAGATAGCTTTGGATGCATATATCAAAAAAGTAAACAAATCAAAATCCATTCAGTCATTTTACCATACATTTGTATGCATTTATGAACGTACAGATATATATATGTATTTTTATATAAGCGTAAAATAACAAGCACGGCCGCATATATACATTCATGTACATACATATTTACGCACATGAATTCATATTTCCGCGTATGTTTACAAACAAAGTCGTACACATCCATCAAAGAATACTACGCATTGCCATGGCAATACTATTTTAATGGCCGCTCCTCAAAATCAAAAAAAAAGCCAACTCCCCTCGCGTGTCTATTCTACAAACCAAAAGCTAGAAATTGTGTTTTCAATCGACAATTGTAAAACACACTCTCGATAATGCGAATCAAGTTCATTACAATTATCAAACACAATGTTTTGTAAAAATACCCCTTTAGCTTTAAATAAAATTTTAAAGTTAAATTTTCGATAAAATCTAAGATTTAAAAGAAACTTGAAATCGACAAAGAATTACTTATGCAAAAGTAATGTAGCTAGTTGTACATTTCAAGTTAAAATTTTATGGGAATATTCCATGGAGTGAACTTTTCTCTTTATAATTTCCAAGCAAATGAATAATTAATACGTATTTTAATTATGAAAAGATTAGAAGAAAATTTCAAAAATGTTTAATTAAGATTTTGAGTTTTGAACTTTATAAGCATTTATGTGATAATCAATTTGTGATGAAATTATTGGTGGCACACAGAGTTCACTGTATCTGAATTCATACACCAAATAGCGAAAAAATATTAAATTGACTTGGATCGAATTGGAATCATCTTCGGCAATGTTGCCATATTTCGCTTGCCAATTTTCTTTCCTGAACAAAATACGAAATAATCTTAAATTTTAGAATTTTAGCATTTCGTCAATTCAGATTGTGGGCAAAATGCATGCGGGAAGGCAAAGAAATTCTCGCTGAACAATATAAGGTAAGAGGCAAACAGCAAATTTAGCAACGCAATATCGATTTTATTTCATTTTAGTAGACAATGATTGAATTTTTGAATTTTTCAATTTCCGTCATACAGAATTAGAATAAATGCTTGTAGATGACATATGAGAGTTACGGGTTGAAGGGAAAGAGAACAGCAAATGTATTTTGTTGTTGGGGGTCAGGCTTCTTAAGGAAATATACATAAGTTAAGGAATGAATGAATTAATAATTTATATTGCTGTTTTTCCTTAAAATTAGTTTTCCATAAAATATTGTTGTGAATATTTTTTTGAAAATCAGAATTTATTAATATATTTCCCACGTGAAAACTTTCAGTTTGAAATAAATCTTAAATACAAATGATAAGGTTATAAAAGCAGTTCGATTATTTATGTATGTATTTTTAGGGTTAATTTATTATAAATATGTTTTCAGTTTATGTACTTTAACTTGGTTAAAATAATTTTATTGTTGTTACTGTGTAATTTTAATTTTTGGATTTTCCAAAAAAAAAAAAGATTTTTTAAAGACATTATATAAAAACTGTCCTCGAAGAACATTTGTGCTTTCAAAACATTAAAATTAGAATGAATTAAATTAATTCTTTAACTACATGTTCAACAATGAAAAAGGGGCTTTGAACCTCCAAACCCCTTCCCACGTTCGTGCCTATTGTTACAATTTCGCAACCATATCTGTTTTCGATTTTTTCGATTTTTGTCAACAGCTTGTTGGCATGGTTATGCAGGGGGATGTGTGCCGTAATTTTTATGAATGAAAATGTTATGGTTGTATTTTATTAATATTTTAAACTTTTGGATGAGAGAAGCGTTTTGAGGAAGTGGAGGTGAAGCATGTTTATATGTAAATAATGTGTTTGTATATGTTTACAAATGCGTGCGTATATGTATAACATTTTTTTGGGTGCAATTTAGTAATTTTTTGTCATGGATTCATATGAACATACATAAATACGTTAATATGTACACATGTTTGTGTTATCACTCCACATCCAATTTTGCTTTAATATTTAGAATTTAATTTCCAACATATTTTATTGCTTTATAAGTTAATAAAACTATCACTTAAGATTCAATTTTAACTATAATAAAAATATTCATGAATAAATAAACTTTCTTGTAAAAAAAGGTAATGCGAGGTATCAAATGATACAGAAATGTGAGATAGGCTATTTAATACCTAGTTAGTAAAATCTTATTCTTTTACTGTTCAAAAAATTTATTAATATTTTCGTTTATTTTCACTACAAAAATTCGTTATTTTAAGTTAACATACAACAATGTTATTTGGAGACGGAGAAGCGGTATATGTGGTATTATGCACGCATAATATAATTTGCGTATTAGTAGTGAAAATCATAAAAATCGGAATATTATGTAATAAAGCCCCAAACAACCGATTTGTTCAGATAGGAAGATTGGAATCAAAAACACTCTAAAAAGGCGTCTAGAAGCGTGAAATGTAGTTCTATGCACACAAATTATGATTTGCATATTGACAATCAAAGTCATCGAAAACGGAATGTTAAATCTTATAGCCCCATACAACCGATTTTTTTAGATATGAGGATTAGGGTCACTAATCCTCTAAAGAAGCGTCTAGAAGCATTAAATATCGCAATATGCACATATTGTATGATTTGCATATTGGTAGTAAAAATCATCGAAATCGGAATATTATAACATATAACACCCATACAACTGATTTGTTCAGATATGAGGATTTAGGTCAAGAATCCTCAAAAAAAGCGTCTAGAAGCGTGAAATATGGTATTATTTAAACATATTATAATTTTCATATTGACAGTCAAAATCATCGAAATCGGATTATATTATATCATATAGCCCCCATAGAAACGATTTGTTCAGATATTAGGATTAGGATAAAAAATTCTCTACTTCACACATATTATGATTTGCATATTGGCAGCCAAAGTCATCAAAATCGGAATATTATATCATATAGGGTCTAGAAGCGTGAAATTTTGTATTTTGCATACATATTATGATAAGCATATTGGTAATGAAAATCATCGAAATCGGAATATTATAACATATAGCCCCCATACATCCGATCTGTTCAGATATGAGGATTGGGATCAAAAATCCTAAAAAAGTGTCTAGAAGCGTGAAATGTAATACTATGCACACATATTATGGTTTGCATATTAGCAGTTAAAGTCATCGAAATCGGAATTTTATATCCTATAGCGTCAATAAAACCGATTTGTTCAGATAAGAGGATTTGGGTAAAAATTTCTCTAAAGAAGAGTCTATAAGGTTTCATTTTGGTATTATGCGCACATATTATGAATTGCATATAGGTAGTGAAAATCATCAAAACCGGAATATTATATCAAATAGACCCCATACAACCGATTTATTCAGATGTGAGGATTGGGGTCACAAATCCTCGAAAAAAGCGTCTAGAAGCGTGCACTGCTGCATTTTGCACACATATTATTAATTAAGACCAACGTTTACCCTCCTCTCGCCCAACCGACACGAGGGGCGCCATCCGCATAACGTACGGATTTTTCCGAGTCATGAAAGCAAGACTTTGTTGCGTTGAGATTTAAAACTGCTCAGCTACAGAAAACAAATTCATCAGCTGAAATATAAGGTTATTTATACTACAATAGAAATTTATTGAGTTACTTGTTAAAATAAGTTAGTGGAGTTTTTAGTTTTTTTGTTACGAAAACTGAGTCTGCCATATCGAATATGCTAGAATAACAATTGAAATATTGACATAAATGGCGAAACGGTTCATATTGTTCAAAATTTGTTTTACAAGATTTTAAGAATATTGGTCTAATTTGTCGTGATATTCGGAATCGTAAAAATGATTCCTAACATTTCTTTACGGCTAGAAAGTTTGGGTAAATTTATAAGTTTTAAGCGACTAATATACGAAGGAAGATTTTGGCGGGAATCCTAGTGTAAATGACGCAAAGCGAACAACAAAAACTGTTTTTGAATGGACTCAATTTTATCAGAATAGATTTTATATTTAGGATTTCACACAACCGAACCATACTCCAATATTGGTCTTACCAATGACCAATATGAATATTGCAATTAAATATACATTGTTACTCCCATTTTAACAAAATTACATACTTGCTCTAGACTATACGTGTTTATTGTATAAGACGGTGATTAAGGTTAAGAGGCATATCATTATTATTACACCAAGTAACCAAGTCATTTAAATCGGCTTGTAAGAAACACAGTTCGTTAATTGAGACATATGATTGACAAAGCTTTACATCATTGGTTTTGTTCAGTTGATTCTCCGACAGGGTGAAAAGTTGATGAATATTGGAATGAGTTCCCGTCGTCCCTTGCCAAATTTGGTTTTGAGACAAACCGGTTTCGGCGTTCTGCCATCTTCAGTGTCGTTGATCGTTCTCATCGTTCTCTGAGAACGATCAACGACACTGAAGATGGCAGAACGCCGAAACCGGTTTGTCTCAAAACCAAATTTAACAAGGGCGACGGGAACTCGTTCCAATATTCATCAACTTTACATCATCGGCACATAATAAAATCTTTGAATATTTTATAACTGAAGACAAATTGTTAATAAATGACTAGAACAGAATTTGTCCCAGGTTGCTACCTTGCGGAACACCAGTTTTTTAATAAAATAACATGATTTACTCTGCCGAATGCTTTACTAAAGTCGGCATATATAACATCAGTATTATTGACTTCCCTTAATCCAGCAAATTAAGAAGAGTAGATTTGCCTTTGCAAAACTCATGCTGGGAACTGGAAATTAAAGGAAATATGGAAAAAGTTAATTGGGCAGTAATTATGGCTTCAAGAAGTTTAGGTGCAGCAGATGTCTTTGCTATCCCTCTATAATTTCCAATCGAAAATCTACTACAATTCTTATGCAACGGAATCATAAATGAGTTTTTCCATATCAAAAGGAATATGCCTTGCTTCAGGGATGCATTAAAGAGGTTTGTCAAAGGCCGGTACAAATTTTCAGCACAATATTTAAGAAAGCACGTTGGAATCATGTCAGGGTCGTAACTGGAAGAGCTCTTTGAAGCCTTTAACTGGCATAACACAACTTCGGGAGAAACAATTGGGGTGTTAATTGAGCCTTGAGGATGAAAATTCTCTTGACGGACAAAATTGTGTCCAGGTGAATTGATAGAGTAATTAGACCCGAAAAATTGAGCAACCATATTAGAGATATGAAGAAAGTCACTTGACATAGTAAATTTATATGTCATGGCGGATGGAAACAAAGAGACTCTGAATTTGAAGTTAATGAAATCATAAAACATCTTAGGATTACGTACAATGTTCTTTTTATCCTTAATTAAGTAATTTTTGTAACATTTCTTGTTAAGTTCAAAGTACTTAAGACGTAGTTTTGAGTATTTTATGTAGTCTGTAGGCAAGCTAGTTCTTTTATAGTTTAAAAGCGCGAGATTTTCTGTTTTTTAACAAATTAAAATCCTTTGTGAACCATAGATTTACATTAGATAGACACTTACTTAAAGCACAAGCACATATTGGCACAAAATTTTCAAACAATTTTACAATTGTATTAGTAAAATGAAGAACACTTACCTTTATAGATATGCCAAATCAATGTGGTTAGTTCCTGATTAAACTTTTTTAAGTTAGCTTTTGCAAAATTAAAGGAAGAACTAGAACCAAATAGAGATGCCGTGTTATCAACCCGAAGGCTGTCCATGACTTCAAAAGTTATCTCCAAAGCAGGATAATAGGTATCCTCTGGTAGAACAAAAGGATCGCACCGAATTACAGAAAATTTTGAAATGTTGTCAACATATACTAAATACAAGATTTTATGAAAATTATTTGGTACTAAATTAATTTGGTTAATGCAAAGTTCAGGCATTTTTTCCAAGAGGGAGTGATGTTATTATCGATTTGTTTCCATGATAAGTAAGGCAAATTGACCATAATGGAATCAGAATCTTTCATCAATGAAATAATACTTTCAAATGATCTAATAAGTTAAAGATATATTGGTATGTCAGACTGGGGAGGTATGTAAGATAAAATTATATAAATAAAGTCCTTACCAGTACGAACACGGATGCATTTAAGTTCAATGGAATCTATGAGAGAAGTACAAACTCCTTCTAAGGGTAAAGGCAAATGAGTCGCAAGGAGAACCCCCCCTGCGACTCTGTTCAATCGATCACTTCTATAGATTTGATACTCGCTGCAAAAAATCTCATTATCAAAAAGGTTTTAGTCACGTTTTTGTAAAAGAAATTACGTTGAAGTTTTAATAAAGGCTGCTTAAATAAAGATCAGTCAACTTGGTATTCATTCCTTTAACATTTTGATAATAAATATGCAGCGAAAGATTACTTGTAAGTTTTTTGGTCCCTCGTTTGGTCGTGGAATTCGAGCAATATTCTTATCACTTTTCTTAACAACCTTATGCTCAAATTCACGTACAACAGCCCCAGGGGACCAGAACGAGCTGTTTAAAAGGATCTATCAACAGAAACATAAATTTGAATGACGATATATTTTTTTCAAAACTAAAATTAAATTTTCGAATATTGAAATCATTAGTATTTAATTTTGACGAGATGTAATGCCTTAACTCATCAATAGTTGTATCATTTGCAAAAATAGATTTTTTGGGTGTAAAAACAACCAGATTCCTGAAACCAGACTCTGGAATTTGCAGACTACTATTTATAATGGTTTAAGGTTGGGGGTCTAATGAAACTTCCGCAGGCATTTGCACCTGGGATGTTGAGGGTTTCTTAACCAGCGGGCAATGCGGCGACAAGTTTATTAAATTAGTTGTTGGAAGAGTTGTATCCTTAGCCGGAAGTGAGTTTTCTCTTTGGGAGGAATAAATGCCATTTCTACATCAGACGGACTGTTCACCCGTTTCCGTTTGTTAGCTTTCGGGGTCACTTTGAGAATCGTACAAGCATTTAAATGTTTGGAACATGTTTTCATTAGGCTTGAACTTATCCCAAAGTGTTCCAAGTTCCCAGTCAATCTCTCTTAAGCCTTCACGGGAGTTAAATTTTAACTCTTATTTTGGTTTCCTATTACGTTCGTTAATTGGCATTAAAAATGTGACACAATTGTTGTGATAATTAAATTCTATTTGTTTATTTTTATATATTTTTATTTATTTGTTAATAAGAAATGACTGCACTGCGTTTTTTTTTGCCGTTTAATGCAACCATACAGAATGAATATCGAACAACAACTGAACTTACATATTCAAGTGCAGCTCCATCGAGGCTCATCGTTTACATTTACAAAGCCAGCCACAGTACAGCTGCACCTGATTATCCCACGGCAAGCAAGGTGCACACCGAGTAGCTTAGAAAATGCTGACTCGGTGAATACCTTCACGTACCGTTTGCCGTTCATGCTCTTGTGGCGTGATCGGTAACGGGATATCTTCATGAGGAGGCTCATACATAACTCCTCCCCTGCCAGATTTAGGATTCTCCTGTATCCTTTTATTAATTATCTTAAAACTTATTTTGTCTTTTCTCAAACACTTTATCAACAATACAACCAGGACAGTCAGACCTATCAGTACGAATGCATTTATACGTTATGAAACATTTTTGTGGTATTGCAATTCTTCAATTTTTTCAATATTCTTAAAATTAGTAACATTGATTTTTCTGAACTGGACATGAATATCCAGTTCCTGCATCGGATCTGATGTTTTGGCAGGATAATTATACCGTTCTGTAAATATGAACTTCTTATTTTTAAAAGTTTGGTTGTATATGTGAATTTTACAATTTGTGAAACTCAAAAGATAGTTTTTGTTTAGTTTCAATTTTCTGTTATCACAATTTTGAATTAAGACTTCCTCCACAGCGTTCATGACAAATACAGTGTCATCCTTAATAGGTTCAGTCCTGGATGCATTGCTGAATTTAAATATACAGTTATTTTTGAAAATACAAATTTTACTTAATTTTAAATCCTATTTATAGTTACAATACAAATATAGTTACAATATTTTCTATTTCTGAATCTATTTCTAAATTATTTTTGTTAGGAAGTGGAACAATCATTTTTAAATCTGCGACTATATAATTTTTTGGTATTTTTACTGCAATTATAATGGAATTATTTTGGTATGCTAATACTCCTATCTTTGACAATTTAAGTTTATAAAAATCTATTTGAAAGTAATCAATTTCTTCCTTCGTTAGTATTCCTGGGTAAATTAGATTGTATTTTGCTGCCACAATGTTATTTTGTTTGTTTATTTACAGTTTCAATAATCTTATGATCGTTTCTTTTTTCAATATTCAAATAATTTAAAATTTCCTGTCTGTCCTCATCGTCCATTACACCGAACATCCACTTGTAGGCTGTTCCTCCTATATTTATTAATCCCCTTTTCTTTCTATTAACTTGATTAGGCCTAATGGTTCTGACTTTGGATTCTAAAATCGCTATCTCATTAAGCAATATTTTCTTTTTTGTTATGTCTGTTCCTTCAATATTTTCTTTTAATTTATTCACCACCTCCAAAATTTAATCTGGACAAATGATATGCATAATCTTACTTGTCTCGTTTGCTACCTCTACCTGGCCGATGTGCACTATGGTATGCCCATCCTCATCAAGTATTAGGGTCACAAATAAGTGGCCGTGTACCAAGTTCATTACTGCCCATGTACTATGGCTATCCAATATCTCCTTGTTTCAGCCATCATCTAATTCTGAAACAGGGACACACGCATTAATAAAATTTTGAGTTAAATTTCGTTAGCTTCTCCTATCCATGCCCTAACGCTAAATCTATCATCTTCCTCACCATCCTCCAAGTTTTCTATTGTCGCAAATTTATGTGGTCTTTTAATATTCGTCACATGAATATTTTGTAGTGGTTGGATTCTAAAATAAGGTTGGTCTTTATGACGTATCCTCTTATAATTTTTTATTGGACCCATTTCCCTATTCTCCTCATAATCTTCCCTTGTTCTATTTCGTCTGTTGATAATTTTATCTTTGAAATGGTTTGTTCTATCGTACAAAATGTTGGAAGGTGTCTCATCTTTTGCCACCCGAGGAGTGCATTTGATGGTTGAATGATATCTATCGTTATAATTCCCTATAACGATATGCATTCGCATCTCTGTCGTGAGGTCAGGGTCATCAATTCCTGTTAGCTTCTCTAACAAGGTTGAGTGTAACCTCTCAACGTCCGCATTACCCGTATGACTATTTGGTTTCGTAAGATGAACCTCAACTCCCTCAACTTTGCAGATATGCCAAAAGCTGTTCAGCTCGGAACTCATTATCCATAATAATTTTTTTAGGTTTACCGAATTTTGAAAAGTGTTCAATTAGTATTGCTTTCTTAGATGGCCAATTACTGTCTGTAATTTTATAACTTGCTGTAAATTTAGTGAGTTTATCTAATGCTGTAACGAAGGCTTGTTTTTGAAAATGAAAAATATCTATGTGGATTATGTCATTTTTGTCCTTAGGGGTTTCTGAAAATTTGAATTTCGGTTTAATGGGATTCCTATCATATTTTATTTGTTTGCATTTTTGGCAATTATTGATTATTAAATAAATATGTTCTTTGAACTTTGGGAAGTATATTTTGTCCTTCAGGGATTATAAGTTTCGTTGATACCACTGTGCATCGACTCGACACTATGGTAAAGAGAAATTTGTTTGTGAAGTTCTTCTTCATCGTCTATTTCTGATGCTCGTTTTGTACATTTTACAAATTGGATGTGATTTCTTGTTCGAAAAATGAAATTAGCATTTTTTGAATTTTGTGGTAGTCTGATTCAGAGACTTCTGAAAAAATTCCTACTTTCCCGTTTTTAATGTACCTTCTGAAAATATCTGTGACAACGCTTTCCTCCTCCATTGGATCGATCTCCAAAATGTTCCTATTATAAATGGTTTGCATTTCAGCGGACGGACTGTAAGTCAAGATTATTTGAACTTTATACTTATTAACAAATTCGTCCTTTATTGGAAAATGTTCCAACAATTCCTCTTCTGCGGAATGAATCGTATCTGACATTTCAAAATTTGACTCATTTTCATTATTTTCATTTATTTCAGGTGAATTTTCTATACGGTTTAAACAGTCTGCCACAACATTGTCCTTGCCGTTTAGGTATTCTATTTCATAATTATATTCTTGCAACTTTAAGAGCCACCTTTGATGGTGCTATGAAAGTTCCTTGCCTTTATATTTGTTATTTAAATATTTAATCGGACAATGATCAGTTATTATTTTGAATTTTGTTCCATAAATATATGGTCGGAAATATGATACTGCATAAATGATTGCAAGAAATTCTTTATCTGCAGTAGCGTACTTTCGCTCATGATTGTTAAGTGTGCTTGAAATATAGCACACTGGTTGACCCTGCTGCGACAGCACTGTCCCAATAGCATAATCACTTGCATCAGTGGTAATTGTAAATTCTTTATCGTATTCGGGAAATTTTAAAATTGGGTGCGAAGATATTAATATCTTCAAATTTTCAAAACTAGCTATATATTGAGGGTCTTTTGTATTTATTTTATACCCTTTTTTTAAATACTTTATCATAGGGTATGCCAATTTAGAGTAGTCCTTTATAAATTTCCTGTAATAGCCTGTTGCTCCCAAAAAACCTTTCAATTGTCTTTCTGTTTTGGAATTGGAAGTTTTTGTATTGATTGAATTTTTTCTGCATTAGGTTTAATGCCTTCCTTTGTCAAGACATGACCCAAAAATTGTTTTTCTTTTTTAAGAAGCTACACTTATTGGCTTGAATTTTTAAGTTGTGTTGCTGCAATCTGGTAAAAAAAAATTTCTAGTGAACATTTATGCTCTTCCAATGAGGTGGAGAAAATAAGGATGTCATCGAGGTAGACGACACAGATTTTATTTATATAGTCCTCCAAAATCTCGTTCATCATTCTTTGGAAAGTGGCGTTTTTCAACCCAAAAGGCATTCTGACGTATTCGTACAGACCTGCCGGAGTCACAAAAGCTGTTTTCTCAATATCTTTTTCTGCCATTAAAATCTGATGGTAACCTTTTGCTAGATCTAAGGTGCTAAAGTACTGTGCTTTGCCCAATTTGTCTAGGATTCCATCAATATTCGGCAGTGGATATTTATCGTCCACAGTTATTTGATTCAACCTCCTGTAATCAACCACTAACCTATATTTTTTAATACCTGAACTATCCATTTTCTTTGGCACAATTAGGATGGGGGAACTATATTTACTTCTGCTTTTTCTAATAATACCTTGACTTTCAAGTTCGCTAATCTGTCTCCGGACTTCTTCCTCATGCTTCGGCGGTAGCCTATAAATTTTAGAATTTATTTGTTGGTCGGTTACCGTTCTAATTTCATGCACCACCGCTCTTGTGGTCGTTAGATATCCCCCTCCTTATAAATTAATTTTTCAAATTTGTTTAATAATTTGTTTATCATTATTTTTTCCTCTGATTGTAGGTGATCTACTTTTATACCTCCGACTCCACTTACTTCCAATGAATAAACTTGCTCTTCCACTACTTTTGTGTGAAACGGGATTTTAACACCGTTTTGTAGTATAATTTCTTTCTTTCCTATGTCT
Organism: Neoceratitis asiatica; assembly: GCA_030068015.2. Taxonomy (NCBI): domain Eukaryota; kingdom Metazoa; phylum Arthropoda; class Insecta; order Diptera; family Tephritidae; genus Neoceratitis; species Neoceratitis asiatica. Next base: position 8,744,970 of record CM061530.1, on the reverse strand, counting down.
AAAACTTTTACATTTTTGAATATAAAGTCGTTTCCTATTAGAAGTTCCTATGGTTTTTCGAAATCTAATGCTAGCCATTTCAGTTTAGCTTCTACAGGATAATTAAATTCGGATGGGCAAGGAGTTGCAACTTTTTTGTTTGGTTTGTTTATATCACCATTTAGGGTGCTAATAATGGTCTTATTATTTTCTACGACAGGTAATTTATATTTTTCGAACATTTTTCTTTTCATTATGCTTATAGTTGAACCTGGGTCCCCCAATGTACACCATTCTTTGTTAAATAATGTCAGATTAATCAAAATTTTTTTGTTACTGTCCGAGGCTAATTGATAAAAAAATCCCTATTGTCGGTAACACTGTTAGTTTCCTCGGCCTGACTCATTGTGTCTACTTCCATAGGTATAGCACTTTGCGTAGTGCGATTAGATCTAATGTTGTTTGAAGTATTATAACCTTGTCTATAGTTATTACTGTTGCTATAGAAATTTCTATTTCTACTGTTGTTTTGGTACGAGTACCTACCACTGTTTTGTTGGTTTTGATTATTTTGTGTATTGCCATGACTGCGTTGACTATTTTGGCTTTGAAAAGATTGATTTTGATTTGAACTGCTATTTTGTCTTTCGTTTCTTTGGATTCTATCTTGATTGTTACCATTGAAATTCCTATTTTGATTATCATAATTGACCCCATTATTCTGGTAACTCTGACCCGGTTGTCGAGTCCTTTGGTCGTATCCGTTCTGAGTTTGTTGTCTGTACTGTGTGTTTCTTTCGGAATTATTTCGTTTTAAAAAACTAAGGTTTAGATTCCCGTCATCTAACCCAATAAATTCGTAAATTTTGTTTGCTGCTTAGCTCAGCGAGTCAACTTGCATTATTGTATGTGCAAATGCCCCTGCTGATAGCTCCTTTATTCGTTGGAGGAGTATACCAGAAAATATTTCTTTCATGGCTTCTCCGTTATCCATTAGCGCACAATATTCTGTAATATTGTCGATCGCTTGACTTCTATACTTAATTCGCTAATGCTTCCAACTCTTATTGACGATAATTCTTGTGTGATCGTCAGTTGATCTTTTGATGGCCTGTAGTGGCGTTTCAGTTTGCTCTTACAGTCTTCCCATCCTAGGGGTGGGTCTATCTGCAAAAAATTCTTTGCAGCCCCTAGTATTTTCATGTCATAGATTACTTGAAACACTACATGTTCCCTTCCTATATAGTCCATCAGAACTCTTTCTACAGCCGATATAAACGCTGGTAGGTTTTTTGGACTGCCTTCAAAAGGTTTTAAATATTTAAGGTCTCTTTCTACTGTCTGTCGAGTGGTCGTCTGTTGCTGTTCGGCATTTTGCCGTAGCAGCTGTGTGATTGCTACTAAGCAGTTTTGCATCACTTGCAATTGTTGTTGTTGTGCCTCTGCCATCTGGGAGCTTTTATTTTATTTTTATTTTTTTTATTTTTTTTAACTTAAGTTTGTTTCAAATAGTATAATACTTCCACTTTAATTGTATATTTTACCTGCCTCCTAGCGTTATGCTACACTTATTTAGTTATGTGTTATTTTACAAGATTCTCAAACTGTAGATCCTTAATTTGGTGTTTGTATTTGCTAATTAAAAATTTTTGATGCACTGGATTTTTTTTTCTTATTCTTTTTATGTAGTTATTATAATATTATACGGATTATAATATATTGATAATTGAAATTTAGTCTTACGATTTCCTTCCTTTTTTTGTTAATTGATTGTTGTTGGATATTTTATTTTATGCCACTGCTGCTACTCCAGTGACGCTCCAACGGCCTTCGTATTTTATAGGAATGTGGCTCCACGGCGGTTGCTGCTGCTGCTGCAATTCTAACTGCAATTCCTGACTTTGGTGATAACCACGTTGTTTAAGTAAAGTCTTTTGACTTGTTGATTAATTTTTTTTTTGCTTTTGTTGTTGTTGGTAGTTGAATTCAATTAGCTTGAGTTATTCCATTTGCTATAGTTACCCCAGACAGAAGTTTGTTTAATTCTTCATCAATTCTGGCCAACTGCAAATGTGTATTTTTTTCGCAAACTGCTATTCCAGTGTAGGGTCGTCGACTGCGCCAGTTAAATTTTAACTCTTATTTTGGTTTCCTATTACGTTCGTTAATTGGCATTAAAAATGTGACACAATTGTTGTGATAATTAAATTCTATTTGTTTATTTTTATATATTTTTATTTATTTGTTAATAAGAAATGACTGCACTGCGTTTTTTTTTTTGCCGTTTAATGCAACCATACAGAATGAATATCGAACAACAACTGAACTTACATATTCAAGTGCAGCTCCATCGAGGCTCATCGTTTACATTTACAAAGCCAGCCACAGTACAGCTGCACCTGATTATCCCACGGCAAGCAAGGTGCACACCGAGTAGCTTAGAAAATGCTGACTCGGTGAATACCTTCACGTACCGTTTGCCGTTCATGCTCTTGTGGCGTGATCGGTAACGGGATATCTTCATGAGGAGGCACATACATAACTCCTCCCCTGCCAGATTTAGGATTCTCCTGTATCCTTTTATTAATTATCTTAAAACTTATTTTGTCTTTTCTCAAACACTTTATCAACAATACAACCAGGACAGTCAGACCTATCAGTACGAATGCATTTATACGTTATGAAACATTTTTGTGGTATTGCAATTCTTCAATTTTTTCAATATTCTTAAAATTAGTAACATTGATTTTTCTGAACTGGACATGAATATCCAGTTCCTGCATCGGATCTGATGTTTTGGCAGGATAATTATACCGTTCTGTAAATATGAACTTCTTATTTTTAAAAGTTTGGTTGTATATGTGAATTTTACAATTTGTGAAACTCAAAAGATAGTTTTTGTTTAGTTTCAATTTTCTGTTATCACAATTTTGAATTAGGTCTTCCTCCACAGCGTTCATGACAAATACAGTGTCATCCTTAATAGGTTCAATCCTGGATGCATTGCTGAATTTAAATATACAGTTATTTTTGAAAATACAAATTTTACTTAATTTTAAATCCTTGTATTTATAGTTACAATACAAATATAGTTACAATATTTTCTATTTCTGAATCTATTTCTAAATTATTTTTGTTAGGAAGTGGAACAATCATTTTTAAATCTGCGACTATATAATTTTTTGGTATTTTTACTGCAATTATAATGGAATTATTTTGGTATGCTAATACTCCTATCTTTGACAATTTAAGTTTATAAAAATCTATTTGAAAGTAATCAATTTCTTCCTTCGTTAGTATTCCTGGGTAAATTAGATTGTATTTTGCTGCCACAATGTTATTTTGTTTGTTTATTTACAGTTTCAATAATATTATGATCGTTTCTTTTTTCAATATTCAAATAATTTAAAATTTCCTGTCTGTCCTCATCGTCCATTACACCGAACATCCACTTGTAGGCTGTTCCTCCTATATTTATTAATCCCCTTTTCTTTCTATTAACTTGATTAGGCCTAATGGTTCTGACTTTGGATTCTAAAATCGCTATCTCATTAAGCAATATTTTCTTTTTTGTTATGTCTGTTCCTTCAATATTTTCTTTTAATTTATTCACCACCTCCAAAATTTCATCTGGACAAATGATATGCATAATCTTACTTGTCTCGTTTGCTACCTCTACCTGGCCGATGTGCACTATGGTATGCCCATCCTCATCAAGTATTAGGGTCACAAATAAGTGGCCGTGTACCAAGTTCATTACTGCCCATGCTACTATGGCTATCCAATATCTCCTTGTTTCAGCCATCATCTAATTCTGAAACAGGGACACACGCATTAATAAAATTTTGAGTTAAATTTCGTTAGCTTCTCCTATCCATGCCCTAACGCTAAATCTATCATCTTCTTCACCATCCTCCAAGTTTTCTATTGTCGCAAATTTATGTGGTCTTTTAATATTCGTCACATGAATATTTTGTAGTGGTTGGATTCTAAAATAAGGTTGGTCTTTATGACGTATCCTCTTATAATTTTTTATTGGACCCATTTCCCTATTCTCCTCATAATCTTCCCTTGTTCTATTTCGTCTGTTGATAATTTTATCTTTGAAATGGTTTGTTCTATCGTACAAAATGTTGGAAGGTGTCTCATCTTTTGCCACCCGAGGAGTGCATTTGATGGTTGAATGATATCTATCGTTATAATTCCCTATAACGATATGCATTAGCATCTCTGTCGTGAGGTCAGGGTCATCAATTCCTGTTAGCTTCTCTAACAAGGTTGAGTGTAACCTCTCAACGTCCGCATTACCCGTATGACTATTTGGTTTCGTAAGATGAACCTCAACTCCCTCAACTTTGCAGATATGCCAAAAGCTGTTCAGCTCGGAACTCATTATCCATAATAATTTTTTTAGGTTTACCGAATTTTGAAAAGTGTTCAATTAGTATTGCTTTCTTAGATGGCCAATTCCTGTCTGTAATTTTATAACTTGCTGTAAATTTAGTGAGTTTATCTAATGCTGTAACGAAGGCTTGTTTTTGAAAATGAAAAATATCTATGTGGATTATGTCATTTTTGTCCTTAGGGGTTTCTGAAAATTTGAATTTCGGTTTAATGGGATTCCTATCATATTTTATTTGTTTGCATTTTTGGCAATTATTGATTATTAAATAAATATGTTCTTTGAACTTTGGGAAGTATATTTTGTCCTTCAGGGATTATAAGTTTCGTTGATACCACTGTGCATCGACTCGACACTATGGTAAAGAGAAATTTGTTTGTGAAGTTCTTCTTCATCGTCTATTTCTGATGCTCGTTTTGTACATTTTACAAATTGGATGTGATTTCTTGTTCGAAAAATGAACATCCCGTTTTTAATGTACCTTCTGAAAATATCTGTGACAACGCTTTCCTCCTCCATTGGATCGATCTCCAAAATGTTCCTATTATAAATGGTTGCATTTCAGCGGACGGACTGTAAGTCAAGATTATTTGAACTTTATACTTATTAACAATTTCGTCCTTTATTGGAAAATGTTCCAACAATTCCTCTTCTGCGGAATGAATCGTATCTGACATTTCAAAATTTGACTCATTTTCATTATTTTCATTTATTTCAGGTGAATTTTCTATACGGTTTAAACAGTCTGCCACAACATTGTCCTTGCCGTTTAGGTATTCTATTTCATAATTATATTCTTGCAACTTTAAGAGCCACCTTTGATGGTGCTATGAAAGTTCCTTGCCTTTATATTTGTTATTTAAATATTTAATCGGACAATGATCAGTTATTATTTTGAATTTTGTTCCATAAATATATGGTCGGAAATATGATACTGCATAAATGATTGCAAGAAATTCTTTATCTGCAGTAGCGTACTTTCGCTCATGATTGTTAAGTGTGCTTGAAATATAGCACACTGGTTGACCCTGCTGCGACAGCACTGTCCCAATAGCATAATCACTTGCATCAGTGGTAATTGTAAATTCTTTATCGTATTCGGGAAATTTTAAAATTGGGTGCGAAGATATTAATATCTTCAAATTTTCAAAACTAGCTATATATTGAGGGTCTTTTGTATTTATTTTATACCCTTTTTTTAAATACTTTATCATAGGGTATGCCAATTTAGAGTAGTCCTTTATAAATTTCCTGTAATAGCCTGTTGCTCCCAAAAAACCTTTCAATTGTCTCTCTGTTTTGGAATTGGAAGTTTTTGTATTGATTGAATTTTTTCTGCATTAGGTTTAACGCCTTCCTTTGTCAAGACATGACCCAAAAATTGTGTTTCTTTTTTAAGAAGCTACACTTATTGGCTTGAATTTTTAAGTTGTGTTGCTGCAATCTGGTAAAAAAAAATTTCTAGTGAACATTTATGCTCTTCCAATGAGGTGGAGAAAATAAGGATGTCATCGAGGTAGACGACACAGATTTTATTTATATAGTCCTCCAAAATCTCGTTCATCATTCTTTGGAAAGTGGCGTTTTTCAACCCAAAAGGCATTCTGACGTATTCGTACAGACCTGCCGGAGTCACAAAAGCTGTTTTCTCAATATCTTTTTCTGCCATTAAAATCTGATGGTAACCTTTTGCTAGATCTAAGGTGCTAAAGTACTGTGCTTTGCCCAATTTGTCTAGGATTCCATCAATATTCGGCAGTGGATATTTATCGTCCACAGTTATTTGATTCAACCTCCTGTAATCAACCACTAACCTATATTTTTTAATACCTGAACTATCCATTTTCTTTGGCACAATTAGGATGGGGGAACTATATTTACTTCTGCTTTTTCTAATAATACCTTGACTTTCAAGTTCGCTAATCTGTCTCCGGACTTCTTCCTCATGCTTCGGCGGTAGCCTATAAATTTTAGAATTTATTTGTTGGTCGGTTACCGTTCTAATTTCATGCACCACCGCTCTTGTGGTCGTTAGATATCCCCCTCCTTATAAATTAATTTTTCAAATTTGTTTAATAATTTGTTTATCATTATTTTTTCCTCTGATTGTAGGTGATCTACTTTTATACCTCCGACTCCACTTACTTCCAATGAATAAACTTGCTCTTCCACTACTTTTGTGTGAAACGGGATTTTAACACCGTTTTGTAGTATAATTTCTTTCTTTCCTATGTCTAAAACTTTTACATTTTTGAATATAAAGTCGTTTCCTATTAGAAGTTCCTATGGTTTTTCGAAATCTAATGCTAGCCATTTCAGTTTAGCTTCTACAGGATAATTAAATTCGGATGGGCAAGGAGTTGCAACTTTTTTGTTTGGTTTGTTTATATCACCATTTAGGGTGCTAATAATGGTCTTATTATTTTCTACGACAGGTAATTTATATTTTTCGAACATTTTTCTTTTCATTATGCTTATAGTTGAACCTGGGTCCCCCAATGTACACCATTCTTTGTTAAATAATGTCAGAGTAATCAAAATTTTTTTGTTATTGTCCGAGGCTAATTGATAAAAAAATCCCTATTGTCGGTAACACTGTTAGTTTCCTCGGCCTGACTCATTGTGTCTACTTCCATAGGTATAGCACTTTGCGTAGTGCGATTAGATCTAATGTTGTTTGAAGTATTATAACCTTGTCTATAGTTATTACTGTTGCTATAGAAATTTCTATTTCTACTGTTGTTTTGGTACGAGTACCTACCACTGTTTTGTTGGTTTTGATTATTTTGTGTATTGCCATGACTGCGTTGACTATTTTGGCTTTGAAAAGATTGATTTTGATTTGAACTGCTATTTTGTCTTTCGTTTCTTTGGATTCTATCTTGATTGTTACCATTGAAATTCCTATTTTGATTCTCATAATTGACCCCATTATTCTGGTAACTCTGACCCGGTTGTCGAGTCCTTTGGTCGTATCCGTTCTGAGTTTGTTGTCTGTACTGTGTGTTTCTTTCGGAATTATTTCGTTTTAAAAAACTAAGGTTTAGATTCCCGTCATCTAACCCAATAAATTCGTAAATTTTGTTTGCTGCTTCGCTCAGCGAGTCAACTTGCATTATTGTATGTGCAAATGCCCCTGCTGATAGCTCCTTTATTCGTTGGAGGAGTATACCAGAAAATATTTCTTTCATGGCTTCTCCGTTATCCATTAGCGCACAATATTCTGTAATATTGTCGATCGCATTCTTGACTTTTATACTTAATTCGCTAATGCTTCCAACTCTTATTGACGATAATTCTTGTGTGATCGTCAGTTGATCTTTTGATGGCCTGTAGTGGCGTTTCAGTTTGCTCTTACAGTCTTCCCATCCTAGGGGTGGGTCTATCTGCAAAAAATTCTTTGCAGCCCCTAGTATTTTCATGTCATAGATTACTTGAAACACTACATGTTCCCTTCCTATATAGTCCATCAGAACTCTTTCTACAGCCGATATAAACGCTGGTAGGTTTTTTGGACTGCCTTCAAAAGGTTTTAAATATTTAAGGTCTCTTTCTACTGTCTGTCGAGTGGTCGTCTGTTGCTGTTCGGCATTTTGCCGTAGCAGCTGTGTGATTGCTACTAAGCAGTTTTGCATCACTTGCAATTGTTGTTGTTGTGCCTCTGCCATCTGGGAGCTTTTATTTTATTTTTATTTTTTTTATTTTTTTTAACTTAAGTTTGTTTCAAATAGTATAATACTTCCACTTTAATTGTATATTTTACCTGCCTCCTAGCGTTATGCTACACTTATTTAGTTATGTGTTATTTTACAAGATTCTCAAACTGTAGATCCTTAATTTGGTGTTTGTATTTGCTAATTAAAAATTTTTGATGCACTGGATTTTTTTTTTCTTATTCTTTTTATGTAGTTATTATAATATTATACGGATTATAATATATTGATAATTGAAATTTAGTCTTACGATTTCCTTCCTTTTTTTGTTAATTGATTGTTGTTGGATATTTTATTTTATGCCACTGCTGCTACTCCAGTGGCGCTCCAACGGCCTTCGTATTTTATAGGAATGTGGCTCCACGGCGGTTGCTGCTGCTGCTGCAATTCTAACTGCAATTCCTGACTTTGGTGATAACCACGTTGTTTAAGTAAAGTCTTTTGACTTGTTGATTAATTTTTTTTTTTGCTTTTGTTGTTGTTGGTAGTTGAATTCAATTAGCTTGAGTTATTCCATTTGCTATAGTTACCCCAGACAGAAGTTTGTTTAATTCTTCATCAATTCTGGCCAACTGCAAATGTGTATTTTTTTTCGCAAACTGCTATTCCAGTGTAGGGTCGTCGACTGCGCCAGTTAAATTTTAACTCTTATTTTGGTTTCCTATTACGTTCGTTAATTGGCATTAAAAATGTGACACAATTGTTGTGATAATTAAATTCTATTTGTTTATTTTTATATATTTTTATTTATTTGTTAATAAGAAATGACTGCACTGCGTTTTTTTTTTGCCGTTTAATGCAACCATACAGAATGAATATCGAACAACAACTGAACTTACATATTCAAGTGCAGCTCCATCGAGGCTCATCGTTTACATTTACAAAGCCAGCCACAGTACAGCTGCACCTGATTATCCCACGGCAAGCAAGGTGCACACCGAGTAGCTTAGAAAATGCTGACTCGGTGAATACCTTCACGTACCGTTTGCCGTTCATGCTCTTGTGGCGTGATCGGTAACGGGATATCTTCATGAGGAGGCTCATACATAACTCCTCCCCTGCCAGATTTAGGATTCTCCTGTATCCTTTTATTAATTATCTTAAAACTTATTTTGTCTTTTCTCAAACACTTTATCAACAATACAACCAGGACAGTCAGACCTATCAGTACGAATGCATTTATACGTTATGAAACATTTTTGTGGTATTGCAATTCTTCAATTTTTTCAATATTCTTAAAATTAGTAACATTGATTTTTCTGAACTGGACATGAATATCCAGTTCCTGCATCGGATCTGATGTTTTGGCAGGATAATTATACCGTTCTGTAAATATGAACTTCTTATTTTTAAAAGTTTGGTTGTATATGTGAATTTTACAATTTGTGAAACTCAAAAGATAGTTTTTGTTTAGTTTCAATTTTCTGTTATCACAATTTTGAATTAGGTCTTCCTCCACAGCGTTCATGACAAATACAGTGTCATCCTTAATAGGTTCAATCCTGGATGCATTGCTGAATTTAAATATACAGTTATTTTTGAAAATACAAATTTTACTTAATTTTAAATCCTTGTATTTATAGTTACAATACAAATATAGTTACAATATTTTCTATTTCTGAATCTATTTCTAAATTATTTTTGTTAGGAAGTGGAACAATCATTTTTAAATCTGCGACTATATAATTTTTTGGTATTTTTACTGCAATTATAATGGAATTATTTTGGTATGCTAATACTCCTATCTTTGACAATTTAAGTTTATAAAAATCTATTTGAAAGTAATCAATTTCTTCCTTCGATAGTATTCCTGGGTAAATTAGATTGTATTTTGCTGCCACAATGTTATTTTGTTTGTTTATTTACAGTTTCAATAATATTATGATCGTTTCTTTTTTCAATATTCAAATAATTTAAAATTTCCTGTCTGTCCTCATCGTCCATTACACCGAACATCCACTTGTAGGCTGTTCCTCCTATATTTATTAATCCCCTTTTCTTTCTATTAACTTGATTAGGCCTAATGGTTCTGACTTTGGATTCTAAAATCGCTATCTCATTAAGCAATATTTTCTTTTTGTTATGTCTGTTCCTTCAATATTTTCTTTTAATTTATTCACCACCTCCAAAATTTCATCTGGACAAATGATATGCATAATCTTACTTGTCTCGTTTGCTACCTCTACCTGGCCGATGTGCACTATGGTATGCCCATCCTCATCAAGTATTAGGGTCACAAATAAGTGGCCGTGTACCAAGTTCATTACTGCCCATGCTACTATGGCTATCCAATATCTCCTTGTTTCAGCCATCATCTAATTCTGAAACAGGGACACACGCATTAATAAAATTTTGAGTTAAATTTCGTTAGCTTCTCCTATCCATGCCCTAACGCTAAATCTATCATCTTCTTCACCATCCTCCAAGTTTTCTATTGTCGCAAATTTATGTGGTCTTTTAATATTCGTCACATGAATATTTTGTAGTGGTTGGATTCTAAAATAAGGTTGGTCTTTATGACGTATCCTCTTATAATTTTTTATTGGACCCATTTCCCTATTCTCCTCATAATCTTCCCTTGTTCTATTTCGTCTGTTGATAATTTTATCTTTGAAATGGTTTGTTCTATCGTACAAAATGTTGGAAGGTGTCTCATCTTTTGCCACCCGAGGAGTGCATTTGATGGTTGAATGATATCTATCGTTATAATTCCCTATAACGATATGCATTAGCATCTCTGTCGTGAGGTCAGGGTCATCAATTCCTGTTAGCTTCTCTAACAAGGTTGAGTGTAACCTCTCAACGTCCGCATTACCCGTATGACTATTTGGTTTCGTAAGATGAACCTCAACTCCCTCAACTTTGCAGATATGCCAAAAGCTGTTCAGCTCGGAACTCATTATCCATAAAAATTTTTTAAGTTTACCGAATTTTGAAAAGTGTTCAATTAGTATTGCTTTCTTAGATGGCCAATTCCTGTCTGTAATTTTATAACTTGCTGTAAATTTAGTGAGTTTATCTAATGCTGTAACGAAGGCTTGTTTTTGAAAATGAAAAATATCTATGTGGATTATGTCATTTTTGTCCTTAGGGGTTTCTGAAAATTTGAATTTCGGTTTAATGGGATTCCTATCATATTTTATTTGTTTGCATTTTTGGCAATTATTGATTATTAAATAAATATGTTCTTTGAACTTTGGGAAGTATATTTTGTCCTTCAGGGATTATAAGTTTCGTTGATACCACTGTGCATCGACTCGACACTATGGTAAAGAGAAATTTGTTTGTGAAGTTCTTCTTCATCGTCTATTTCTGATGCTCGTTTTGTACATTTTACAAATTGGATGTGATTTCTTGTTCGAAAAATGAACATCCCGTTTTTAATGTACCTTCTGAAAATATCTGTGACAACGCTTTCCTCCTCCATTGGATCGATCTCCAAAATGTTCCTATTATAAATGGTTGCATTTCAGCGGACGGACTGTAAGTCAAGATTATTTGAACTTTATACTTATTAACAATTTCGTCCTTTATTGGAAAATGTTCCAACAATTCCTCTTCTGCGGAATGAATCGTATCTGACATTTCAAAATTTGACTCATTTTCATTATTTTCATTTATTTCAGGTGAATTTTCTATACGGTTTAAACAGTCTGCCACAACATTGTCCTTGCCGTTTAGGTATTCTATTTCATAATTATATTCTTGCAACTTTAAGAGCCACCTTTGATGGTGCTATGAAAGTTCCTTGCCTTTATATTTGTTATTTAAATATTTAATCGGACAATGATCAGTTATTATTTTGAATTTTGTTCCATAAATATATGGTCGGAAATATGATACTGCATAAATGATTGCAAGAAATTCTTTATCTGCAGTAGCGTACTTTCGCTCATGATTGTTAAGTGTGCTTGAAATATAGCACACTGGTTGACCCTGCTGCGACAGCACTGTCCCAATAGCATAATCACTTGCATCAGTGGTAATTGTAAATTCTTTATCGTATTCGGGAAATTTTAAAATTGGGTGCGAAGATATTAATATCTTCAAATTTTCAAAACTAGCTATATATTGAGGGTCTTTTGTATTTATTTTATACCCTTTTTTTAAATACTTTATCATAGGGTATGCCAATTTAGAGTAGTCCTTTATAAATTTCCTGTAATAGCCTGTTGCTCCCAAAAAACCTTTCAATTGTCTCTCTGTTTTGGAATTGGAAGTTTTTGTATTGATTGAATTTTTTCTGCATTAGGTTTAATGCCTTCCTTTGTCAAGACATGACCCAAAAATTGTGTTTCTTTTTTAAGAAGCTACACTTATTGGCTTGAATTTTTAAGTTGTGTTGCTGCAATCTGGTAAAAAAAATTTCTAGTGAACATTTATGCTCTTCCAATGAGGTGGAGAAAATAAGGATGTCATCGAGGTAGACGACACAGATTTTATTTATATAGTCCTCCAAAATCTCGTTCATCATTCTTTGGAAAGTGGCGTTTTTCAACCCAAAAGGCATTCTGACGTATTCGTACAGACCTGCCGGAGTCACAAAAGCTGTTTTCTCAATATCTTTTTCTGCCATTAAAATCTGATGGTAACCTTTTGCTAGATCTAAGGTGCTAAAGTACTGTGCTTTGCCCAATTTGTCTAGGATTCCATCAATATTCGGCAGTGGATATTTATCGTCCACAGTTATTTGATTCAACCTCCTGTAATCAACCACTAACCTATATTTTTTAATACCTGAACTATCCATTTTCTTTGGCACAATTAGGATGGGGGAACTATATTTACTTCTGCTTTTTCTAATAATACCTTGACTTTCAAGTTCGCTAATCTGTCTCCGGACTTCTTCCTCATGCTTCGGCGGTAGCCTATAAATTTTAGAATTTATTTGTTGGTCGGTTACCGTTCTAATTTCATGCACCACCGCTCTTGTGGTCGTTAGATATCCCCCTCCTTATAAATTATTTTTTCAAATTTGTTTAATAATTTGTTTATCATTATTTTTTCCTCTGATTGTAGGTGATCTACTTTTATACCTCCGACTCCACTTACTTCCAATGAATAAACTTGCTCTTCCACTACTTTTGTGTGAAACGGGATTTTAACACCGTTTTGTAGTATCATTTCTTTCTTTCCTATGTCTAAAACTTTTACATTTTTGAATATAAAGTCGTTTCCTATTAGAAGTTCCTATGGTTTTTCGAAATCTAATGCTAGCCATTTCAGATTAGCTTCTACAGGATAATTAAATTCGGATGGGCAAGGAGTTGCAACTTTTTTGTTTGGTTTGTTTATATCACCATTTAGGGTGCTAATAATGGTCTTATTATTTTCTACGACAGGTAATTTATATTTTTCGAACATTTTTCTTTTCATTATGCTTATAGTTGAACCTGGGTCCCCCAATGTACACCATTCTTTGTTAAATAATGTCAGAGTAATCAAAATTTTTTTGTTATTGTCCGAGGCTAATTGATAAAAAAATCCCTATTGTCCGTAACACTGTTAGTTTCCTCGGCCTGACTCATTGTGTCTACTTCCATAGGTATAGCACTTTGCGTAGTGCGATTAGATCTAATGTTGTTTGAAGTATTATAACCTTGTCTATAGTTATTACTGTTGCTATAGAAATTTCTATTTCTACTGTTGTTTTGGTACGAGTACCTACCACTGTTTTGTTGGTTTTGATTATTTTGTGTATTGCCATGACTGCGTTGACTATTTTGGCTTTGAAAAGATTGATTTTGATTTGAACTGCTATTTTGTCTTTCGTTTCTTTGGATTCTATCTTGATTGTTACCATTGAAATTCCTATTTTGATTATCATAATTGACCCCATTATTCTGGTAACTCTGACCCGGTTGTCGAGTCCTTTGGTCGTATCCGTTCTGAGTTTGTTGTCTGTACTGTGTGTTTCTTTCGGAATTATTTCGTTTTAAAAAACTAAGGTTTAGATTCCCGTCATCTAACCCAATAAATTCGTAAATTTTGTTTGCTGCTTCGCTCAGCGAGTCAACTTGCATTATTGTATGTGCAAATGCCCCTGCTGATAGCTCCTTTATTCGTTGGAGGAGTATACCAGAAAATATTTCTTTCATGGCTTCTCCGTTATCCATTAGCGCACAATATTGTGTAATATTGTCGATCGCATTCTTGACTTTTATACTTAATTCGCTAATGCTTCCAACTCTTATTGACGATAATTCTTGTGTGATCGTCAGTTGATCTTTTGATGGCCTGTAGTGGCGTTTCAGTTTGCTCTTACAGTCTTCCCATCCTAGGGGTGGGTCTATCTGCCAAAAAATATTTGCAGCCCCAAGTATTTTAATTTCATAGATTACTTGAAACACTACATGTTCCCTTCCTATATAGTCCATCAGAACTCTTTCTACAGCCGATATAAACGCTGGTAGGTTTTTTGGACTGCCTTCAAAAGGTTTTAAATATTTAAGGTCTCTTTCTACTGTCTGTCGAGTGGTCATCTGTTGCTGTTCGGCATTTTGCCGTAGCAGCTGTGTGATTGCTACTAAGCAGTTTTGCATCACTTGCAATTGTTGTTGTTGTGCCTCTGCCATCTGGGAGCTTTTATTTTATTTTTATTTTTTTTATTTTTTTTAACTTAAGTTTGTTTCAAATAGTATAATACTTCCACTTTAATTGTATATTTTACCTGCCTCCTAGCGTTATGCTACACTTATTTAGTTATGTGTTATTTTACAAGATTCTCAAACTGTAGATCCTTAATTTGGTGTTTGTATTTGCTAATTAAAAATTTTTGATGCACTGGATTTTTTTTTCTTATTCTTTTTATGTAGTTATTATAATATTATACGGATTATAATATATTGATAATTGAAATTTAGTCTTACGATTTCCTTCCTTTTTTTGTTAATTGATTGTTGTTGGATATTTTATTTTATGCCACTGCTGCTACTCCAGTGGCGTTCCAACGGCCTTCGTATTTTATAGGAATGTGGCTCCACGGCGGTTGCTGCTGCTGCTGCAATTCTAACTGCAATTCCTGACTTTGGTGATAACCACGTTGTTTAAGTAAAGTCTTTTGACTTGTTGATAAATTTTTTTTTTGCTTTTGTTGTTGTTGGTAGTTGAATTCAATTAGCTTGAGTTATTCCATTTGCTATAGTTACCCCAGACAGAAGTTTGTTTAATTCTTCATCAATTCTGGCCAACTGCAAATGTGTATTTTTTTTCGCAAACTGCTATTCCAGTGTAGGGTCGTCGACTGCGCCAGTTAAATTTTAACTCCTATTTTGGTTTCCTATTACGTTCGTTAATTGGCATTAAAAATGTGACACAATTGTTGTTATAATTAAATTCTATTTGTTTATTTTTAATAAGAAATGACTGCACTGCGTTTCTTTGCCGTTTAATGCAACCATACAGAATAAATATCGAACAACAACTGAACTTAGATATTCAAGTGCAGCTCCATCGAGGCTCATCGTATACATTTACAAAGCCAGCCACAGTACAGCTGCACCTGATTATCCCACGGCAAGCAAGGTGCACACCGAGTAGCTTAGAAAATGCTGACTCGGTGCATACCTTCACGTACCGTTTGCCGTTCATGCTCTTTTGGCGTGATCGGTAACGGGATATCCTCATGAGGAGGCTCATACATAACTCGGGTTTGCTTGAATAATTTATAGAATTCAATTTAAAGAAAAAGAGTCAAGAATTATACTTGTTAAACCAGCACATTTTATATGGGCGCGTTCATCGCAAAGCCAGTAAGATACACAACGCTCAAACTCGCGTTTAATGTTGCAATTATCATAAGAGCACTTCGTGCTAATCTTGTAGTTATGAAAAATATTCAAAGGAAAAAATATATAATTAGGAAAAAAGGTAAAATTTTGGGGGCTGCCTCCGGATTGGGATTTCGGGCTAGTTACCCACCATTTAGCGCAGATTTTTTCTAGCCTTGGGTGGATTTGGAGTTCCTCCACTTTGTTTATATATTTATATCTATACTATTTTTAATTATCCTCAAAACATTGCGGGGTGGGATAGATACCGAGCGCTGAAGAGGGAAGCGAGACGCATTTGCAGGCAAAAAAGGAAAGGGGCCGAAATGCGTGAGTATGAAGAGCTTGAGAACAAAGGTAATGCTCGAAAATTTTTTGAGAAGATGCAGCGACTTACAGAAGGTTTCAAGACCGGAGCAAACTTATGAAGGGATCATGGAGGTAACCTGGTGACAGATGTCCAGAGTATACTTAGTGTATAGAGGGAACACTTCTCCAACCTGCTCAATGGCAGTGAAAATGAAAACCCCGGAGATGGCGAACCCGAAACCCCAATCGATGACGATGGTATAGAAGTGCCATCACCCGACTATGGGAAAGTTCGAATAGCGATTGCCCGCTAAAGAAATAACAAAGCGGCGGGAGCCGATGGCTTACCGGCAGAACTATTCAAATACGGCGGCAAAGAACTGACAAGGAGCATGCATCAGCTTCTTTGCAGAATATGGTCGGACGAAAACATGCCTGACGAATGGAACCTAAGTGTGCTCGGCCGAATCCAAAAAAAGGGAGACCCTACCTTCTGCGCAAATTATCGTGGGATAAGTCTCCTTAATATCGCATATAAGGTTCTATCTAGCGTATTGTGTGAAAGACTAAATCCCACCGTCAACAAACTGATCGGACCTTATCAATGTGGCTTTAGACCTGGAAAATCCATCATTGACCAGATATTCACCATGCGCCAAATCTTGGAGAAGACCCGACAGAAGAGAATCGATACCCAACCTTTTTATCGATATTAAAGCTGCCTTTGACAGCACGATAAGGAAATGCCTCTACGCCGCTATGTCTAAATTTGATATCCCCGCAAAACTCATACGACTTTGTAAACTGATTCTGGATAATACCAGAAGCGTGGTCAGAATTGGAAAGGACCTCCGAGCCATTCGATACCAAACGAGGTTTCAGACAAGGAAACTCTTTATCGTGTGATTTCTTTAATTTGATGCTGGAGAAAATAATACGAGCTGCAGAGCTAAACATACCAGGCAAAATATTCTACAAGAGTGTGCAATTGCTGGCGTATGCCGATGATATTGATACAATTGGTCATAACACCCGCACCGTAAGTCCTGCGTTCTCCAGATTAGACAAAGAAGCGAAGCGAATGGGTCTGGTAGTGAACGAGGGCAAAACGAAATATCTCCTCTCATCAAATAAACAGTCATCGCATTCGCGACTTGGCTACCACGTCACTGTTGACAACTTCGCAGTCGTAGATAATTTCGTCTATCTGGGAACTAGCATTAAGAACACAAACAATTTCAGCTTTGAAATCCAACGCAGAATAACTCTTGCCAACAGGTGCTACTTTGGACTGAGTAGGCAATTGAAAAGTAAAGTCCTCTCTCGACGAACCAAAACCAAACTCTACAAGTCGCTCATCAATCCCGTCCTAGCATATGAACAGAAGCCGATGTCTACATCCGATGAGTCGGCTTTAGGAGTTTTCGAGAGAAAAGTTTTGCGGAAGATTTATGGTCCTTTGCGCGTTGGTAACGGCGAATACCGCAGATGATGGAACAACGATGAGCTGTACGAGCTATACGACGACATTGACATAGTTCAGCGAATCAAGAGACAGCGGCTACGTTGGCTAGGTCATGTCGTCTGAATGGATTAAAGCGCTCCAGCTTTGAAAGTATTCGATAAAGTACCCGCTGGCGGAAGCAGAGGAAGAGGAAGACCTCCACTCCGTTGGAAAGATCAGATTGAGAGTGACCTTGTATCACTTGGTATTTCTAACTGGCGCCAAGAAACAAAAAGAAGAAAGGAGTGGCGCGCTATTGTTGACGAGGCTATAATCGCGTAAGCGGTGCCTACGCCAAAGAAGAAGAGAAGAAGAAGGGTACTGGGGTTTTTATTATATGCAGGCAAATGCGCTGAGAAATACACTACCTGATTTAGCTTACATTTGTGTATGGGTATATACGAGTAAATATTGCCCACTTGCTACTGCGAATGGCGAAGGTGTGGGAATTATAATTAAATTGTATAAGGTTATCAAATTTGATTATCCCAAAATAAACGTATCAAAAATTTTAAAATAATTTTTTTCATGAAATTTATTTTGTATTGTAAAGCTTAAACCCTGAAATTATATGTGAAACACTACATCATTCAAATGACCGCCTAGTGAATTTTTCCAAACTTCGATCCGATTCGATTTTTTGGCATATATTGGGCGGTATTTCAGCCATAACTTGACGAATGTTGATATTCAAGTGCTTAAGAGTTCATGGTTTGTTGGCATAATATCAGTCTTTCGCTTAACACCACAAAAAAATCCAAGGGCCTCAAATCGCACAAACTCGGTGCCCAATTAAAATCGCCAAGACGAAAAAATACGCGCCGGGAAATTTCTCTCGCCATAAAGAACCGTTCGCTCCTGTGTGGCATGTCGCATCATCATGTTGGAACCACATATTGTCCATGTCGTATTTTTCAATTGCAGGCTAAAAAAATTCGTTATCATAGGACCATAACGCTCCGAATTGTCAGTGACGGTCTCGCCGTTTACGTTTTCAAAGAAGTAAGGGCAGGTCATTCTTCCGAGATAAAGAACGTAAGTTTTTAAGGGTAATTTGTTGGAATAATCGCAGTCCGCTGCTTGTTGTTCAAGCACCCGATAGACGTAACTACGGCGTTGTGAATGGTCAGCTGGCTGCAGTTATTGTGTGAGCTGGACTTTATATGAATGTAAGTTTAATTCCAAGTGCAAAATATGCCATAAAGTGCCGTAAGAAAATGTCAGCTCTTAAGAAAGTCGATAAATAGACATACTCGAGTCTTCAGCTACACTTTACTTCCAGCAGCAATATTTGAGGTGGAACAAGCAAAATGATGATGCACATACCTTACAACATCTGTAACCGATCCATTCTCTTTAAAATTTTACCAATTGCTTGAGTACGTGGCGACGTTTGAATCACCATTTTTGTAGTAAGTTAAAAAAAATTTCTTGCCGTTGTTAGGCCGTTTTCATAAATGCCTAACTTCTAACTAAAACAAAATGTACTTAATTTGAAGTAAAGTTTGACAGATTTCCCTGCACTCTCAAAACCACTAAATGGATAACTCTTTATTTAAGTATGTATTTGGAATAGTTAAAGCGCAATATTTATATATGAATATTAATATAGATGCGGTAAATGGATAGTATAATTTTCCATAAACCGAATTTGGGGACCGCTATGCCTATTATATAAGTATATACTGAGAAAATCAAACTTTATAGCTTAGTGGATTTTAGGGCTTTGCGTTAACTTCGAAAAAGTATAGAATTTTAATTTTTTTGGAAACTTGAATATCTCGCTGTGTATGATGAAGAGGTATCATAAACTGTTTCGCAAAATCGTCTAAACAAATTTATAATTTTTGAGAAAAATGTGACTTACATTGGTATCCGAAAATTTTATACAAACCACTTTTTAAGGAATGGATGTTTGGGAATTCAAGATTTTGTGCTATATCCGTTGGCATGTGGTGCTGGTGTTCTTCGATTCGGGTCGTCGTCCGCTAAGTTCTTCTAGTTGGTGCTGTTGTGATCCCGTCTGTTTTTATTTTGATAATTTGTATATTTTGATTGTGTGCCTGTTG
The DNA here is from genome assembly GCA_030068015.2 of Neoceratitis asiatica. Lineage (NCBI taxonomy): Eukaryota > Metazoa > Arthropoda > Insecta > Diptera > Tephritidae > Neoceratitis > Neoceratitis asiatica. The sequence continues at coordinate 8,725,225 of CM061530.1, read as the reverse complement.
ATTTTAGAATAATTGTACTTTTAATTTTTCGTAGTAGTTTAAAATTAGTTTTCCTTTTTTATTGGTTTTGTTTTTCTTTGTATATTATATAGGCATGCAAGTTAACGCCACCGCTCACAAAGGGAAATTAGCTATACTGTAAACAAAAACGGTAGCTATGCAACCTCCCACACTGGACACTTGGCCACAATATAAACAAATAAAGTTTAGTTGAAATACCAAGTAAATGTTTATGAAATACTAGAATGTAAGTAAACAAATACAGTTCAATTGAAATACCAAGTAAATGTTTATGAAATACTAGAATGTAAGCTTGAATGTTGTATCTAGCTTTAAGGGAATTTTTGTATAAAAGAAGATGGAATAAATATAAGTTTTTAGTTAGTTTTTGGCTGGAGTGCAAAGAAAACGTTTCTTAAAAACTTATCGCGGCCAAGCCAAAACTTAAGTGGCGATCCTGCCAGGAGGTGTTTTAAACCTCTTATAGTACCAAAAAAAAAAAGGGGAAAAAATCCCTAAGTTACAAACACAAAAATAAAAAGAAACAAGTATCGTTTTAATTCTAGAAAAGTGAAACAAAAAAATATATATTCTAGGTAACCATAAAGAGACAAAAATCCCTAAGTTACAAACACAAAAATAAAAAAAATAAAACAAGTATGGTTTTAATTCGAGAAAAGCGAAACAAAAAAATATATATTCTACGTAACCATAAAGAGACGAAAATCTCTAGTTACAAACACAAAAAAAGTATCGTTTTAATACGAGAAAACTACAAATACAAAATTAACAAAATAATTTAATGAAAAGTGAAAAAAATATATATATAATATATTAAAGATTCAAATTTCAAACAACAACAAATCCAGACACAGCATTCAGAGAAGAGGAAAAAATCAAGGAACCAACAATATATTCAAGATTCGAATTTCAAACAACTACAAGTCCAGATGTTCAGTTATCAGACGACATTTTACAATTGGTAATTTAGTTAAGCTTATTATTAATGGGAAATAGTCCCTCTAACTTAGGATATAAGAGTTTTACTATTGTGGAAAGTGTAGGGATAGCCATAGTACAAAAAGGTGTCCAAGAAAAAAGTAAACTGGAAAATTTAATAAACAGTTTTTCTAAAATGTCTGTGTCGTATAGTAACAATTCAATAAATATCAGATTTTATTCACATTGGTACCTAAGGATCTGCCAAATGCTCTTGCAAAAGCGCAGGAAGTTAATTCCAACCAAATGAGAGCACAATTTGCTCTCCAATTTTCCAAAAATACCCCAGTAGTTAGCTCACGAAGTCCTCCACAAGCAAGTCGAAGGACTCGTAATTTTCAAAATAATTTAAGGTATCCAACAAGGATAGCCGAACTAAACCAAAATCGTCCAGAACTAATGGACGTAGACGAATCCTTAAAAATGTTAAATAGACCAAGGCCTTGGCAATCAAACCAGCCGCATGCGAGAAATAGGGGTAATTTTCATACTAGTTACCAACAGAACGGCATACCCAAAAGGGCCAACGAAAGCATTCAAGTCAGCACACAGCCTCACCCAAAGGTACAAAGGATAAATAACTTAAATGAAAACCATTTTTTAGAATAAATTCTGATTTACCCTATATTGTTAAATCAGATAAAAGAACGGGGCAAATCTTTAGAATATTGATAGTGAATACAAGCTCTTATATACGGACAGGAATATACAATAACAAAGTTTTAGCTATTAAGAAGAGGGTAAGGACCATTAATGGTTCGACCATCATAGAATATTTCCATAATGTCAACTTATTTGGGGTTCAGGAACGGTTTTATGAGATTGATAATTTAGAGAGTGATCTCTTAATTGGTATTAATCTTTTAAATAGAATCGGAGCCAAGATTGATATCCCGGGTAGAGTGTTGATCTATGGAGATGATCAAAAAGAAAAAATATATTTTCTCAATGATTTAAATATTTCAAACCACTTGGGACAAAAAAGTCCTGAGGCGCATGCCGACGATAATACCGGTTTATCAAATGAAAACATTCAATTCAAGAATATTAGAAAAATATATAAAAATAATGTAAATTCCTTGGGACAGAAAAGTCTTAAGGCGCCCGCCGATGGGAATACCGGCAATAAAAATAAAGACAACGTATTGAAAATTGTTTCGGGAAATAAAATACCGGAAATAAATAAAATAAAAACAAAGAAAGAAAATAGAAAATTCAAAGCAAAATCGGGAAAAGTAACACCTGGAAATTTATCCAAGGTAAATATCGGAAAATTAGAAACCATTGAGAATAAAAATACTTCTGAAAATGTTATAAATAATATATTAACTGAAGACTCTAGTAAGTTTTCAAGGATCGAAGAAACAGGATCTAGTGTCGAGAAAGAAATAATAAAAAATTTGCAAAATTAAGCAAGTTCTGAAATTTTAGCAGTACATGGTGATGTGAATTTGGACTTACCTTTTCGTACGGATGTTAAGGCAGAGATACGAACAACTGAGGAAAGGCCAATTTGGTCTGAACAATATCCTTATCCAATGTCGGTAAATAATTTTGTTAATAATGAAATTCAAAATTTGTTGAAAAAGGGAATAGGGAAAGTAAAAGCCCATACAACTCTCCAGTATGGGTAGTTCCAAAGAAAGGAATAAATGACGACGGAAGTCCAAAGTTACGATTAGTGATCGATTTCAAAAAAATTTATGAAAAAACCCGATGCCAAACCCAGAAATTATACTTACAAATTTGGGAAAGTCAAAATATTTTTCCACGATTGATCTGGAGTTGGGATTTTACCAGATATTAATGAAAGAAAGTGATATAGAGAAAACGGCATTCTCAGTGAATAATGGGAAGTACGAGTTTTTACGGATGCCGTTTGGATTAAAGAATGCGCCGAGTATTTTTCAGCGAGCTATGGACAATGTATTACGAAAATATATTGGAAAGTTTTGTCATGTTTATGTAAACGATATCATAATTTTTTCAAAAAGTTTGGAGGAACAAAAAAGCATTTGAGTTTGGTAATTGAAATATTGAGGGGGGCAAATATAAAGATATCGTCCGAAAAAACAAAATTTTATCAGGAAGAGGTAGAATTTTTGGGATATGTGGTTGCCAAGGATATAATTATAACAGACCCAAAAAAGGTCGAAGCTATACAGAATTACCCAATACCAGGGACATTACGTCAATTAAGAGGATTTTTAGGATTAACGGGATATTATAGGAAATTTATAGAAAGCTATGCGGTTATATCGAAACCGTTAACTAAATATTTGCAAGGGGAAAACGGAAAGATTTCCCAATATTTATCAAATAAGAAAGTTATTAATCTGGATCAAGAAGGAATAGCTGCCTGTGAAAGATTGAAGAATTTACTGTCTCACCAGGTGCAACTAACGCAACCAGATTATAATAAAAGATTTGTATTGACTACTGACGCGTCAAATGTAGCTTTGGGTGCTGTCTTATCACAGGAAGGTAAACCCATTAAATTTATTTCAAAAACGTTGAATTCTACGGAAATAAATTATGCAACCAATGAAAAAGAATTATATGCCATAGTGTGGGCATTGAAAACTCTAAGGAATTATTTTTACGGTGTGAGTGAATTAGAAATTCACACTGATCATCAACCCTTGTCATTTGCGATTTCTGAAAGAAACCCGAATATAAAAATTAAAAGATGGAGAACATTTATTGAGGAATTTTCACCAAAAATTATCTATAAACCAGGAGCAACAAATGTCGTTGCTGACGCGTTATCAAGACAAATGTTGAATAATTTAACAAGTTCTGAAGAATCAGATCATTCAGGTGATTCCGTAATAAATACTCAACATTCGGCGGAAAGAAGTGATGAGTATCAGATTCATGAAACAAAGAAGCCATTGCACCACTTTAAACAGCAAATATTGATAAATAGTGGGGCAAGAATAACCGTCTTAGAAACTATTTCTAATTTTAATAATAAACGACTTTTAATTGAGTATGACATACCACAAAATATAGTTGGTGTTTTGAAGGAATATATGAATCCAAAGGTGGTTACTGGAATATACTGCACACCGGAGGTTCTTTACGAAATAAAAAATGTGCTAAGAGAAGTATTTCCAACTGTAAAATTTTTATATACTAAATTGTTTTCTAATGATGTTACCAATAGAGAGGATCAAGGAGCGATTATTGAACAAACACATAATAGGGCACATAGAAATTATAGGGAAAATTTGGCTCAAATCAGACAAGAATATTATTGGCCATTAATGATAAAACAATTCAAGCAATATGCGAAAAATTGCAACATATGTAATAATAATAAGTATGAAAGGCATCCGAAATTAATTCCGATAGGTGAAGGACCTATACCAGAAAAAGAAGGGGAACAACTCCATATCGATATCTTTTTCGCTCAAAAATTAAAATTTATTACGTGTTTGGATTCGTATTCAAAGTATCTGGTTATTAAATATATTGAGGACAAACTAAATTTGGAAGATAAAATTTGGAACTTTTACAAACATTTCCACATGATAAAAGCATAGTTATAGATAACGAACCAGGTTTTGGTACGATACAATTTAAATCTTTAATGGAAAGGTTCAACATACAGATTTACTACTGTGCACCTCGTCACAGTACTAGCAATGGACAAATAGAGAGGGTTCATTCTACTCTAATAGAAATAGCTCGATGTTTGAAACAGGAACACAGTTTAATAAGTGATTATGAGTCAATTATGACGGCGGTTCAGCAGTATAATAAAACAATACATTCGGTTACAGGTAAACAGCCTTGTAATATTTTATTTAATAGGGAAGCACATGGTAATATGAGGGATATACTATAGAATGCTCACGAAAAAATGTTGGAGCATCATAACAAAAAACGGGTCCAAAAAAGTTATCATAGAGGGGAGATTATATATGAAAAATTATATGGGGAAAGGAATAAATTAAAACCCAAATATAAAAAACAAGAAGTAGCAGAGGATTTAGGGAATAAGGTTAAAATAAAAAGCAGAAACAGAATAATTCATAAGGACGATATTAAAGTTTTATTTCGTTGTATTATAGGAAAGATGGGGAAACTTATACAAATTTCATTGACAATGTTATATATCACCATAATCACATCAGACATAATTGATTATACAAGAGAAAATTATATACTTGTAGAGGAAGAAGATGTAGCGATTTTTAAAAGCTATAGGTCAATATACCATTTAATAAATTTATCATTCTTTGAAAGCATTATAGAAAACTATAAGACCAATGAGGAAATAATATTTCTTGATGACTCAAGTATGGATTTTGAAATAAATATGATAGAAACATTATTAAGAAAATTAAAAATCGAAAATAGATCCAAAAGGGGAATTAATGAACTTGGGACAGTTTGGAAATGGATCAGAGGCACACTGATCATGATGATTTTATGCAAATAACAAATAAAGTAAATGATTTAATAGAAAACAATAATAAGCAGTTTACAATAAATTCACAAATATTTGAAACAATTACGGAATTAACACAGATTTAAAACAAATACAAGGTAGTTCGAATGAAAAAACTGTTTTAAGACAAAGAAACAAATTAATAATTACTGAACTTGAAAACACAGTGGAAACAATTACATTGTCAAAAGTAGGAATATTGAATCCATTAATTTTGGATATGGCAGAAATAAAAGAGATAATAAGCGAAGAAAGAGTTAATATAACAATAGCAGACCTTATGGATGTTTCAGAATTTAAAATTGCACAAAAAAAAAAAAACAATTTAATAATTATTTATATTAAGTATCCAAAAGTAAAAAACATATGTAAATTGTTTGAGGTAATAGCCGTAGCACAAAACGATGGAAAATTATTAATTGAAAATGAAATAATAAAGTGTGAAAATAAATTTTATTCAGTAAGATTTTGTAAAAAGGAATTAAATAATGCATTTTTTATGATAAACGAAAATAATACATGTTTGTCAGATATATTGAATAATAAACATGCTAATTGTACAAAAATAAACGAAAAAAATGAGTCAATAAAGATTGTAAAAGATGGTGCTATAATAGCATCAGGGACACATACGGTTAATAATCACACAGTAGATGGAGTTTATTTGATAACCTATCAGGATAATGTAACAATTGATAATAAAAAGTATGAAAATCCAACAGGAAAAATCTTGAACCATTTAAAAGAAGGAAAATTTAAACCATTTTTTGTAAAAGAATACATTGAAACAAAAAATATTGATTTGAGATTGGACAATTTTAATATACTCACTCCAAAACAAGAAATAAAAGAAATCCCATTTGGTGGTCATTTACTGCTTTGATATTAATAATAATAACAGCATATTTTGGTTATAAATTAATTATTTACATTAATTTTCAAAATCAATTAAAAAAGTCAAAAGAAAAAGAAAAAATGTTATTCAAGTTGTCAAATCAAATCAATCACTTAACTGCTTTATATTCGAAGACGGGACGCTTCGATTTAGAGGTGGGGGAGTTAACACCACCGCTCACAAAGGGAAATTAGCTCTACTGTAAACAAAAACGGTAGCTATGCAACCTCCCACACTGGACACTTGGCCACAATATAAAAAATACAGTTCAATTGAAATACCAAGTAAATATTTATGAAATACTAGAATGTAAGCTTGAATGTTGTATCTAGCTTTAAGAGAATTTTTGTATAAAAGAAGATGGAATAAATATAAGTTTTTAGTTAGTTTTTGGCTGGAGTGCAAAGAAACCGTTTTTTAAAAACTTATCGCGGCCAAGCCAAAACTTAAGTTGCATATATACCGCATATGTTTTCATGTGTGTATGTTTGTATAAATTTTATATGCATATATAAGTATGTGCACTTTATAGCCTACTTTGTGAGAATTTATACACGCACTGACATCCAAAATATAAAATAAAAAGTTTCGAGACGGTAACATTACCTATTTTATAGACAACTACAACGCTACCAAAACACCACTCTGATACTTTGTATAATATTTACGTTATACATTTTGGAACCCGCTAAAGTTGAAATGGAAGCGAGCATGATTAGGCAAACTTTATTGAACCAATGGTTGGACTTAATTGCTGAAGGTGTAGAAATAAATAGCGACGTAGTCATCCAAACAGCAAAATATTTGTTAAAGAGGCACAAAAAAATGTGGGCTTTGGTTTTACGCGAATCAAAAAGCATTTCCTCGCGAAGGAAGATTCCCAAAAACGTGAATTTTTTTCAAACAATTGATAAATATCCTAACGATGTGTTTTATAATCACATTCGAAAGAGTCGAGATACATTTCTGGAAGCCATAGTAATTTGTTTTCGTAACCATGCTTACTTATATTTTCAACTTTAGAAATTAAGTCATATTTTAGAGTCTTTTTGGGTTGTTAAGAATCGTCGGCCAGCTTATTCACTAAGGCAGTATCTTTATATAACACTTTGGAAGCTTTGAAACACCAAACAATAAAACTATGAAAATACTCAGAGCAAAACCATGGAAAATTTGAAAAAAAAGCCGCTCTCATCCATTCCCATTTGTATTAGGATGCGTTGATTGAATGCAAGCGATTCCCTTTAGTTATTATAATCGATAAGGATTGTATTCTGTTAATGGGCAGGTAAATTTATTCTAACGTGATATTTTTTGTCCATAATAAAATTTGGTTTTGTATTAAAGGCAGTGGCCGATAGTAAAATACGTTTCATTGATGCTTTTGTCGGATATCCGGGACGATGCTATGATACTGATGTTTAGCGAAACAGTCCTTTGAGGAAAGCAATAGTTAATAACAGACAGACTATCAGTAGACTTTCATTTGCTTGGAGATGGAGCTTATCCACTCGAAACATTTCTCATTGTGCCCTATAAGGACAACGGCTTTCTTACATTAAAGCAGAAAAAATTCAACACAATTTTAAGTTCGACGAGGGTTCACATAAGCAAGCTTTCGGGATTCTTAAAAGAAAATTATAATTTTAAATCATATTGAAATTCAAAGACTTCAGGTAGCTAAATACATAATAATATCTTGCATGGTGCTACATAACATAATTATAGATAATAATGGGCTTCAAAGTGATGATCTAGAAGTATTAAAATATGTCTCCAATAATAACCCAGAAGCAAATGCTTCGGGTCATTCTGTTTCGATTGAAAGCAATGATGCAAAGTATAGGCGAGACAGACTTTTCGACTTCTTTCCAACTAAAAATATTAAAAACTCTGTTTATTTGTTAAATTGCATTCACAACAAAGTAAACATCAATGCACTCATTAGTTTTATTTCGTAAATATTTATTTATCTGGTTTCAGGAAATTGTTAATGATCTTGGAAGTTTGACAAAAGCAATAATCTTAATTTTTTAATCTCTTCAACCTTTTGCCTTTCCATTTCAACTCTACTTTCTTCAATCTTAAGCTTTTGCTTTTCTACTTCAGCTAACTCTTTTACAAGTAGCCTATCTTCTACACATTCACTTTTCAATACCTCAACGACGTTGAGCTTAGCGCGTTTTGGTTGTGGAATTGGACTTGCTGATTGGAATGTTTCTGGGCTTGATACAGACAATTCGCCGTCGTTAAGGGAGTAACAATGTGGGAACGAGTTCCATACACTTGATCTATCAGCTCAAAGTATTCCCAAGCAGTCGCTTCTCCATACGTGTTATTCCTAGGACTAACGGCTAACTTCGCTTGGAAATAAATTGCGATTCTACTTTTAAACTTTCGGTATATTCCGTCTGTGTTGAAAAGAAAATCGCATTCAACAGATTTTATTTTCATCAGAAAGTTCTGCCACAAGACTAACGGCTTACTTCGCTTGGAAATAAATTGCCATTCTACTTTTAATCTTTCGGTAAGGAGCAGTAGCTTTCTTTCGTGGATCCACTTTTTTTCACTAAAAGATAAAAATGAAAGTAGATTTAGTATAAGTCCATAAGAAAATCTCGAAATATTAAAAGAATACACAATTTGAGTTCCTTTACTTGAGAACCCATTTGTAAATTGCTAAAGCATCTTAAAAAATATCGATGCCTTGCTTGCGTATTCAATGTGTAACTAGTACGCAAAGGTTGCAGTTTGAAACGAGTTGCCGTGTCGAATTTTTTTTTCATTAAGAAACAGGTAACATTGTATCGGATACGCATTTGATGGATTTTGGATTTTAGCCATACTTATTGAAGTATACATAAGTATGTTCACAAATTTTATATTTTATTTTTTGGTATTATTCAGCAAAGGTAACATAACTATTTGGAAATGTATATGTATATAAATTAATTTAATCAGAACTATTCACAACGGTACCTTTTCTCATGTATTATTATTTTTATATATGTATATTTGAATGTCTGGCACTTTTTTTTAAATTTTTTTTAATAAAAATAAACCAAACGATTTCAAAAATTGCATTAATTTTGGACATTTTGAGAGGCACATATTACTTCATCTATATCAACTACATTTTCATAATTTTTAATATAAACGAGATCAACATCGTTGATCGGTAAATTTCTTCGATATTTACTTAATAATATTTTCATAGTAGAAAATGCAGACTCACGTTTATACGTAGACCCAGACATAGAATACAATTTATATATCCCATTTATATTTAATTTTTATGTTTAAGATACTTATCATCTAATATTTGCTTCGAGAAATGTACTACAATTTCTAAATTATTTAATTGAATTCCCAATGAAAATAAGTCCTATGTCGTTTAAAATATCCAAATGTTTTTTGTGACAAGATCTTTAATGCCTTTCGACATTAAATTTATTGTTACGCTGAACATTACGTCGGTGCACCAACCATACGTAAATGAACAATCATTTTCCCAATCATGGTTAAACATTTTGTGCGCTACTGTAAATTTCTGTTCTGATGTCTGAACAACATTAGCCTATTGCTTTCTTACATGACACGAGCTGTCACGACCTGCCGTGTACGTGTGAAAGCACATAAGCGTTCTTTGTGTACATGTACAGGCTTCTCGCTCGTGCTTCCATAACGAAGGGAAAACACATTGTATAAGGGAGCTATTAAAAAGTTTAGTTAAAGGCACGTACAGATTAATTGCACAGTTTTTTTTAGAAAACATTTAGAAATCATATCTGGTCCATAACTTAGAGAATGTTTTAAATTTATCAAATGATCTATAAAATCTTCCTCAGAAATAATTGGTGAATTAATTACTGCAGTTGAACGTAAATGATGTTGACAGACGGACAAATCACTTTGAAAATTATTTGTATAATTTGATTTAAGATATTGTACGAATATATCGAAAATACTTTCACATGACATACCAGATTTGTATTTCACGGCAGACAGAAAGATAGAATGGATACGCTTGGAATATACCACCACATAGAATAACTTTGGTTTGTGTAAAATATTTTTCTCAACTTTGGTTAATCATCGAAAAAAGCGCACCGAAAATCCGCAATTAATGAAGGCTATTACACATATACACAAAAAAAAAACACAAAAAAATCATACTGTCTGGTGCGTTCCTCGGCCCAAGGGTGGGATTGGACCTTACTTCTTTCAAATCGATAACAGCGAGACTGTCACTCTCAATGTCGTAGGATAACCGAAATTTTTTTTTGGCCTGGAATTGAAGAACACGACTTGGACAATATGTGGTTTCAACAAGATGGTGCCACATGCCACATAACAAGAACGAATGTGGCTTCATTGCTGGAGAAATTTCCTAATCACGTATTTTCCCGTCTTGGTGACTTCAATTGGCCACCGCGACCGTGTGATTTGACACTGTTTGACTTTTTTGTGGTGCTACGCGAAAGCCTATGTTTGCCCAATATGGGCCAAAAAGTGGTCGAAAATTACCTCAAACGGATCGAAGTTTGCAAAAATTCACGAAGCGGTTATTCGAATTATTTAGTGTTTCCCATATATGTTAATGCCATGGTTCAAACATATAATAAAAGAGGAACTTCATTAAAAAAATTCTGAAATGCATTTTTTTAAGTTTAATTTGGAAACCGCAAATTGGATAACCCTGTATTTAGAGAGCTCCTTATTTATCTCCTTGAAAATAACTTTCGCACAATTGAAACGATAACTAAAATTAGTAATATAGTAATCAGCCACAAGATTACTAATGGTTTCGAAAGTTATCTCCAAGGCCGAGTGATGCAAATCTTCTGGCAGAATAAGAGGATCGCTTTTAATAACACAAAATTTAGAAACATTTTCGACTTAAACTAATCCTTAAATATTGCCAAAGTGGATTGGAATCAAACTAATGAACACATGATAATGTACAAATTGGGGTGATATTATCGTCAATGGATTATCATGAGACACGTGACAAATTGAAGTCAACCAAAACGATAAAGGGGAATGCTGACGAAGGAGGTATATAAGGTAACGCTATATAAAGATAACTATTTGCAGGAGGCACTCGTATGCATTTAAATTTCACGGAATCTACGATAGGGACATGGACTTTTGAGGATGGTATGAACGGCAAATAGAACACCATTCTGTTCAATCGATCACTTCTATAAATTTGATACTCACTATTTAAAATCTCATTATCAAAAACGGGAGGTTTTAGCCAAGTATCAGTAAAAACTTGGTATTAAGACCTCGAATATTTTAATAATATCAAACTTATAGAGAGATATTTGATAAATTTTTTGACTATACGCTTTTGTGAGGAATTTTAGCAATATTTTTTTTTTGCACCCGGAAATAGAAACAATATTTTTAGGTTGAAAAACAACCAGCTTTTGTAAAGTGGCTGCTGGTGATGTAGTACCCAAATTAGTACCACTTTGAGACGTTAGATGAATTCTGCTCCTAGGAGCTTAATCGAGCGAAGGTTGAATTCTCCTTCTTAGACGTTGATGGCTTTTATATATTGGGGCAAGGTGAGGAAAGATTTATCATATCAATATTAGGAGAAGACGGAGAAATTTTCTTTTGAACGGAATTGTTTGAAACGATAACACTAGACGGATTATTAACTTTTTTACGTTTAGTGACACGTTTAGCATCCTCTTGAGAATTGCCCGAACATTTAAAAGATCGGAATAAATTTTTATAATGTTTGAACATTTCTGTTAAGGCTGTAAGTTCACAGCCTATATCATTAATCTATTACGTGTCGGCTTAAGCATCTTAAATAAATCAACCTCGATCGTCGATCTACATGTGAGCCACGACCAACTTATCATCATTTTCCCTGTCAAGCCAGCACATTTTTGATGGGGAAGCAATTTACAAGTAAAGAAAAGATAAATAAATAAATACTAGTTAATAAAGTAAGAAAAAGAAAAAACACAGTTTTAATGGTATTATAAGTCGTACGAAATTTTTTTGGAACAGTCTTAGCGCAAAGTTAAGACCTGTTTTAAATGCGTTGTAATTGACACTAAAAATAATACGTTAACTAGATTTATATCGGAACGAATTTTCGTCATCCCTTGTCAATTTTGGTTTTGTAACAAACCGGTTTCGGCAAGGGATGACGAAAATTCGTTCCGATATAAAGCTAGTATCCACCCTGTCGGAAAAACATAAAACCAAATCAACTTAATACGTTAACAGTTGCGCTTACAAAAAAAAAATAAGAGCAGAAAAGAAAGGGTATACACAAATACAAAAAGAAAATGACTCTGCAAAAAACCAACTTTAGTGGACAAAATCAAACAATAAAATATATAAACTTAAATGAAAATAGAATGATTGAACTTATTGATCACTATATGTCAACATCGTTTGCATGTTTTCGTGGTAAAAATTGGTTCCTGCATGAAAGCTTGGATTTTTGCCATATAAAATCCGTCAAATGAAAAAAAAACATATCGAAAATTAGTTTTCGCTGGAAGCCACTTGAGAACTCATATTCGATTTATTCATGATCAATATTTCCTTATCGAAATAGAAAACATACTTTGTCAAAACCAAACCATATTTTATCAAAATATTCATATTCAAAAATAGAAACAATATTTAAAATTTAAAATAAAAAAAAATTGTATGCGAAATTTAGTTGAATTATCTGTTACCTTAGCTTCAGACAGTTTATTCGTTATGTATAGAATTTTCCTGGCTTTTAAAAAAAATATTTTGCATCCTATCCTACTGAAGTACAATTACTGGCATGTTATCAGCTAATAAGCTTAAAAGTGTCTGAATTACGTTGAGATCATGAACTTTCGGGGAAGGTTTTGTTGCAGGCTCGTATACTACAAACGCTTCCAGATTGACTCCTTAATGCCAATGCTTTTATGATTTCCTTTAATTCGTCTAAATTCTATAAAATAAACTTTATACAACTGATTAAAATCAATTGTTCAATGTAATAACTTACCATTTCCTTTTTAGTTTCCTAATAGGAATATAAACAAGAGCTCTCAGATATATCAGTGAAAACCATAAAAGTCGATGCGAATAATCCACAAAATTGGTTTTCAAAGAGTCTATTATTAAAGAAAATAAAGAGGGAATAGCAACACAACACATAGCAATAGCAACACAGCTCATCAGTTGCGGATAAAAATCTGTTTCCGGAAATAGCTGTAAAAAGAGAATTGCGTTATTTTTTTGTGTTATTTAAAACTGAAATTCGCTAAAATTAATTTTAAGTCACTACCTTTCGCTCGCTTTTGTTCTACGTTGAGGTTCACTTTTTATTAAATCTTATGAACAATATATTCACTTGAAAACTGTTGATTGCTTTTTATATTTTCGGTTTTTTCCGACAAACGGATTTCAGCATCATGTATACTCTTTCAATTCTTTTCCTTTAAAATAATACGCACGCATTTTTTTAAGTATATATGTATAGGTATATTAACAAATTTTTAATTTCCACAGTTAATTATACATATATATATTTTTGAAATCCACATCCGTTCATTTTCAAGAAATTTCGATTTTAACTAGTTTTGTTATGTATATGTTTCATAGGTCGATCAGGATTTCATCCATGTTTTCGACACACATACGTGTATTTATGTACATACAAATACGTATATAACTTGATTAATAATATAACAGAAATTTAATATTTTGCATAAGTTAAAAATTAAATATGATTGCATTTTATTAACCTGTCATCTCCTTTACGTGGAGCCGAATCTTTCAGTACTTATGTGAAAATAGGATACAAAGGCCACAAAATGAACTTGCCACAAAAACATGCATCAGTCACAACATCTAAACTCCACATTCGCCGGAGAAAAATCATCAAAGAAATGGAAGTAAAGTCGATTTGGACCCAAGCTGTAAGTCGGCAATCTTTTTAATTTCCTTAAGGTCGGTATGTAGCTCTAACGAAAACCAAAAACTCCATATAAAAAAAGTGCAAAAAATTATGCGCGAATATTTTTTTACGAAGCAGTCCGCACATCGAACGAAAAAAACTCCATTTTAAAGCACGTTTCAAAGCGAAATAAATAGTCTCACATATATTTCGCTACAAACAAGAAGAAGACTAATTTTTAAAGGTATTAAAGCAAGCTTATAAAGCAAGTTATGTAAAATTTTTAGTTTTTCCATCAATTTCAAAACATTTTATTTATTAGCCATGGGAAACATTGGTATACATAATCAGCGACAAATATTTACCGCACTCTACTCATGTTTTCGTTTTGTTTATTTACGTTAGCATATCTTCTTAATATGTAACTGGCTATTCACAATAGAAAATCAATATGTCAAATTTCCGTGCCTACTACATATTTCCATCCACGAAATATATGAGTTTTTTTCATTACAGCTGCGTACCGACCTAAACCGAAAGAGAAAAAAATATATGCATAATTACAAATAAACTTCAATTAGGAATAATATAACTTTTTTTATGACAACGGAATTCTCCTTCTGTCAACGACTCCTTAAAATCCTTAATTTTTTTCCAAATAACGGTTTATTAAATTTAAACATATATTCCAGTTTCAACTCCCGCAAAGGGAGGGGTAAACGCAAATTTTTTTGGCCGTTAATTACATAGACGCAAAAATATAGCATCAAATGCATATGTATATACATACATACATACATAAAATATGTATCCATAACATTAAAAAAATAAACATAATTGCAGTTGTCCTAGCCTACATGCGCCACTGCAGAGAATGTCAATTCATAGAGAAGGACCAGCGCGTGCCATTTGCTAAATCGTTCACACTTTTCCGTCCACCAGAATAACATTAGCGTATTTCACCTCAGGAATAATTCAACACAAATTAACAGTGAGCAGGCAGAAAATGTGCTCAAAATAGCAGAATGAGCAATATTCCATGTAAAATGAGAAAATCCGTGCAAATGAAATTTAAAATTGATAAAAACTTATGAAAAATAAATGTAGTCAAATTGTTATCAGAAGTTTCTGAACTTATCAAGTTTTTTATTGACTTTTAACAATTTTTAAAATTCTTTAAATATTTTACAATTTAGAAATCATATCTTTTTTATGTATGTACTTTTTTTTAATGGTAAAATAAGTGATATTTATAATAACTTAATCGTAATAAATAATATCTTAATTTTTGATTAAATTCTATTAAAGGTTTATTTGCATATATAGCTTTGGAGGCATATATCAAAAAAGTACACAAATCAAAATCCATCCAGTGATTTTACCATACATTTTGTATGCATTTATGAGCGTAAATATATATGTATTTTTATATAAGCATAAAAAATAAGCACGACCGCATATATACATTCATGTACATACATATTTACGCACATGAATTCATATTTACGCGTATGTTTACAAACAAAATCGTACACATCCATCTAAAAATACTACGCATTGCCATAGCAATACTATTTTAATGGCCGCTAGTCAAAATTAAAAAAAAAAAAAAAACCAACTCCCCTCGCGTGTCTATTCTACAAACCAAAAGCTAAAAATTATAAATTGAAGAAATTTGTGTTTTCAATCGACAATTGTAAACCACACTCGCGATAATGCGAATCAAGTTCATTACAATTATCAAACCAATGTTTTGTGAAAATACCTCGTTAGCTTCAAATATACATTTTTGAATTATATTTGTGGTTCATATTTTGAGAAAATCTAAGATTTAATAGAAACTTGAAATCGATGAGGAATTACTTATGCAAAAGTAATGTAGCTAGTTATACGTTTCAAATTAAAATTTGATAGGAATATTCTATAGTGAATGTTTTTCTTTATAATTACCAAACGATTAATTAATTAATACGCATTTTAATTATGAAAAGTGTAGGAATATATTTCAAAAATGTTTAATTAAGATTTTGAATTAAACATTGAATTAATTATATACCAATCACTTTATAAACATCAATGTGATAATTAATTTGTGGTGAAATTATTGGTGGCACACAGAGTTCACTGTACCTGAATTCATACACCAAATAGCGAAAAAATATTAAATTGACTGCTTTGAATTGGAATCATCTTGGGCACTGTTGCCATATTTCGCTTGCCAATTTTCTTTCCAGATCAAAATACGGAAAATTCTTAAATTTTAGAATTTTAGCATTATTGTCAATTTAGATGTGGACAAAATGCATTCGGAAAAGCAAAGAAATTCTCGCTGAGCAACATAAGCTAATAGGCAAACAGCAAATTTAGCAACGCAATGTCGATTTTATTTCATACTAGTAGACGTTGATTGAATTTTTAAATTTTTCAATTTTTCAATTTCCGTCATACAGAATTTGAATAAATGCTTGTAGATGCCATATGAGAGTAACGGGTTGAAGGGAAAGAGGACAGCAAATGTATTTTGTTGTTGGGGGGTCAGGCTTCTTATGGGAATACACATAAGATAAAGAATGAATAAAAGAATAATTGATGTTTTCCCTTAAAATACTTTTTCATAAAATATTGTTGTGAATATTTTTTTGAAAATCAGAATTTATTAATATATTTCTCATGTGAAAACTTTCAGTTTGAAATAAAACTTTAATACAAATGATAAGGTTAAAAAAGCAGTTCGATTACTTATGTACGTCTTCGTAGGGTTAATATATTGGGAAACAATTCCTTTACGGTCCCACACTATGGGGAAAACGAATGATGGGGGTGGTAGGGGTCCCTCCCCATTCTAAAACTGAAAACCAAACCCAGAGGTGATCCCTAGTTTTCGAGATATTTAAATTTAAAGTTGCAAGAAATATGAATTTTTTCCTTAGTTTTTGCTTATCAAAGCAACTACCATAAATTTTGGTGATGCCACCTGTAAAAAAAGTTCCTAATAAACAATAAAAACACAAATTTTACAGTATTCTTAAGTGAAACACCTTTATAAATTAGCGACCTTCGGCCGCACTATATTGGCGGTCTCCGGCCGCACTTGGAAAAATAACCCTCCACCGGACCAACACCGGCTTCGCTTTGAACAGTATTTTCAATAAAATTAAGTTAATAACAAAAATCCTCCAAATTTTTTCCATAAAATTTTATTAATTTTTTTCTGTGGTCATGCAGCTCTGCATCGTACAATATTTTTATATTAATGCCGTATGGCAATATCCATTTACTGTCAGTGTGAAACATTACAATTGCAATTCGTCAAAAAAAATTATGCATAAGTAAAATTGGTTTTATTAATTTAATTAAATAATATATAAATGTAATAATCTGTGAAATAGTGAATAAAAACATCAAAGAAACTTTCTTACACCATATATAAAACATTTGTGCGCGTGTTATATGAAAAATTTGCAATACAATAATAAATTTTTTAACAAAAAAATTTTGCGCAATTAAATAAAAATATTACGAAAACTAAAATCAATTTACATAAATAACATCTACAGTGACCACATTTGAAAGTTTCATAAATATATGTAAAGTACTTTGGCTAATATAAGCATTGAAACCGTCTTGGAAAGCTCAACCAAATTATTAAAGTCATCGACTGATTTTCGCTGAGTACGGTTGTGTTGACAGTGTTCTGAGTGACTTTTTTCGTGATCTTCTTTTGTTTCCACTTCTTTCTATTTCATCACAGAGTGAACTAAATAATTCTCTTTCCTACCTTTAGTAATTAATACATACATAGGTGACATAAAAACTAGAAAAACAATGCCCCCCGGGCGCACCCCTCTTGGGGATAACAGGTTTGCCCTGCTATCTTCAAGCCCAAAAACAAAAAAGAAAAAAACTCATCACAATTTAATTGAAGACTTTCCTATTTTACCCATAGTTAAAAAAGATCATCCAAAATACTTGGTGGTAAGTGCTGTGAATGCTAATAAACCCTTGAATAAGTTTTCATGTTTTGCTGTGCATAAAGCACTAAAAAATATAAGCTCTGAAATTATTAATATATCTGAACTGAGAGATGGCAATTTGTTGTTATTTGTGAAAAACGCTCAAGCTGCTGAAAAGTTAATAGCAACAAAAACCTTATTTGGAATTTGCGAAATAAAATGTGACTACCATAAAAACCTTAATAACGTAAAGGGAACAGTTTACGCACCATGTCTAAATGAAGTACCAGATGAAGAAATCATAGAGAATTTGAAAGAACAGGGTGTTGTGTCAATTTTCAAATTTCCTAAATATATAAACAATACACCAACTCCAAGTGGAGTCGTTCTACTTACGTTTGACATGTATCACCTACCTGGAAAAATTGAAATCTCATGGTACACCACTAAAGTAAGACCGTATTACGAGAACCCAATGAGATGTAAATCTTGCCAACTCCTTGGACATACAACTAAACGATGCAATACAAATGCCCCTGTTTGTGACGAATGTGCACTTCCACCCCACTCACCCTCGCCTTGTACACGATCATTTTGCGCTAATTGCTCAGGTAGTCATCCCGCTTCCAGCAAGTCATGTCCTATGTATATACAAATGAAGGAAATAATTACAATAAAAACCGACAACAAATGCACCATGCGCGAAGCAATGAAAATATACAAAAAGCAAATTCCTCCCACTCTTAAAGAAACTTCTACTAGTACCTCTTATGCTAACATAACAAAACTCAATACCTACAATAATCAAGAAAACAACAATCTCAATAACGCCAACTCGGAACAAACAAGTTCGAGTAGCAACAACAGTATCAATATATCAAACGAATATACAAACAAAAGCAAATCAAAAGAAAAAGAAGAAAACAATACCACAGTATCTGTCCTTAACACAGCAACCTCAGCATCAGTCGACGACTCTTCTACGCAGTCAATGTTGTCCGCACTAATCTCTCACCTTACTTCCCCAGCATTAGACCCCTCTCTCTTAGAAGCTCCTTTAACGGAGTCCCCAATGTAAGAGTAATTTACGCAAAATTTGCAATGGAATATGAACGGTATATTTAATAATTACCCAGATTTAAATGTACTAATAAACGAATATTTTCCTGATGTCGTAGCAATACAAGAAACACATCTCCCCTTTAACAATAATTTTCATGCCCATAACAAATATCACAGCTACTTTCATAACAATAGTCAAAATACCACTTGTAAACAAGGAATAGCTGTCTTTATTAAAAAATCTATACCCCATAAACGTATTCAAATCAACTCAAACATCTCATGTTTAGCACTTGAAATAGAAATCGCTTTTAAAGTTACAATTCTCAATTGTTACATTCCTCCTCATCAAAATTTTTGCGTTGGAGATATTACAAATATCTTGAACAACATCGATACCCCTATTCTAGTAGTAGGGGACTTTAATGAATGGAGCCCCTTATGGGGGTCCACAGATACCAACAGGCGAGGTGAAATAATAGAGGACGTCATATTATCCCATGATCTAATTGTTGTTGTTGTTGTTGTAGCGGCAAGCCCAGTCCCGTTTAGGGTCAGGCAAGTTCAGCTTTAGTCATCGAGGTCATCTAACGGGAGGCCCAGGAAACGTGCTGTTTCGACGGGGTCGGACCAAAGGGAGAGGGGTGTTAGATGAGTCGGGTTAAGTGGGCATGCAAAGAGGTGGTTAGTGTCGTGCGGAGATTCTTTGCATGCGGGACATGTGCTAGGTATGTCAGGGTCGAGTCTGGATAGGTAGGAGTTAAGCCTACTGCAGTATCCAGATCTTAATTGTGCCAAGGTTACGCGGGTCTCACGAGGCAACTCGAGCTCTTGTTCTGCAATGGGTGGTGGTTTGACTCCGAGAACACCATTCACTGGAAGAGAGTTCAAGAAGGGGTTAACGGACTCTCGGTGAATGGTGTTGATGGCCTGTCTGTACGCCGTCCTGTCCAGCGGGTCTTGTCTGTATTGCTGTATGTCGTCGCGGTAGTCAAGTACTCCCTTTCTGATGTGCCTAGGTGGTGGTTCAGCTTCCAATAGGTGCCTGTTGGGATGATCCATGCGGTAGCATCCCAGCAGGTACTGCTTACACAGCATAACATTATGCTCCTTAACTGGGAGCATAGATGCTTCACTGTGTAGGTGGTGCTCCGGCGCGGTCCGAAGGGCGGTGTTCTGGCAGGTCTGTAGCTTCTTCAGCTGCGTCGTGCTAGTCCCCGGCGTCCAAATCGGCGCAGCATAGTTTACGACCGGCCGGCCAATTGCCTTGTACGTCGCCAGCAACGTTTCTTTGTCTTTCCCCCAGGTGCTACCGGCTAGCGATTTGAGGATTTTGTTGCGGCTTTGTACTTTGGTGGCAATTGCAGTCGTATGCGGAGTGAAGGAGTGCAGGCTATCGAATGTTACTCCCAGTAACTTTGGGTTATTCGTGGTCGGAATTTTTACACCATCGACCTTCACATCGAGTTCTAGCCGGTACTCCTTCGTCCAGCTGGTGAAAAGGGTGGCAGAGGATTTCGCAGGTTGGAGATGTAGATGTCGTGCAGCGAAGAAGTTGGAAAGGTCGGCGAGGTAGTTGTTTACTGAAGAACAAAGGCTATCAATATCCTGGCCAGTCGCCAAAATCGAAAAGTCATCGGCGTATGAGATCAGCGAGACGCCCTCAGGTGGTGGAGGAAGCCTCGAGATGTAAAAATTAAATAGCATTGGGGAGAGGACACCACCCTGCGGGACCCCTTGTTTAATTTTCCGTAGCTTAGATGTTTGACCTCGAAACTCAACCGATGATCGTCGACCACTCAGGTAATTCATGGTCCACCTCTTCAACCTAGGCGGTAATGAGGAATCCTCAATGTCCGATAGTAGCACTGAATGATTCACTGTGTCGAAAGCATTCGACAGGTCCAGTGCTACTAGGACAGTTCGCGCACAGGGTCGATTTTGGTTGAGGCCATGAATTATCTGGGTGTTTATGGCGTTAAGTGCAGTTGTGGTGCTGTGCACTTTTCGGAAGCCATGCTGATGTGTAGCTGGGCTCAGGTGGTGTGTGAGGGACGGGAGCAGCAAGGCCTCAATTGTCTTCGCTACTGGGGAAAGGAGGGATATCGGACGATATGACTCTCCTTTATTTGCGGGTTTCCCCGGCTTTAGTAGCGGGACCACTCTACCCAGTTTCCACACGTCGGGTATAGTTAGGGTGGTCAGGGACAGATTGAGAAGCTTGGTGAGATATTCTGCTCCCGCTGGACCCAAATGTTTTAGCATCAGCATGCTTATTCCGTCGGGGCCGATGGATTTGGAGGCTTTCGCCTTCCCGATAACCCCCTGAACCTCCTCCCTGGAGAAATCAAGCGTCGCGCTGGTGTTCGGTAGTTTGCGCAGACGGCGGGTTATTCGTCGTTTCGTTTTGTCGACCGAAGGGTGCAGTGTAAAAAGCCGGCTAAAATAGCTCGCGCACCTCTTCGGGTCCGACGAGGCGTGATCACCGAATGAAATTTCCACCCGATCATCACGTCTCGTCGGATTTGACAACGATTTGACGGTGGCCCAGAGCTTGGTCACCCCAGAGGAGAGATTGCAGGATCTTAACTGCTCCTCCCACTTGTTCCGCTTATGGAAATTTACCTTGTTCCGAATCTCGGCGTTGAGTTCCCTGATACGGGGATCGCCGGGATCGGCCAGGCGTAACGTGTCGCGCCTTGTCGCCAAAACCGCCGCTTCGGTGGGAAAATTGGGGCGGATTTCCGCGATTCGACCTGCAGGTATGAAGCGGGCGGCAGCAGACACGACAATTTTGCGGAAAAGCTTTTCTGCAGGGAGGACGTTGGTGGGAGTGGGGAGAGCACTGAAGGCGTTCTCAGTAAATTCCGTGAAGCCGGGCCAGTTAGCTTTGTTAAAGTTAACAAATGTCCGGTGGTCCACGGAAACGAAGTCGGGAGGCCTGTCAATCGAGATGACTATGGGCAAATGGTCTGATGCAAGCGTAAGCATAGGTCGCCAATCTATGCAATTTATCAGACCAGCGCTAGCTATTGTAATGTCAGGCGAGCTATGGCAGTTGCCCACAATCCTGGTGGGGGCTTCGTCATTCATTGTGCAGAATGTCGAATCGTCTATCTGTTCCGCCAGCTCCATTCCTCGACGATCATTTGACAGGCAGGAATGCCAAAGATCGTGGTGCGCGTTAAAGTCGCCCAAAACCAAGCGGTTTTCGCCTCTGAGTAGCGCACCTATATCAGGACGGTATCCAACTGGGCAACTTGTAACGGGAGGAATGTATATATTAAATATTTCGAGCTCGACATCGCCTGACCGGATAGCTATGCCCTGACATTCTAGGGTAGTATCCCTGCGGTCGATGTCGCCGTCGATAAGACGATACTGCACGGTGTTATGTAAAATGAAGGCCAAGCCTCCACCATGATCTCGTTCGCGATCTTTCCTTATGATGTTGTAGCCAGCCCGGCTCAGAAGATCTGAGCGGGCGCTTAGTTTGGTCTCCTGGATCGCGGCTATTGGCAGGCGTTCCCGGCTCATGAAGTCAACTATCTCGTCGATCTTTCCTTGGAGTCCGTTGCAGTTAAATTGTATTAGTCTAAAGTGTCTCGGGGGAACGTTCGTAACACGGGGGTGAGGGAGTTGTGCGTAGATCTTGTCTGTTGCAGCTGTGTAACCCGCTGTGGTGGTTGCCGCACATTGGTGGTAGTTGGCGGCTGCGTAGTGTTTACAGGCGGGGGCAGACTCCTACAGCAAGGGGCAACGAAAGCACTACTCCACTCACGAGTGGTGCGCAGGCCAGAGCACGACCGAAAGTGGCACCAGCCAGTGCAAGAATTGCATTTGACTGATGTCACGTTCCGCCGTACTATGGTCTGACACACGGAGCAGACTGTGCGGGGTACTAAGAGCTGCTGATTAGCCCCCGCACGGGATGTGGAGCTGGATGGGGGTGGGGGAGGGTTGGGGGAAGATGATTGGGAGTCATGCTGCGGGGAGCTCCGATGGGCCGTGGAGGCCTGGGGGGAGTTACCCAAAGTGGGTAAGTGTGCAGAAGGCACTGCCGTATGGGCCAGAGGCGCAGCTGGGCGCTGGCAGCATGGGGCCACGTAACTCGTGGTCCACTCCCTATGTGTCCTAAGGCCTGAGCAGGTCTTAAAATGACTCCAACCATTGCACTGGTTGCATCTAACCGAGGTGGAGGAATGGTGGAGTCGTCTATGTCACACGCAGCAGAAATAATCCCTCGGACCAGGATTGGTTTCTACACCAGCCCTGATGAGAAGGATTTGGAGCAGGCCTGCTGCGAGATGTTGCTCCGTTGATGTACTAAAGCTAAAATTACCTGATGACCTAAACGGGGTTAGGTCGCCGAAAGGGTGACAGCCCTTGGCCGGATAAAATCCGGGTCAACTCCGGTGCGTAGAACCGGCTGTCGTGGGAGTCGATGATCTAATTGTACTTAACGACGGTGCGCCAACGCATTTCGCGACCCATGGAACATTTACTCATCCCGATATTGTCCTAGCTTCGACCACACTAGCCCCTAAGCTTCCCTCCTATACCATCGATGACCTTCACAATAGTGACCACTTTCCCATAATAACTTCCCTTGCAATTCCCAAACCATACAACGTCAAAACCACATCAAAGTTTCTTACACATAAAGCAGATTGGTCTACCTTTTCATCCCTCTGCTTATCCTTGTCTAATAAAAAATCACCCCTTAAAAACATAAATGCAGAAACTTCAGCGATAAAATCAATCATTCTCTCTGCCGCTCATCTTTCTATCCCCCAGACGAGCACCAAAAAATTCTCAGCAAAACTGCCCTATTGGTCCAATACCTTAAACATTTTAAGAAATAATAAAAGGAGCTTATGGACAAAATTTAAACAAAATAGAACCGATTCTAACCTAATTAATTATAAAAAAGCCAACGCTAAATTTAGAAAGGAGTTAAAATCAGCTAAACGTCAATCATTAGAAAAAATTACTGCGAATATTAGCCCCTCCTCGAGCCCCAAAAACATATGGTCAGATTTAAAATACCTGACAGGCGGTACCCAACGAATTGGCATACATCATATCCAGACGGAACAAGGACCGATTTACTCCCCAAATGATATTTGTGAAAAATTTGGTCAAACATGGTCATCCCTTTCAAATGATTGCAACTTCCATAACAGGTTCAAACTAAAAAAAGGAAATATTTTAAATGAGAACTATAGCAATCCACATCCCCAAAAGCCCTTATAATTAACTCCCATATAACTGCAATAGAATTTGATACTACAATTTCAACGCTTTCAGGTACAACACCTAGACCGGACAGAATATCTTACCCCATACTAAAACAAATCCCACTTGTACTTAAAAATAGACTCGTTAAACTCTACAACGACATCTTTAGTTCCGGTAATTATCCCCAACAATGGAAGACTGCCACAGTTATCCCCATCCTTAAGCCTAACAAAAACCCTCAATTTATAAAGAACTATAGACCGATCTCCCTACTCCCGTGTATGTCCAAAGTTTTAGAAAAAATTATATCCCTTCGAATCATGTGGTACGCAAAATCGAGTGGCTTCACTAACCCCCACCAATTTGGTTTCCAAAAAGGTTTAGGAGTAATGGATCCTCTATTATACTTTGAGCACTTTGCCTCTACAGCGATTACAGCTCGTAATCACACCTCCGTACTAAGCTTAGACTTTGAAAAGGCCTTCGATAAAATTGGGGTGCATGTAGTACTAGAAGAGCTAAAACGTTGGAAAGTTGGTACAAAAATTTATAACGTTGTAAAATCATTTCTGAGTCATCGCAAATTTTTTATTTCTAACAATAAACATCACTCACAAATATATCACCTATACAATGGTATACCCCAAGGCTCACCCCTATCGGCGACTCTTTTATAATAGCTTTCAACAAAATAAGCACTTTAATCCCTACTAGTCCGACCATTCAACACTTCTCTTATGCCGATGATGTAGTTATCTTCACCAAAAATAAGAACTTACATAAAGTGAAAGAAATATTTTTAAAAATTTTAAATGATATTAGTAAATGGTCTGAGGAATCTGGGGCAAATATCTCAACAAGCAAATGCTCCACCTTCCACATTTGCAGAAAACACCGGTGCTCCTTCCCATACCTTTCTTTTCGTAACCTTCAAATACCTCACACTAATTCCTTAAAAATATTGGGTATAATATTTGATAAAACCATGTTATTTAAGGAACATTGTAAATACGTTAGATTAAGCTTATCTACTAGACTGAACATTATAAAATTTCTATCTTCTAAGTATTCTTTATGTCATACAAATACACTTGTAAATATTACCAAGGCGTTATTACTATCAAAGATAGATTACGGTCTTTCAATATATGGTCATTGTGCTAAAAGTCATATCAAGCTCCTTTGCGCTCCTTATCATGCGGCAGCTAGAAGGTCTATTCGCGCCTTTCCAACTTCACCAATCAAACCAATCTTAACAGAAGCCAGGTTACCTACTATAGACCAAAGTACTGCCATAATAACGATGGGTTTAAAAAACATAAATCATCATAAATCATCTACTATATATAATACGCGCCTTAGCCATGGTGAAGGAACTACAAATCTTTGCTATCCCATCATTGGTTGAAACAGCGATATTCCCGTTTGTCTCTAAACTTAAGCCATCATTATTATTAATTCCAACGGTTTACCCACCTCCCGCCCATCCGCATGACGTACGGAACTTGTTTTATTTTTCATCAATGCCGAGTCACGATGAGGAGAGGTTTGTTTAGTGTCGAGAACCAAAAGAGTTCAGCTACAGAGCAAAATTCATCAGCTGATTTTTAAGAATTATGTAAAATATAAAATGTAATATAACGGTTAGTTGAGAATTGACAAAATATAAAAGCGAGTCAGATATGTCAAATGTGCTTGAATGAGAGTTGAAATCTAGGCACAACAATGCAAAGGCTCGTGAAATTCAAAATTCGTTTTACAAGTTTTCAGAAACAAGGGGCAAAAATGTCTGGACATTCTGAACGGAACATTAAATATGATTTCAGAGAGAATAAGGGGGCTGAAAATTGAGCCTGTTATTATTTTAACCATGAAAATTACACCAAGCATTTCCCGACGACTGGCGACAGTAGAGAGAATGATAAGTTTCAGACGACTAGTATAAGAGGGAAGATTGTATTGAGAGTCCCAATGCAAATTTCTTAAGGCAAAAAGGAGAAATTGCTTTTGAATAGACTCTAACTTGTCAGAGTAGATTTGATACCTAGGGTTCCAAATCACCGAGCCGTATTCAAGAATGGGTCTCACTAGTGTTACATACAGAGCTTTTGTAACATAAGGATCATTAAACTCCTTTGATCAACGTTTTACAAAAGCCAATATGCCTTTGGCTTTGTTGACTAACACACCAATGTGATGTGTGAAGTTCAGTTTAGGGTCCATAGTGATCCCCAGGTCAATAAAGATGTGAACCTGCTCAAAACTATAATTATCTATAGTGTAAGTAATTGTCTGTGTGGACATTCGGGAGAAACACATAACTTTACATTTTTTAAGATTTAGGGGCATCTGATTTATTTTACACCTTTCAACCATGCTGTTTATGTCCGTTTGCAGTAAGATACCTTCATTTGCCGAAGTGTAAGATTTATAAAGTCTTACATCATCCGCATACATTAAAAGTTTTGAAAATTTTATCTGAGAAGATATATCGTTTATAAATAGTGAAAACAGAATCGGGCCTAGAAGGCTACCCTGAGGTACTCCTGAAGAAACATTAACGGTATCTGAAACGGAATTCTTAAACATTACTCTTTGAGTTCGATCATACAGATATGTGGAGATCCATTGTAAAAATTTTGGTTGGAAACCCAGTAAGTCAAGTTTCTTGATTAGTAATGAGTGACACACCTTATCGAAAGCTTTGCTAAAGTTAGTATATATTACGTCAATATATCTTCAGACGATATTGTTGGTGTTTGGACTAAGTTACCCGAACATAATTTATATGGGTAGTATGAGTTTACTTGAATACTAGGAGAATAATTAGATTTGAAAAATTTAGCGAACAAATTGGAAATTGTCTGACTATCACTGGAAATGTTATTTTGAAACGTGATAGTAGAAAGAAATCCAGATAACATTTTTTCAGGCGGAATTTTAGCTAAATTATTATTTCTTTTTGTCTTGTATTCGAATTCTCGAACAAAAGCACCAGAAGGCCAAAAAGAACTATTTAGCATCGCTTCAAAATGTTCCAAATTGATGTCAATTTTGAATGATGAAATATTCCGTTCGTATGTAAAATTAAATTTTTTAACAACTGTCTTTTGCAAATCTCGAGAAAAACACAGATTTGGTTGCAGGCACCACGACCGACCTCCTCGAAGTTGCCTCAGAAACTGGTTGCAGGGGCTTAACAACAATGTTTGAGTTTTCGTTCAAAGACTTTTTATTTGAAATGTTAGCGGACACCATTAGATGTTGACAGCATTTCAGTTGGTGAAGTTGGTGAAGCAATTTCGGACTCATTGACGATGCTAGTAATGGGTTTATTAATAGGAGGACACGGAGATGCAAGATTAATTAATTCTATTGTGTCCGCTTTAAGATTTTTTACTGGCTGCACCGTTAGCATCTTTAAGCGGACTATGAGCACGATTGCGCTTCTTCAAACGAACATCAACCATACATTGTATGGAGTCCAAAGATTTGAAATTTATGAACATATTCTTTGAATTTATCATTCAAAACAGACAATTCTTTTCCGAGTTGGGAGAACCTGGAGAACCTTGCTTTGGAAAGACGAGACAGCTTGAAGAGATCAATTTCAGTTGATCGACACCTCAAGCAGGACCAACGAACTCCCTTGCCATCGTTAATTGCGTCTAGAATTCGTCCGGTCAGTCCAGCACATTTCAAGTGGGAAATGCCACCGCAAAGCCAGCAAGACATAAAACGTTCTGAATCGCCTTTGACTTGGCAATTTTCAAAACCGCACTTCATATTGACAAGCAAGTAGAAGCAAATATATATATATGATAAAATATAAAATATAATTATTAACACTATTTGAGGCTAACTGAAATCAGCTGATAAAATTTGATAATATCTCCGGTGAACAGTTTTAGTTTCACTGTATTATGACACTTAACAAACAGAACGCAAACAGCTGTAACAAACAAATGTAAACAAAAGAGAATGCGCGAATAACAAAAAAAATGTATACGAACAAAAGCAATTAAATTGTATATAAACAACTAATGACTCGGCAAGTATTAGAAAAAATGAATATAAGAATTCACTTATACAAAACTATTTAAAGTTTAAAAACACAGAATATTTGTATCACTTAGCTTTAAGGTGCTCCAAAATTTATTTAACAACACTAAATTTAGATTTATCTAATTTAATTAAATAAAAAAGTAATGAAAATTAAAAATTTCACAGAGCTTAATAAGATCACAACTTCACAGCTTGACGTTTGCGAAAGAACATATATCATATTGCAGCATCACCTTAAGAGTACTACCAGTAATAATGAATATATCCAACTATTTATATAATGAATTGCATTTGCTGTGACAAACATACTGGGTGCTACCATTGCTGTATATTCTCTTCCATCATACTGCTCTGCATTTACAGCCGAGGCAGCTGCTTTATTAGAAGCAGTACTTTTTTCATCGCAACGCGGTAGAAAAACTGTTATTTGCTCTGACAGCAAATCTGTTATCGAAGCTGTCTTCAGCCAAACGAACGACACCCCCATCATAATAAAGATACGCAACGTTCTGTTCCATAACACAAGTGAAATAAAACTAATGTGGGTGCCTGCGCACATAGGAATCCAAGGCAATGAATCGCTGATAGAAGAGCTAAACAAGCTTGTGCTGAACCATTATACACATCTGAGCATTTCACCGATAAAGATATAAAAAATTTAGTTAACCAAGTCTTGATGAAAAAATCTTAAATCAGTGGAGAAACTACAACCATCACTACAAAGCCTTTAACACGACGGGATCAAAATTAGTCTACCCTTCATATTCCTACTCTAGGAATATAATAATATTTATACGTCTCCGGATTGGACACACACTCGCTACACACGCACATATATTGAAAGGCTTACCTAAACCAAGTTGCGCGCGTTGTGGTTCTACAGTTTTCAATGTTATGCATATCCTTGACAACTGCCCAGACCTACAAGATATAAGAAATGCAGTATTCAACAACTCCAAGCCATCAGATCATCTTAAACTCCCAAACGACCGTAACATTAAACTAATTGCAAAATTTGTAACTCTTTCCAAAATAAACATATAATTATATACGTATTATCAAATTTAATTTACTATCTATTACAAACACTCTATACGTACCCAATAAGAATGAATTAATTGTAATTAGTAAACTTTAAACAATATTTGTTATATGTACTTTAATTCTCTTATACTGTAGATATTAGTTTAAATATAAGCCGAAGGCCCTGGCAGACAGTGCTTTAGTACGTAAGTGGAATAATTATTAATAATTGTTTCTCTTTTAAATAAATAAATAAATAAATAAAAAACATTAAAATTAGAAAGAATTAAATTAATTCTTTAACTACATGTTCAGCCGTGAAAAAGGGGCTTTGAGCCTCAAACCACTTGACGCATTCGCGCCTTTTGCTACACATTTCGCAACCATATCTGTTTTCGATTTTTTCGATTTTTGTCAACAGCTTGTTGGCATGGTTATGCAGGAAAATGTGTGCGGTAATTTTTATGAATGAAAATATTATTGTTGTATTTTATTAGAATTTTAAACTTTTGGATGAAAGAAGTGTTTTGAGGGAGTGTAGGTGAAGCATGTTTACATGTGAATAATGTGTTTGTATATGTTTACAAATGCGTGCGTGTATGTATAAATATTTTTTGACGCTATTTGGTATTGTTTTATCATGGATACAGATGAATATACATACAAACGGTCATAAGTACACATGCTTGTGTTATCTCTCCACATCCAATTTTGATTTAATTTTTAGAAATGAACTTATAACATATTGTAACGTTTCTCGTTGCTACCTCGATGATTTCCCAAATCCTTCGAGTCCGATCACTGGATTGCTAAAAAACTAAATAAAACCGTCAGGAATTAACTCAACGTTTATTAAGTCTTTGATAATTACAATTCTTTACTATAGCCAATGGCTAATTTTACAATTCTTTATGATACCCAATTATTATCTGCTTCACTCAGCTTATCGGTTTCTAAAACACACACAGCTCACAGCAATGTTAATTCCACTAAGTTGTCTACTCGTCTCCTCTTGTGATAGCGGCTGCCGATCTTTGTATACCTGAAGATGACCCAAACATTCTGTACACGCGTTTAGGGACTGTCCATAAACTACGTAGCCTGCTTGGGGGAAGGGTCCTCTAAAAGACCATGGTGAGCCACGTGGGGGGAGGGGGGGTTTTCGGCCTAAGCTACGTGGTTTTCCATATCAATATATTTTTACTGCGGTTAAAAAAAATCAGCGCAGTTTTCCTAAATCCTCTATCACAAATGCAAAATGTTTCAACATGATGCCGCGAGTGATGACGACGAAACAGTCCGACGAGCTACAATGCGCAGAACACCTCCGCGCCTAACTGCTTACCAGTAAGAAAACGCACCTTCTTTCTCCTTCTTTCAGTTCATACCGCCGCCTTTAAGTTTGTTTGTCCTTGGTAAGGGTAATTTTCTTGATGAATATTGGAACGAGTTCCCGTCGTCCCTTGTCAAATTTGGTTTGGAGACAAACCGGTTTCGGCGTTCTGCCATCTTCAGTGTCGTTGATCGTTCTAATAATTTTCTTGTTATTTGGAAGTCTCGTCACACTGCTACTCCTTTCAGTCTGTCCTTCGTGTTTGGGATTTCCGTTACAATATTTTTATGTACGCTCAGCAATGTAAAAGTAAATTCTGTTAATTTCTGTAGCTGTGGTGAAACACGCTCATCGTGGCGAGGTGGAGTTGAAGTTAATTGGAAGCAGAGAACGTATAATAACGAGAAGGACCAGCGCGTGCCATTTGTCAAATCGTTCCGATTATCCAATTAGCCTAGAACAGCAAGAGGGAATTCAAACCACGAAATCTCAAGGGAATTTCACCCCACTTTAACAGTGAGTTTGGCAGAAATAATGCTCAAAATGAGAATGATTGTATGTAAAAGAGAAAATGCATGCAAAAGAAATGTAAAATTGATAAAGCCTATGCAAGATAAATGTAAGAATGCAGCTGGTTATTATCAGAAATATTGAACTTATAAATTTTTGGTTTTTGGCTTTTAACAATTTTCAAAGTTCATTAAATATTCCTAATATTTATAAAATCATATCTTTTCCATATAACTATATATTTCTTATATTTTACTAATAGCTTTTTTTTAAAGATAAATCAATGAAAATATGTTATAATTTAATATTCTATTTAATTATAATATTAAATAATTAATTAGTTTTTGGGGAAAATATAAAAATAAATAAGCAAATCGAAATTCATTTCGTTCATATCGACATATGAGCTTACGTACATATACACAAATAAGTGTAGTAAGAGCAAGCACACATACTCAATCCATCCGTACATATTATACGCACATAAAATGATATTTATGTACGTGCATACAAATGCTTATATGGATGTGCTTAATCAAAAGCGTACACATCCAGCAAAATATACCGCTGGTTAAAATTGTAAAAAATGCTCTTCTCATGGCAAGCGCACACATCTCCTTTCGCGCGACTCTTCCACAAACCAAAGTGCCAAAAATTAGAAGTTGAAGAATTTTGTGTCTTCTCTAGACAATTGTAAAACGCACTCTCGATAATCCGAATTGAGTTCTTTACATTTGTTAAACGAATGTTTAAAAAAGCACATGATTATTTTTAAATATATATTTTTTCATTAAATTTATGTTTAATACTTCGATATCATCGTAAATTTTATAGAAACTGGAAATCAATGAGCAATTACTTATGTAAAAGTACTGTAGCGAACAGCGAATCTAGCAGTATGAAGCCGATTTGCTTCATTTTAGCAACGAAGTGAATTTCAGTCGAAGTCACAAGAATTTGAAGCAATGCTTGTGACGGCACGGACAACAAATACCGCATGCAAACCCTCTTTCCTTCTACTCTCCATCCACAAGCACTTTCCTCGCGACGAAGTCAAACTTTACCAAATATCAAGAATTGATGTTGAGTTGACGACGATGTGAAAACACATACGTACACGCGAAACATATACAAACATAACAATGCGAATTCCCTTCCTTCATTCAACCCCCTATCCGCAAACATCTTCTCCTGCCACGATGACAACATTTATCAAAAATTTTAGTTGAGCTGAAGCAAAGACGAACACATTCAAAGGTTCTTGTATGTATAAGAAAAACACATCCATACAAAAGGCATGTCAACTTTTTTCCTTTGTGCCTCGTCATCCACAAGCATTTCTTGCGACGATCGAAAAATCTGCTAATTTAATAAAATTAAAATAAGAAAATGGAGTTAGGATTTGAACTCATGGTAGGTACTTTTGTCGTGTGCCAGCGCAAGGCAGCAGCTTGCTTCATATTGGGTAACAGGCGAACAATAAATATAGAAGAGCGATGGTAGCTTTTGTATTGTTTGCTTCATTTCGGTGGGTGACTTTTTGTCGGAGTCAAAGGAATTTTTTGTTGTTGTTGCTTTTGCTTCACATTTCCCAACCATGCTTTTTTGTATTTGTGATTTTTGTCACCGTCGCGAAGAAGCAACTTGTTGGCATGGATATGCGGGGCATGTGTGGTATTTAGAATGAACGCATTTTGCTTTGCTGTATGGCGCATGCGTTTATGCGTTGTTGTAATTTGCTAAGATTTTTGTGGAGTAAACGAAGTTTTGTATGTATACGATCTCTGATGCAAATAATATGTTTCTATGCGTATGGATATACTGATTTCTTGACACAGATCAATATTTTCGATAGCGTATATACGAACACATGTACATATGAATGTCATACTACAGCAGAGAACTTATAACAACGAGAAGGTGCAATTGACTTTTGGATTATAAGTTCGATTGAAGCTTGTGCAGAGTTAGAAAATCACGGGAAAGGGATTCACCACTCTGTTAAATTTTGCCTGTTAAACTAACAGAATTATGTAAACTGAATGTTTAATATAAGGAAAAAATGTAAAACCAATAAAAATATAATGAAAATCAAACTATTTATTATTTTTTTATTTCTTTTTCATAAAGCATTTTGTTATTTTTTAATTAAAATGCAATAAAAAATAAAATCTTAAAATTTCAGAATCTATTTCAAAAACTATAATAAGTTTAAGTTTTTGTATTCAAGTAAAATGTAGTTTTTATGATTACAAAAAAAAAATTAAATTAAAAAATAAATAAAATAATTATTTTGAATTATAATATAATATTCAATGAATAATGATAAAATATAAAGTAAATAAAATAAAAATTAATGACGTAATTATTTTGAATTATAATATGGCATGAGCGAAAGGAATTTGAACTTGCGCCAAAAGTAAAGACACCAAAAACTTCAAATAGCACTCGCGCTATACCAGCTCCGCCACCCTTGACTTAGAAAAACTTTTACATATTCGGCACTTGTACCCAAATACAGAATAGAAAATTCGTTCTTTTTCTTAGCTGATTAATCATACGAAGGAATATATTCTCCCATCGTGGATGCTTCGTCTATAAACGACTTCACTAATACACAAAATGCTTGTGGAAGAGCTGCGCGCGGGGAGAATTATTGCTTGTCGCATGTGCTTTGTTGACGATGCGCTTGCGTTTATGTACATTAAGAATTTTTTCGCATGTTTTGCTAGGAACCGTTGAGTATACGCACATGAATTGATATGTATGTACATACATACGTTTATTTGTTTATGCGTACACATCCAGCAGGAATATCATTACCATGACAACGCTATTTGATTGGCCGCTAGTTAAAATTGCAAAAAATGCCCTTCTCATGAAAAAAAAAACACCCATCATGTCCCTTCGCTCGTTTCTTCCACAAACCAAAATGCCAAAAATTAGAAATTGAAGAATTCACTGGACAATTTTTAGCAATTTTGCCATCATCATCCTCGGCTTGTGAACAAAGGGCACGCGGGAAGGCAAGGAATTTCTTGCTGGGCAATATGAGGTAATAGGCGAACATTTTCTTCGCGACGATGACAAAAATCACAAAAATCAGAAAATCAAGTTGATCTGAAGTTGAACACACATACATTCAATGGTACTTGTATGTATACGAAAAACGCATACATACAAAAGGGCATGCCAACTTCTTTCCTCTGTTCCCCGTCATCCACAAGCATACCTTGGCGACGATTGAAAAATCTGTCAATTAAATAAAATTTAAAATGCGAAAAAGGAAGAAGAAGAAGAACGAAGATAGATTTTGTATGATTTACTTCATTTCGGTGGTTGATTGACTATTTAACTTTTTGCCGAAGTCAAAGGGATTGTTTGTTGTTGTTGCTTCTGCATTACATTTCGCGACCATGATTTTTTGTATTTGTATTTTTTGTCACCGTCGCAAAGAAGCAACTTGAAGGCATGAGTATGCGGGGCATGCGTGCGGTGTTATTTATGAATAAACACACTTTGCTTTGTTGTACGGCGCTTGCGTCTATGAATGAAAATGTTATTATTGTATTCGATTTGAGTTTTGTACTTTTGTACGACAGAAGCAAAAAAATAATTTCGAGGGACAGAGTAATGGAAGTATGTATGTATACGTTTACATGCAAATAATTTCATTAAAGCTACATAATATAATTAAAAGTATTATTAATTGAATTTGAAAAATAATTTATTTTAGGAAAATATATGTATATATACATAAATATGCACATATGTATGTGCCTTTAAATTAAAAACAAAAGCATGCATTAAGTCATTCAGGCAGAGTTAATAATCCATTATGCATTCATACTGGCAGGTCACTAATGCGATCACTCATAAAACTTCTCTATTCCTTAAGCTATTTGTTATAAGAAGAAGAAGCATAAGGCAATAAAAACAACTACCACACAAACCCTCCTTCCTTCTACACTTCATCCACAAACAGTTTCCTCAAGCGAAGTCAAACTTTGCCAAATATCAAAATTTTATGTTGAGCAAAAGTCGCAAACTCATACATTCAAAAGTACCTACATATGTGCATACAAAAAACAAATACACACCAAATATTGTGTGATCGCTTTTCCCTTACTCCTGCTACCCACAAGCCGTTTCGGTGACCAAAAATCAAAAAATCAGAAATTCAAGTTGATCTGAAGTTAAAGACACATACATTCAAAGAATGTATGTGTATACGAAAAACTTATACATGCCTACACAAATTGTCAATTCTCTTCCCTTGTACCCGCCATCCTCAAGGAATTTCACTGCTTCGGCAACTTACGATTTTTACAAACGACGGCAAGCTGAAAAATCTAAAAATTATGTTCAGCGAAAAAATCTAGTGAAGAAGCAAAACAAAACTTCTCGTTTGCTGAGATTTGAACCCGAGACAACAAAATTAAATTCAAAGCAGCATAACCACTACGCCACAGACCACTTCAAAAACATATTATCTAAATAGCTAATTGATGATGGCTTGACGGTAAAAACGGACAAATCTTCAATTTACAATTTACGTACGTACAGAATTTATAAAATACGCAATAATATCCAAATCAAATATATGACCCTCATTTGATTTTTTTTTTAATTATATAAGTAAGATTTAAAATGAGAAAATAAAAAAAATTGTTATTTAAATTACTCTTCAGGGCATCCGTATTCCTTTAGTTAAAATGCCAAAGCCCAGAAAAATATTAACATAAAGAAAAATTTCATACGATTTCTTTGCTTTTAGCAGAAATTCAATTGACCATACTGTTGATAACATTTATTTTTTTCCGACGGCTGTTAAATTTGGGTGTGGTGAATCCCTTTCCCAAAGTTTTTCAGGACATGTATGATGTGGATCGAGGTTGCAACGAATTTGCACCTTCTCGTTGTTATAAGTTCTCTGCTGCAGTAACCAAACTATCAATTAATACTTTGGAATTTATCTTTGAACTTATTTCAGGTTTATGGTTTAATAAAATTTATAGTTGCAAAAATATTCCCGAAAACAACCCTTCTTTTAAATAAACGCTATTGCGAAATTCCGACGGCAAATCAACATTTTTTATTGAATTGATTTTTGTTATCAGATTATAAAGAAATTTGTATGAAATCTATTAATTAGTTTTGTCTCTTTCATCTCTATTCTAAAAATTTATTAATCTGTATATATATAAATCAATGCAAATTTTGATGAACGCCTATAACTTGAGAACCACCAGATCAAATTGCACCAAACTTTTAGGAGTTATAAAGGGATATCAGAGGAAGGTTAATGTGTAAGTTTTCATGAGATTTGCGTAGGCGGCCCAGAGATATGACCAATTTTTAATTAATTGGTCGCTTCTCATACAAAATACATGCAACAACAACAAATACATACATGTAAAATTCCAAAATATGCGTAGATTACGTTGTATGTGGTATTGAAAGAGAAAAAGAGTGAATAAAATGAAAATGAACATAAATATGAAAAAAAAATTAATAGAAAAAATTGAAATAAATTTTTTTCGTTTCCTTTTCCAAAAAAAAAAACGAAAATTCAAAATTTCAGTTAGATTTTCTTGATTTTTTATAGGTGTAGCAAAGCACACTGGGGTCCGCTAGTACTTATATAAAATATATATTTATTATAATTAATTATAAAATATAAAATCTTATAATTAAGACTAACAAGAGCATTACCTGCCAGGGCTTTCAGCTCTGTTCATTGAATAGGAAAACTAAATTAGATAAGATAGATTATTGGTTTTTACAAATGCTCCAATTAAAGTAATGTTTTGAAATGAAGGTTCTTTTAAAAGATTAGTAGGAGTTGA
This sequence comes from Neoceratitis asiatica, assembly GCA_030068015.2. Lineage (NCBI taxonomy): Eukaryota > Metazoa > Arthropoda > Insecta > Diptera > Tephritidae > Neoceratitis > Neoceratitis asiatica. Next base: position 8,687,921 of record CM061530.1, on the reverse strand, counting down.
CTGTTGAAATACTTTTATGCGTTGGTTATTTAGTACAGGGCAGCTGTTTAGAAGGTGATCGATCGAAAATGCGCCATTGCAATATTGACAGGTGGGTGTTGTGGTACCGCATATCAGATGTTCATGGGTGAGTTTGGTGTGTCCTAGGCTAGACGTTGTTAATACCGCTGTAGCGGTGGTTATACGAAAGCCATTTAATAGTTTTTTTGTTGCAGCAGTTGTTTTTTGATAAGCCTATGCAGGTCGTTTTTTTCAGCGGTGTAGAATACTTACAAAGGGTGTTTATTGGTGCTTAAAGCCGCTATGTCTGCATATTCGTTTCCATTAATTCCCGATGGGCCGGGGACCCACATAATTTCTATTTTATTAGGGTTTTGGATGAGGTTGTTTCGTATTGCTGTTATAAGCTCACTGTTGTTGTGAATATTGAGTACTGCGTCAATTGTGGATCTGCTGTCAGAGCAGATTATAAACTATTTGCTTTGGCGAAGTCTGTAGCAATCTAAATGGCTAAAGCTTCTGCACTAAAGACATAACAGTACGGAAATACTAAACAGGTCTTTAAGTTTGCACCGTCACTATGAACTACAGCGAATCCGGTATGCGTGTCGTTTTTGGAGCCATCGGTGTATAAGAAGTTCCAGTTATTTTCTTTGTATTTAGTTGTGGATTCTTTGAAGAGTTGCTTAAAGGTCGAGGTGTCAGTTGTACTTTTTGGATATGTTTGCAGATCAAAAATAAACGAAGTTGGTTTAAGCATTGATGCTCGAAGTTGCGTTTTGGCGGTAGGGTTTTATATTGAGTCCAATGGACTTTGCGAAGTCGATGCATCGTTGAATTGTAGATTTGATTTTTTTGGTCGGTTTTGCTTTATGATGTTAGATATATCTTTGAAGAGGATATCATTGTTGTTGCGGGTGAGTTTTGGTATAAACTGATATGTTGTAGCTTTAACACGTTCCGGGATTGATGGCAAGCCAGCTTCGGCTAGGTAATTTTTTGTGGCAGATGTGGGATATGCGCCTAAGCTTCTGCGGACTGCAGCGTGATAAAGTGCATTCAACTGTTGAATGCTGGTTTTGGCACACCATCCGAAGATTGGTAGCCCGTAATCTATTTTAGATAAAATAAGAGTTCTAGTGATATAAGCTAAAGTTGAAGTATGTTGATTAAACGTTAGCTTAGAATCAAAGGTAATACCACGAATTTTTAAATATTTAACATGTTCAATATCTATGTTATTATAACTTAGACAAAATTGTGAACAGTTTCTTTTCTTACAAATATGAAGGAATTTACATTTTTCTATTGCTAAATTTGCACCTGAGTTTTTACCCCATTCTTTTATGTTGTCTAGGATGTTAGAAAATATATTTTTTAATTGGTTATTATTATTCATTTTGGAGAAAATTATAGCATCGTCAGCATAGATTGAATGTTCTATTTTATTGTACTGTAAGTATAATCTTACTGAGCTGATCGAATGCGGTTACAAACAGAACTACTGATAAAGATGATCCTTGAGGGATCCCATTATTTAGGGACAGACGATTTGACAGACTATTATTAACTCTAACCTGGAAATGGCGGTTTGCCAGAAAAGCTTTAACAAAGTTAAAGATTTTAGGACCTATTCTTCAAATTGCTCTAAAACAATATGTACTCCGATGCGATCAAATGCTTTTTCGAAATCTGTAGCTAAAATTGTTACATGATTTTTATTTGAAAGAGCAGATGATACGTAATGTGCAAGATGCAACAGAACGTCTATTGTACTCTGGTGCCTTTTAAAGGTAACTTGATTAGGCCTAATTAGGTTATTTCTTATTATATACCACATGATTCTTTTGGCTATAATTTTCTCAAAAGTTTTGCCCTTGCAAGATAATAATGAAATCGGACGGTATCCACAAACTTCGGAAGGAGTTTTGTTGGGTTTAGGTATGGGAACTACAATCTCCAGAATCTCCAATTTTGGGGATAAATGCCTGTGTCAAAAACATGGTTATATAAGTTAATCAGTCTTTTTTTAATAGTTGAGGGTATATTTTTGATCATGGGGTAGCACACTCGATCACAGCCCGGAGTTTTACCCTTGATTTTTTGAAGAACGCTTTCGAACTCTACCATCGATATTTTATCTTCAATTTTTTTCGCAGATGCTGATATGAACTCAAAAGTAAAATCTGATTGAAGGACGAATTTTTGCTTGAAACAAATTCTTGGTGAAAATTGTTTTCGTTAGAGTAATTTGACCAATTCAAAGCAAAGTAGTTTGCAATATCAGCGGAGCGTGTTAAAATAACGGAAGCAGAGCTCAAGGATCGAATTTGAGGTGAACTTTTTCTTCCGCTTAACATATTGATATCTGTCCAGATCTTTTTGATGTTGCTATTAGGGTTAATTTGGGCCGTAATTTTTTCTAAGCTTTCTGCTTTGGCGGCTTTTACCGCAATTTTGAATTGCGATTTAGCTTTTTTGTATAAAATTAAGTTTTCGTTCGTTCTATATCGTTTAAATATGTACCAGTATCTTTGTTTTTCATTTCTTCGGAACGAAAGTTGCGAGTTCCACCACGGTATTGAAGCTCTTGTTAAGATCGTTTTTGTTTGTGGTATTGAAACGTTTGCAGAAGATCTGATGATTTTAGCTATATTGACCGCTTCCTGATTAATATTATTTGATATTTCGAACGTGTTGTTAATTTGTTTACAACTATTTCTAAATTTATTCCAATTAGCTATATCTTGATTTTGATTTTTTCCAAATGTTAACCTGAGCTCACTTTAGTTACCACTAGGAAATGATTACTTCCATGCAGATGCTCAAGAGAGCTCCACGAACATTTGGGTGTAAGTTCAGGAGAGCACATAGTTAAATCGATATGCGTGTGGAGAAATGAGTGGGGGATCCATCATATAGTATCACGAGATTTTCAAATAGGACTACGTCTTCGATAATTATACCTCTAGCATTATTTTCAGTTGAACCCCATAGAATGTTCCAAGCATTAAAATCTCCGGTTATGATGTACGGGGGAGGAGCTTGATGGAGTGCAGAAATTATTTCGTGCAGAAGAAGTCCAAATTAACTTTAACCGCATTCAATGAAAACGTAGAATTAATTGGAAAATGTTTGTGGGGTATATGTTTTTTGATCAAAATACCAACACCTTGCTTGGGTGTTGTATTACTTGACAATTCTTCGAAATATCCTACAAACTCATTGTGAGTTATTATATTATTTGCTTGGAATTGGAAGTGTCTGTCGCGAGGTGCGGACGTGTTTCTAATTACTCCGCTTTATTCGTTCTAACTTACTAATTTTGTGCTCATAATTTGCATTATGATGAGATTCAAAAAAATTTAACTTGCAATTTATAAAACGTATAATAATGCCGTGTTTATGTGGACAAAGAGTTGATAGACTAAAAGATCAAAAAATACAGTGTGAAAAGTGCGCTGAAATTTTTCATTTGCATTCTGTTGGCCTGGAGCAAGCCGATGTGGATTATTTGCTTTCGGCTAGTAAATCTTTTTTCTGTAATAAATGTTTGGCAGAACGTCGTTGATCTCTTCGCCCGCCACCATCCCCCGTTGCAACGGGTGCTCGTGCTGTCGAAAATTCGCCAGTAAATATAAGCAAAAACAATGACTTGGCAAGTGCAAGTACTGCAAGTGCTTCTCTTAGCATTTCTCACGATTCTGTTGGTCACTATGAAAAAATTAACAACTCTTGTGACAATAACAATGTCCATGCTTTTGATCTGCATTCAGTGGTCAATAAACTTAATGCTGAGTGTGCTAATGTGTCTTCCTCTTTGTGCTCTGTTCGTGATGTCAACACTGAACTCTCGAAAAAGTGTGTTGATCTACAAGCTGAAATTAAGCTACTCTCTGCGAAACTACAAACTAGTGACGGGGCTTTAACTGCTCTTTCCGCCGAAGTAAGAGATTTGAAAATTGTTGTTTCAGATTTGCGTGAGCTACTCTCAGTTTTTGGACCTAATTCTAATAAACTAATAGAGTTAAATAAAAGCGCTAATAGTTCTCCTACATGTTTATCCTCTGCTTTGGGCGTGCATGATGCTGTGGCTGCCGATGCCTCTGCACTGCTGCTGTTGACGTCTTTTCAAGTTCTACTGGTGCTGCTACGAATGTTGTTTATTCGAATATGACAACAAATGTTTTCCCTACTCCGATGCTGATACATGTTAGTGCTGCTAATGATAGTAATCAAGGTATGGCTAGTCTTCCAGTACCCTATACGGATTGTGATACGAGATCAACATCCTCAGAGACCACAGCGCAAACTAAGCAGAGTTAAAAGGGGAAAAGAAAAAGGTCCAATAAATTGGCGTCCACTTCCGCTGCTTCAGTTGCACCGACCAATGGCCCGCTGCCTCAATCTTATGCTGAGGTGGCTGCTCACAATACTCCCCCACCGATTGTGAATTGCCAACAACAACAACATCAACAGCAACATCAACTACAACGGGCTGTGAACAAAGAGCCTGGGTCTCGGTCTACTGTAAAAACTACACGGAAAAATCTAAAGGATCCCCTGGTTCTTGGTGTGAATAAAAATTCCGAACTTTGTGTAGCGGATGGTTTGAAATGGCTGAACGTCTCATCTTTCCACCCTAGTGTGTCCGAACATGATGTCCTAAGCTATGTTTCTAAACATACTGGCATCAGTACGATTTATATGAAATGCGTCATACTCGTTAGAAAAGGTACAAATCTAGCGGAACTAAGAAGAGTTACTTTCAAACTCGGTGTAACGGAGACTTACTATGACAAAGTGGTTGATGCGAATATTTGGCCTATGAATGTAATACTTCGGCCGTTCCGTTTTTTTCCAAGGACCGGTGCAATCCAGCAAGCCCCGTAGCAGTAGCTGCAAATGCAGTAGCCCACGATGCTAGGGCGCCTAAAATATATTATGAAAATGCCTCTGGTCTTAGAAGTAAATCGAAGACTTTGCATGATTTTAGTTCTCATATGACTTATGATATTCCCGTTTTTGTTGAGACCTGGAAATGGAATGGAAATGGAAATTTTTATGATGCTGAATTTTTTGATCCCAATATCTACAATGTCTACAGAAAAGACCGGGATAGTACCAAAACTGGGTTAACTCGTGGAGGTGGTGTCTTAATAGCTGTGCAGAAGAAATATAACACATCGCTTCTTTCGTTGCTGAATGGGGACACACTCCTGGATCAACTATGCGTTTGTATAAATGGATTATCGTCTTTGATTCTATGTACATCCTATATTCCGCCGGGTAGCTTAGAGTGCTTGTATAAGGCTCAAACAGATAATCTTGTAGACTTAGTCTCTAAGAATTCTGAATCTAATTTTTGTATTTTAGGTGACTTTAATCTGAGAAATGTCCGTTGGACGACTGTAGGCTCATTTTTATCAGTGATAATATGAGCTTTTCCCTTGAGGAATGTCTAGACCCTCTCCCATGCCCAGGATTACATCATGTCCCTCTTGTCCTGCAGTTAGGGTTTTATTATTTTAAAAGTTTTGTCGGAGAATCGCACCCTGAAAATTATTGCTTCCAAAATTGCAATTTTGATGCCATTAATAATAGAATCGGCATGCTTGACTGGGAAATTATTTTTGCCCGGGCCAGCGTTAATGAATGCTTTGATCTTTTCAAGAACAAAGTGAATAAAATTTTTTCCAGTACGATCCCTAGGGTGAAAAAGAAGTGTTATAAAGTTCCGTGGCATACCAAGAATTTGAAAAAACTAAAAAATTTGAGAAACAAGTTCTTTAAAAGGTTTAAATTATCGAACTTACCTTGTCATAAAGAAAAATATCTTTTTTACTCCAGAGAGTTTAAGTCGCTTAGTAAGGCACTTCACAGAAATTATGTCGCTAATTTTGAGCGTGATATTAAGCTAAACCCAAAGTCGTTTTGGCGCTAGGTCAAGGCTAAAAAATCATACTCAAGCATCCCCTCTCAAGGTTTTATAACGAAACATCTGCGCAATCTTTATCTGAGGCTGTCAACCTTTTTGCTGACTTTTTTAGTTCCAATTTTGAGTCTGAAGATATCATTTGTGAAGAGGCGGCAACTAATGTTGACACCTCTGTCAATTTTGGCGAACTTTCTTTAACCATTGATGATATCACTCGAGGCATTTCCGTGATTAAGTCGTGAACACAAACGGACATTGATGGGTTATGCTCTTTTTTGTTCAAAAACATCACTGCACTTGCCTACCCTATTCTACTTTTTTTCAATAAGTCTCTTATGTGTGGTGATTTTATAGACGCATGGAAGATAACTTCTATTACCCCGATTTTCAAGAGTGGTAATAAAAGCAATGTCGCCAACTACCGTCCCATTGCCAAACTTTCCACTATATCTAAGTTGTTTGAAATAGTAAGGACAAGATATATTTTGCTGTAAAAAGATTAGTTTGTGCTAATCAGCAGGGTTTTATGCCTGGAAGATCTACTGTAACTAATCTTGCAGTATTTTCGGAATTTTGTATTTCTTCATTTAATATGAAAGCACAAGTGGATACCATCTACACTGACTTTTCGAAAGCCTTCGACAAAGTGAACCATTCATTGTTGGTATCTAAGTTGGGGATTCTGGGTTTTCACTCCAGTATATTATCATGGGTGAAGTCGTACCTGTCCTTTCGACACTATTTTGTTCGGGTAGATGGTGCCTGCTCACGCTCTTTTATTGCAACGTTGGGCGTACCTCAGGGAAGTGTTCTGGGACCGCTCTTATTTGTTATTTTTATCAATGACATAAGTCATTGCTTTAGACACTCTAATTTTTTATTATACGCTGATGATTTGAATATTTTTAAAACAGTCACAAGTCTCACTGATTCCGTTATGCTTCAATCCGATCTTGAAAATGTAATTGATTGGTGCAGTAAAAATCGTCTGTACCTAAATACCAGCAAATGCTTTGCCATTTCTTTTTCGAAATCTCAAAATCTCATTACGGCCTCATACAGTATTGGTGAATCTATATTGAGAAATGTTGAAGAAATATCTGATCTCGGGATAATCTTTGATTCTAAGTTCCTTTTTCATAGCCAAATAAACTATGTTATTGCAAAATCCTATTCCATGCTTGCGTTTATTCGCCGCTTCAGTACGGATTTCAGTGATCCTTATACTCTAAAATTATTTTTCTCATCTTTAGTACAATCCAAGCTGGAATATGGAGTGTTCATCTGGAGGCCATATCATGCTTGTCATATTGGACGACTTGAGCGAATTCAAAAAACGTTTCTCAGATTTGCTCTTCGCTCGTTACATTTTGAGGATCCAGTCCCGTCATATAGTTCTAGGTGTCTGTTGATCAACTTAAAGTCTTTAAATAGTAGAAGGTCAATCTTATCGCTGATATTTATTTATGATATTATACAGGGGACGATTGACTCGCCATTTCTTTTGGATCGTATACACTTAATATACCGTCTCGAGCACTACGAAATCATGACTTTTTCGCTAACGATAGAGCTAGAACAACTTATGCATCCAACTCACCAATTGCAAGGGCTATGAGGGATATTGATTTTTCAATAACAAAGTGTAGGTTTAAACTATTATTAATTGATTTTGTGTAATTATTCAGTAAGTTATTATTTAGTTTTGTCGTTTTTAAGTTTTCAATGAGAAATAGTCTGTAAGGAGTTTGTATATCCTAGATTATATGGAATAAATAAATAAATAAATAAATAAATAAATAAATGGAAGGTGTGTTTCTTGAAGAGTAATTATATCAGGGTCAAATTCTCTAATTAAAAGTTTTAGTTCCTGGTAATTATTGTAAGAGCCATTTATGTTCCATTGCAGTACTTTAATAGTCATAGTGAGAAGATAGATAAAAACAGGCGGTATGTGTGGAAAGCTACAAGGGATCTATGACTTTTTAAAGGTCATCTTCACTCATAGCTAAATTTGTGTCAGTTGAAAATCTTTTATGCATTTGAGGATCGTCATAACTTGATATTGATATATTATCAAATTCTTTATCTGAGATAGAGTTTTTTGTTGAATTTTCATGAGAAGAGTCACCTGGCGTTTTGTTATAATTTATGGCAATACTGTTAGTTTGTGTGGATTCTATTTGGAGAGAGTGATCAGATTTATTTTCTATGTTATTAACATGTGTTGGTTCAAGAGAGGGATTTTTCATTTCGTTGCTAATGTCTTGTTGGACTATTGTAGAGTTGTTGGGATAAGTGGATTTTGTTATGATGGAGTTGTTGGTTTGTAAGGCTATTTTCGAGTAGGTAGAATTTGTTATGTTTGTTCTTGGTTGAATTTTGTGGATTTGTTTAGCTTCGCGTATTGAACATTTGTTTTTAATTTTTATTTTTAATATTTCTTTTTGTTGTATGAATTTCCTGCATTCGTTTGAGGAATCGGGGTGTTCTTCGCCGCAGTTCGCGCAAAGTACACGGGTACATTCGGTGGGGTCGTGGGGAGGAAGATTGCATATGACGCAAGTCGGACTGTTTTGGCATCGTTGGCGGGATGAAGAGAGCATTTGATAGGGCACATGCTAAATAAGCTCTTTTTCTGACAGAAACTTTTTGGCAACTGTTATCTTTTTGTTAATATCAATTAATTGTGTTTTTCTGCATTTTTTAAATTTTTATTTAGTTTGTATGCCGAGTAATTTTCTAATTACATACATATTTACATGTTAATTTTTATTGCTTTTAAAGCTTAATAATTGTTTTTGTGTAAGCATTTGCTTTTGTGGTTTATGGCTATTTTCACTTTGTGTTATTTCTATTTTGTCACATCTGTTTTCATCCAGTTTTTTAAGTGTCATATCACAGTGTATTTAAAACTGTTCTCTACACTGTCTTTAACCCTGCTTTATTGTCTTAATTACCGCCTGTCAAAGTGTAATGCTTCGATTTCTTCAATATTTTAATACTTTATTTATTTTTAAAGAAAAAAATTTATATTTTTAATTTAAATATTTTCGTTTCTTATTTACCTTTTTTCCTAATTATATATTTTTTCCTTTGAATATTTTTCATAACTACAAAATTAACACGAAGTGCTCTTATGATAATTACAACATAAAACGCGAGTTTGAGCGTTGTGTATCTTACTGGCTTTGCTATGAACGTGCCCATATAAAATGTGCTGGTTTAACAAGTATAATTCTTGACTCTTTTTCTTGAAATTGAATTCTATAAATTATTCAAGCAAACCCGTGAAGCCTTAAGAGAGATTGACTGGGAACTTGGATCACTTTGGGATAAGTTCAAGCCTAATGAAAACATGTTCCAAACATTTAAATGCTTATATGATTCTCAAAGTGACCCCGAAAGCTAACAAACGGAAACGGGTGAACAGTCCGTCTGATGTAGAAATGGCATTTATTCCTCCCAAAGAGAAAACTCACTTCCGGCTAAGGATACCACTCTTCCAACAACTAATTTAGTAAACTTGTCGCCGCCTTGCCCGCTGGTTAAGAAACCCTCAACATCCCAGGTGCAAATGCCTTAGGAAGTTTCATTAGACCCCCAACCTTAAACCATTATAAATAGTAGTCTGCAAATTCCAGAGTCTGGTTTCAGGAATCTGGTTGTTGTTACACCCAAAAAATCTATTTTTGCAAATGATACAACTATTGATGAGTTAAGGCATTACATCTCGTCAAAATTAAATACTAATGATTTCAATATTCGAAAATTTAATTTTAGTTTTGAAAGAAATATATCGTCATTCAAAATTTATGTTTCTGTTGATAGATCCTTTTAAACAGCTCGTTCTGGTCCCCTGGGGCTGTTGTAAGTGAATTTGAGCATAAGGTTGTTAAGAAAAGTGATAAGAATATTGCTCGAATTCCACGACCAAACGAGGGACCAAAAAACTTAAAAGTAATCTTTCGCTGCATATTTATTATCAAAATGTTAAAGGAATGAATACCAAGTTGACTGATCTTTATTTAAGCAGCATTTATTGCAACTTCAACGTAATTTCTTTTACAAAAACGTGACTAAAACCTTTTTGATAATGAAATTTTTTGTGCGTACTGGTAAGGACTTTATTTATATAATTTTATCTTACATACCTCCCCAGTCTGACATACCAATATATCTTTAACTTATTAGATCATTTGAAAGTATTATTTCATTGGTGAAAGATTCTGATTCCATTATGGTCAATTTGCCTTGTTTATCATGGAAACAAATCGATAATAACATCACTCCCTCTTGGAAAAAATGCCTGAACTTTGCATTAACCAAATTAATTTAGTACCAAATAATTTTCATAAAATCCTGTATTTAGTGTATGTTGACAACATTTCAAAATTTTCTGTAATTCGGTGCGATCCTTTTGTTCTACCAGAGGATACCTATTATCCTGCTTTGGAGATAACTTTTGAAGTCATGGACAGCCTTCGGGTTGATAACACGGCATCTCTATTTGGTTCTAGTTCTTCCTTTAATTTTGCAAAAGCTAACTTAAAAAAGTTTAATCAGGAACTAACCACATTGATTTGGCATATCTATAAAGGTAAGTGTTCTTCATTTTACTAATACAATTGTAAAATTGTTTGAAAATTCTGTGCCAATATGTGCTTGTGCTTTAACTAAGTGTACAAATCTATTGTTCACAAAGGATTTTAATTTGTTAAAAAACAGAAAATCTCGCGCTTTTAAACTGTATAAAAGAACTAGCTTGCCTACAGACTACATAAAATACTCAAAACTACCTCTTAAGTACTTTGAACTTAACAAGAAATGTTACAAAAATTACTTAATTAAGGATAAAAGGAACATTGTACGTAATCCTAAGATGTTTTATGATTTCGTTAACTTCAAATTCAGAGTCTCTTTGTTTCTATCCGCCATGACATATAAATTTACTATGTCAAGTGACTTTCTTCATATCTCTAATATGTTTGCTCAATTTTTCAGGTCTAATTACTCTATCAATTCACCTGGACACAATTTTGTCCGTCAAGAGAATTTTCATCCTCAAAGCTCAATTAACACCCCAATTGTTTCTCCCGAAGATGTGTTATGCCAGTTAAAGGCTTTAAAGAGCTCTTCCAGTTACGGCCCTGACATGATTCCAACGTGCTTTCTTAAATATTGTGCTGAAAATTTGTACCGGCCTTTGACAAACCTCTTTAATGCATCCCTGAAGCAAGGCATATTCCTTTTGATATGGAAAAACTTATTTATGATTCCGTTGCATAAGAATGGTAGTAGATCTTTGATTGAAAATTATAGAGGGATAGCAAAGACATCTGCTGCACCTAAACTTCTTGAAGCCATAATTACTGCCCAATAAACTTTTTCCTTTAATTTCCAGTTCCCAGCATGAGTTTTGCAAAGGCAAATCTACTCTTCTTAATTTGCTGGAATTTGTTGCTCACGCTTCGAATGGATTAAGGGAAGTCAATAATACTGATGTTATATATGCCGACTTTAGTAAAGCATTCGGCGGAGTAAATCATGTTATTTCATTAAAAAACTGGTGTTCCGTAAGGTAGCAACCTGGGACAAATTCTGTTCTAGTCATTTATTAACAATTTGTCTTCAGTTATAAAATATTCAAAGATTTTATTATATGCCGATGATGTAAAGCTTTGTCAATCATATGTCTCAATTAACGAACTGTGTTTCTTACAAGTCGATTTAAATGACTTGGTTACTTGGTGTAATAATAATGATATGCCTCTTAACCTTAATCACCATCTTATACAATAAACACGTATAGTCTAGAGCAAGTATGTAATTTTGTTAAAATGGGAGTAACAATGTATATTTAATTGCAATATTCATATTGGTCATTGGTAAGACCAATATTGGAGTATGGTTCGGTTGTGTGAAACCCTAAATATAAAATCTATTCTGATAAAATTGAGTCCATTCAAAAACAGTTTTTGTTGTTCGCTTTGCGTCATTTACACTAGGATTCAAATTTTGAACAATATGAACCGTTTCGCCATTTATGTCAATATTTCAATTGTTATTCTAGCATATTCGATATGGCAGACTCACTTTTCGTAACAAAAAAACTAAAAACTCCACTAACTTATTTTAACAAGTAACTCAATAAATTTCTATTGTAGTATAAATAACCTTATATTTCAGCTGATGAATTTGTTTTCTGTAGCTGAGCAGTTTTAAATCTCAACGCAACAAAGTCTTGCTTTCATGACTCGGCAAAATCCGTACGTTATGCGGATGGCGCCCCTCGTGTCGGTTGGGCGAGAGGAGGGTAAACGTTGGTCTTAATTAATAATATGTGTGCAAAATGCAGCAGTGCACGCTTCTAGACGCTTTTTTCGAGGATTTGTGACCCCAATCCTCACATCTGAATAAATCGGTTGTATGGGGTCTATATGATATAATATTCCGGTTTTGATGATTTTCACTACCTATATGCAATTCATAATATGTGTGCATAATACCAAAATGAAACCTTATAGACTCTTCTTTAGAGAAATTTTTACCCAAATCCTCTTATCTGAACAAATCGGTTTTATTGACGCTATAGGATATAAAATTCCGATTTCGATGACTTTAACTGCTAATATGCAAACCATAATATGTGTGCATAGTATTACATTTCACGCTTCTAGACACTTTTTTAGGATTTTTGATCCCAATCCTCATATCTGAACAGATCGGATGTATGGGGGCTATATGTTATAATATTCCGATTTCGATGATTTTCATTACCAATATGCTTATCATAATATGTATGCAAAATACAAAATTCCACGCTTCTAGACCCTATATGATATAATATTCCGATTTTGATGACTTTGGCTGCCAATATGCAAATCATAATATGTGTGAAGTAGAGAATTTTTTATCCTAATCCTAATATCTGAACAAATCGTTTCTATGGGGGCTATATGATATAATATTCCGATTTCGATGATTTTGACTGCCAATATGAAAATTATAATTTGTTTACATAATACCATATTTCACGCTTCTAGACGCTTCTTTAGAGGATTAGTGACCCTAATCCTCATATCAAATAAAATCGGTTGTATGGGGCTATAAGATTTAACATTCCGTTTTCGATGACTTTGATTGCCAATATGCAAATCATAATTTGTGTGCATAGAACTACATTTCACGCTTCTGGACGCCTTTGTAGAGTGTTTTTGATTGCAATCTTCCTATCTGAACAAATCGGTTGTTTGGGGCTTTATTACATAATATTCCGATTTTTATGATTTTCACTACTAATACGCAAATTATATTATGCGTGCATAATACCACATATACCGCTTCTCCGTCTCCAAATAACATTGTTGTATGTTAACTTAAAATAACGAATTTTTGTAGTGAAAATAAACGAAAATATTAATAAATTTTTTGAACAGTAAAAGAATAAAATTTTACTAACTAGGTATTAAATAGCCTATCTCACATTTCTGTATCATTTGATACCTCGCATTACCTTTTTTTACAAGAAAGTTTATTTATTCATGAATATTTTTATTATAGTTAAAATTGAATCTTAAGTGATAGTTTTATTAACTTATAAAGCAATAAAATATGTTGGAAATTAAATTCTAAATATTAAAGCAAAATTGGATGTGGAGTGATAACACAAACATGTGTACATATTAACGTATTTATGTATGTTCATATTTGAACATGTAGTTAAAGAATTAATTTAATTCATTCTAATTTTAATATTTTGAAAGCACAAATGTTCTTCGAGGACAGTTTTTATATAATGTCTTTAAAAAATCTTTTTTTTTTTTTGGAAAATCCAAAAATTAAAATTACACAGTAACAACAATAAAATTATTTTAACCAAGTTAAAGTACATAAACTGAAAACATATTTATAATAAATTAACCCTAAAAATACATACATAAATAATCGAACTGCTTTTATAACCTTATCATTTGTATTTAAGATTTATTTCAAACTGAAAGTTTTCACGTGGGAAATATATTAATAAATTCTGATTTTCAAAAAAATATTCACAACAATATTTTATGGAAAACTAATTTTAAGGAAAAACAGCAATATAAATTATTAATTCATTCATTCCTTAACTTATGTATATTTCCTTAAGAAGCCTGACCCCCAACAACAAAATACATTTGCTGTTCTCTTTCCCTTCAACCCGTAACTCTCATATGTCATCTACAAGCATTTATTCTAATTCTGTATGACGGAAATTGAAAAATTCAAAAATTCAATCATTGTCTACTAAAATGAAATAAAATCGATATTGCGTTGCTAAATTTGCTGTTTGCCTCTTACCTTATATTGTTCAGCGAGAATTTCTTTGCCTTCCCGCATGCATTTTGCCCACAATCTGAATTGACGAAATGCTAAAATTCTAAAATTTAAGATTATTTCGTATTTTGTTCAGGAAAGAAAATTGGCAAGCGAAATATGGCAACATTGCCGAAGATGATTCCAATTCGATCCAAGTCAATTTAATATTTTTTCGCTATTTGGTGTATGAATTCAGATACAGTGAACTCTGTGTGCCACCAATAATTTCATCACAAATTGATTATCACATAAATGCTTATAAAGTTCAAAACTCAAAATCTTAATTAAACATTTTTCAAATTTTCTTCTAATCTTTTCATAATTAAAATACGTATTAATTATTTATTTGCTTGGAAATTATAAAGAGAAAAGTTCACTCCATGGAATATTCTCATAAAATTTTAACTTGAAATGTACAACTAGCTACATTACTTTTGCATAAGTAATTCTTTGTCGATTTCAAGTTTCTTTTAAATCTTAGATTTTATCGAAAATTTAACTTTAAAATTTTATTTAAAGCTAAAGGGGTATTTTTACAAAACATTGTGTTTGATAATTGTAATGAACTTGATTCGCATTATCGAGAGTGTGTTTTACAATTGTCGATTGAAAACACAATTTCTAGCTTTTGGTTTGTAGAATAGACACGCGAGGGGAGTTGGCTTTTTTTTGATTTTGAGGAGCGGCCATTAAAATAGTATTGCCATGGCAATGCGTAGTATTCTTTGATGGATGTGTACGACTTTGTTTGTAAACATACGCGGAAATATGAATTCATGTGCGTAAATATGTATGTACATGAATGTATATATGCGGCCGTGCTTGTTATTTTACGCTTATATAAAAATACATATATATATCTGTACGTTCATAAATGCATACAAATGTATGGTAAAATGACTGAATGGATTTTGATTTGTTTACTTTTTTGATATATGCATCCAAAGCTATCTATGCAAATAAACATTAATACAATTTAATCAAATATTAAGATATTATTTATTACGATTAAGTTATTATAATTATCACTTATTTTACCATTAAAAAAAGCATACATAAAAAAGATATGATTTCTAAATTGTAAAATATTTAAAGAATTTTAAAAATTGTTAAAAGTCAATAAAATCTTGATAAGTTCAGAAACTTCTGATAACAATTTGACTACATTTATTTTTCATAAGTTTTTATCAATTTTAAATTTCATTCGCACGGATTTTCTCATTTTACACGGAATATTGCTCATTCTGTTATTTTGAGCACGTTTTCTGCCTGCTCACTGTTAATTTGTGTTGAATTATTCCTGAGGTGAAATACGCTAATGTTATTCTGGTGGACGGAAAAGTGTGAACGATTTGGCAAATAGCACGCGCTGGTCCTTCTATATGAATTGAAATTATCTGCAGTGGCGCATGCAGAGAACTTATAACAACGAGAAGGTGCAAATTCGTTGCAACCTCGATCCACATCATACATGTCCTGAAAAACTTTGGGAAAGGGATTCACCACACCCAAATTTAACAGCCGTCGGAAAAAAATAAATGTTATCAACAGTATGGTCAATTGAATTTCTGCTAAAAGCAAAGAAATCGTATGAAATTTTTCTTTATGTTAATATTTTTCTGGGCTTTGGCATTTTAACTAAAGGAATACGGATGCCCTGAAGAGTAATTTAAATAACAATTTTTTTTATTTTCTCATTTTAAATCTTACTTATATAATTAAAAAAAATCAAATGAGGGTCATATATTTGATTTGGATATTATTGCGTATTTTATAAATTCTGTACGTACGTAAATTGTAAATTGAAGATTTGTCCGTTTTTACCGTCAAGCCATCATCAATTAGCTATTTAGATAATATGTTTTTGAAGTGGTCTGTGGCGTAGTGGTTATGCTGCTTTGAATTTAATTTTGTTGTCTCGGGTTCAAATCTCAGCAAACGAGAAGTTTTGTTTTGCTTCTTCACTAGATTTTTTCGCTGAACATAATTTTTAGATTTTTCAGCTTGCCGTCGTTTGTAAAAATCGTAAGTTGCCGAAGCAGTGAAATTCCTTGAGGATGGCGGGTACAAGGGAAGAGAATTGACAATTTGTGTAGGCATGTATAAGTTTTTCGTATACACATACATTCTTTGAATGTATGTGTCTTTAACTTCAGATCAACTTGAATTTCTGATTTATTGATTTTTGGTCACCGAAACGGCTTGTGGGTAGCAGGAGTAAGGGAAAAGGGATCGCACAATATTTGTATTTGTTTTTTGCGTACACATATGTAGGCACGTTTGAATGTATGAGTTTGCGACTTTTGCTCAACATAAAATTTTGATATTTGGCAAAATTTTACTTTACTTGAGGAAACTGTGTGTGGATGAAGTGTAGAAGGAAGGAGGGTTTGTGTGGTAGTTGTTTTTATTGCCTTATGCTTCTTCTTCTTATAACAAATAGCTTAAGGAATAGAGAAGTTTTATGAGTGATCGCATTAGTGACCTGCCAGTATGAATGCATAATGGATTATTAACTCTGCCTGAATGACTTAATGCATGCTTTTGTTTTTAATTTAAAGGCACATACATATGTGCATATTTATGTATATATACATATATTTTCCTAAAATAAATTATTTTTCAAATTCAATTAATAATACTTTTAATTATATTATGTAGCTTTAATGAAATTATTTGCATGTAAACGTATACATACATACTTCCATTACTCTGTCCCTCGAAATTATTTTTTTGCTTCTGTCGTACAAAAGTACAAAACTCAAATCGAATACAATAATAACATTTTCATTCATAGACGCAAGCGCCGTACAACAAAGCAAAGTGTGTTTATTCATAAATAACACCGCACGCATGCCCCGCATACTCATGCCTTCAAGTTGCTTCTTTGCGACGGTGACAAAAAATACAAATACAAAAAATCATGGTCGCGAAATGTAATGCAGAAGCAACAACAACAAACAATCCCTTTGACTTCGGCAAAAAGTTAAATAGTCAATCAACCACCGAAATGAAGTAAATCATACAAAATCTATCTTCGTTCTTCTTCTTCTTCCTTTTTCGCATTTTAAATTTTATTTAATTGACAGATTTTTCAATCGTCGCCAAGGTATGCTTGTGGATGACGGGGAACAGAGGAAAGAAGTTGGCATGCCCTTTTGTATGTATGCGTTTTTCGTATACATACAAGTACCATTGAATGTATGTGTGTTCAACTTCAGATCAACTTGATTTTCTGATTTTTGTGATTTTTGTCATCGTCGCGAAGAAAATGTTCGCCTATTACCTCATATTGCCCAGCAAGAAATTCCTTGCCTTCCCGCGTGCCCTTTGTTCACAAGCCGAGGATGATGATGGCAAAATTGCTAAAAATTGTCCAGTGAATTTTCAATTTCTAATTTTTGGCATTTTGGTTTGTGGAAGAAACGCGCGAAGGGACATGATGGGTGTTTTTTTTTTCATGAGAAGGGCATTTTTTGCAATTTTAACTAGCGGCCAATCAAATAGCGTTGTCATGGTAATGATATTCCTGCTGGATGTGTACGCATAAACAAATAAACGTATGTATGTACATACATATCAATTCATGTGCGTATACTCAACGGTTCCTAGCAAAACATGCGACAAAATTCTTAATGTACATAAACGCAAGCGCATCGTCAACAAAGCACATGCGACAAGCAATAATTCTCCCCGCGCGCAGCTCTTCCACAAGCATTTTGTGTATTAGTGAAGTCGTTTATAGACGAAGCATCCACGATGGGAGAATATATTCCTTCGTATGATTAATCAGCTAAGAAAAAGAACGAATTTTCTATTCTGTATTTGGGTACAAGTGCCGAATATGTAAAAGTTTTTCTAAGTCAAGGGTGGCGGAGCTGGTATAGCGCGAGTGCTATTTGAAGTTTTTGGTGTCTTTACTTTTGGCGCAAGTTCAAATTCCTTTCGCTCATGCCATATTATAATTCAAAATAATTACGTCATTAATTTTTATTTTATTTACTTTATATTTTATCATTATTCATTGAATATTATATTATAATTAAAAATAATTATTTATTTATTTTTTAATTTAATTTTTTTTGTAATCATAAAAACTACATTTTACTTGAATACAAAAACTTAAACTTATTATAGTTTTTGAAATAGATTCTGAAATTTTAAGATTTTATTTTTTATTGCATTTTAATTAAAAAATAACAAAATGCTTTATGAAAAAGAAATAAAAAAATAATAAATAGTTTGATTTTCATTATATTTTTTATTGGTTTTACATTTTTTCCTTATATTAAACATTCAGTTTACATAATTCTGTTAGTTTAACAGGCAAAATTTAACAGAGTGGTGAATCCCTTTCCCGTGATTTTCTAACTCTGCACAAGCTTCAATCGAACTTATAATCCAAAAGTCAATTGCACCTTCTCGTTGTTATAAGTTCTCTGCGCATGTAGGCTAGGACAACTGCAATTATGTTTATTTTTTTAATGTTATGGATACATATTTTATGTATGTATGTATGTATATACATATGCATTTGATGCTATATTTTTGCGCCTATGTAATTAACGGCCAAAAAAATTTGCGTTTACCCCTCCCTTTGGGGGAGTTGAAACTGAATATATGTTTAAATTTAATAAACCGTTATTTGGAAAAAAATTAAGGATTTTAAGGAGTCGTTGACAGAAGGAGAATTCCGTTGTCATAAAAAAAGTTATATTATTCCTAATTGCAGTTTATTTGTAATTATGCATATATTTTTTTCTTTTTCGGTTTAGGTCGGTACGCAGCTGTAACGAAAAAAACTCATATATTTCGTGGATGGAAATATGTAGTAGACACGGAAATTTGACATATTGATTTTCTATTGTGAATAGCCAGTTACATATAAAGAAGATATGCTAACGTAAATAAACAAAACGAAAACATGAGTAGAGTGCGGTAAATATTTGTCGCTGATTATGTATACTAATGTTTCCCATGGCTAATAAATAAAATGTTTTGAAATTGATGGAAAAACTAAAAATTTTACATAACTTGCTTTATAAGCTTGCTTTAATACCTTTAAAAACTAGTCTTCTTCTTGTTTGTAGCGAAATATATGTGAGACTATTTATTTCGCTTTGAAACGTGCTTGAAAATGGAGTTTTTTTCGTTCGATGTGCGGACTGCTTCGTAAAAAAATATTCGCGCATAATTTTTTGCACTTTTTTTATATGGAGTTTTTGGTTTTCGTTAGAGCTACATACCGACCTTAAGGAAATTAAAAAGATTGCCGACTTACAGCTTGGGTCCAAATCGACTTTACTTCCATTTCTTTGATGATTTTTCTCCGGCGAATGTGGAGTTTAGATGTTGTGACTGATGCATGTTTTTGTGGCAAGTTCATTTTGTGGCCTTTGTATCCTATTTTCACATAAGTACTGAAAGATTCGGCTCCACGTAAAGGAGATGACAGGTTAATAAAATGCAATCATATTTAATTTTTAACTTATGCAAAATATTAAATTTCTGTTATATTATTAATCAAGTTACATACGTATTTGTATGTACATAAATACACGTATGTGTGTCGAAAACATGGATGAAATCCTGATCGACCTATGAAACATATACATAACAAAACTAGTTAAAATCGAAATTTCTTGAAAATGAACGGATGTGGATTTCAAAAATATATATATGTATAATTAACTGTGGAAATTAAAAATTTGTTAATATACCTATACATATATACTTAAAAAAATGCGTGCGTATTATTTTAAAGGAAAAGAATTGAAAGAGTATACATGATGCTGAAATCCGTTTGTCGGAAACAACCGAAATTATAAAAAGCAATCAACAGTTTTCAAGTGAATATATTGTTCATAAGATTTAATAAAAAGTGAACCTCAACGTAGAACAAAAGCGAGCGAAAGGTAGTGACTTAAAATTAATTTCAGCGAATTGCAGTTTTAAATAACACAAAAAAATAACGCAATTCTCTTTTTACAGCTATTTCCGGAAACAGATTTTTATACGCAACTGATAAGCTGTGTTGCTATTGCTATGTGTTGTGTTGCTATTCCCTCTTTATTTTCTTTAATAATAGACTCTTTGAAAACCAATTTTGTGGATTATTCGCATCGACTTTTATGGTTTTCACTGACATATCTGAGAGCTCTTGTTTATATTCCTATTAGGAAACTAAAAAGGAAATGGTAAGTTATTACATTGAACAATTGATTTTAATCAGTTGTATAAAGTTTATTTTATAGAATTTAGACGAATTAAAGGAAATCATAAAAGCATTGGCATTAAGGAGTCAATCTGGAAGCGTTTGTAGTATACGAGCCGGCAACAAAACCTTCGCCGAAAGTTCATGATCTCAACGTAATTCAGACACTTTTAAGCTTATTAGCTGATAACATGCCAGTAATTGTACTTCAGTAGGATAGGATGCAAAATATTTTTTTTAAAAGCCAGGAAAATTCTATACATAACGAATAAACTGTCTGAAGCTAAGGTAACAGATAGTTCAACTAAATTTCGCATACAATTTTTTTTTATTTTAAATTTTAAATATTGTTTCTATTTTTGAATATGAATATTTTGATAAAATATGGTTTGGTTTTGACAAAGTATGTTTTCTATTTCGATAAGGAAATATTGATCATGAATAAATCGAATATGAGTTCTCAAGTGGCTTCCAGCGAAAACTAATTTTCGATGTTTTTTTTCATTTGACGGATTTTATATGGCAAAAATCCAAGCTTTCATGCAGGAACCAATTTTTACCACGAAAACATGAAAACGATGTTGACATATAGTGATCAATAAGTTCAATCATTCTATTTTCATTCAAGTTTATATATTTTATTGTTTGATTTTGTCCACTAAAGTTGGTTTTTTGCAGAGTCATTTTCTTTTTGTATTTGTGTATAACCTTTCTTTTCTGCCCCCCTTTTTTTTTGTAAGCCCAACTGTTAACGTATTATTTTTAAGTCAATTACAACGCATTTAAAACAGGTCTTAACTTTACGCTAAGACTGTTCCAAAAAAATTTCGTACGACTTATAATACCATTAAAACTGTGTTTTTTTCTTTTTCTTACTTTATTAACTAGTATTTATTTATTTATCTTTTCTTTACTTGTAAATTGCTTCCCCATCAAAAATGTGCTGGCTTGACAGGGAAAATGATGATAAGTTGGTCGTGGCTCACATGTAGATCGACGATCGAGGTTGATTTATTTAAGATGTTTAAGCCGACACGTAATAGATTTATTAATATAGGCTGTGAACTTACAGCCTTAACAGAAATGTTCAAACATTATAAAAATTTATTCCGATCTTTTAAATGTTCGGGCAATTCTCAAGAGGATGCTAAACGTGTCACTAAACGTAAAAAAGTTGATAATCCGTCTAGTGTTATCGTTTCAAACAATTCCGTTCAAAAGAAAATTTCTCCGCCTTCTCCTAATATTGATATGATAAATCTTTCCTCACCTTGCCCCAATATATAAAAGCCATCAACGTCTAAGGAGGAGAATTCAACCTTCGCTCGATTAAGCTCCTAGGAGCAGAATTCATCTAACGTCTCAAAGTGGTACTAATTTGGGTACTACATCACCAGCAGCCACTTTACAAAAGCTGGTTGTTTTTCAACCTAAAAATATTTTTTCTATTTCTAGGTTCAAAAAAAAATATTGCTAAAATTCCTCACAAAAGCGTATAGTCAAAAAATTTATCAAATATCCCTCTATAAGTTTGTTATTATCAAAATGTTCGAGGTCTTAATACCAAGTTTTTACTGATACTTGGCTAAAACCTCGCGTTTTTGATAATGAGATTTTAAATAGTGAGTATCAAATTTATAGAAGTGATCGATTGAACAGAATGGTGTTCTATTTGCCGTTCATACCATCCTCAGAAGTTCATGTCCCTATCGTAGATTCCGTGAAATTTAAATGCATACGAGTGCCTCCTGCAAATAGTTATCTTTATATAGCGCTACCAATTTGTCACGTGTCTCATGATAATCCATTGACGATAATATCACTCCTGTACATTATCATGTGTGATTTCAATCCACTTTGGTAATATTTAAGGTTTAGTTTATGTCGAAAATGTTTCTAAATTTTGTGTTTTTAAAAGCGATCCTCTTATTCTGCCAGAAGATTTGCATCACCCGGCTTTGGAGATAACATTCGAAACCATTAGTAAACTTGTGGCTGATTACTATATTCCTAATTTTAGTTATCGTTTCAATTGTGCGAAAGTTATTTTCAAGGAGAAAAATAAGGAGCTCTCTAAATACAGGGTTATCCAATTTGCGGTTTCCAAATTAAACTTAAAAAAAATTCATTTCAGAATTTTTTTAATGAAGTTCCTCTTTTATTATATATTTGAACCATGGCATTAAAATATATGGGAAACAATAAATAATTAATAACCGCCTGGTGAATTTTTGCAAACTTCGATCCGTTTGAGGTAACATTCGACCACGGCCCATATTGGGCAAACACAGGCTTTCGCCTAGCACCACAAAAAAGTCCAACAGTGTCAAATCACACGGTCGCGGTGGCCAATTGAAGTCACCAAGACGGGAAAATACGTGATCGATACCGAATCCCCCAAAACCTAAATGAAACTGCCCCACATCCCAAATGACAGTCGAGGAAGAAAGCCCTGTACCTCTAAACAGGAGAAAAAAACAGAGAACAATTCAAAAAGGTAAGAAAAATACCCTCTCACACTATTCGGGCAACAAAGATAGGGCATTGCTCACCACAGCAAATATCCCCGAACAATAGAGAAATAACCCTATCTATATTTGGCAATGAGGACACTTTCCCAGTTAGCCGAAGATACCAAGAAAACATACCTACACGTTAGAGAAATTTTAAGAACGGAAATATATGTTGACGGCATCCTCTCAGGCGACATGTCTCAATAATAAATAATTTGTTATTAAAGAAATGAAGGCATTGTTACCTTTGGCGGATTGCAGCCTCAACAGTTTTTGTTAGTAGTACATTTCCAGGAAAAGCTTTCTGCTACTTTGTCATGGAAAAGTCTTCGCCACGTTTTTTGACGAGATTCCTTGAGGTGAATGTTGCAAAAAATTTCAAGAAAAAGGATATAAATGCAAATAATAAAAGACTGAATAGCTGTAGTAGATAAATACACAAAAGAAACTAAAAATAATAAAATGGTAGGATTGCGACTTATTTTTGAAGTTATTATGTTAAAAATAACAAACAACATACAACATATATAAATAATCCATTTACCATAAGAAGTTGCACTTATCAAATAAGTTGTTCTACTTGAACTTGGTTTTTATACATAAAGAGCTTGTGAGGTTGTGATCTGCTGCTCAATGAAAGAGTTTTGGGCTAGTTAATTAAAATTTCTCGGCCGCATGATCAAGTATGAGTGGTACAAAAGAATAAGAAGTTCCAGGGAAGTTTCGAAAGCAAGCAACTTTGGATGTTATCTCATCCAGGAAATGATTTTCAATACTTTCATCAAAAATTAAATTTTATATCCAATATATGTTAAAAAGACAGATCAGACAAGTTTTGCAATCTTTGGCCGTGAACAACAATTGATTTCTCGAAACTCAAAAACGGAATGAAGTTAAAAATACAATTGTGTGATAAGCAGAATTTACAAGAACTATCTTTTACATTAAAGGAATCAATATTTAAATCATAAGTTCTATGCATAGTTTGCTCAACTAATATATTGTAAACTTGTGTAGGAACATCATTATTTTTCTTTAATAGTTTCATAAGCTTTCCTTATTTATTTTCAAACTTGAAGGCAATCGTGGTCTCAATTAATCTAAATTGCAAATTATATGTTAACAACAATTCATCATATAAAGCAGGAACCCTTAATAGGTTGTTCTATTAGAGATATTCTTCGCATTCATCTCATTGCAAGACTAAGTTGCAAGAAATGTACGTATTCACTTAATAAGCCCTTTATCACCACCTGGCTTTTATATAAGAGAAATTGACAGAATTCCGTTGCTTTAACAAGATCTAACTTTTTTAAATCGTGTGGTTTCCTACAAAACTCTATTGTTATGTAGATCACCATATATAAAAAAACTTCATTGAGCTTTCTTATTTCGTTTGATTTCAAGGGATAAATGCCATTCTATGTTTGTACATCAACTATGGTACAAACAAAGTCCTCATTACACCGGAGCATACAGCGTGCATGTAATCGAGAGAGATTACTTGAACGATATCGATTGGAAATTTATATATCTCTAAAGTGATTCGGTGATATTAGCCCTTCCTTGAGTTGTTGTAAATGTTGTATTTTTGTATATGAAGCTATTTTCAAGCAGATCGTTTAGTTCTTCTACAAATTCTTCAAGGCACTCACTGACGGTATTGCGGTGGGACTACTCACAAGAAATGACCACTACGTTCACTAAATTAGGACAGATAATTTCCAGAGAACTTTTGGAGATTGGTAACCCATCAATATTAAATTTCAAGGCCAATATCCTAACAATTAGTTTATGTAGCCGCAAACAAACTGTTAAACAATCTTCTAGCCACCACACAAATTGTATGACAAAACAGTGCTAATAATTTATCAGCATATACATTAGATACATTGCATTCTACAAACCAAGCAGCTAAAGCTTCATTAAAGGAAATACTGGAGTGATCCGTAGAGTCTTCACTTTCATTTGGGGAATAAATTTTACGTCGCACAATGTATGGGATTTATGTTTTAGAAAAAATTAAATAAATTATTTTATGCTATAAATTTTTTTAAAAACCTCTAAAATCCTATGCAGAAATGCTAAATGAAACGAAACAACAATAACCGGATAGTTTAAACTAAGTTGTATGGAGTAACGGAGTTTTATTTGGAGTCGTATGAAACGAGAAATTATTTTCACTTGCGCCTTTGCACTTCAATGTGAATGTTTAAATTGCTGTTATGTTGTGAGTTCAACGTCAATCCTTCAAACATAATGTTGCTTTTATTTTCAAAAGTATGCTATTTATAATACTAATGCATTTTTGTGATTTTAGTGGAGCATTAGTTATATTGACATGATCTTAAATTAATTATAATATTTAGACGGTACTAGCTTAATTGGACCCGCAGACTTGTTATCTGCGCATATCCGGCTTAATCTCGATCCAAGCTCTATTCTCAGAACTGAAACAACACAATTTTAGCTGCAGGTTTTTATGTAACGTTTTATTTTCAGGAAATATTATGATTTTAAGAGACAATCTGTTCGAGATTTCGCATCAGAAAAACGGTGTAAAAGGCAGAAAAAATTAAAGTGTTCCTTCATTTGTGATAGGCAAATAAAGCTTAAATAATTGTGAGGATAGTTCGAAACCACAGTTTACAAAACAGTCTCAAATTTTATAAATGAGGTATCTCAGAAGTAGAAAAGCTGCTACCGTATCTTAGAAGATTTCCGGGCTAAAAATCAGAAGTATTTGGATAAACAAATTATGTTCTTGGAAAATGATTTCGATTTTAAGCCTACCTCAAAGAAAGGACAGCCAATGTTACCTTTACTTAGGCTAGTCATCAGCCGATTAGGAAAAACTTACACATTTGGTAAAAAACTTTGCATTGGGACCCCATTGGTTTTGCAACTTCTTCCAGCTTAGGATGATCAGGTCAGCAAAACTCCGAATTGATGATAGAAAAGGTCGCGAAAAATTTAGAGGCAACTGAAATGAAACATGCTATTACGCATGCGACATCTATGGTTATTAAGCATACTCCAGAAGTGACATTGCCTCTATATATAAATCGAAAGTTTACAATTAAAAATTTTTGGAAGTACGATCCGGGGCTAAACCACGACATGCTGACATTAACTCATCCTATGATTGCATTAAAAAATCAAAATGGTATGATATCCTCCAAAGAAATTTATTTTTATAACTGATCTGTCAGTGGAAGCCCATATGCAAGCGTTAGTTGACAAAAATGTTTTAAGATTTACATTAATTCAAGAAGATATTCTGATACTGATCTGAAGATAAGCAAGATATAAACAGACATTTACCGGTGAAGATAAATACGATTAGTATTTATTCGCAGTATGCTTAGTACCCGTGCAATATCAAACAGAATGTAGCAAAATATTGTGAAATAATCCCCTACCATCATCAGTTCTTTTTTATAGGCCTATGAAATAAAGCTTTTGAAAAATAAATCAGCGAACTGTGTAAAAACGAAATAGATAACATCCAAAAATCATTTCGAATTATTTAGCGTAGAAAAGTATTGGTTAAAAATAAGGAAAAAGTAATTTTTCGTAGTTTCCAGCATATAATTGATGATCCATATATAATTACATATGATCAGTGATCCTTCGACGCAAACATTCGGGGTTTTAGAGAGAAATGTTAACGAAAACCATTTAAATCTTGGAGTGTCGACCCCAGATGCTTGGATTCGTTCATTTGTGGTTTTATTACATATATCTTATAGACTTAACGTACACAAATGGCCATTTCGGGATGAAACGGGGAAAAAATAATGTTAAAGAATGGAAAAGCCTGATTATAAACAAATTTAAAGCAGTAGTAGCAGCAGAAATAAAAGGAAGAGGCAAAAACTTAATTAAACGATTTGCTGTCATACTCCGAACTACATATATCATGCGATTTCGCTGTTAATTCTGAAGCTTTTCGGAATTATGCCATTTCAACCGCAAAAGGTTTGTGGATTTATATACATGTAATACCATGCCATCGAGTATTCGCAAAATTTTGATTCATGGGACAGACATTATTAATAAGGCAGTACATCCAATAGGAATGTTTTCAGAAGAATCACTGGAGAGTAGAAACAAAGATTTCTATGATTTAATGATTTTGTTAATGTTTCTTTAGGTAATAAAAGAAGTTAGTATTACTTTCTTCAGGTGAATTAGTTTATTTTAATTCTTAATTTTTTAAATTTAAAATTTTTTATTTAGTTTTAATGTGAATAACTATTTTTTTCTTTATTTTACTACATGGGTTTAATATTACTTAAAAAGATTTTTCTCCACGTTACTATTTAAATTTTTTAAACTCTAATTGATTTTCTACGGAATTGCATGTTCCACTATTCCATAAGTGATGGAAAACTTTGTTGCAGCTTCGCATAACACTTCTTTATTTCTTGGCCGACATTAAATAACATAAAAGCACACTTTCACACTTTAGATTTTTATTTTATTTAAGCCCCAATTTTTACTTATTTTGCTTGCAGAAATTTGTAATTTTAGTAATACAAATTTAAACAAAAATGCAAACTACATTCGCAAAATACATACAATGTCAAGTATTTTGTAAATATCAATTTTACTTGCAAAAGTCTTACTCATGTAAGCTCATTTTCGGTTTGATTTTAAAAGGCTTATGTACCCTATTTATGCAAGCTTCATTTAATCTTGATTTATAGAACGTTTACCACCAATTTGAGTTGAAGTATTGCAAAGCAAAAAGGGGATATTATTGTGAATGGGCCACTAAAAAACCTACGGGGAAGCTTTCGCTAAACGTCAAACTCTAAGGCCGTTTCAGTCAGACATGAAAATTCAGTGACATTTCAAAATGGAGCGATAAGTAAAATAGCGTCTCATAGTTAAAAAAAATATCAAGTAAAATTTGAACTATATTTCAGAAGTTTTTTGATGTGATTACATGCGAAGAAGGTGTGTAGAGTATATAAGTAAAAACTGTAAAAACAATATGTACTCTTGCTTACAGGACTCAGAGAAAACACTATTGAGTTGGTAAATGAAACCAACCTTAGAACTGGTACCCGCCAATGGTTATGGAGCTAATGGACGAGATATTCGGCTCCAGGCGGCTGAAATGCCATATAAAAGTATTATTTTTAATGATTTGTTTTAGCTATTTTATCAACCTCTTTTTAATAAGAACCACGAATTAATTTATATTTATTTACTAGCCCTAAGAAAAGCATTGTATTTTGGAATTGAATCAAGTTCAGTAAATGTTTGCATATTTACGAATTTTGTACTTGTTTATTGAATGTATCTGATAGCTGATACAATTTTTTACAAATAAAGAACACTATATTGTAAATTACATTTTGCTTGCATCCTAGATTAACTCTTCAATTTCTTCTTCAAGAACAAAGGGGTTCCCTCTGTGTCGTTTTTTTCATTGGCATCGCATAAATCTTTAAAAGTAATGCAAATATTATGTACAACACATGTGTTCACCATGATGTTGTTCTGTAAATTGCCCTTTTAACAGTCCAAACGTATTTCCAGCCACTATTCGTGGTGAAGAATGCATTCCGTTGATTTTTTTTCTGATTTTGAGTTAAATTGTCATGATTTTTAAATGGTGACACCAGATACTTTGTAACCGTATATGCGGAATCTCCGATAATGAAATGGAAACTGGAAAACATTTTCTCATATATCTTTCAGCGTCACAAAAAAGTTTGAGTCTTCTCAAAACTCTGAAATCATGCAACGAGCCGGGTTCAGCAGAAGTTATATCAGTAAACTTTTTATCGGCATCTACTACTGCCTGAAGTATTAAGCTGTATGATTTTCTTCGATTATAGTAAATCTCTTTTGATCTTTCGAACCATTGATAAAAATCTCGGTGCAATCTATAGCTCTGATAACGGCAGGAATACGTTGTTTCTGTTGGAGCTTTTCAGTTGTATCTTTCAAATAAGCTCCTTCTGGCTACATAATATATTCATGGTTAATAGATACGAAAAATTTGGTAACTCGTTGCAGTATTGCCCACGCGGCTGAAGTGGGTACTCCAAACAAATTACTCACGGTGTTGTTTATATACCATATATATTTGTAAGCCGCCTTTTTGGATGAAAAGCGAGACCTACCACCACCAGACTTGTCAGGAAAAAGTATTGATAATGAATATTTCGCAGGGAACAAAAAGTTTTAATTTGCGTAATTTATTGATTTCAAAAAGTTGGCAGTTATTTCTTGTTAGATACTCCACTGTTTCACGTTTCAGTCACATGCTGATTTTGAAGTCCATTTCTCTCATGGCATCGAGAGTAACTTCAAAGTTGGAACACTTCTCATGGTATTCGATTGCACTTTCGTACTCTTCAGATAATGAACTGGAACTTGCTTATATTGTGTCCAATACTTGTTGACGGTTTCTCAAGCTCTAGTCTGACCTTATTCACCATTC
The DNA here is from genome assembly GCA_030068015.2 of Neoceratitis asiatica. Classification (NCBI taxonomy): domain Eukaryota; kingdom Metazoa; phylum Arthropoda; class Insecta; order Diptera; family Tephritidae; genus Neoceratitis; species Neoceratitis asiatica. The sequence continues at coordinate 8,658,438 of CM061530.1, read as the reverse complement.
TCATCCATACGTTTTGAAGCAATCTGGACGCCTTGGACCTTTTTGTTGTTCTACATTCTCTGGTTGAGAGCATAATGCCGCATTTAGCCAAAAACATACTGACTCTGCTGTAAATGATGATGCCGTTACTGGCGTTGGTACCGTAGCAACCAGCGGCGATTTGATTATTCCCGTAAAACTGATTTAAGTGATAGCTCGCTTTTATACAAGGTTGTCTGTACTGACTTTTATAAATTTGTTTAAAAGTATACACGGACATGGTAGCTGGTAACATTGCTCCGTTACAAGCAACGCCGATAACTATTAAACACTTATCCCTCTTCTGGTCGGGTGGTATGGCTGGGAGGTATATAAAATGGCTAGCTCACAAGAGAATATGGTACAGAGGGTACCAATTTTTTATGTGAACTTGAGGACACTATTGGGAGAAGTGTTATAATTAATTCCCTTAGATACGTATGAGGAGAAAAGATTGGGGTTATATGTAGAAGTTCACGCAAGTGAGTAAAGTTTTTAACAGCCATTCAGTGGCCAGAAAAGATTCTTTTACGTATGGTTCAAGCAGCTCACGACTCTTGGCCTTAGACCAACTATCCTCTGGGTAGCAAACGAACATCCGTTTCGAGGCGTGCTAAAATGAGAGGCGAGTTCTCTGCGGTTGTGTGTAGGGTTGCGGACTTACCACATAAAAAAAATTATAGTCCAATGAAAAATCAACAAATGATTCGGATGAGATGACGACGCCTGAAAACGTTTAAGGTATCACGAATTGAGGGAATGCACCAGGAATGTCCGGCGATTTCAACGCCAGGGTGGGCAAAGAAGATATTTTGGCTCAACAGTCGGACAGTTCAGCCTTCACTACGAAACATCCCCAAAAAGGCTGAGGCTGATTGACTTCGTCGGAGCCCGAAATATGGTTGCGCGTAGTACCAGAATCCAGTTGGTATGATGAGGAATGTAAAACTGCAGTGAAGAAAGTAAACTGCCCAACTTGCAACTTTGCGATTGACTACAACTCCTACGCTGCGGGACAGATACCGAGAACTGAAGAGGGAAGCGAGAAGTTGGATACGAAAAAATAAAGAGACCGAAATGCCCTTGAATGAATGAATAATGGTTTGAGAGGCTGGCCGACAGGGGTAATGCTCGAAAATTCTATTAGAAGATACGGCAACTTTCAGAAGGTTTCAGGACCGGATCAACCTCATGTTGGGACTAAGGAGGTAATCTGGTGACAAAAGCCCAGAGCATGCTTAGTGTTTGAAGAGAACAATTCCTCAACCTGCTTAATGGCAGCGAAAGTGAAAAACCTGAAGATGACACAAGCTTATTTTTGTCTTTGCTTAAATGTTATTTCAGTTTTATACATATAGTTGTATCGATTTTAGAGTTTAGTTAATTTTTTTTTATTTGTCTTATTGAATGTGTTTTCGCTTTTTTATTATATTTGTATTTATTTTTTAAGATTTATTTTTATTTTTATAAATTTTTGTATTTTATGTATTTGTTTTCTTGTTCATAGCGCATTGAGTTTGTTTATTTTGTTTATTTATTTTGAGTTGTATGTGAACTGTATGTCTCTTAGCTGGTAGGATTTAGGCCGCAAAGGAGCATCCGAGCCGAATATAGTTATTCGAGCCGGAGAATCGGCGATCTGTGAAAATCTCTAGTAGACAAAGTCTAGATGTTTGAAAGCACCAGGAATAGCTTGAAGGTTTCAAAAATTCCTCGGAACTTTCCCTCGCTTCACTAATTCTTGAAGAGCCAGTGGGTTCAAGAAATTTCCGACTCAAAGTGCTTGGTACATATTCAAAAGCTCTGATGATTAGATGTCTAGATTTTTGCTAGCACTAGGGATGACTTAAAAGTTCCAACAATTATTTGGAGCACTCCTATGTTCCATTAATTTTGAAGAGCCAGTTGGCTCATCCGAAGCTCCACCTAATACATTCACGAAGTTGAAAGAGGAATGGTCACCGCACATCACCTCTAAATTTACCTACGAAGTTCATCTCCTTTAAGCGCCAAAGGTCTCGATGAATAAAATCCATTGTAACATTTATTAGCACGAATCTCAAATACTCTTGTTTCCCAAAGCTTAAAAAAAGTACTTAAAAGTTTGGTTAAGGTACGCTCCTTTATAGAATTCGTTTTTAACCGCTTTATGTGAAAGTTTAAAATCGATTTCGAACTCCCTTTGACTGTATCCAATTGTTTGTGAAGCTTTTGTAAAATAAACCAAACAAGGCATTATAAAAAGATTTAGCGCATTTATATAAAAAGAATTACGGCCCCTTGCCTTTATTTCACCACCTCTAATTACTTATATATGAAATATACTAAAAAATTTCCCTTGTAGTTTGCACAAATAGCATAAAAGAAATGGAAATACATATCCAATTGTAAAAGAGCGAAACATACTGGCCCAGGTATTACATGGTCACAACAAAAGACCTATTAAAAACGCCGTTTCAACGGGTTACTGGCCTGAATCAAAAACGGGCCTACCCCATCACAGCCATTGACACAGCTGTAAAGTTGAAGGAATAAGGAAACAATAATTTACTTTCTCTGCGAATGTCCAGCTCTCTCGCAAATTCGAAACAAAACCCTTAGAAAAAAACAAGGTTTCAAACATCGCTGCCCACAAAAAAAAATAAATGAAATCATTTTATTTACTGTTTTCTCTTTATTCGGTGCGAAAAGCGAAAAATGTAAACATGTATGCACTTTTGCTCCCCACTTCATATCATACCATACATCTTTATTCTCTGTGCTTATTGTGGTTTCTACATTTTGCAAATATTTTCCTGATTTCATTGAGAATTTGTTATTTGTAAGTTTAATGAAAATTCGTAGATAATAGATATCGAACCTAAGTGTGCTCTGCCCAACCCATAACAAGGGGACCCCACAGTTTTCGTCAATTATCATGGGATAAACCTCCTTATTAGCGGATATAAAATCCTATCAAGCATATTATGTGAAATATTAAAGTCAAAAAACTGATTTGACCTCATAAGTGTAGCTTTAGACTTGGGTATTAGAACTGATCAGATAATTATCATACGTCAAATATTGAAAATGGCTCGTGAAAAGCGGATCAACACACATCCCCTCTTCGTTGATTTTAAGGCAGCCGTCGACTGCACGAAAAGAAATTGTCTTTAAGTCGCTATGTCCACAATACCACCCTTGGGATCTAACGCAGATTCACTCTTGTCAAGAGGTGCTACTTTGGACTGAGCATGCAATTGAAAAGTAAAGTTCTCTCTTGACGAACCAAAGCTAAACCATACAAGTCGCCACTATTCCCGTACTGATATATGGTACAGAAGCTTGGACTATATCGACAACCGATGAGTCAGCTTTAAGGACTTCAGAGAGAAGGGTTTTACGGAAGATTTAAGGTCCTTTGCGTGTTAGCCAGGGTGAATACAGAAGACGTTGGAACGATGAGCTGTACGGCGTTATCGATATAGCTCAGCTCAGCTCAGGTAATGTCGGCCGAAAGGGTGAAGGCACATTCAATGGAGTCTCCGATGTTGGAAGCAGAGGAAGAGGAAGACCTCCTCTCCGTTGGAAGGAATAAGTGGAGCGCTATTGTTGATGCTATAATCGCGTAAAAAGAAGAAGAGTTGAAATCGCTTAAACAATACCCAACCCGAGTGATACTATTGGGAATGCGTCACTGCAAGAACCCATGCGCGCCTCATCGTTAAACGTCACACTGTTGAGAATTGTCAGTCAAACTTCAAAACTCAGTGACACTTGCAACTGGAGCAGTAAGTAAAAATCGCACCTCATATTTATTTAAAAAAATTTAAATAAAAAAGAAGTCTGTACAAAAGGTACACAATCTGTTCCTACTTATAATTATTTTTAACTAAATATATTTACTTGCCAAAGATTTTTCGGAATAACATTTTTTTTGCTGTTCCCTTAAATACTTCACAGCCAAAATTATTATATTTTGAATACTAACACCACTGGTGTAAAGTAAATGCAAATTATAAGCCAGTTGAAATTGTTTCGGTATCCAAAGCGTACTGGTAATGATAAATAAATATATTTTTAACATTTTAAGCATTCATAACTGTTACATACAACTGGTAACCTTCCGAAAATAATACGGCCAGTACTTTTTCATTTTTAGAAAAGGATTTGTTTCTGTTTTTTTTTTAAACTTTATTACTACTAAAGCCAAAAACCATAAGTGCTGTGTTCGGCCAAGCGAAGTATTAATACCTTTCCCGAACATACTAAATTTATTGCAAAATATTAAAGGCGATTCCGATGATATTCAGTGTCAATATTTATTTGAAATTAAGTGAGTAGGATACCGAATTTCACACTATTTGATTCCATTTTGTCGAGCCAAAACCTCAAATTTGGACGAAGCGGTTGTATAGAAGATATGTATGTATGATTTATGTAGTCTTCCGATTTCGAGGATTTTCCATGTCAATATTTATTTGACATAAGGTTCGTAGGATACCAATATGCCCTAGATGCGTTTTTGACAGATCTTTTACCCAAAACTTCATATCTCAACATATCGGTAATACGGGACCTCCGAGCTCGATGGTTTGCATTCTTCTTCTTCTTCTTTGGCGTAGGCACCGCTTACGCGATTATAGCCTCGTCAAAAATAGCGAGCCACCCGTTTCTTCTTTTTGTTGTTTGGCGCCAGTTAGAAATACCAAGTTATACAAGGTCACTCTCCATCTGATCTTTCCAACGGAGAGGAGGTCTTCCTCTTCCTCTGCTTCCGCCAGCGGGTACCCGTTTCTTCTTTTTGTTGTTTGGCGCCAGTTAGAAATACCAAGTTATACAAGGTCACTCTCCATCTGATCTTTCCAACGGAGAGGAGGTCTTCCTCTTCCTCTGCTTCCGCCAGCGGGTACTCCATCGAATACTTTCAAAGCTGGAGCTTTCATCCATTCGGACGACATTACCTAGCCAGCGTAGCCGCTGTCTCTTGATTCGTTGAACTACGCGCAAAGGACCATAAATCTTTCGCAAAACTTTTTTCTCGAAAACTCCTAAATCGGACTCATTTGATGTAGACATCGTCCACGCTTCTGCACCATATATCAGGACGGGAATGATGAGCGACTTGTAGTGTTTGGTTTTGGTTCGTCGAGAGAAGACTTTACTTATCAATTGCCTACTCAGTCCAAAGTAGCACCTGTTGGCAAGATTCTGCGTTGGATTTCTAGGCTGACATTGTTGGTGTTGTTAATGCTGGTTCCCAGGTAGATGAATATATCTACGACTTCGAAGTTGCGACTGTCAGCAGTGGCGTGGGAGCCAAGTCGCGAGTGCGATGACTGTTTATTCATTGAGAGGAGATATTTCGTTTTGCCCTCGTTCACTACCAGACCCATTCGCTTCGCTTCTTTGTGTAATCTGGAGAACACAGAACTTACGGTGCGATGGTTTGCATTACCAATGTTTAATACATTATGTTTAATTTTCTCACTCAATTCAAAATATAAAATTAATTAAAATAAAATTAAAAAAATATTAAAAATGTATAAAAAGTCATCTAAACAACCTATTCTACGTTATTACATACTTTATTCTTCAATATAGTTCTTAATATTGTCCTTGACAAAGAAATATCGAAAACTTTTTCAGTTCAATCAACATCATCGAACTGGTGCATTTGAACTGTAATTTGTATTTGTAATTTGTAGAATTAAATCCGAGATTCGAAAGCTTCGCAAGAATAATCTTATGCGAAATTCTGTTAAATACCTTGGAAACGTCAGTGTAGATGATATCTACCTGGTAATTTTCATTAAAACAAGAAAGACAGTTATCAGAAAAATATCCAGGTTGGTAATTGTAGATCTAGCATGTACAAAACCATGTTGATTAAGACAAATAATGTGATTTATATGGCAAACTAGTATATTTCTGATAATGTATACAAAGAATTTTGACTTATTGAAGATTTTCTTCAAATATGTAATTAAGTCAAACACTGAGTTGAAATAGTTTGCTTTTTTGGATACTCATCATATACAAAACTTTTGTGATCTTCATAAGTAACAAAATTTAAAGCAAAAAAAATCAGCAAATAAAACAGCTTCTTCTGAAATGGAGTTGGTCGATATGTCATTAAAAGATACTGATTTACGAATATGCAACTTATTCTTTCTGGGTTTGACATAATGCCAGAAACTATTTGGATCGGATTTGATTTTAGCCTCGAAATTCTTCATATACATTTTATAAAAAAGATTTATTTAATTCGTTGAGTTGCCTATTGTGTGCTATATACATATAAGTTAAAAGATTTCAAATCATTTGAAAATTTTATTTTTATAAAACTTATTTCTTATGTTCTTTAGAAGTTTCAGTCGTTTATTGGTTTTAGATTCAGAAATAGGTATATGCTCCTTTAACAAATTTACAACAATGATTTTGAACGAATTGAAATAACCAGAAATTTCAACTTTGCCAAAGACATCATCTCAATCAATGTTCAAAAGTAAATTACCAAAGTATACAAAATAAATGGATTATAGTTGAATATCATTTTTTGCAGATTTTCAGTACTGCTGACAAACTCTAAAAACTCAGAAGTAATGGATAATGATGCAAGTTGGACTAACAAATTGATGTAGCTAGAATTTCTAAGTAAAACTTAATATTATTACTTATAAAGATAAGATAAATTATTACTTATAAAGACGATTCAAGCTATTGTAGAATCCATTAACCTGGACTTCTTCATTTCCTATGAAATTATCACATTACTGACATTGGACGGTGTTAGAATAGATTGTTATCTAGATAAGATCAAGTAATGTTACTCATATTAAAATCTCCCTAAACACAGAGATCATTGTGAAGACTTACAATATTATCAACGTTAGCATTTTACGAGTATATCGTTTCACTGCTACCGGGATTCGGGGTGTTTGTAGTTTAACGCAAAGTTGGTCTAGTAACGTGTCATCGTTTTAAAACACAAGTAATTACAGCTTAAAAAAGCAACGTGAGTTCACTTCTTCCTCTCATACAACCAGTTTTCAACGATCTTTGCGAAATACATTAAACAACTTGGGATCGAAAAATTTAACATCAAAAATGAGTCGCTGAGCCAGGTCTCAATAATCATAATCCAGTTGGGAACTTAAATGGGGCACCTAATTAGATATAATCCTTACACCGGATGCATTATGAAAGTATATGTTTATTTGTTTATACGCATGACTAGAAGTGTGATTAACAATACTTTCAGCAGCTGATTCAACTTTTCTAAAAACGTAAGGGACGCAATGTCGGCCAAATCATCGGCCAAATATCTGGAATAAGCGTTCCACCATAAAAGTTAGCAGACACAAGAAGCTTAAAATTTACTCTGTTTAGTACTAACATCAAAGTATCTTCCTCAACCAGTTTATAAATACTTGTTTATGCATATTAATTTTTTTTTAAATATAATCAACAATGTTATTCTTACTAACAGTGGGTGCTAATGATGATAAATTAAGTCATTTTATCCAAATAACTACCAAGAATTAGACACCAACAACGAGAAACTTTTGCTGGATGGTGTTGGCGATGAGGATTATTTCACACAAGACAAATACAGTGCCATAAAAATACAGATGGACGAAGTAATTGAAGGGTTCAAACAATCCCTTTGTGATGGTAACAACATGCCACCAACACCAGCACAAGCAGAAAACATGGGAAAAAGTGACCCAAAAATTGAAATCTTCATGAGGAAAATTCAAGCCATAACAAATAAAATGACTGATATGCGCTTTGAGAGCACGATCGGCAATCACCAAATTAAATATTTGGAAAGTTTATTTAATGACATCAAAAATGCGTACACAAATGAGTTTTCAAGATATCACAATGTTCAAATTGAAGATACCTATGAAAAGGTAGGTGATGAATATTTTGAAAATTTGGGGCATTTGGAAAGATGTTTAGTGAAAGAAGAGCCAACAGTAAATTATCGGCCTAATTTGGAATTAGAAAAATTAAAAATTCCAATATTTTATGGCGAGATAAAAGAATGGGCTAATTTCTACAATGTGTTCCAGGATATGGTTCATAAAAAGGAGCAATTATCAAACTCGCCTTTGTTTGAAGGGCGAAGCTGCAAGATTAATACAATATTTGCAAATATCAACCGAAAATTATGAAGCAGTGTGGAGTCTGTTAAAACAACAGAGGGACAGGATAATGGATCAGCCTCCCATAAATAGTGAGAATGCCTTAACGCAATACAGTCGTTAGGAATACAAATTGAAAACGTCGATCCATTTATTGCTCGAGTCATAGTTCGAAAGTTGGACAAACATGGACTCAAATTATATGAGCAAACGGTTAAAAAAAAACAGAGAAGTGCAGACATTATCTGATATTAGAGATTTTCTGGATCAACACTTCCAAACATTGAAAGCTGTAGCTGAAAAGGAGCAAGGTAACAAAATCCGAAAGCAGCAAATATTTAAAGCTAATCACACGTCGACCAATTCTAGAAAACCATACAGGCAGTACACTTACTGCAAAATACCACATCATATCATAACGGAATGCAAAAGTTTCAAGAGCCTATCATCGGATGAAAGACATAAATATGCCAAAGACAATAAAATTTGTTACACGTGCCTACTTCACAAATTAGGAGAAACATGCACCAGCAATATGAAATGTAAAATATGCAACATCATGAGCTCCTGCATTTCGATAACGCTCAAAAGAAGGCGGCGATGTCCACAAAAACAAGTCCTACAACAGTAATTCTGGCCACGGCCCAAGTGAGGGCAAAAGCTGCAAATGGTGAGCATATATATACATACAACAACAACGAATACGTGTAAAATTCCAAAATACGCGTACATTACGTTGTGTGTGGTGTTGAAAGAGTGAAAAAAATTAAGATAAAATTTAAAAAAATTCATAAAAATATTAGTTTCACTCTTTCTCTCTCTCTTTCAACAGTTTGCAGCAAACAGAAATAATTTTATTGCATGAATGTACAATGACTAATAAAAAATCGGTGGAATCATTAGATCGGATATTGAAATATATACGTGGCAATCAACAAATATTTGGAGGTGCATTAATTTTATTGTCAGATGATTTTTATCAAACATTGCTCGTGATTCCGCCAACGCCAGCGAATGAGATCAACGCATGCTTAAAGTCATCGAGTTTGTGGCGGCATGTTCAAACAATGTCACTAAATATCAACATGCGTGTTCAGTTGAACAATGAAATCAGATCGATTTTCAGAACAATTGTTGGATATCAGCAATGGCAAAGTTCAAAACACCAACGGATTAATTACGCTGCCGAATGTTTGTATAGGGTGTTTTTTTTATAGAGGTATAGAACTTTAAGTTGGCATTACTTTTCAAGATGGCGATCGATTTAACAGCTATCAAGTGATTTATCGTGAATAGACTCACGCCTGAGCAACGCTTGCAAATAGTGCAATTTTATTTCGGAAAACGTATTGCGCACTACGTCCACGAAATTTGTTTAGCGATGAAGCGCACTTCTGGTTGAATGGCTACGTCAACAAACAAAACTGCCGCATTTGGAGTGAAGGTAATCCTCAAGTGTATGTTGACTGCTTGGTGCGTTTTATGGGCTGGTGGAATCATTGGTCCGTACTTTTTCAAAAACGATGGTGGCCAGAACGTTACAGTCAATGGTGATCGGTATAGAGCAATGATTACTAACTTTTTCATTCCTGAATTGAATAACCATGATGTCCAGGAGATGTGGTTTCAGCAAAACGGCGCAACATGTCACACAGCTCGTGCCACAATGGATTTATTAAAAGACACTTTTGGTGACCGCCGAATTTCACGTTTTGGACCTGTGATTTGGCCTCCAAAATCTTGTGATTTAACACCGCTAGACTCTTTTCTTTGGGGCTATGTAAAGTCATTGGTCTATGCGGATAAGCCGCAAACGATTGACTATTTGGAAGACAACATTCGCCGTGTTATTGCCGATATTTGGCCACAAATGTTGGAAAAAGTCATCGAACATTGGACGTCCAGATTGGACTACATCCGCGCTCGCCGTGGTGGTCATATGCCAGAAATCATATTTAAAATGTAATGCCTCAAGATTATCTTTCGGATAAATAAAATTCATGTCAATCGAATAATCCATCGTTGTTTTATTGCAACTTAAAGTTCTATACCTCTATAAAAAACACCCTTTACAATTATTAAATCTACAGAAGAACTAATTGTGTTCATACCTCGGATTCCAATGATAACAACAGACATGCCGTTTGAATTCAAGCGTTCGCAATTCCCAGTGAGACTATCATTTGCTTTGTCGATCAATAAAGCACAAGGGCAAACGCTCAAAGTGTGCGGTTTGAATTTGGATGAGCCGTGCATTACACATGGCCAGTTATACGTAGCACTCAAGAGTGGGAACGCCAAATTATTTATTCATCTATGCTCACGTTGGAAAAATCAAAAATATTTTTTATCCTAACGTGCTGGTTGAAGGATAAAATTTTTTCGATTAACACAAATATTTTGACAATCTTCATACAAAGCTAGTAGTTTACATTAGACTTTCTTAATTTTTTATAGGTGTAGCAAAGCCGGAGTCCTCTAGTATATATTTATATATATATATATTCTTAAAAATCCATACACTTCTTTAAAGGGTGATCCATTTTGGGGTTCCGTACATTTTTAAAGAACAAAACAGAAAATTCAAATTTATTGGGGAATGTTTATTACCATTCGAAATTACATTCTTTGGCATTTTTTTTTAATATTATCTCTTTCAAATGTAATATTTTGCTCCAAGGCCTGAATCGAAGCGGGATTGTCCGCATAGACTTTAGACTTTGTATATCCCCACAGGGAAAAGTCTAACATATCACATGATCTTGGTGGTCAATCGACCGGCCCAAACCTGAAATTATCTGCTCAACGAGGTGTTCTCTCAATAAAGCCATTGATTGCCGCGATGTGTGGGAAGTGGCGCCGTCTTGTTAAAACCAAATGCCGCGGAGACACGAGCTTCAATTTCAGGCATCAAATAGTCGGTTATCTCGACGCGATAACGCTTGCCATTGACGGTTCAGTTCTCACCCGCATCATTTTTGTCTAACAGTGTAATGTCACATAATCTTGGTGGTTAATCGACCGGCCCAAACGTAAAATTATCTGCTCAACGATGTGTTCCACCGGCCCACAAACTACACCAAACCGTTGTTTTTTCTGGATAAGATGGCAGCTCTTGAATCTCTTCAGTTTGATCTTCGTCCCAAATGCGGCAATTTTGCTTTTTTACATACCCATTGAGCCAGAAATGGGCCTCATCGCTGAACAAAATTTGGCTCGAAAACGTCGGATCTTCTTGAAACTTTTCAGGAACTCTTAGAGCGAAGCCATGTCGCTTGGAAAGGTCGAGCGGCTTCAGTTTTTGCACGAGCTGTTCTTTGCACCTATCTATTTAAGATCTTGACGTAAAATACGTCAAGTGGTTCCATACGCCAGTCCAATTTACTAAGAACGGCGACGAATCGACTCTCCACAGTCTTCGTGTTCACTCTCACCTACGGCCGCTATATCTTCTTCACTGCGTGCTGGACGTGGTCTATTCGGTCGATGATTATCCAAATATGAATGCTGGATCGCAAGATGGGTGATGGTGTTGCGAATAGTACGCTCAATAGGCCGATTATGTTGACCATAAGTTGAGCGAAGTGCGCGAAACACATTCTTTACAGAACGTAAATTTTCGTAGTAGAGTTGAATAATTTGTAAACGTTGTCCGGGCGTAAGTCTTTTCATAATAAAATGCCAAACAATACTGAACGAAAATAGCATGAGGGCTTGACATGACTCACGCGTGATCTGTTAAAAAAGGCTATTGAAAAAAGTACCTCTACTTGGATCACCCAAGTATATGTACATATATACGATTAAATGATTATACCTATACGCACTTACATATATGTGTTGTGAAAGTGAAACAAGGGTAAAGTGGGATTTTGCAAAGGGTGTGACATTTGCGAGTCAAAATTTATGTAAATAGTCAGCTTTGAAAGACTCATTGGGTGACAGCCATAATTATTCATCTGTGTTTGATGAAAGTAGACTCTATTATCAAATCTATTAGGAAAAACAGCTGAGTTACGATAAATTACCACTTTGGAGAGAATACGAAGTTGTGCTCAAAAACGTTATCAGCACCTGTCAGCAGATGAAGCACCGACCTCAAAGGTCAAATCCTCAACCTGACATACGGAAGGAAACAAATCCGCTTTAGTAATTTCAAATGTAAATCAATCTATGTGTCCATACTGCAGAACTGAAGACAATCAAATAAATATTTGTAAAATTTTCAAAAACCTCTTTACACAGCAAATATATAAATTTTATAAATTGATTGCGTAAAGGTCACACTGTTTCTAGGTATAAAGTGGATCGATCACATCATACGCTGTTGCACCAGTATCCCAACATCTGGGATTTTAGGGGTCCTTTCACTCTCCCCTCACCTGCCGTGATAAGGCTTACCGTCACCATGTCCCTGCGGGTGATGCGTACTCGCCTGGTTCTGCGTTACTGTGGTTGTTTTGATTGTCTCCTCAATCTCTCCGTGGTAAGCCTTTAATTCGCTTAAGTGTGCTGTCCTCGTCTTGCCATTGTGTATTTTGTGCAGTTCGACTATAACCGGGGACATATAGTTCATCACCCGATGTGGTCCACTATACCTGGGTGCAAGTTTGGCCGCAAAGTTTTCTACCGCTTTTGACAGATGGTGCTCTTTTATCAACACTAAGTCTCCAATCGCCGGTTGCCACTGTCGTCTGCGCAGGTTGTAGTGTTGTGTTTGTTCGGCTGCTGCTCGTTGCTGATTGCGCCGTACTATTTCGTAGACTTCAGTCATTTTGGTCGCATTCTCTTCTGCTGTTTGTGTCTTCTGTGCCGTGCCGAATGTATGTTCGTCGTACAACGTATTCGGCATTCTTGGGTCTCTACCTTGGACTATGTATGCTGGGCTGTATCCCGTGGATTCACATACGCAGGTATTGAGTGCGAGTGTTACCTCGGGTAATAATTCGTCCCAGTTGCGCTGCTTTTTGCCAGTGAACTGTGCGATCACCCTCTTGATATTCCGGATCGCTCTTTCGGTCGGGTTCTCCTGTGGTGTGTAGGGCGCAGTTAGCTGGTGTTTTACGCCATGCTCACGCAGAAAGTCTTTAAATCGCCTGCAGGTAAACTGAGCTCCGTTGTCCTTTATCAGTACCTTCGGGACGCCAAAACGAGCTAGAATCCTCTCTCTAAACGCTCGGATGAGACCTTCGGTAGTTGCCTTGCGGACTGCGCTACGATTTCTGCCCATTTCGAGAATCGGTCCAGGAAAACTAGAGCCATTGTACTGCCGTGCTTCGATCGTGGTAGCGGGCCTACGAAGTCTGCACACACCGTCGCCCATGGTTCCTCTGCTATTTGCGTAAGTATCTTACCTGCGGTTTGCTGCTGACTCGGCTTGTAGATCTGGCATTCATGGCACTGTTGCACATATCTCCTCACGTCTCTGAACATTCCTGGCCAATAGTAACGTGCCATCGCCCGGGCTATCGATTTTCGGATTCCCACATGGCCTGCGGTCGGTGTGTCGTGAATCGCCTTCAGGACTCGTGGTATCTGGGACGTTGGTACGCACAACTTCCACGGAGTGTCATCTTCTCCATCGACTTGGGTTGTCATCCGCCTATAAAGTTTGCCTTTATCCACCACGTAATCTGGGAAGTTCTGTGGAACTTCCTTCACCCTTGCCATCTTTCAATTGAACCATCCGCAGTCTTCCTTGTCGCCTCCTTCTAGCACGGTACCCAACTGTTCTTCCTGCGGTTGCCTTGATAACACTTCTTCTATAGTGGCCATGTTGGTACACGTGACGGCTTCCTCTTTTCCTCTGTTCACTCCCAATTTTATCGACTCTCCTCCGCACCTGAGCTCCATGTTTGCTTTAGACAAGTAGTCCATTCCGATGACCACCTCGTCGACCAGACCTGGTAGGACGAGCAGCTCGCTCTCATGCACCTCGTTTCCTAACGTCACCTTAGCTTTTACTGCTTCTGTAACCTTCTTCGGTCTGCCCTCGTCCATCACCACTCTCGTATTCACTTGTTTCCTTTGCCCAGTGTGCAGTCTTTTCGCCACCCCACTACTCACAAAGTTTATCGTAGCTCCTGTGTCGATTTCGGCTGTCATCTGCTCTCCATTCATCGGCCAACTCTGGCCAGAACTCGGCCGTGCTCTTGCTTTAACACATGTTTCTTGTACGAGGATATACTGTTGTGGACCCCACCCCTCGATATTGATGGGGCCCCAGGCCGTTTTCCCTGTGGGATTTGACAGCAGTCTCGTGTATGTACGCCACAATGAGCAGAACTCTATCTTCGGGCTGCGACAACCGTGCGCGAAGTGTCCTTCTCCTCCACACCGTCTGCAGGCTGTACGGGAATTTACA